>CM042044.1:56372500-57572500 GCA_023525975.1 Smallanthus sonchifolius | reverse complement strand
TTTTTTATTTAAAATTTTTTAGAACAATAGTACATTCATCAAAATATATAGACTAAAACTTTGTATTTAAACAGCAACTGCCAAAAGCAAATTTATTTGCATTTGTTTTTGCCTTTAACTATTTGGACACACCAAAAAAACAAGAACTATTTCAAAAAAACATAAAAGAAAACTTTATTTACCATTTGTATTTTTTTACTACATTCAAAAGTTGATGAGAAAACTTAATCAGTGACCAGTCCTTGCTGAAAAATCACAAAAAATACGGGTTGATAACCTAGTAACCTTTTATGAATTCTTATTTTGGCAACTTTTAATAGCCGCCAATTGTTGCAACTTCAAAGTTCTAACAGCCGCCCTTGAGTCTTGTTGTAATTGTTGTCGATTTTCAACAAAGAAAAATAATAGTTCCATTTACTTTTTTTTTTCATTTTGGACTAAATTCAAAAGTTGGTAAGAAAAATTAATATTTTTTTGCTACAAATCACAAAAAGTACGGGTTGCTAACTATTTCTGAATTCCTATCTTTTGCAAACTTCTAAGATGATCAGGTATACTTCCGTAAAACACCGTAATCCGACGTGTTAGCATGAATCATGCCGTTGTGGGAAATAAATAAAAAAACATTTAATTATTACACCACCTCAATCACTTAAATATTTCTCTTGCCAAGTGATGGAAGGTGTGATACTGAAGGGTGTGACGTGGCGCTACGTGACGTGCATTTTTCCATCATTTGAGACCTCCATCACTTGGATATATCCTTTGCTCTTAGAGCCGCCCATTCTTGCAACTTCTAACAGCCTTTCTTGAGTCTTGTTGTAATCGTTGTCCATTTCAACAAAGAAAAATAATAGTCCATATGATCAGGGCCGGCCCCGAGAATTCTCGAAACATTTTGGATCCGGGACAAGTAATAAAAAAGCGGGTCTCAATAAAAAATTTTATATGTAATGGGTTTTAAATATATACATTTTTGTGTCTTTTTTTGTTTTGGTTTAATAGTTTAAACACTTGTGGGTTTTTGTGGGACAACGTTTTAAAGAGAGAAAAAAAAAGAAGAGAAAAGAAGAAATATGATACATGAAAAATAAATAGTGTTGTTGCCAAGACTTGAACCTGTGACTTTTACATTTTCTTGCAATGGGTTTTTTCAATTGCATTAAGGAAACTTTGATATACACAAAATGGATGTAAAAACTAAATATACTATTTAAAACATATACAAAATTTTTAAAAACTTCGGACATCTCAAAAGACTGGGCCTGAAGACGTGGCCCACCCTATCCCTCCCTTTGGGTCGGGCCTGTTTATGATATGTAAATAAATTAATATACATCAGAAGTTACCGGGCGGTGTGATGTGACAGATAACTTGGATTGTTCACATCATTGAACTTCAGTTGTTGCCATAGTAGCTAAATAGGTTAACATAAGTTGATATATTAATACCATAAGTACCATTTTAATATCATAACGCTATGTTCCCGAGTTTAATTTAAGGAAGAATAGAAAAAGTCTTCCTTTTCTTTCCTTTCCTCTCATTTCTCTCATATTCTTTTCTTTTCGGTTACTTCCAATTTGAAAAGATGAAATTTAGTTCCAAACTCCCCTCCCTTTTCATTCTCTTCTTTCCACTTCTTTCAAATAAAAATCTCTTGAACACAAGTTCTTTTCTTTCCTTCCCTTTTCAAAAAAAAAATAAAAAATCTCTGGAACACAACCAAACTTTTCTTTCCTTTCACTTCCCTTCTTTTTTTTTCTTAAGTAAACTTGGAAACAGAGCGTAAGTACCATTATTGAACTTTAGTTGTTGCCATGCGGCTACCACCTTATTACAATTGGAACTATGTGGAGGATTTAAACTTTAATTTGAGAGAGTATCCTAAACATTCATATCTTCAAGTAAAACAACAATGCCAGCTGAAATCACTTTTGAAAGCTTAGCCCGTGGTTGTACACATGACACCTTCAGATTGATTGGAAGTTAGACTCACATGTTTTTTCATGCCAGGCTAATTAGCCGGTTGGTGGCAGCCTAATTAGCCGGGGAACACATGACAGTGGCACGTGTTGGACAACAGTTGGCTGGATGTTGGACAGCGGTTGACTAGAAATGGGGCCGAGATGTCTGTTATCTGGACTTATGCGCTGGCTAAACAAAAAAAGCTAAGCATACGATTGTGAGTGACCATCAATATTATGACAAACTAAAAGTTAAAAATCATGTTGATAAATTTGGTGGTCAAAATGTTTATTTAGATGATTTTCTCAAATTATAAATTGGTTTCATAAATGAAAATTGTTTGTTTTAATTAGATGCTTCCTCTTTTTTTTAAATATTTATATATTTAATTAATAATTAATAATAGTATTAATATTTTTATTAAATCATGTATTTTTCGGAGTGAAAGGAAGAGTTGTTCCAACACAAGTGGTGAGAGATGCCAACAGTAGCTGTCATTTCTGCCCACCTTATCATGTGGACTACCCTCACTTTTGTTAATTATAATTTTCATTTAATTTTATTATTATTTATTACAAACTTATTAGGTAGAGCTATCTATAAACCACCACCAACCTTCCTCAAACTTTGCTTGTTACCCTTTATATATAACTAGTTGAATTCTACCCGCGCTATGCGCGGGTTCTGTTTGTGAATAGTGGGATACAAAGGTTTTTTGTTTACCAAAGTTTTGTTTCTAACTTCCCTTGGTTTAAATTACATCTAGAATAGTGAGATACATAATTTCCCTTTTTTAGAGGGCGACTGCATAATATTTATACATAAGGTGCAGTGACATTGTAATACATACAAAAGAGTTAGTCTAAAGGCTAGCCTTGTACAAAAGCTTTAACCTTAATTTCCTTTTTTTAGAGCCAGCTGCATAATATCTACACAAAATGTGCAGTGACATTGTAATACATACAAGAGAGTTAGTCTAAAGGATCGGCCTTGTTTTCAAAGTGTAGGCTGCCTTGATGCATGTTATGGCAAAAGCGGCTTTCTTAGGGGCTTTGTTTTTGTGTAGCCTTTGTTAGTCTCCCTTTTTCGACTTCTTGGGAGTAGCAGATCCATCATCTGCATATAATAGCGCATATTGAGTTTGGTTGCATTTAGGTGTTGTATGTAAATTAGCGTGCTGTTTTGTAAACCTGTTGTTGAGAAGTCGAGCCTTTTAACTGCTGTTGGGTTTTGTTTTATTCTTGCTTTGCTTTTAGGTTGTTGACTTCCTACTGGCGGATTGGTTGGGATTACTGTAGTGGGTGGGGTTGCTTGTACGTCGACTTCGCTCACCCTGTTAACCGTTCCTCGTACTGTCCCTGAGTGATGATCTTTTTGTGCCTGAATGTGAAATTTCATCGTTTTTCCTTTCAGAGCCTGTATAGGTGCTGGCAGCGCGAGTGATCGTTTACATGCGTCTGTCGTCCGCAATTCGGAGTATTCAATTCCAGTCATGTACCTTACTGCATCATCGAAGATCGTCACTTTTATTTCTGCAGTTTCATCCGCAATAATGGCACTAACGCGGTACCTGTGTTTTTGGTTTAGTCAGTGCAAGCAAGTTTTTTTCGCCGTAATATGTGATATGTATTAAAAGAAATTCAAAATGACTCCATAACATTAAAGTGTATTTTGCTGTAATATCTGCCAGCATTAAAGATTTAAAGGCCTACAAAAAGCTTATTAAATTTCCCCAACATAAGCTTAACATCCACCTGCCCATGATTATGTAAAAACTGGTTGATTTCAAATTCATTTTAATGCTATCAGGTGGTTAAAAATAGCCATTGGCATGATCACCTATTTATAAACTTCTAACTTGTTTTGCTAAAAGAAAAGAATAGATCACAACTGTTATTAACATCTATTTAAAATATACTTAATATATTAATTATTTTTAAAAAATAGAAAATCTGAATAGACTAATCAAAACAATTCACATGCTTGTATGTCATTGATTTGTGTAAGTACAACGAAATTTGAATTTGTGTGTGTGTTTGTTTGTAGTAATAACTTACATATGCTTTGGACTCCGGTATTTTCCATCAGTTGGACACCACCATTCCTCTCCGCATACATAGATAGTGTTGGAGCATTTGGGGGCACGCGATGAAGCACCAATCTATAGTAGGAATAATCTCTTTGATGGTGGCATTACAGGGGAATGCCTTGCCCTGCAGTAAATGTACATTTATAGATGTTTAAGTGGAATTTTATAAGTTTTAGCGACACATGTATAAGTTGGTAATATTTTTTAGCAGAATATTATAGTTTCTTATGTTAAGGTGATTTGCTTACCGCTAAATCCTTTTTCTCCTTCTGAATTATGGTGGACATGGTATACGCGAGCTCTCTGTTAACTGCAGACGAAGTGCTTGATGTGGTTTGTTCTGTTGCAGTCGTAGTGTCATCAATACCTCTGTCACTGCATGTATTGCCATGCGTATGTCATGTGTCTTTTGTAAAGTGTTGTAAGCAGTGTATGCAGAAAGTTAGGCTTTTTTTATTTGACCTGTTCAGAAAACCTTCTATTGCTGCATCTTTTGGATTGATGAATGTGAAGGTTCCAAAAGTTGATTTTAGTTGTAGCCGACCTGTTTAGTGGTTATTAGTGTGCGCAACAACAGGTTATATAGTCTCTGAATAACGAAGTCTATGAACCTGTATTTACCTAAAAAAGAAGTGACTTTCATGGCTGTGACAGCCAGGATAGTTGGATGTGGCGCGTTTTCAATCGCTTCTCTGTCGAACCGTTCATTGGATGTTGCAACCTCCTCCCATAAAGTGACTTGAATATCTTGGTTGCTGAATGGTAATATCAATTGCATTGTTGTTAGTTTTGTGGAAGACATGTTATGTTTTGTAAAATAATTTATCATGTATCAAACACTTTAAAAAAACCAACAGTGCCAATTTGTTTTTAAAAGTATTAGACATGTTATGTTCAGGGTAGACAACAATTTATTTTATTTTTTTCTGTTTCTATTTGATATCGAGACCTTCAAGTTTTAATGTTCATTGAGTTTTTTTAAGTTCATTTAGATTATAATTTTAGTATTATTTAAGATGGTTTGATTGAAAAAGGGGAAGAATTCTAGTGAGTATACCTGGCATCCATTAGAGTTAGAACTACATACAGGCTGCCATCTTTTTTGGTTTTGTCTTCAATTCCTCGTAGTATCCCAAAGTAGTCTGGTCACGTTGACATTTTATTAGTTTTTTGACTCATTCGATGCAGCAATAGAAAATGCATATACAAATAACCTGTTGAAACATTTTCATCGTCGCATAATGTGTCGAGTGTTGTCCGATCACAAAAGTTGAAGTATTGTCGAGGAAATTCATCTGTGTTTGTTATGGGAATTATAGAACTCGCTGCTCCTATCCTCATATTGACAGGGTGTGGTAAAGCATTCACATGCCTGTTGGGCTCTGAACAGGCGTAAGCTTCAATACGATAACAATTGCCAATTTCGATGCTTGATTCAATGAAATGCTGATCCTTCCTGCCGTGTGCTATTGCTTGTATTCCATCTCCCTGAAAACAGTAAAAATATGAAAATAGTACAACTATCAGCTAATGTCGCTATGAATGGACTAAGTGTGTAAATATAATTTATGTTGCATTAAGGGAAGTTATTTTTCTTTAGTGATGGGAATTCTTACGCATCGGTCTACAAATACGTAGCACGTGTCACATATTTTGAAACGCGGCTGCCACTTCCGTAGAGCGCGGATTTCCACCGGCAGGCCGAGAGCCCCAATTCGTAGAGCAGAAAGCTTTTCAATCTCCATATGCTACAACCTGTTGAAAATAAAAATAATATAGATTATAATGTAACTAACGCGGAATATTTTTCATGGTTTTTTTGTGAAAAAGTGTAAGGCTTATAAGAAGCCTACTATAGACAGAGGCAACCGTAACCTGATGAGATTCAATTTCGCGCAGGAAATCAGAAAACACAATGTTCATGGTAGTGTTGGGCTCGTTACAATGGTCAGCTTTTATTAGTATTTTTAATGCAGTAGGTGATGTTGCTCTAGATAGTGCAACATATAACTGTCCATGACCGAAAATAGGCCCAGGCAAGTATATTCCTATCTTATTTAAAGACTGTCCTTGGCTTTTGTTGATAGTCATAGCAAAACATTTTTTAACAGGAAATTGTCGCCTAGTAAACACAAAAGGTAGTTCCTTATTATTATGAACGAAATTAATTCTAGGAATGTAAACTCGGTGACCAATTGATGTACCAGTGATAATGTGGGCCTCGATTACTTTAGGTAGCAGTTGTGAAACTAAGAGCCTAGTGCCGTTACACAAACCTGATTTCTGATCTATGTTTCGTAGGAGCATGATAGGGGTATTTCTTTTCAAGGTCAAACGATGTTGTGGAATGCCACTGAAGTTCAAAAGATTTAGATATTCTGGGGGATACATAGCATCAGTTACACTACCATTTCGACAATGGGGAACCATTGAATTGGTGCTAAAATAAGTTATAGTTTCACCAGGACACAAATCATGTACTAATTCATTAATTTCATCAACATTTTCATTTTTTGGACAAATTATTGCCCTGTTAGCAATATTACTCGCTGTAGGATTCCTGAGAATTGTTTTATCGTATATAAAGTCTATTAAATCAGTCATTGAAGACTCTGTGGGTTGGATTATATACTGAGATGGGATTTCAATAACTTTGACGTCAGCATGACTCTTATGAACTGGTGCGCCTATTTTGCCATCACCAACATCTAACAGCCATCTTGAAAAAGATGCCACTGTTTCTGGACAAGTGATTTCTTCATTAGAATGCAGCAGACGCATGTTTTGTGTCAGCTTATAAACCTGGAAATGACGCCAAAGATAGGATCTACAGATGCACGAAGAGATGATTTCGTTCTTGGACGCTTTCGGCTTGACGGGCAGTGTTTGCCTAAAATCACCTCCTAATAAAACTGACTTTCCGCCAAACGGCAGTGTTTGATTGTTGGTGAGGTCCTTTAGAGTCTTGTCTAACGATTCGAAACATCTACGGTCACTCATAGGAGCTTCGTCCCAAATTATCAGCGATGTTTCCAAAAGAAGTTGTGACAACTGTGTATTCTTTTTCACATGGCAGACAGAGTCGTCAGTCAGTTCTAGTGGAATTTTGAAGCGCGAGTGTGCTGTTCTTCCCGCTGGTAATAGCAAGGATGCTATGCCAGAGGCAGCAACTGCAAGAACTATTTTGCCTTGAGATCTAAGAGCAGTAATTATCGTCTTCCATAAAAAGGTCTTGCCTGTGCCGCCGTGACCGTATACAAACAGGAGAAGCTGTGTATTTGTGTTTAATGAGCTCAAAACGTGATCATAGATAACCAATTGTTCTGGGTGCAATGCAGAATGCAAAGAAAGGTGTTCAGCAGCTAACGCATCCCTGTCATAGGATTTCTCTTCAAGCAACAGGCGATTCCTTAGAGCCGAAAGCATAGAGCCAGTCGGTGAAGGCAATCCAAATTCTGCAAGGGAATGGGGGCTGGAATTGATAGACATCAACAACTCAAGTTCGTACAGAATATAATGACGTAGGTCATTGTTGTTCACAGCAATAGAAGGCGCAGAAGACGCATGTGACATATTATACGCTATATCGTCTCCCATTTTTGGCCAGTGCTCTTCCCATAAGCCTAAAGGATTTGAAACCCCGCAAAAAATGAGCATGTGAACAAATAAGAAACGTAACTCGGATGAAGTTGCCCATTGGGAGGCCTCAATTAACGTCTCTGACCATTCCTTGTCGTCACCTATCAAGCCTAACTTTTCGCACGCCGCTCGAAATGTCGGGTAGAAAATTCCAGACACGGTGCGAATGTCTAGATAGGAGCGACAACCTGTTTGGTGATTCAACAGTAACCTGAGGTAAAACAGTTCTTCGCATGTCGGGTGCACATAGGTTAACCTGCCAATAGATGCAAGTTTATTTGCCCTTCGAATCCAGATTTTACCTGATCCGTCCCATCTGTATTTGGACAGGTAGTCTATATAGCGTAAGTGTAAGCCTCTTTCTTCTGGTGTGGCATCACCCTGCATTTCCAACTGATTATTTTTAAGCCATTCTGTTAGAGTTGTTTTGCCAACTCCAGGATTGCTGACAACATTGACTAATTTGTGTGAATCTTTGAAAGTTATATTCTGCATTCCTTCAAGATGTACAGCGAGAACCTGGACAGCCGGATTTCTACTATGAATTGGGAAATTTACAATACGCCAAGCTGCTTCGTGAGGACACACGAAACGACCATCAACAAAATCGGTGACTTCATCAACGACATCACTTGAAATGGCAGAACCAGTTGTAGAAGGTCTGTCTGAATTTTTAATCGTGAATCGAATCCTGTCCACCCCTTTTGAGATATATTTGAACAAATACTTTATAAGCATACTCCACCCACAATATTCGACGTTTATGTGCGCATCAAAATGCAAGCAAAGATCTTTGTTGTATGGAACAACATAGCCATTATCAAGAGGAACCCCACCTTTAATAAACTCGTGTCCATTTGCTGGTCTCTTATAATGAACACGACCAGCTTTATCGAATCGCGTTACTGGTTCATATGGCTTTGGGAAGGTCTTCGAACATTTGCCATCAACCATGCAGGGAGCGTTCATCTTAGGTATACCACATGGGCCATGTAACATTGAGTCGGTAATGATTCTAAAAAGTATAGGGTCGACAGATGGATCAGGCAATTCAGCAGTAATGTACCGATCAACCTCTTCAGCATTGCGAATGCTGTCGGACGCAGACACCCATAATAAAGTATGGCAATGCGAAAGACCCCTCTTTTGGAACTCTATAGTATAAAGATCTAAGGAAAATAATGATAAGCGATCAGACATGAACTATGTTAAGTTTACCTGGAACAAAAAGAAAGCTAGGAATTCAAGTACCTGCTGTAACTTTTCCAAAGGGTTTCGCGTCTTTCAGATACTTGATGAAGAATTCAACTTTAAGTTGGAAAACCCTAGCTATAACGTCAGGCCTATCCTGTGGGCTCACGCAGCCTACACGCTGCATTTCCCGTTTAATTTCAGGCCATTTTACATTGCACGTGAAAGTGATGAAATACTGAGGATTGCCATGGACTCTACAAATTGCTAAGGCGTCCTGGTAATGTTTGTACATATACCTTGGCCCACCGGTGAAAGAGGCAGGCAAAATTATGCGTTTGCCTATGTGATAACCTTCAGTGTCACCCTTAGACAGTGCATCATGTATACCCCCGAGGAACTCTGACCGAAGAGTATTTTGATTGGAACGAATGTAGGCCAAACGACAATGTTCAATACAAATGTAAGCGTCGACTAAAAATTGTTGTAGAAGTCGGCCTGCTTTTAGCAAATGCGTATAGACACCATCACGCTCATGAATTTGATAACAATAAAACATATTCATTGTTAGACTGCGATCACGTCGACCAACATTACCATTCAAACGTAGTTCTGGCGACCAACCTTGCTCGGCACGTGGAAACAAAAGCGGATATTGCAGTGGCATATATGATGGATGAAGTTTGCTAACTCTATGCGGTGTGCCATCCTTGCTACGGATGACGACATCGAAATCTTCAGAAGTGGAATCTTCGTCACAAACAATGGCGCCCAACGAACCTACTGCAGGGGCATCATAACATCTTTGGCTTCGCCGACTATAAAGTTTTATCGCAAATTCTGGCACATTTGGTTGCGAGCAAAGCTCTCTTGCACCCTTCAAAAGGCGCACGTATTCATTAACTTCGTATAACATAGAGGCAAGAGTAGAAACAACATTCGTAGAAAGTTGATCTCGAGTACTGCCAGAAAATAGACTAAGTCTACTCGACACATCATCATCCCCATCAAACACATACATCTGAAGAAATCTAGGAGGTTGTCCAGGTGCTGGACATAACGAACCCAACCAGTGAGAAACCTGGCCTGACACTTTGAACACAAAAGGGCCGCCACCTTGGTTTATTGTTTCATCAACTTGAGCGCCGAAGGACGTCATTGAAAACATAGAATTGTATGCACGAACATTTTTTAAGAAAACATTATCCTGGAAAAGATGCCTTAAGGCTTGTGGTGGCTCAACAGGATAATCGATGGACACCTTTCCACCTTTGCAACAGACAGAATACTTCGGGCGAACACCGAGGGGATAGGACATCAGGCGCTCGGCAAACCAAAAGAAAGCACCACAGTATTCACAAACGCTAGTGCAATCACCTAAATCAAAATACACAGGAGAAGTCAGAGAGATTTCATTAGGAGCTGAGAGCCTGGAGGATGAACTTTCAGCAGTAACACCAGAACAAACTTCAGGCTGAAGTAGACGTGTGCGTTTGGCGAAACATAAAAGCGAAGCGCGATGAGACAATTGTCTGTGGCTTTGTCGCCCAGTAGAACCAGAAGAATAGGAGGCGTCACGCCGAGGAAGTAGAACACGGGTCCTTTTTTTACCTGAATTCTGAAGAGACGACATGATATTAAAGTCGCCAGAAAGCATATACATGCATACGAACACCATACTGATGAACACCACCCCAATCAAATAATAATAACAAAGCAAGCTGAAATAGAAACTTCATACTGATGAACACCAATAAAGAAAAGCAAATAAACATAGGTTATTGAGAAAAACCTGCATACAATCGAAAAGATAGGAAGCGCCAACTTAGATATTAATTGCACAGAAGCCGGGTTGAATCAGAACAGAACTCCTGCAAACATAACACGATCAGAGACTAACATATAACTGTAGAAAGAAAGCGCAACAAATTTTTAAAATAAACGTGTAAGTTTAAAATCAGTAGCTAGCAATTCATACGCGTGATGGACAAACCTCCTCTGAAAGTACAACAAAGCGTCCACTTTTTACCTCTTAATTTATGGGTCATGATATACGAACACCACCCCAATCAAACGCTATTGCACCTGCCACATCAAACGTTCTGTTAAATAAGACACTTGGATAGAATTTCAATGGAATCATTAAAATCCACAAAACACATGCATATGTCTAAACACATAATCACTAAATCACATATACATTACAATATATGATTGAAACAGAAGACAAACCTCAATTATCTTCAAAGCCCACTTGATGGATTCATTATTAAACATACCATATTGATACACAAACGAAGTAAACTGTTTAAGCTATCTAGGCATAGTTCAGCAAACACATTCGTTATTAGACCTTCTTTTAAGCATTCAGCTATGTAGTAATTAAGCTTAAACACAATAACCCCATGGGTCTTAGAGTTGTTATCACTTACGAATAAAAACAGCTCTAAATAGCAAAAAAAAATAAAAATAAGAACATGCCTTAAAGTTCATATAACAATGGGTCTCAGAGTTCTTATCACCCCTAAACAGCAATGGGTCTTAGAATTGTTATCACTTACCAATCCCTAAACAGGCAAAAAAACTAAGAACAAGCCTTAAAAAAATAAGAACAGACCTTAAAGTTCATATAACAATGGGCCTCAGAGCTCTTATTAGCCCCAAACAGTAATACAATTTGTTCCGGACAAATAAAAATAGCCTAGTTGTAATCATAAATCTTAAGAAATTGACCTTTTATGGCTAAATCTGATTCCTTGATTGCAATGGCCTACAAGGGATCAAGATTATGTCTTATATAACTATATCATTAAAAAAAAATAACCCACTAACCATCTTTTTGACTTTTGCGGTCAAAAAAAGAAGGATAATGCCTACATGCATGTCATGTATTATGTATGTATCTAAGAAGGATAATGCCTACATACATGTCATGTATTATGTATGTATCTTTTGCTAATAACTCGATGGGTCTTAAAGTTGTTATCACTTACCAATCCCTAAACAGGCAACTAAGTTTGATCTTTGTATCTCTTCTATAATGATGTACTGATGTTAACTCATCCATAACAAATTGGTAATGAGAATCAAATGTGCACACAAATGTAACAGACTTGAAATGGAAGCAGGGATTTTGTAGGCAAAAGTGGTCATAACCAAATGCATAACCAAATTGACCATAATCAAATGCCTCTAAAAAAATTAGATTGCCAAAAACACTGCATAATTAACAATGACCAAATTGAGATTCTTTAACCTAAATATCTAGACCAAACCGAGATTCATTAACTTGCATACCTAGACCACATTGTAATTCACTAACAATGACCAAATTACCAAAAAATTGCATAAACACCATAACAAAAACTGCATACACCATTAACCTGCGTATTTAGACCATTACCAAAAGTATTGGGATAAGCTGCATATCACAGAATTTAGACAATATATCAACCAAAATATACATAATTGCATACCATAGAAATATTTGTTATCACCTACAAACACCCAAACAGTAAAAAAAAAAAAAGAATAAGAATAGGCCTTAAAGTTCATAAAACAATGGGTCTTAGAGTTCTTATTTTTTTATGGTTCACTGAATAAGAACAACCCTAAATAGCAAAAAAAAAAAAACAGCTTGAATCCGGCGACATCGCCGGAGGCTGACCTGTGAGAATCAGCCTTGACCGAGGGTTTATTTTTGATGGTTCTTAAAAAACAACAAAAAAAGGGAAAAAAAGCTTGAATGCTGACCTGTGAGCAGAACAGGCCTAAACAGTCCAAAAAAACAGAAGAAAAAAACAGCTTGAACGGTGACCTGTGAGAAGAAGGCTTGACCGAGGCTTTGATTTCACGAACGATTAATGCAGGCTTCACCCCATTTTAGCAAAGAGATCGATGTTTAGGGTTTGAGGAGTGAGAGGAATGAGGGTGAGAAGAAGGCTTGACCGAGGGTTTGATTTCACGAACGATTGATGCAGGCTTCACCCCATTCTAGCAAAGAGATCGATGTTTAGGGTTTGAGGAGTGAGAGGAATGAGAGCGTCGTGGATAGGGTGAAGAGCAGGGGGGTGAAGTAGATGTAATGGGTGAAATCAAAGTAATATAAACAATCACAAACACTATTCATTTGGTTGACAAATAAATATAGAGAGTAATAGTTATAGTTATAATACTATTTCCTAGTTATTTAAATAGCCTCTTTGGTTAATAATATAGATTCTATAGTAATTATGTGATGAATTAATTAAAATCAGACCATCAACAATGAGATACAATGTTACAAGAGACGGTGTTTGTATGTTTTTCTGTGATAATCAGATGAGAAGCTGTTTAAGCATGTCAATAACCGATTATTTATAAAATTACATGTAAACTATCTCTCTTAAACAATTAAATAATGTTTTGTTGTGACTAGTTCAAAAGTGTGTCAATAACTGATTATTTATAAAATTACATGTAAATTATATCTCTTAAACAATTAAATAATGTTTTGTTGTGACTAGTTCAATTGTTTAAAATTGGCTACTTAATCAGTAAATAATCAGATAATCATAATCAGTTTTAAACATTTGACACACATATATTAAAAACTAATTAACTACAACTTAAAATTTAATAATTATTTTAAAGTAAATGTCAAACACCCTTTTTTATTGAACAAAAATAATTGAAAATTGTATTTTAATACATGGATAGAGTTGGATGGAAATGGGAAAGGTATGCACTTAGCCAACTCATCTTTGTTATTCCAACCAATATTTATTGACATATACCGTCTCACCAATCATTAATCACTAACTCACTCACTTATCTGTGTGCTGGTGATCGATGTTTCTTTATCCGCACCGATATCCAACTCACCTTGTTAGAGACGGACCCAGAAAAAAATTTCATGGGGTCGGGAATAATTTTTGTGTTCGGTTAACTAACGATATATAACGCGAATAAAACACTAAAAACTTTTCATGAGCGACTATCGGGGGATAATTACAAAATTTTATGTGGGGCGATCGGGATTTTAACGCGTATATAACACTAGTTTTTTTTACGAAGGGTGGCTGCCCCCATACTCTACACATAGGTCTGTCCATGCACCTTCTTATCAGTTTCGAACATGATCAGTTTTAAAAATCGGATGACAATAAGTCTATACTAAATAATAAATAAAGGCTTTGGTTGTATATTTTTTTGCCTCTCTCTCCTATTTATTGATAATATTAAACTAATACATTTTTTATTATTTAATATAAATCTATTTATGGATACTTATCTATACTACTTAATAAACAAGTAAAAATTATGGGACACGTGTCAACTTCTGGTGCATTCTTAACACAATTTTTCCGCCTCTCTCCTATTAAATATCATATTAAAAGAATATATTTTTAAATATTTAATATCAATCTAAATATGGATAGTTTTTATTTAATTATAAATTGTTATTATATCATTAAACAAATGAAATTAATATGTATTATAATTTATCAATTATATAAAAAATAGTACCAACTTAAAAAAATGTTTTAAAAATTAACTTAATATAATTTATATCTGTCACGTTAAAGTAGACATATTTTGACGAGTGTATGTGTTAAAAGTTACATTATATTTTATTCAACTCGTGTAAAACACGGGTTTTTTAAAAAGTAATTTTTTATTTACTAATTATATAAAATTTTATTTATTTAACCCGTGTAATACACAGGATTTTAACCTAGTTAACCAAATAAAGTTAATATAAATTAACATTTATCAATTACATAAAAAAGATTAATACCCAGTTGAAAAAAATGTTTTATAAATTAATTTAACATAATTTATAATTGTCATGTCAAAGTACATTTTTTTAAAACATATTTTAGGGAGTGTATGTGTTAACATATTACATTTTATTCAACACGCATAATAAACGAGTTTATTCAACCCGTGTAATAACAAGTTTTAAAGAAATACAATTGTTATTTCTAAGTATATAACATTATATTCAAATTACTCGTGTATTACACGGGGTTCTAACCTAGTATATTATATATATTAAAGCAAATTAATAGTTTATATTTAGTATAATTTTTAAAAAATATAAACTTAAATAAATTAAAATACGAAATATAAAGTATAAATGAACCAGGAAAAAAGATTTCATAAGAAACAAAATAAAAATATTGAACTCCAATCCGGTCCAGTTTAGCGATCCGACCGGCACCAATAATTTGCTAGTTCAAATGCGGACGGTTCAAATACATACAATCTAACCGGTTCTATAACCAGTTTCAGATTCGATCAGTCTGGTCTGGTTCTGAAACATTTCTAGTGACACAAACAATGTGTTTCTTCAGTGTTACATTCTACAGTTGCAAACACGTTAATACTACATGCTCTAACACATTAATTTCATGTTTAGTGTGAGAACCGAAAACACAACAGAAGTAAACCACAACTTTCGGTTACGCTGCTTGAATCATCAAGTTAGTCATACGGTTCTCATGTAATGTGATTTTTTTTCTTTCGCACACATGATTAGATATTCGTTTGTTTGTTTTAAGCATACGCCACATATAACGTGTGTAGTATTTCGTACTCCGTTTGAAGAGAAAAAAAAAACAAATAAAAGCATCGAAAATCAGATGACCAAAAAAAGCTAAATACTTTTTTTACGTGTTTTATGTATGTTATGTTCTAAAAATACATAAATAATAGATGTTTATTTTTATATTTATGAAATGAAAAATGAAGAAAAGGAAGATTCCCATGTATTACTTACACTATCACTCACTTTTCGTGAATGAAAGGCAACCCATGAAATGCATCATTTGATCAACTGTTTAACAACTTACTCAAAGTATTTCATACTCCCTACACTTCCTCTACTTGAATTAAACTCCAAGTAACCATTTTTATATGCTTTTGATTAAAATTAACTTTTACTAATGAATACAACAATTTGGTTTACTAATCTAGTAATAGTAACTACAAGTCCTACAGTGGATTAAGAGTAGATTAGTTTACTGTTAAAAAAAACAAATCTGATCTAGTATCAGATCGATGTGATGAGTTCGCGCATCAGATGTGATGAGTTTGTGCATCAGAAGTGGAGTTTGAATGATTGGAGTTGGTGGTTTAATGGTTTAGAGATCACGTGTTCAAGTACCACTAGTGATATGATTAAAAGAAATTTGTTGTTCTAACAAATTTTTGAATTTGAAACTAATTTTCAGAATTCAAGTTAGGCATGGTAGTTAAATAAGAAGAATCCGTTTTGATTAATTAATTATCAATGAATAATAATAATAATAACAATTGAAAATGTAATATTTCACATTAATCTCGCTGTAAATGTTTGATGTGGACCTGTTTTCTTCTTTCTTGCTTTCAGTAATGGCAATCTACTAAAGCTGGAGCAGAAAATACCAGATGTTGTTTTGAAGAACCGCCGGTGAACTGAAACGTTGATTGGACGTCATCGGCCACCTCCGGTGGAGGAAAATTAAGATCTAACGATAACATACTGCTACTACCGGTTCCCGGAGACTTTTCCATTATTTGATCAGCAGTGCTATCATCGGTATTGATTGTGGATCCTGTTCGATTAATTGAAGGCGGAATTGGCCGGTGCTTTCTCATGTGTCCGCCGAGAGCTTGGCCGGATGAAAACTCCGATCCGCATATTGAACATTCATGAAATTTTCCTTTGCTGTTGATAATTCCTGTTCGGACGAAACTCCGAGCCGCATATTGAACATTCATGAAATTTTCTTCTAAAACCGTTTTCTGTTGATCGTGATCTTCTTCGGAATATTCCGTTAACGGCGGTGGAATATTCGCCGAATTAGTTTTTTTCTCTTCCACGTTAACCTTCGGCTTCTTGTGACTGGCTCGGTGTCCACCTAACGCTTGAAACGACGGAAACGTTCGGTTACACGTTTTGCACTCGTAAGCATAGAAACCGATTTTTCCACCGGCGGTACTAACGTCCGTCTCCGTGAATCTCGGACTGCTTAACTTCTCCGTTTTCTTTCGAATCTGATCGGATTTTACTTCCTTGACCGGAGAATCACTTTGAGCCAACAGAATCAGACAATTCGCCATTTCTTCGTCTTCTTCCGTTGACATCTCAGATGACATAACCGGTGACTGATTATCAATGAAACAGTCGCCGTCAGCAGTATTGTAGCCGGAGGTAGTAGACGTGTCAACAGGAGAACAAGGCCTTTGGCGCTTGGTACGCTTTCCTTTGATGATTTGGCGAGCTCGGTCACAACTCATACCTTCCGTGAATTCCGCCATGAACTCCATTTCCATGGCGAGTTTGTGTGAATCTGTGTGTAAAGTGTGTGGAAGTGAGAGAGAGAGTGTGTGTGGGAAAATAGAGAGGGGGATATATACATAGTGAAAGGGTTAAAAGTGTTAATAGTGAAAAGATAGTGGATAGGAAGAGCAGGTAGTAAAGTGTAAGTTTTCTTTATAGTAGTTAGTTACCAGCAATCGGTTTTGCGTTTCCATTCGTCGATTAAGTGCGTTTAAGTTTTAACAATTTCAGTCTGCGTGGGTCTCACGCGCTTATTAATGTTCTTCGCGTGCTCTTTCTACAATCTCCCACCCCTCGTTTACTTTTTTTTTTCGCTTTCCTTAAGGTATTGGGGGCATTAACCCATTTACTCATTTACTCATCAAAACTGTCCAATATAATTTTGTCACCTCAAAACTACTCATTTACTCATTTATCTAGATTTCATTGGAAACACCTACTCATTTACTCACCCACTTTTAAAAAAATAAAAAATAAATAAATAGAAAAGATGTGAGTGGGAGTGGTGGGGTCCACTAGAGAAAGATTAGAGAGAGGGTGGCTTCATCCGAGTAATCTAACTCGGCCAACTTACTCGGACACCCCTACCCGGATGAACTCGAGTTAATGGGGGCGGTGTACCCATTTACTCGATTGAGGTTTTGCCTACTCGATTGTGATCGAGCTTGGCGCCCCCAACACCCTTAATAAAGAGCATGTTAAGTTACACTTTTGACCCACGTCGATCCAGGGTTCGAGCCTCGACTCTCCCTCAAACTCGAAATGGGCCGTATTGGGTGAGATTTTTTCTTAGATGCTCTCCAACTCTGACGCCAAGTGGGCCCAGTTAAGACAACATATTGGCCGGAGTTGGACGAGGTTCTCCCATATGACGGGAGGGTGCGACGTCACAACATTCAATGTTCACCGTTAAAAAAAGTTACACTTTTGACCTTTTATTCATGTTTAAAAAAATTAAAACTATATTATTAGCCCATACTATCACATATTTATTATTATTCACCACCACCACTAATTGTACACAGTAAAATTCCACCAATAATCAAGTTATTGATAAGGTCTAAGAAGGATAGAATGTAAGTAGACCTTACCTCTATTTTTGAGAATAGAGAGACTACTTGCTAGTTGACCACAAGTTTCAGAAACACTCTCTTAACTTGAAAGAATATATTTATTAAAATCACATCTAAATATTAAACGACATGATCAGTAAACGACCAAAAACAGAAAATAATGAAAACATGTAAAAGCTGAGTTATTATTCATAGGTTTGTTATTATTATTATTATTATTAGTTATTTTTTTCAAATTTTAGTTATAATAACTATTAGTATTTTTAACATTATCTTGTAACACCGTGAAAACTCTTGAATCAATTATTGAAAACATCTTGAATTTTTATGGTATTAGAGCGGCTGTTTCTAACATAATAAATACAATACTTAAATTCAAATAACACCTTCTTCAACCTCTTTAAGTTTTGTTTTCTTCTCAATAAACGATCATGGTTGGCGTGACTGTCAACAATCACTCCCCAACTTAAGAATATCAACCACTTTCGTTCATTAAGAAAATAGATTTGTTCGTGTCCGTCTGTGTTCGTTCGTTGACTTCCTAAAATACTTGACATATTACGTAACCATAAACGGACATAAATGAACAAACGTTCACGAACACAATTTGACGAATAAGACCCTTGTTCATGTTTGTTCATTTAAATAATGGGACGAAATTCCTTATTCAAGTTCGTTCATTTATTAAACGAACAGACATAAATGGAATTCCTTTGTTCATGATAGTTTGAAAATTAAAAATGAAATTATCAATCCTATATATTAGACACAACCATCCAAAAGATAAATCAAGTTTAACTACTTAGACATAATTATCCTAAAATACTTAATATATTACATAACCATAAATGAACGTAAATGAAGGAACTTTCACGAACACAATTAGACTAACAAGACATTTGTTCATTTAACTAACCGAACTTAATTCCTTATTTAAATTTGTTCATTCATTAAACTAATGAACATAAACAAACTTCTCACCTAAAGGTTCAGTAATTATTTGCTGAACGTTTCGATTCGTTTACAGTCTTTATTATGGCTCTCCTTGCCACACCACACCTTAAAATTAAATAATGTACTTGTTGTTTCCAACCTAACGAAAAATTTGTTATCTATCACTTAACTTGTTATTAATGACAACATTGTTGTTGTTTTCTCATATTCTATTTAAACTTTGACATGACAAATCTTCCATGCTCTTCTTGGACATCCAACTGATTATATATTTCCGCGTCTTTCTTATCTTAATTCCAATTTTTTAAATAAACCTTTTACAAGTCATTTCAATGTTTGTAATATTTTCAAATCTAACAGATTACCTTTTCCTTTATCGTTAACCCGTAATATATTTACATATTATATGTTGTGACATTTGGGGACCCTTCCCAGTTACATCTCGTTTGGGTTACAAATAGTTTATTACGTTTCACCAATGCCGATGATAAATAAAAATGATTATGTTTTATTATTTTAATTAATAACCAATTATAAATGTTGCGGGCCACCTAACATTAATAACGAAAACCAACTTCGATTTCTCCAATAAGATTTAGCTATGTGATGAATAGTAGAAAGTAAATAGTAGCCAACGCAACTAGTTAGGGTCGGTGACCCGGTGGTAGTGGAAAATCCTATAGAAACACTAAAGTTTGATGAGCTAATGGATTCAAGTCCTACTATTAACAAGAATTAGTGCTCATTCACTCAATGTGGAGGTCGTGGGTTCGAACCTATGTTTTTTTTTGTCATTTTGTCATATTTTCTTTTTTTTCTTTAATATACTTGGTTATTATTATTTTTTATTATTATTATTATACGTTTTACTATACTAATTTAATAATACCATTATTGTAAAACACGTGCATATATCCTTTTCCCCATGTTACGCCTTTATATTGCAGTATATAAGTTTTTTTTCTTCGTATATGTAGGTTTCCTGATGCGTCGTGCGAGGTAATGTACTAGTTTTACATTTCAGTTTCTTTCGGTTTGAAACTTTGAATTCACATATGATAGCAATTTAAGTAAAATCAAGTGAAAAGCTATTTATCGTGATAAAAAATTACGATTTTGTATTTATTAATTGTTTAACTAAATACATGAATGAAAATGTAACAAATTAAAGAAAAACTAATAAAAGGTTTGAAAATCTTGATTAAAAGAATGCACGTTAAAGGCATGCTACCCCTCTCATTCACTCCACGTCGTCTTCATCTCAAAGGAAGGTACTTCTCCACAAGGACCACAAACCAACCCCCTACTTGGTTTTAAAAAATTTATCCAAAAATATAGTTATAATAAAGTTGGCCTCTTAAGTCTAATATAATTAATTATTTAAGTTTATCATGAATAGGAAACAATGACGGGTCATAAAGGGATTAACTTAGATAACAATCAATTCATATATCTCGTGTTGTTAATTACTTTATGGCTCATGCAAGTTGAATATCCTCACTTGATATTCAACTTGAACTCTATAATTTAAAACATATTATTTAAATGAAACCTTTTATATAGTGTAATTCTAAACACTTTTCTTAGTTATCTTATTACAAAGTTAACTTCAAGTCCTTTAATTCCTTCCAATTAAGCTTAGAATATATTAGGGATGAAGTTAGATTCAATGAAGGTGGGATATTATGATGTTAAGGAAGGTACCATTGGAGTTGGTGGCTCAATGACAGAGACAAAGCCTCTAGGAGCACCTAAGTTTTCGAGATCATGGGTTGAAGTCCCACTGCTAACATGATTAAAAGAAATTCGTCGTTTAGAAAAAAATATCAAAGGAAGGCGGAGGAGAGTAGGGAGTTGATCGAGTGGGGGAGGTTTAATGAGTTAGTTATTTTATGGGTGGTGTAGAGTGTGTCCACCATTACCATAATACATTTTATTGGTAACCATTGGATTGCTCACACTCCCTTCCTTCACCCCCTCTTTCTCATATTCTTTTATGTACTTCAAATTTCAAAATTGTTATAAAGACAAAATAATTGAATTTAATTGCTAATATTAGCGTATGCCATCAAAACATCAAATAATTGATTTATAAGTAGAAAATTAACTCACTACATATGCAAACATTAATTATCAAATCAAAAACACCGCCTTCCTTAGACGTTAAAGAATCAAAGATGGCCTTGTTCCTCAATCTTCAAAGAGCCCATCAAGATGTGAAACACACCGCTTCGACCAAGTCTCTCTTCCTCCTAGACATACAAATAGAGTCAACATAAAGCATAAGCAACTTTGGTTGAAAAGAAGGCGGCCGGTCCAATTCCAACCATTTGAAGACCAAAATCCAAACCTTACAAGCCAAAATACACTCTCCCAAACATGACCAATATCTTCCACAAAGTCTTTGTGGAACGGACACGGAGTCGAAGGCTTATCAATGCCCTATTTATCAAGATTACTACGCGTCGGAAGGCGATCCAAAAGAACCCTCCAAGCCATGATATTCACTTTTTTTTGGAATATATTTGTTCCATCTAGTCTCCAAATCAAACGAAGGTAAGAGAGCATTATCAATAGTGATACAAACACTTTTAACTAAGAATTCATCATTACCGTCTCAGTCCCGTATCCACGAGTTTTCCTTATCACATAACACAACATGACGTAGTAACGTTTTTAATTCATCTAGTTGAACACAATCTATACCCCCCCCCCAAGCGAACGACGCCAAAACCAAGACAAAATCAAATCTCCCATCCGGTCTGCCACGTAACACGTTTTCGATATTTCCAACATAAACAGTCTATGGAATCTAAACGCAAGAGGCGCTTGACCCATCCAAACATCAAGCCAAAATCGAGTTTTATCCCTATTGCCTACTTTCCTTCTAATAACCGAATAAGGAATGATCCCTTGCTCATGGAGAGAATTCACCAATTTAACAATACGATTCCACACACTCGTACCCTTCCCCATAATCACAGTCCCCAACCAATCATCCATATGGCTATGAATAGCAACAATAACACGCACCCATAACGCATCAGGATTAGTAACAAATCTCCACTTCCATTTATAGAGGAGAGCCTGGTTAAGGGCATCCAAACTGCCAAAGTCTAACCCCCCTTGATATATTTTCCCGCCAAGAACTTGTTTACAGTTGACCCATGCCATTTTCCTAGAATCCCCAACCTTACCCCAAAATAACTTAGAACCATTTGATTCAAGATTACTATTCACCTTAACCGAAAGACGAAATAAAGATAGATAATACGTACCAACTGATCCAAGGACCAAAGTAAGAAGACTTTCTCTACCACCTATAGAAAGATGGTTTGCCTTCCACTTCGATAACATGTATTGGATTTTATTTATGAGAGCATCCCCATTTTTTCAAACGAGCCATATTAGAAGCAACATGAATTCCAAGGTAAATAAACGGGAATCGGCCCAACTTGCAGTCTACCAACCTCACAAGCCTATCTATCTCCTCCGAAACTACTCCGCCCCAATATATATAGTTTTTTTATTATTTTGTTATATAACTATTTTAATGTTTATAATTATTTTTTAGCATATTTAAAATATGAGTTTTACAAAATTCCAAATACTTTTATGATTTGCTTATATTTATTTACGTTTCAATATAAATTTATTCATACCTGAGTTTCGTGAATACTCATATTTTAGCTTTACATGTTGTTGAAATCGAGTCTTACAAATTTAGCACCCTTTCCGTGTTGCTTTGATAGACTTCCACTAGTTATTCTTTTATTTTATAAATGTGTGTATATAACGGCTTGTTTTATGCTTCTTTATTCATTGGGGGTTGTTTGTGTATATCCACAAATGGCGATGGTGTGCAACTGTCCATGAGGTTTGTGAGCTCACCCTATTCACTTTATTTATTCTTTTGTTTACTTTTAATGTGTCCAAATAATTAAAGGCAAAAAAAGTGCAACCAATGCAACTATAAATTTGCTTTTGGCAGTTACACAGCCTCAACTCCTCAACCCAATTCACGGGTTAAAATACAACGTTTCCGTATTAAAAATATGTTCTTTTTTCTTTTTTTCAATCTAAAATACAACGTTTCCCTATTATTGTTATTCTGGAATTTTTAAATAAAGAATACAAAATAATATATAGTTTTTTCAAAATATCATGGCAAATTAATTAACGATATATTTTCCGGTAACTGTGGTATCTTAAATTTATTGGTCAGATTCATAAAATATAAATTTATTGGTCAGATTCATAAAATATAAATATACTCTCATAATTTGGTTAAGAAGTCTAACAAGCAGTCTTAGTCATCCATTCCCTAATAAGAGATGAGATTCAATTGGGGAAAAAATAGGAGGGTATCTTTGGAATTGTTATTTTTGTTGACTTTTTTCAAGTTTTCTCACATTTTTTAAAAGTTCATAACTTTTTTATATGATATTATTTTTTGAAAAAAATACATCATAAAATCGAGCATTTTTTCTCTTTAATTTGAGTACAATGTTGATATATAAAAAACGATGATTTAAAAAAAATCAAAATTTGTGTTGATTTTTGATAAACAGCACTGATAATAGAATCTGTGTTGTTTTCTAGTAAACAACAGCAAACCAGCATATGAAAATAGCATAACAACAAAATCAACACAACAGCAAATCAGTACAACATAAAAAACGACACAATAACAAAAACTACATAGGTAATTTTACAAAATCATAAATTTAAAATAAAAGTCATCCTCTTAAAAGAAGAATGTAAACAATTAAGTTTTAACATTCAGCAACATAAAAAGAAGAATGTATCTTATCTTTGCGTCTCCCGGTAACTATTATTATAAGGAAAAGAATGTATCATAAAATACAAGAAAGTGAATTAAAAAAAAACTTTATTTGAATGCTATGAAACTTGGTCCAGAACCCAAAATCTAATTTGCAAATATTTTTTTTGTGTATGATACAATCTTAAAAGCTTAGTTTTGTTGTGTTGTGTTTTGTTCATTTTTGTGATGGTCTACCTGTGCTGGTTTTTCTTGTGTTAGCTTATGTTTATGCTGGTTTTAGTATTATAACCTGTCAATTCCAATTGTGTTCTTTGTTTTGTGCTGGTTTGATATACTAGTTTTGTTGTGCTAGTTTTGTTTGTGCTGGTTTAGTTCAGAAGAGCAAGTCACACAATTAACTGTGTTGTTTTGGTGCTGTTTTATAATAAAACAGCACAATTAATTGTTATGTTAGGTGTTATTTTATGATAAAACAGCACAGTTAAGAGTGCTATTTTACAATGCAACACAGTTATTGTGCTGTTTTACTAGAAACCAGCACATTTACGTAAAGTAGCACAATTTTATTAAGTGTCGATTTTGTTTTTACAAAAAAATATAGAAATACTATACTCGAATTAAAGGTAAAAAAAAAACGCTCGATTTTATGATGTAATTTTTTAAAAAAAATAAGGTCGTATGAAAAAGTTGTGTACGTTTAAAAAAAGTGGAGGAATTTGAAAAAAGTCAACAATTGTGGGTTTTTTCAAGAATGCCATTCCACCCCTTATTTTTCCTACACTTAAATCTCTATCATTGATCATCCAATTGAATGAATGAGATTGCTTATTAGGCTTCTTAGCCAAGTTGCACTTCTTAGGGGAACCATCCCCCTCATATATATTAGGATAAAAAAAACATTAATTATTTATTTATTTATTTATATAATGTTTATGCAACCCATATATACAAAAGAGACGGTGTCACCTAATTAGTGAATTAAATTCGATACACCCATTATTATAAGGCTATCCATAGTACATGTGTGAGAGGGACACCTTAGCCACTGAAGACGAAGAGTCCACGCGGAGTTAACACTTCTGTGGATGGAACCCAAACCTTCACACCCAACACCAAAAAAGGATAAAACACATGCGCGTACGGAATGCAGGGACCACACTGTCACACCAGGAATGTCGTGTAAAAGGAGACACCTCCGTTCACAAAAGCGGCCCGCCAAATCAGACAAAACTATCACCACTTACGGTTGACACTCGGGGGACCACAAGGATATTCCTAACAGCGGCATCCCACCAATAGCATTCCTGCCAGGTCATCGCTACGACATCGACGTCCTAGTTCACCCCTTCGGTTATAAATAGGAGCATAATCTTCGGGTATGAGGCATGCATTCTCTAGCTCTCTAATTCACACCGATATACTCTCATACAAATACTTATCTTCAAGATCATAACGACGTTACATAGCTACATAATATGTGCTAAAAACCATTATAAATGTTTTTTTTGTCAAAAATATTATACATAAGAAATAAAATATAGTGTTCTAAATAATCAACACGTGTAGTTGTTTAGGTGGGAAGTGTTGAACAAGTGGAATCCATCGAGGTTAACGAGCTAACTAAAATACTAAGCAACATTATTTTCATCAATTCTACTATTTAACCCCACGTCTTTTAACTTAACACACATATAGCCCCTTTAACTTTTCAACATCTCTTAACTTCCACTTACATATTATAGATTAGTTGAAGTGGCAACTTGTTTTATTTCCTGGAATTTTTTTTATTATTTTTTACATTTAAAAATAATAATAATAAAAACAAGTGGTTCTATGAGCTTAGGATGATGGCCAATCAAATCACTAAATACCATGGAACCTGTTATTTGGTGTGTGCTTCACACGTTGGTGTCCTGCCGGGCCCTTGATCTAAACCATCTTTTATTTTATTTTTTAACACATTTTATTTAATTGTTATACATTTGATATAATATTTTTACATACCTTAAAGTTTTTTTTTATATAAACTATCAGATGAAGCCTACAAACTCTCCCAACATCTAATCTGAAAAAGAAAATAAAATAAGAACATAAACTTTGAAACAAAATATAAACTAAACAAAGTCAGATTTTACTTTAACTAATCTGGATTTTTAAAATATAGTATTACTGTTTGAGATAGGTTATACGTATCCTTTGTATGCTTAACCTGTCCCACTATTGCATAAATGATGTTATTAATTTAGTAAAGGAGCGTAAATTCAGTAAATAACGTGGATGAAGTACATTTAGCACAACCTTGTATGTTTTTTATCTAATTATAATTATTTTGATTATATGGTATTTATATATTACTCATTAATTTTAATCTAACTTTATTTCATTTTTATAATTTTATTATTTCGTTTTTAAGCGGTTACATTTACAAGTTGCGCGAAGTAGCTTTTGAGCCACTCAGCCACCGCCAAGTTCCAACAACCACATCAACTATTCGATATGTTTAGTTTTAATTCTAAAGCTGTAAAAAATAAATAAGTCAAAGGAGGTAAAACTTTCTTTTTATAGGTATATTTTATTGAAGAATTTAAATGAAAAATTATTAGAAACCTGTTGAATATATATATATATATATATATATATATATATATATATATATATATATATATATATATATATATTTTCGTAGGTTTATACTTTATATTCTCTTTCATAGTTTATCAACATTTAAAATAACTCACATTATTAAGCGATTAAAATCAACATTTAAAATAATACTTTATGTAAGTTACGTCAATTAAATTAAAATAACTCATATAAATATAACCTACTTTAGGTTAAAATCTATTTAAGAGGTTTTAAAACTAGAAGTTCAGTTTTTTTAGTTATACCCCTAACTTAGAAGTATTATATGATTGTTACAACAAATATTTAAAAAAAATGTTTGAATAATGCATTTTAGATATATAATTTATACATAGTACTATTAAATCAATACCGAATAAAAATGATTGAACGATAGAGTGTATTTTAAGAAGTCAACAACTCGATAAGGTGTTTGAGTTAGAGGGTTAAGTAGATCGCTAACTGCAACTAATAATTGCACGAATAAAGAAATGGGTCAACGGGAGTATGGAGCTCCAATAAGGTAAAATCCCACGTTATATTTGAAAAAAAAAATATTTTCTGTTAAGTTTTATTTATTTTTAAATATGCATTTATGTGTGTATCAATGTATAATCTTTATTTTCCTTGGATGCTAGTTGTTCGGCATAAGCTATTTGTGCTTTATGTAGTTTTATTGGTTAGCTGAGTATTAATGAGGCATCTTAAATTATCCGACAACGATTCTTATAGTTACAAAAGAGAATGTGTAATTATTATGAATTACAATAGTTTAAACTTTGAATGGTTAAACGGTAAGTTTTAAACATCAATATTGATCGAAGTGGCCTAGAATTTGCTTAAGAGTATATTAAATTCATGTGAACTATTTAATAAAAGATTTAAAATATAACGAATGTAAAATGGTTTGGATTATTTTACATGTTTTTCTATACGAGAGCCAGTTTGACGGTCTAAACCTTTTTAAAGATTGAAATGTAAAATTTTTATTGGGGTAATTTTACATGAAATTTTGTGTAATTGTGGTTTTACTTTTTCTAATGATTGATTAGTATCAATGGTTGAATGTTAATGCAACAATGATGAATCTTTACAGACACTTAATATGCAAATTTACTCAAAGTACATCATCTTTAAAGAAAGCATTGCCAAAAATAGGGTATGGTGTAAGTCACCATTAGTCCATTAATAGGCTTCATAGATCATATTACAAAAACGGTGTATTTTCTTCTTTAAGATGCTCAAGTAGAAAGAACAACTTTTTAGGTGTATGAAAGTGTTTTTCTTTGAAATAGCTATTTTTTAATTTTACCTTTTTATTAAATTAAAAAATTGATAAGTTATTTTTTTTATTTTACTTTATAATGAAAGGCCAATTTCGGACATACATATGAAAACTTATATAAAATTTATTTACTCAACAAAAAATTAATTTCAAATATAATGATTTAAAATTACATGAAACTTCATATATACTTTCATCTTTCATTATATACGATTTATAATATGATCATTATACCATTTTTCCTCTTATATTCCAAACTCTGATATCCTAATCAAAGTTTTAAAAGAACAATATAAATTCCACAAATTTGAAGATGAATGTATTTGATATTATTATTCTTTGTTAGGTAATGTAATATTATATCACTAGTTTAGAATTCCGTATATTATACGGGTTGAATAAATGTAATATTATGTCCTTACTAATAAAAAATTTATGTCTATGTTGAATCAAATGTAATATAATATGTTAATAGATACACTCGTCAAAATAGAACAATGTGAATATGTAAATATATGATTAAATGTTTTTTTTATTTTGATCCTAGCTGGCTATAAAATTATTTTCAGATTGTAAATTCATATAAATATGATTAAAAAATTTAATTGATGATAAACACAATTTTAAATTAAAAATCTATAGAATAAATTAAGACAAATAACTAATTTAGTTGTCTAAAATAGTGGAGTTGATTATTAATAGGAGAGAGAAGCGAGAAAATGAGAATGAGAAGATCTAGAATTATGACAAGTGTCCTCATAATTTACTTGTTTATTAAGTAATAGATATAAATAAATAGATATAGATGTTTTAAAACGGATATACGTAATTATATATGCTAAATAATTTATAAACTTTTACTAAAATATATGATTTGATAGTATACCCTTTTCTTTCCTGTAACCATAAAAGTTCATATTTGAGTTTAAGATATCATATGGATTGACTTTAAAAAAAATCGAAGAGGGGTTGACTTTCAATTGAGAAGGATTAAACTTGCTTTAGTTTAGAGTTTGTTTGACTATATATGTTTTCATTTATTTTTCCTTTTTTCATATTTTAGAAAGGGCAATTTAAATAGTAAAATTAACCTTCAGAAAAGCGGATTGTTTTGGTTATAGATTTGCAAACTTTGATTATAAAATATAATACATTATATATTGTAAATAAAGTTTAAAAAAATTGTGAAGTTTTGCGAAAAATCAAATCCAGTTAAATAAGTTTAAATGTCATTGTTCCTACCTCCACTTCCATTATATCAATCCTCTTACTCTTTCCCGTGTTGACCACTCTTCATTTTCATCACCTTTTAGACTTTTACATTATTTTTACATTTTAATAATATAATAATCTATATTTATATCTATAATCTATAAATACTAATAAATAAAGGTTTTGAGAGGGACACTTGTCACTTCCTCATACCTTCTCACATTAGTTTTCCCGCCTCTTTCTCCTAATAAATACACATATATCTTATTAAATAATAATGATACTATAAATATATTATGAAAGAAAAATATTAATTATATTAAATAAGAATATATATATATATATATATATATATATATATAATACGAAATCAAAATATAACTAATTAAAAAAATACTAATTTGTTATATACACACATTTCCACTTGTAGTCTGACAAGTTAGGACGTATTTACAAATTTATAAGTTATATCGTTTTTAATATACAACTCGTGTAATACACGGGATTGTAACCTAGTTATTATTATATATAAAAGAAAATCATTATTTACTTTTCAATATGATCAAAATACCAATAAAAATAAGTTTGATTATAACATAGTTTTTTTTTTTTTTACTTTTTACTCTTTTTGAACGACAAACTCTAAAATCTATTTTTAAAATCCAAATATTACCAACTTTGTAGGACTTAAATTCGTACCATTTTAATGGAGATAAACACAAGTTAAATTGCTAAACCACATGTTATGACCTGGTACCTAACATACTCATTTTGTTATAGTAACGGTATGTGCATAAGAAATTGCTAAATCACAAGTTAAATTGCGAGTCAAATTGTTGGTAACGTTATTTTTTTAATCTAAATAGAAAATTGTTAAAAAATTTAAACTCAACAAATCAGACCGTTACTATGGTTCGGTTTCTGTTTAAATTTACAGTCTGATTAGATAAGTAACTTTTATATGGTCGGGTTGGGATGACTCGAACCTTTTAGAACGTAACTTTGTAAATAATACTTGACAATGTTATATTTAACGAAAAGATTGCTAAAACTATACAATACTGTAACATATTAACGGTTTTGTTATATTACTAAAATCAAGTAGATGGTCCGATTCATTTTGACACTGGAAAGTTTTCAAAACGTTTCGCAAGGCAAATCATTCAGTCTGATTTGGAGGAAAAAGCAGCTGACTTGAGAAAAATTAAAAGAAAATATTTACTAAACCAAAATCTTAATTCGATTACTTCTCTGGTTGTGTTAAAATCAGATCACTTCATGTAACCTTTTGAGCTGGTTTTGTGACAATTGATCTAGGAAGTTTTTAACATGACCCAACTTGAATTTTATTAAAAATAAACGAAATATGAACATAAGCAAATATTTGGTTTGCTTTCAAGAGCCGGTTTCCTAATTGGTTTTATACTTTTTTTCCAGCAAGTATCCATTTGACCAATGATTGTGGCAAGTGAGTTGACTCATTGGTGTTGAGTGTGGCCTAGAGTTGGTGGTAGAAGAGTGGTTAGACATAAGGTTGGGTGTGATTAGCAGTAATGGATACTGCTGATCTTGTTTTTAGTAATGGATACTGTTGATCTTGTTTTTGGTCCACTCATTTGTTAAAACTTAAAATTTGTACCCTAACTTGGGACTCATTTTTCAATCCAATAATATCCAAAAATATCAAGATATTTGCATAAACTATCACTAGTTTGTTTGGTCACAGGGAATTGGAAAATTATAAAGAAAACTTGTATTTTTCTAGAACAAGATGGTTCCAAATGGTGTGAATAACTTCCTTTAAAAAAGTTATTTTTAAGACTTTAAAAAAAGTTAATCTTAAGATCCGAGACCAAATAAAATCATCTAATTATTGTTGAAAGATTACGTGTTTGTAAAGATATTGTGATGTTGCCAAGGCGAACTTTGATGTAATGGAAGATGTGTTTTTTGCTTGAGCATCGATAATATCCACATCCGGCATTTTGATGGTAATAACAAACAGAAAAGAGAAAGATGGTCATCTTAAATGAGTCAATCATTGATTTCGAATTCCAAAGTAGACGACAGGACCCTACCTCAATCCAAAGGCCGAGTTAAAATATTTTCTTTTATATTTAACTAGATTAGAAATCATGTAGGCCCAAGTTAAAAGCCCGCTAAAATTTGTCTTACCCCTCTATAAATAAGGAGCTTTCAACTTGGGCATGTTCTTTTTTTTTTGAAAGGCCAACAAAGAAATTTATTACGAGCCAAAACATAGTGCAATACAATCAACAGTACTTGGGCATGTTCTCTCCCTCTCCCTCTCCCTCTCCCCCTCCCTCTCTCTCTAGCTCACACTTTCTCTGTTTACACACACTTATCATGAGGTCCCGACTTGACTTGAGCGTCAGAGTATCCTTGAAGCCTATGGCTCTTTGGGCCCTAATGGAACTGAGATAAGCCTATTTTTCTCTTGACTGTTGGAACATACAACCGAATCCCAACACGACAAGCTATGTTTCTTCAGTGTGTGTATATATATATATATATATATGTGTGTGTAGGGAGAGTTTCATTATAGAACACTAAATTATTATGAAAACAAAATAAACAAACTTAAATCGTTTAATTTCGTCATCCATGGTTTCTATTTTTAAAATTTTGTACTTCATACATACAAATATGTAAACCATTAAACAATTTTTTTGATATGTTTTTATATATTTAAAAGTTCAACTACACATGTATAGATTACGTGTAGGTAAAATAACATATATTTCCTACACATGAATTACACATGTATAGGTTGTATAAACAAAACGAAATTTCTTCATATTTTTTTTATATAAATTTCATGAGAGACAATATAAACATTGTATTTCTATCATTTTCTCATATTTTAAAATTTTTAATATTAAAAAAATAAATGATTCATTTTGTTCTACATGTTTTAGCAGTATTTAGTGTTCTGAATTGAAATATATATATATATATATATTATATTCGAGATATAGTTTTTGTTGTAAATATGTGTTAAACTAAAAATGTTTTTTTTATAATGAGATGATATTAAAGATGGGAAAGTAGTAATAAAAAAATAATATAGTTACTGTACAAACCGACCTACAGTTTTTAATAGTAGTAATATAAAAAATAAAAAAGAGTTTGGTAATGTAGTTTTCGTATTTTATTCACAAAAAAAATTAAAAAATTATATATGAAAAGTTCGGAAATAAATTTGACGCGAAAATCAGTTGGTAACAGATTTCACACGCCACATATATGGTGTGTATACATCTGACACTAGTCATGATCAAATCCATCAAATCAACATAGCTCACTATCATATCTTCACGATGTCTCACATAAAGTTAAAGAATCCCTAAGAATTGAAGAATACGAAAATTAAGGACTTAACATACTCTACTCGTGCCAGATACAAGAAGGTGGTGAAGAAACCTCGTGCAGAAGGCAGCAAGGTAACTGATGCAACAACTGTTGAGATTCTTGACGACACCAAGGACGAAGATTGTCCAAAAATGAAAGAGAATGAGAATATAGGAAAAACAGAAGAAGTTTCTGAAGCCTCATCGAAGAAGGAAAAGGATGCTGCTAAGGATAAGGAAGAGAAGAATGATGATGGTGTAGAGAAAAATGAGAAGCATGAAGTAAAGGTGTGAGCGGTTTTGGTCAGAAAATAAAGTGAGACACTATTTCTGAGCTACTATAAATAAGTCATCCAATGTGTTTACTTTGTTTTGTTGAGAACGTTGAAGATGTATTGGATTCCGTAGTAATTAGAAGAATAGTAATTTTACTTTGATCATTTTTTCTGATAGCCTCTCTCTATTAAATTTAATCAATACAAAATCGGGGAATCGAACAGATCTTAACTTGTTCAAGTCCAAATCCAAAACCGGTTTTTATTATATAGTCTAGATTTTATATGTTGGTCTCATCTTGTTTTTATTTGCTTCCTTTTAACATTAGGGGCATTTTGGTCATTGTTTAAAAACTTAACAGAAATTTTAACCCCCATCCACTTCAGGGACCGTTATTGACTCAAGTTGGTAAACAGTTGGGACCAATTTCGTTGTTTCTCAAACTAAGGAACGAAATCTGAAATTTGGCCAAAGCACAGGACCATCCATGTAATTAATTCTCATATTTATCTATATTACCTCATAATGCATATTGGATGGGCAAAAGGTTAGTTTTACCATCTTAAATACCAATTGTTAAACACAATATACAAGAATATCAAAGCCTAATCCTTTAAAGCTAAACCAAATGTTTTTTTTGTTGACTTTTTAGTTTGTCCCATATTGATGATTTACCCAACCTAATCATAAGCAAACCACTATAAATAGATAAGTCTCATTACTTGAGAAAATTGAACCATATGTTCCATACCTTTTTTGACTAGGTTGGATAAACAATGAATATTTTTTTAGTGCAAAAATTGGGACATTAACTGAGGTTTGAAGCTTGATTGAAAAAAAGCCTGGCTTTAAATCAATCTAGTTGTAAACTTGCTGACTTGGATTGGCTTGGTTTGTAAACAAGTTGAGCCCGAGCTAGGCTTGGCTCGGCTCGTGAACTTGTGAGTTAGGTTTGAAGCTTATAATAATAATAATAATACTAACACTCAAATATAATCATTGTATAATGCATGCCGGGTTAGATTGCGCTCTAAAAAATAGTCTCGGTGACACCCACCGTTTTAGGGATAAGTACATATGTTTTTAACTTGTCCCACGTTACTGGTTTACCCAACCTAATCATAGAGCAAACCACTATAAATAGAGAAATCAATGATCTTCAGCCCAAGTGGTTGAGATGAGGTACCCAATATTCATTAAAATGGGAAGGTCTTGGGTGCAAGTCCGCTTGTGACAAAAAAAATGGGTTCCAGGTTGGGCCAGGAGGTTTTTCTCACTTATGGTGGGTTTCCTCCTTGGGGTGGTGGAGATGATCAGGTAGGTCAGTGGTCCGTTAGTGATCCAAATTGTTGTTAAAAAACTATAAATAGGTAAGTCTCCTTACTTGAGAAAATTAAACCATGTGTTCCATGCATTTTTTGGCTAAGTTGGGTAAACAATGAATATTTTTTAGTGCAAAAATTTGGATATTTAACTGAGCTTCAAAGCTTGCTTGAAAAACGCTCGGCTTGTTTTGGTTATAAACTTGCTAACTTGGATCGGCTTGGTTTGTAAACAAACTAAGCCCGAGTTATGCTTGGCTTGGCTTGTGAGCTAGATCGACTTAGATTTCCCTCTCAAAAAAAGGTCTCAATGATACCCGTCGTTTTACGCGGGCCAACCATTAGTTTATTATAACGAAGCATAATAGATTTCCTTCCCCGGTCTTACTTCTTAGTGTTTGTGCTTGGGCCATTCTTTGGGCTTTAAGGAAGTAAATTGAACCCATGACAATTAAAAATGAACCAATGACTGGACTACCGAATAGAGATGCACAAAAAAAACCGGTTTGAAAAACCAAACCGGTTTCAAACCGAAAACCGAACCGGTCGTGAACCGGTTTATACCAAACCGGTTTCAAACTGGTTCAAACCGCCTGTTTAAAACCGGTTTGAAACCTATACATTTAAACCGGTTTGAAACCGGTTTAACCCGAACCGAACCGATTAAAAACTGGTTTCAAACCGTTTTTTAAACCGGTCAAACCGGTTTCAAACCGTTTTTTAAACCGGTCAAACCCGGTCAACGGACCATCTCAAACCGGTTTCAAACCGGTCCGGTTTGAACTCAAACCGGTTTTGACTTTTTGTTGACCAAACCGGTTCGGGCCGGTTCGAAACCGGTTCGGTTCAAAAACCGCCTTTTGTGCACCTCTACTACCGAATGCGCTGAAGTCTGAACATGTTTGTAAAAAACAACCTATGATTGGTTTTGTTAAATAGTTAACTACTTGGACATTCACGGACATTTGGTTCAATGATATCTGGGTGTGTAATAGGTGCTCTCTTTCTTGAAGGTCGATAATTCAAATCCTGTCGTAGGTATGTTAGGTGATTTTGGAGTATTTCATGAACCATTCAACAAAAAAGAAGTTAATTAATTGCTATATATATACATATATATATATATTGGGGAAGGTTCCACTAATAAGTGATTTTTTGCTAAAAAACGCTAAAAAGTGGGTCAAACGAACTCCGATTGAGCTCATTCTAGCGGCGTTGGAACCGTCTCATCGAACTCTAATCCGGACCCAAAAACCTAAACCCCTCTCCACCCGCACCCCCCAAAAACCTAAACCCCACATCCAACCCCACCCCAAAAAGCCTAAAACTACCACCCCCACCCCCCCCCCCCCAAAAAAGCCTAAAACCACCACCCCCACCTCCTAAAAACCTAAACCCCCACCCCCACCACCCAAAAAAACCTAAACCATAAAATCTAAACACTAAAGCTAAACCCTAAGGCTAAAACCCTAAACTTCAAACGTAAAATCTAAACCTTAAAAGCTAAACCCTAATAGCTAAGATGGTAGAGTTCGACGAGACGGTTCCAACGTCGCTGAAATGAGCTCAATCAGAGTTCGTTTGATATCGTTTCTAAACGTTTTGGTCATTTCTTAGATTTTTTAGCGAAAACCTACTTTTTATTTGATGTTCCCCCTATATACACACACACACACACATAAGTGTTAATTTAATAATTTATATCTTAACTAGGTTAGATGCCCATGTTTTGCAGGGGTTGAATAAAGAAAATATTAAATTTTAGTAAGTAAAGAAAATATAAGCAAGAAAAAAATCTTAATCTCACAAAATTGTGATACGTGGTGAAACCAATTACTTCTTTATTATGTATAGATTAATTGAGAATTACAACATAATATTTTTTTTTGAGTAAACTCCTCTTTTAGTCTCTATGATTTGGTTCAATTTCCTATTTTAGTCCAATAGTTTAAAAATCATATTTTCATCCAATAGTTTCACCATTTGTCTCGGTTTTAACCAATCCACTAACCTTCATCCATTTATTCTGTTAAGTTAAGGTGAAAAGACAAAAATGTCCTTAAACTAATTATGATATATATGAACATGTTTAATTGTTGAAGGATACAACACCCCCGCCACCGCCACCCACCCCACTGCCCACACCACCGCCACAATCTTTACCACCACACCACCACCGCCATCTCCATCACCGTCCTCTCTCTCTCTCTCTCTATCAGATCTGGGTTGAGGCAAGAGGTTTCTCAAATTTGCAATCTTTAAATAGCAAATTGGTGGCAAAGTCAGAGAATTAACCTTAGATACTTCAACTTACGACTTCAAATTAGGGTTCTTCGAACTCCAATTTGCATCCCCTTCAGTTGTCGCTATTTATTTCACACCTAGGGTTCTAGTTCTCTATCCAGTGACGGTAGACGCGTTATCATCGGTTTGTAATTTGGGGGTTTTAGATTCTCTATCTGAAGCTTCAATCTCTGAGATATTAGAGAGCTGGAGCAGCTTCTGTTTGATAACAGAAACAATCGTTAAAGGCGATGATGCCAACTTATGCGGAATGGGAGGATGAAATGAGTAATTTTCTTCTAGCCAAGAACAAAATGGGAATTATTGATGGATTGATTCCAATTCCAGAAGGAGAGGTCGTTTATTGATGGATCGATTCCAATTATTGATGAAATGAGTAATTTTCTTCTAGCCAAAAACAAATATGGAACGACCTAGCAGAACGGTTTGGCACAGAAAGTGGTGGCAGACGGTGGGAGGCAGGGCGGCGTTGATGGTGGCTGCAGTGGTGACAGACGGTGGGAGGCAGCAGGGTCGCCGGTTTTTGGCACCGGAGATGGAGATGGAGATGGTTGCTGAAGATGGGTTTCTAGCAACCTCCATTTCTTTTTCTTCGCCGGAGATGGGATGCGGTCGTGGGGGTGTGGTGGTGGCAGTGACGTTGGTGGTGTGGGGGTGGCGTGGTGGTGGTGGTGAAGGTTATTTTAGGGTTTTATGAAGATGAAGATAGTGATGATGAGTTATAAGGGTATTTTTGTCTTTTCATAAAAAATTTAACAGAAAAATAAATGTTGTTAGCCATCTGACTTTAATTGAAACAAAAATAAACCACAATGAAAAAAAAAATTTTAAACTGTTGGACTAAAATAGAGAATTGATGTAAATCACACTAACTAAAACTAAAGTTTAATTTTTTTTCTATATTAATGTTTTTACCTTTTAAATTAGATTAAATTTTATTCGGATCATTTATCCTCCCTCTCTTTCTATAGTTTTTTTTAGGTTTGTGTTTTTGGGTTTTAGATTTAAATTTTACTATTATTGTGTGTGTTGTTTGATAGCTTAAGAAAAAATTACAACAAAAGATTTTACAAAAAAAGTTTATAAGCAGCAAAAATTATAACTTTTTTAAAACTTATAAACTAAAAATCCACATCTTTAAAAATATTGTCATAAATATAGTAACATGGGTACAACCCTACCATCTCGTCTCTATAGTATCTTCCTATTTAAATCAGTAATACGACAGGCAAATTAATATGTTCTTCGAATTTTGTGAATACCTAAAATGCGATTTAGTTATATAATTCCGAAAAATAATATTTAATAAAAATCATTTTCAATATTCCTTAAGGTTCATCATTTAACAAATAAGTTCATATTAAAAATAAATCAAATCGTGAAATAATAATTAAGTTTCAATATTAACTCATACTTTTTAAGATACAAAAACCACTTAAATCCCATTTATTAATTGTTCTGTTGTTGTGAAATTTATTATAAATTTTAAATTTATTAAAATGAAGTGACTTAAATAGAACATATATTAAACTTGATTGCTCCTTAGTGATTATTTTTTTTAAACGGAATAATTATGTAACTAAATTTGAAAATAACAATTAATAAATGATGACATAATTTCATATATGTTTCATTTAGGTTACTTAATTTTTAAGTCGTTTTAATGTTTATAAAATTTTTTATAAAATAAAACAATATTAAAACTTAAGCTTTTTTTCATCATAGAGCAAATAGGAGTGAGTTTAGTGAAACTTGATAGAATATTAAGTATAATTTTGTGAAGTATATCCTAATGGACTCAAAATAAAAGCATTACATCTTGTTCAAAATGGAGTGCCAAAACTAGACCGACCGGATATGGCCCACGGCCCATAATAACATTGAAGAATACTGGAACGATAAGTATAGAAATTAATTTATAACTTCGTATCAATAAATAAAATTTTATAATCAATATAATTTCTTATTTTATCTTTCCTTTTCACATCTAACTCTAATACAAATAAAGACAAACAAAAAAAAAATTGCACATCCGGTTCGGTTTAAAATGGATGATTTTTATTAGGTAAAACGTAAACCAAATTATTCAATGCGGATTAAAACGAATTTTTAAAAATCGATTAAAAACTAAATTAATTGCCGATTTAGGCATTTCTATTGAATTGGACCGAACTATCAAAGAGGCTTTGTCCTGACGGTATCCGGTGACTTCTAAACGGGGATGTGTTCAGGTTAGGGGTTTACCCAGTTGGGGGTTCCTCCAAGGATGGGCTACCCTGAATATTCTAAGTGTTGGCTCGAAGAAACCGAATTATTTTAAAATATTTAGATGTTAATGTTTAAAAAAAATTAAAATATAAAAACACACCATGTAATTTCATATAATTATATATTTATAAAGCACATAATTTACAATTTATATTTAATCGACGCTTCCGGCTGACCAATAGTATGGCGGGAAGGAGTGACAAGTTAGACAGACTCTCCGGAGACAAGACAACGTGGTGTCTATCCGTTACGTACACGTGTCAGTCGCATAACGATTTGGAGGTGAGGCTTAGCTGTCATAATGGGTTACGAGTTTAGGACGGCCCCCTCCTCTCCAACTCACTTTATTTCTCTTTGAACCCCTTACATTTCCTACTAATTACATAAGAACCCCTCAAAGTTGTAATAAGGTTACTCCTAACACTTCCACTTGCAATTTGATTGTTTCTCATGATTTACCATCTACTTGAAGTCCAAAACATTCTCTTTCCATGTAAATCCAAAACTTTTGAAGTATCACCTCCATTGTAAAAGAAAAAATAAGACATATAGTTGTCTAACATTGCATTCTTAAGCTCAGATTCATGCATATACTTATTTCAACACTTTCGACCAATTTGTTAAAAAGTGCACTTACCTAATATCAACTAATTCCAAAATTAAACTCATGCATTAATGGTTTAATATCACTCCTTGCACCATTTCTAAGCTGGTAGACTATGTGTTATACCCTCACTGATGTATAGTGATTCATGTGATTATTAACAGTCCATTTTACATCCCTTCTTTGGCCTTCAACCAAGAGTAGTTATTTATTAAACATCTCTTTGAAAATGTTAGAGATCTCGTGTATATCATCTTTTTTGTATGATAGTAGATATCACCATAACTTCTCTCATGTATGATAGAGATCAGCATTACTTATCCTTTGTTGTCATAATTTCCCACTATCAAGAAAGTAGCAAGCTATTGCAAGTGTTTGTATGATGAGGTATCTAGTGTAGCTCTCTAACTCTCATTTTGCCTTTGATTTTGATCTTGTGATTTTGACTTGGATATGTAAGCAAATAATCACTTACAATAAATATATATGTTATGTATCTTTTTAATAAATGCAAGATGTTAGTCAAAATACCGAAATGAACATTATTTTAATAGGGGTGAGATAAAGATCTCAAAATATTTATTAGACCTTAGACGATCGATTTTAACCTCCGACCATGTGTTAATCGTAAATAGTCTAAGACCATTATATCTCACAAAATTTTATCCTTTGCATTTGATTTTCTCCCCAAAGTGTTGTACTGATTCGATCAAAACCCCTATGAAAATCAGTAACTCTAAATCAAGAACATAAAATTAATCAAACCTATATAAAATCGAGTAATAAATATAGATATATATTTATATCAAGACTTACTAGTGCCGAAATTGAACTCTAAATCAAGAACATCAATTGTTCACAAGATAGAACACCTTCTTTAGATCTAGAACATACATGAAACGAGTTAGGTTTTGATTTTATTTTCATTTAAGCAATAGTAGCTGACTATGGTGGGATGAGAGAGACAAAAGGAAAGAAGAAAGAAATAGATTTAAAGACGGTTATCAATAAAGAGTACATTTATATGTTAGGTTAGGTTTTCATTTAAGTTGTCATGAAATTGTTTTATTATTAGTTACTAAAAATAAAAAATGCAGGGGTTATAACTGCTTCTATACTTAAACTTAAGGGGCTTTACAAAGTTTACACCAATTGAATTAACTGCTCTATTAATTGTTCTCAACTTCTCAAAACATTACCGACAACCGGCTATACCGGTCACCAACAATCCATACGGCCATACCCGCATCAATATAAACCCCCGGTCACCCATGCTAATTATGCCGTGACTCGTCACACTTTATTGCCACTTATTTGCTTTTCCGACGATGCCACCGTTCCACCGCCAGCTCGTCGACCGGGTTGCCATCGGCCGCTACCAAGATGAGGTGGTACACCCAACCGCCATCAAGGCTTTTGTGGCGGAGTTCATAAGCGTCCTTATTTTCGTGTTCGCCGGACAAGGTTCCGGGATGGCTTTCAGCAAGATCACTTACGGCGGTGCGACCACCCCGTCAGGGCTAGTTGCGGCGGCGATTGCACATGGTTTGGGGCTGTTCGTGGCCGTCGCAGTGAGTGCTAATATCTCAGGCGGCCATGTCAACCCCGCTGTCACTTTCGGTGCGTTTGTTGGTGGTAACATCACGTTGCTCCGGGCGATCTTTTACATCATAGCGCAGCTCCTTGGCTCCGTTGTTGCTTGTTTTCTTCTCTCTTTCTCTACCGGCGGTTTGGTAAGTTGCTTAAAATAGAACAAAAGTGACAAACTTATTATTTAAATACAAATTATTTTTTATAATTCAAACTATGACCGATTTATTGATAATAATTCATACTAATCGGCTTTTTAAAGGGCAGCATCACTGTTATAATTGGTACTTCATTTTACAACAAAAAGTGAAATTTGAGCTCATCATGAATTTACCATTAAATAATTTGAAATTATAAGTTTTCTAGTTAACTTTAAAATCACCTCTAATATAATTATTAGTTATTACTAAATGTTCAGCCAAACTCATTAACAAAAATATGTTTATAAAAATCACTATGTGTGGTCAATAGTAATACAAATTATTATAAGTTTTCTAGTTAACTTTAAAACCAACCACTTTATTCATATACTGATCATACTGTTAAACCGAATTTTAGAATAAGATGATTTGGCAAATAACTTAAAATCATATACATAAAATTAATATAAGATAGCTTTATTTTTTGTATCGTGGACATGTAATATAACCAAAATATAAAAGATGAAATATATAAAATATGGATATTAGTAAATAAAATTTAAACAAATAGAAACATTAAAATTCAGTTTAAAATGAACACCTGGTCCGACCGTTAATTGATCGTGACAGATGAAACCGGCTAAAATGCATTCAACCGGACAAGTTATGTAGCTGGTTCCAGTCCCGTTTTAGGCAACTAGTGACTAAAAATACAAGACTTAACACTAGTTATTTAACTATCTTATTAGAATTTTATGATTAAAATTTATTTATTAAACATCATAATAAAATGCAGACCACCACCGGATTCTCCTTGACCGCCGGACTATCAGTATGGAATGCCTTCGTCTTCGAGATTGTGATGACTTTCGGGCTGGTCTACACCGTCTACGCCACTGCCATCGACCCCAAAAAGGGTGACGTCGGCACAATTGCCCCGTTGGCTATCGGTTTAATCGTGGGAGCCAACATTCTAGCGGGCGGTCCGTTCACCGGTGCATCAATGAACCCTGCGGTTGCATTTGGGCCTGCTGTGGTTAGCTGGGAATGGGGGTACCACTGGATTTACTGGGCTGGGCCCCTCATTGGTGGTGGGCTTGCTGGCGCCATCTATGAGCTTGTCTTCATTAGCCACTCTCACGAGCAGTTACCAACAGACTTTTAAGATTTGTGAAAAGACTTTTCTGCCCTCATTAGTCTTTAATTGTTTTTGTAATGTGTTTTCTTCCACTTTGTGAGTTGTTTGGTATGCTTGTTTTGTATTCGAGTAATCTTATTTAATTAAAATTTTTATTTTAAGAAAAATAGTTCTATGGTATCAAATAATGAAATATATAAAATATATTTTATATTAAAAACGGAGACGAATTATTTTACAGATGATTGGAAAATAAAAGTTTTTGCAAACTAAGTTAAATATATAAAAAAAAAATATTGATAATTTAAAATTGGTCAAATCTCGTTGGCCCACCTCTAATATCATTTAGGCCTTGTTTGGTAGCCTCTTAATAGTCATTAAGAGGCTACCTCTTAATGGTTCAAAGACTCTTAATGGTTAAGAGGTAACTTTAAGTCTGAATGGTTAAGAGGTAACATCTTAATGGTAAGTCATCACAAGTTACATGGCCCCTTACCTCTTAACCATTAAGAGGCTTTGAACCATTAAGAGGTAGCCTCTTAATGCCGTTCAGAGGCTACCAAACAGCCCCTTAGTACTGCCCATTCATTTTCAATACATGCCGTGTTAATAATTATGGGTATTTATTGTAACATTTAATAGGTTTGAGCCTGTACTGGTTTTGAATATAAACCAAGGATTTGGGTCAAAGATATGACCAAGAAATAATTCACTTTGAGTACGTTTGCAAGCATTCACGTTAGTTTTCTTATATTTATATTTATGTGAGTGATTTTTTATATTTTAAGAGATGGTTTAAAGTATTTGTAAGTGGAAAAAAAAATGTATAAATTTTCTGTATATTTGGGGAAAACATTGTTCACCTGTATAAATTTTTTAATATTTTTTTGAAATGGTTGTGAGTGAAGTTGAGAGAAAAGATAATAATAAAGGTATAAAAAATATTATTTAATTAAAAAAAGAGAGAAAATGTAGTGATTTTAGTGTAATTGTGGTGATAGGGATATGATAAGTGACCAAAGTTTCACGCATTAAAGGGTGCAATATGTTATATTTATGCAAATTAATATGAGGAATACAAAGGTTTTGTGTAGCTATGCATGTGCAGGTGTTGGAAGCTTAATGTATGATTTTAGAAGAGATTATGCGAGAGATGCAAAAGTTGGATGGAAGACGGAGGAAACAGGACAAAAATGCAGGAGCCAGCGTAAGCCTACGCCACCTGGCGTAATCCTACGCCACCCAGCGTAAGCTTACGCCGCCCAGCGTAGGCCTACGCCTAACCAATTCTTTCACAGCAGGTTTCAGGGATGCGGCGTAAGCCTACGCCACCCCAGCGTAAGCTTACGCCAGTTACGTTATTTTGAAGCGGATTTTCAGGAAACTGCCGATTTTGAAAGTTTAAGTGGGGGTTTCTTCCCCAAATTCGACATCATCTTTTTAACAGCAGTTTTGGGTGATTTTGGGGGAGTTTTGGGAGGCTAGAAACATATTATTGAAGATCGGTATCAAGAAATTGAAGAATCGAAGATGAATTCCACCGGTAATCATTCCCGGTGGATTGTTTGTAAGTTTTTAGGGTTTTTATCATATGCTAGCTTTGAGAAACAATTTTTGTAATCGTTTGGTTTGAAATGCTTGAATCTTTGTGTTTAGTATGGTTATGAACTCACGTGAGTCGATAAATTCTTGCACCATTGACCCCGTTAGATGATAATTGCTATGAACTTTGATTTGTGTTGAATCTATTGATTAATCTAATTCTATATTGCATACATTTGTCTCGATTTCATTCGTGAATATTGTTTTACACTATTTGCCGATGATGTATGAATGTTGATGTTCTTGGTTAGATTTGGTTAATTTGATTTGGATAACCATTTGATTGTTTGAACTCATATGTTGGTGTGATAATCCCTAATTACTTGTGAACTTGAAACCCGGGTGTGATTCCTTTTTAATTATTGTTACAATCTAAATCGTTTGTTTGGTACTTGATTACTATTGGTCATAATTGTTAGTTGATAATCCTTGTTTGTTGAGTTTGATAAGTTTCACCTAAATCATTGCTTGTGTTTGGTCAGAAAGACCCATTGTCACTTCATAAATCGCATTGTCAATTGAAGTTGAGCACCGACTACAAACTCTTCGTGGTTCGACACCCTTCTTACCCTAACTAGTTTAAGGTGATTAGGACACTCTAATTCTTTATCTTTGACCGGTCCCTTCGACACCGATCATGATACTAATGTGAATGCTCTTAATTATACTTTTGTCACTCGCTATATAAAACTAGCAATATCAGTAAATATATAGTTGATAATTTACAAAATTTATGTTTTAACCCCTAGAGGTATGTCATATTTTAATTGTAATAAACTCAACCTAGTTTCTATTTCTTGAACATATGATCATGCCATGGTTAGACAAGAATGTAGGGTTATTTATTGGTTCGGGTTTTAATCATCTCGGTTTGAATATTTTTTTTGTTTAGAACCGAGCGTAGCTGAGTTCAAAGCTGGAAAAATCAAACTAAAAACCAAATTTGAATTCATTTCAGTTTCTGTTTCAAACCAAAAAACCCCAATTTTTACATAGGAAAGCAGGTTAGTAGTAGCATGTTCATGAATTCGGTTTTGGTTTAACAACTACATATAATCAACCATGGACATCAAATTTTGGTTTCGGTTAGCAAGAGCTGGTTGTGTACTTATGTCTATGTAAAAGTTAAAATTGTAATGCGATTTGATTTGGGCTAAATGGGATTGGGTTAAAATTGTAATGGAAATGGGATAAATGACAAAACTTAATCTGAACTATTAAGAGGTTGAATGAACTATTAAAAGGCTGACAAAATCTGAAACAAACACCATCTACCTATGACCGATTCAAATGTAGCCTATTAATGGAATCATTAAAAGGCTATCAAACAGCCCCTTATTATTTAGCATGCGTGGAACATCAATCGATAGATACAAATGAAAACATGGGTCAAAATACCCCAACTAGCGGACTCTCTTATTCCAAGTATGTTGGGATTAATGAGGGTGTTGTTTTCTTTACATATAACAGACTTATAGCTTCTTCTAAGAAGCGACGCTCTTTATTGTAGCAGCTTGTGCAGTGGTGTGGATTAGAATATTATGTTCTTATCTTTATCTATATCTATATCTATATCTATACTACTATATAATACATACTAGGTTAATGACCCGTGTACTACACGGGTGGAAAATCAAAAATCAAATACTTAAAATATGTTAAAAAAATTTATTAATGATTGATATAAAATGTTACAAAACGCACTTGTACACAACAAAAAACGAACGTTACATTGGCAATTACAAATCTACAAATACTTCTTTGTATACAACATTTGTTGTTTGCTTGTTAAGTTTTCCATCTTTATCTAATATTAAAAGTTTCACTCCATTTCTACTTATAACTCTGGATAAGGCGACATATGACCATGTGTAAAAACCGGTTGTTTCAAAAATAAACCTACACTTGATAATGACTGTCCTTGACTCTTGTTTAATGTCATTGCAAAACACATAACCAGTGGAAATTGTCTTCTTTTAAACTTAAAAGGAATCATGTTGTTTGAAAGCGTCAAAGCTATTCTAGGGATAAAAGTTCGATTACCAATATTACTTCCGAATATTATCTTTGCCTCGATAACATGATTTCCCAATAATATAACTTGTAGTCTCGTCCCATTACATAAACCACTTTTTTTATCAATATTTCTTAGTAGCGTCACTGGAACACCGACCTTCAGAACTAAATTATGGTTTGGCAATCTTGATATTTTCAGTTCATTTAAAACATCAGGTGAGTATAAGCATTCAACAATATTGCCATTTATATACTCTGACGGACATATACTATCTGAACTTAGTTATTCCTTCTCATCTCTAGGAAACATTGATAGCAAGCGATCATTAATCTCTTGAACGACTTCATTTTTTGGTTCAAGGATTGCTCTTTTTTGAAAAAATCTTGGATTTTTTATATTTTCAAGAATAGAAGGATATGCAAAGTCAATTAGACTTGAAGTGGGATCAAATGAATCAGTAATTAGAATATCTCCAGGAAGATCAATGACTGCCTCACATCATTAAAACCACCAACGTTTCCTTACCCTATATTAAAGAGCCATTTTGCAAATAAACGTGTTTGTTCACTATCAGATGTTTCGCTTCCTATACTTAGTCTCATGTTCTTAGTTAATCTAAGGACTTTGCTTTTTTTGCCAAATGTAAGAAGAACTTACAATGTCTTGCCTAGTTCCATTGGGAACAACGGGTAGAATTTGCCTAAAATCTCCTCAAAAAACAATAACTTTACCTCCAAACGGAAAGTCTGAGTCGTCATTCCTTTGACTTCTCGAAATGTCTTTTAAAGTTCTATCCAATGCTTCAAAGGCAAGCTTATGAATCATTGGTGCTTCGTCCCAAATAATCAATGATGCTTTTTTTAGTAAATAAGCAATGTCGCTGTGTGGCTTACTATGGTAGAGAGAATCCTCGTTAAGATTCAAATGAATTAGAAATCTGGAGTGTGCAGTCCTACCTCCTGTCAATAAGAAAGATGCAATCCCACTTGAAGCAACATTTAAAACAATTTGACATTTACATCTTATTGCCGCGAATAATGTCTTCCAAAGAAATGTTTTACCAGTTCCACCATAACTATAAATAAAGAACACTCCACCTTTGTTAAGCTAAACATATGTCATTATATCATCAAAAATAGATCGTTGTTCAAGAGTTAAGCTGAATATATGTCACTAGCTTTAAACTGTGTGTCACACGGGTGAAACGTTAAAATTATATTGATAAATATTTTAACACATTTTTTTAACATTTGATGTTATATTGATAATTTTTCCATCTTTTCCAGGTTTGGGACCTGTCCCATATGTTTTCTTTAACTTAGGACAATTAGTCTTGATGTGTCCAGCTTCGCCACATTCATAGCACGTAATTGGCCTTTTCCTATAACAATCTTCGGTTTTGTGTCCAGACATTTTGCAAAAATTGCAATAAGGTCCAGATCAACATTGTCCCAAGTGTCTTCTCTTACACTTTGGACATTCAGGAATTGAAGAGTTGTTATTTCGAGGAATAAAGTTGGATTTCTTGGATCCACTCGGGCCTTGCCCAGCTATCATCTTCTTCTTCCTGATTTCTTATCATGCTTGTTGTCAATGATGATCCTAAATCCATAGCAACAAATAAAAAATAGTAGGAAACGATTGCAACATATTTTTTTTTGCCCAAATCGATTGATTCCCATGGATTCTTGATTTTTGGTGATGGTAATGAAGAAGAAAACCACCACCGACTACCCATCTGTGCAATTTCACCCACAATTTTAGAGGCTGGCGAGCACTCTTTGTCTATCTTTGATCGCTACTTTCCAATACCCCATACACACCGGCAACATCGCCTCAGACTATAACGTTTGCCGCTGCACCAACCGAGCAGAACCCGTTGCCTTTCACAGCCGTCCAGGTTGTTCATCACTTAGCCACCGATTAGATTTGAACCACATGTTTTCCACCAAATTTGAACCAACGATATCGACTTCTTTGTTGCGGGTGAAGGTGGCAAGACGGTGAAAGTGGTTTTAGATCTGGATGCCAGCGAGAAGGTGGCGGAGGATGGTTTCGGTTGAAGGTTGCCGACGGTGGGAAATTGGCTGGGGGAGAAAAGGGGTTGGGGAATGGGGACGAGAGGTCTTTATTCCTTTTAAACTATTATTATTATATAAAGGGTATAATTGTCATTCCAGTACCAATGAGATTACTTAACTGAAAAACTTAACCTCTGCTAGTGAAAAGGACAAAACTTGTTAGAACTTTTTCAAATAAATGAGTCAAAATTTTAAAGTACCCATTCCATAATTTGGGTAAACAAATAACAAAAATTGTAATTTATTCAAAAAAAAAAAAAAAAAAAAACCTACTGATGGCGGTGATGTCTTTCTCCAAGCCCGTAGCCCAGAAAACAAGCCCACCCAGAAACATCCTCAGCCCAACTCCAGGCCGTCTCGGGCAAGGTTTAAAATTATCATAAATTTTGGTCTTTTTTCTCATTCTCTAGTTCACTAACACACACTTTGTTCTCTGTATCCATTCCAGAAAACAATTGAATTGATGGGTGATGAAAAGAGAGAGGCTTTAGCGGTGAAGCATGATTTTGAGATTACATGCAAAAGATTTAAGAATTGGGTTGCCAAACAACCTTTACCCACCTTCAGGGCTGCTGTCCATGGTGCGTCCATCACCCTGGATGTTCTTTTCAAGGAAATCTGCCACGTTTTTTCCATTCCACTACCAAAGCCCCGACGGTCGCAGCAGAGACAACAGGTATCTTCATTTCAGTTGGTGTTTGTTAGAAATCTTTGTTGATATATATAGACATCAATCAATCTAGTTGTATTGTATGTGCAGTTGCTTTCTCTTCTGTAATAGTTGGAGGGACCATGGCTCGTAATCATGCTGTCTTCCAAGGCATTTCTTTTGCCATAGAGGCAAGGAAGATGTCCACACAAGGTATAACTTAACATAAATTTGTCTTTGGTTATTATCTGAATTCTCATCTTTGTATATCATTCTAGTATGATGACAGGTTTTAGTTATGGAGTCATGATATCATTCTTCATGGGCATAAAGGTTCCTGCAGGTGCAATGTCATTGGGTCTTATGTTTGCACTCATTAATGGTGGAACGTTTAAGGTGATCAAATTTTTTCTTCATTCACCTTTCCTAGCTAGGGTGAATTTTATTTAAGAAAAAAAGGTGAAAGGGTCATTATCTTAAAGCTATACCTTATTTAAAATGATTATTATATCTAATTAAAAGTATCTAAAGAAAGTATATTATATTATATTCTCAACAAACTTAGTTTCTGTCTTAATCTTTCAAGGCATCAAGATGGTGGAATGCCGAAGATGAAGAGCTTAACAAAACAAGAGGCAGGTTTAATTTCTAGTCTTGTGCATGTGATCACTTTAGGATTTTTTTGCTTTCATAAATGGGCCGTATCCTCAATCACCTTAGGTGTTGTTTTGAATTTAGTTACAAAAGGTTTGAATTGGTGGCAGGTTTCAAATTTGAAGGTGTGTCGGTCATTGAATGAATCAGAGTTGCGGTTAGTTGTCGCCAATTCAACTTCTACGTGTCAACACCCTTTTAAGCACTCAAAAAGCTGTCGCCATTTGAATTGGCGACAACTTTTTCTTTGGTCAATTCAAGTCACAGGTTTGCAGGGAGAAGTCAAGGACACCTATAAATTTGAAACTTGTCGCCAGTTCAAATGGCGACAACCCCTTTCGTAAACACTTAATAAAAACAACCCCTAAAAGGTGATTAACCTATGGCCCATTTCTGAAAAAAAAAACTCACTTTAGAAATGTTAGCATAAGTGATATTTATTTATTTATTCATTTTTTTTTGTAGGAAACACGTGAAGAAATGGTTTTGAAATATTATTTTATTTCTAAAAATATATTTCAATATTCCATAAGCTAAATTACATTCGGAGCATACCTTGTGGCCTTTGATGATTTAGGGTATGAACTAAGAAGACAGTTTTGTATTGGAAGGTTATTATCCTCTTAAATACCAATGCATGTGGCGTTTAATTTCATTTTACATTTACGTAATGGTTTAAACGGGTAACTCATTGTCACATTTCCACATATTTGTATTTCGAACCAAATCGAAATACATATAAAACATCTAGCTAAACGTGGAATTTGGACATCAATGATGCTTAATGGGATTGGAAAGGGTGGTAAAATACAATCAGATTTTAGGCTACCTAGTTAATTTGACTAAGTTTCAACCAATATATGACATAGTATAACAACGATTTTCTAAGTATACATTTTACAATTATCATCATTATTACTAAACATATAAATGAGTTTAACCCAACAATATGTGACCTTGGTTACGTGTACCCTGAAAACCCGAGTTCTTCTCCACCTTATGTCATGGCACCATCCATAACGGCGAGTCTTCTAGACAATGTACTCTCAGAGGACATAGACTGTGATATGAGGTATATGCATCGTTAGTTCGTTACTAGGTTTTTTTTATTAAATTGGTGGACTATTGAGATGGGTTTGTTAACATGTTTTAGAATAGCTTGTATTTATAGTGATAAAAAGTTTTAAAAAAAAATTTTTACTAGGCGATGGGGTTGTAATGTAGAGAGATAAACAGACACGGAAAAAGATAATTTTTCATTAATTAACTTCATATACATCATCTCTGTATATCGGAAGGTTCTTTGGGAACCCTAAAAAAAGGGAACCGGAGAACCATTCTTAACCACACATTCTATATATATATATAAAAAAAACTCAAGGGCTGCGCTTGGACTAGAAATGGCGACGTCCGGGTAAAAAGAACGAGTTTTTTTGGAACCGCCAGATTAAGATATTCTTTATATTGAAAACATTTACTCAAAATTTAGACAAAAATAAGTTATATATGGTTTAATATCTAAATTGTTCTTTGGGAACCCTAAAAAAAAGGGAACCGGAGAACCATTCTTAACCACACATTTTATATATATATAAAAAAAACTCAAGGGCTGCGCATGGACTAGAACTGGCGTCCGGGTAAAAAGAACGAGTTTTTTTGAAACCGCCAGATTAAGATATTCTTTATATTGAAAACATCATTTACTCAAAATTTAGACACAAATAAGCTCTATATGGTTTAATATCTAAATTAGCGGTTGGCATTAGAACCGGATCCAAATCCGATCCGTTGGATTATTCGGTACCGGATTTTTTGGAACCGGACCGGATTTTTTTGGAACCGCCGGATCTGGGACCGGATATATGGTTTTTCAAGAGACCGGATCCGAACCAGATAAAATCGGACAAATTTGGACCCGGACAAAATCGGACACAAAAAATCCGGATCCGGTCCTTGACCATCGTTGACTTATCCGATCTGGATCCGATTCCAAAAAAAATCCGATTTGTTCACCTCTAATCTAAATAACTTATATCTACAACCTAAAAGGCATTTTGTACAACATCTTGAAGCACAAATCTAGCCTCGTACAAAAAGGGCGACTCAACATTGAAAAGCACGCGTGAATATTGAAAAGAACAAATCTAGCCTCGTACAAAAACCAAGCCATTTAGATCACAAACTAACCGAATTGCTTTGGTTCGGATGGTACTAACGGTTTTTAACACCCCTAATAACCACCACTTAATATTAGACAAATGGATTGCTTTTAATGGCGTTAAAAGTTAATTTGCAATATTAAAGAATTTTAGTATTGATGTAATAGCTAAACCTAATCTTGTTAAACAAGAGTAAATTAAGATCTTGGATGCCAAAAGGAGCCAAATAGAATATATGCCATGAAGAAAGCAGAATCTGAGGATTGCATTTATAGTCGTAAAGCCAAAAAGAGTATAAAAAGGCAGACCAAGAATAAAAAAGGGAAGGGTACTCAAATGGCACCCCACCCATTGATAATTAAATTACTCACCTTTTTTCTTGGATATTATGATTCTCGTTTCTTTCAAATTTACAGACCCAATTTACCAAAACACCCACCGACAAATTCTAATTCCTGATTTAATTTAAAAAACATTTTGAATTAACACCACCTACAAGTTACCTTCAGCATCATAAAGTGCATCTGAGTGGATGATAACCCTTGCTCCTGAAGCAAGCCTGTTAGAAAGAAAAAGAAAGATCCTCAAACAACATGAGATGATGAGCTAAAAAAATTGATTATTCATTAATAAATGATATTAGTAAATCTGATCATAACTTAACTTTCTTCGATTTTGTCAACATTTTCCTTTTCTTCCCTGAACGATTCCAATCGGCCTGATTGTTTCTTGGAAGAGCATGGGTCGGTGGTTATTCTTTTGCTACTACAACTGGATGGGCAAGGTGATACAATTCGTGAACTGGAGCCCGTTTCAGATGAGATACGCGGGCCCTCAGAAACAGGGGATCTCATCAGTTCATTTTTTGGGTGTTTACCGAGTGATGGTTTGAGTGATTTTGGTATGCATTTTGCAAGTGTTGTGGTTTCCTCTTTATCATTATTACCATTATTGGTCCTGCATTTCACAATACCTTTATCTTAGAATGTGGTATAAAACTAAAAGCATGGTATTTTTCTATCAACTAAATGAGTTCAAGATTGTGGCAATAAGGGGTGTTTGCAACAGAAAACTTTTATAAGTATTTGATCATCTAGGGGTCATTTTACATTTAAATCCTTAGAAAATTGAATTCATTCCAGATCATATATAATCATTCGAAACGTGATGCCAAACACCCTGTAAATTAGTATGCTTTAATTTTAATTAGAGAACATATGAAAAAAGGAAATACAAACCTGTCAGCATTGTACGAGGATGATCTTTTTAAAGTTGCAATGCCTTCTTCCTTGAGTAATTTTGCCTCCACTATACTCCCACTGAAGTATTCTTTATCTTCTAATCTCATGCTCATAAATCTTGAATTATCTGGATAGCAATCAAGCTCCCCCAACATAACAGATGTTGAAAATAAAGGTGATGGAAATTTTGAATCTGTAAATCTTGGTTTATAAGATGGAATTAGGCCAAAACTATGATCTTTGACTGATATTGACCCACAGGAAATCAGTTGCATCAACATATCTGTAGCCCTAAGCTTTGAGTTGATCGGTGTTTGACTTTCTTCAGGTCTTCTAAAACTATAATACTTACTAGCATCAGCTTTGATCAAAGACTCCAACGTCTCGGTTTTTCCCACAGATGAACATGTACCTGATGAATATGGAGGGGACGGATCTATTTGAATTTCAGAATTATCTTTAACACATGAACTTAAGGCTTCTGATGCCACATCATCCGTTGAAACGCCACGTGTGCAAGTTTCTCGAGCTTTATTTGCTTTTGTATCTTCTTCTGTTTGCGTGGAAGCGTCAGCAAGACCATCAGTTTTGTAGATTTTGTATTCTGTTAAGCTAAGACAGCCGTTTGAAGCTGTACTTTTTCCACCTCTAGATTCCGGGGACGCGCCAGATGAACTAGAATGCCTAACCGGAGGTGACAGTTCATCATCTTGAGAAGTTTTAGTATCTCTTCCACTCATGCTTGTTGATGACGACGAGTCATCTTGACTTCTTGCAGATTGTGGTTCTGGTAATTGTTTTAAGTTATGTAATTTTACAGCAGGCACAAAAACACCTGCAAATATGTCACCTTTAAAATTTTAGGGATCTTAAATTGTATGGTAGATTGTATTTCCATATTTCAACAAGCAATTAGTCCACACTTCATGCTTATTAAATCAGGCTTGTTTACATTCTTCAGCATACAAGGGTGTCAACTTGTCATTGTAAATTACTAGCTACATTTGTATGGTTGTTGCTCTGATACTATTAGACACATTTTATGTTATCTGGATTACTATACACTATACAATACCAAAAAAGCTTTTGGAGCCGGGGTCTCAGTGGTAGTAGCCTCTCTATCTCCTAGGATAGAGGAAATGTTTACTTTCATCCCATCCTTTACAGACCCTACCAATAGCTCTGCTATGAGACTATGAGTAGGATTTTATTGGGTAGGATTGTTTGTTAGTTTGTTTGTCATCTTGATATTCAAATCTTATCCACAAGAAATTGTTCGTTCACGTAAAGATGGTTGTTTGAAGTGCTAAAAACAAAGAAATGCACCTGAATTAGATTCTTCAACAAGCTCAGAGCCTTTGAGAACATATTCGTTGCCACTAGCAGGAAGAATCAGGTCGTCTTCACAAAGATCATGCCAAACAAACCCATTTTTGTAGCTCCTGCAGCATCAAGCAAAACAAGTTCCACATTCATCAAGCTTTTCCAGCCAGCTAAATAAAAACAGTGATGAAACAGTCGTTAAAGAAATTTAACCTCTTGCAAGACCATGAATACATTGAAGCTATGCCCCTTCCTCTAAGAACATTAAGCTTTTCAATCACATCTGCAATAATTGTTTCAGAATCAAATTTCGCAGTTAACTATTCCATTAAAACACACAATGCTGGATTCAGTTGCAAAAAAATAATTCATTAATTTGTATACCTCTCAAAAAAAGACCTTCTGATGAAGTGAGATGCACTTCGATGAAGTGAGGATGTTCGAGCTGTCGATTTTTACAAAGATAATAAACTACAGGTACCTTCCGGCTCTTCTGCTGCAGCTCCAGCTCCGGCAACGGCTCTGGCTGCCGCTGCTGATACTTAGGAGACCTCTCCTTCCAGACTTTAGCTCTGTCAGGACTCAATTGCTGATGCTGCTGCCCATACTTCCTCACTCGCCCCTCCATCAAAACCCTAGCCAACAACCGCCTCTCGAAATTCCAAAATTTCAAAAGTTTGTTCGATTAATCATTCAGTAATTGATAATCCGGTACAAATTGCTAACGATTCTGCAAACTGTAAACAGAACTGACAGTACACTAGTTCCGAATCGGAACAGACAAAATACATCCAATCAGTAACCAATTAATTCGAGTTTCGAAACAATGCTTTACAGGACAACAGAACCTGAATAATGACAGATATGGTAGGGATGGTGGAGTGAGTGAGTGAGCGATAAATTAATAAATTCGAAAAATGGAGAAGTGGAGGACCTGATGATAATTAAAGCTGAACGAACTCTTTTAAAGCTGAATTACTGTTTACAGTTGCAGTATTACGAGAAGACTGCTGCATTTACTGATGGTGATGAAGTAGATGTTAAGGATTGGTAGGAGATAGCGACGGATCTGGTGAGATGTATGTTTCGAAAAGTAGACAGAGAAGACGAGAAAGCGACAGACAGCGGAGATGCGGTGGTGGAGATGCGGTTTAACTTTTTTCACCCTTTTGTTTGCGTGTGATACAGACAAACCTGAAGTTCCATGGTTGCAAATCTGCAATTTTGTGTAAACGAAATTAGGGTTTTAATTTTCCCAAAAATTTGTTCAAACAAAGTGAGGTTAAAATGTTAAAACAGAGCTTGAAGCAACTCCTACCCACTCCATAACGAAGAAACTGTATTATTTTATATTCGGTCTCTTTATCTCTCATGATTGAGATAGTATACTAGAACTCTTGAATATTAAAACATAATTTTTTTAAATATTTATACATACTAATAAATAAAGATTCTGATGTGCCACATGTCATTCTCATATTCATACTTAACATTTTTTTTCGTCTCTCTCTTCTAAAAATGATACAAGTTTTCATAAAAAATATATAATTTTGTTTCTCGTCTCTCTCTTTTATTAATAATAATGATTTCTATAATTATTTTTATAAAACATTTTTTAATTAAAAAAAATAGCTTTGTTCATAAAACATTTTTATAATTTGAACATTTCTTTCATTCTTTTAATAAAACATTTTTAAAAAATAACTATATAATGTTTCTAAAAATTGTATTAAAAAATTATGTAATATGTTATAAATATGTAATATTAGATCTTTATTACTAAATATATAACACTATATTTATTCACACCGTATATTTAGGGTTTCTAACCTAATAAATGAATAACTATACTTGCTACGTGTCGAATTATAATGAAATCTAGATTTTTGTTTTTCGCTTTTTCTCTCCTATTAAATAATGATGATGTTAAATAACTAAAACATAAGAAAATTTTAATTATATCTTATTTTAAAATATAATTTTATAATTATTAAATCTTCATTATTTGTTCTTTATAATTCTTAAATCTTCATTATTTCTTATTTCACAGATGACTAATAACATCCAACATACAAATATTGATATAAAATAATGTTTTATAACACGTTGTATTTATTCAACTCATGTAAAACATGGGCTTTAACGTAGTTAATGTATATATTTAGGTGTAAAAATGTATTTACATATATTAAGAATATATAAACAAAATTCAAATTATGTAAAAGTTAATATATAGTTGGGTTTCGAAAATACGTTAATTACTATTTAATATAATTTGATTTGCATTTACTATTTGATTTAAAATAAAACTCATATAATTAGTATTTTTTTTAAAATAAATGTGTTTTGTTGGTATAATTAGTAATTTTTTAAATATTATTATTAAAATATAGATGTGTATTTAATAAGAAAGATTGAGACGGAGAAAAAATGATGGAGACGACACGTGACATTAAAAAACCTTTATTTATAGGGTTCCAGAGAAAACCACAAGTTAGGCGAAAACCGAGAAAACCATTAAAAAAACCAATTTTACCCAATCATATAATAATATTTTTTTTTGTTTTTATTTATTTATAAGAGTATCAATGTAATATTAAACATTTTTACCAAAAAACATTTTTACACATAGTGTTACGTATACGTAAACATAAAACAAAAAAATTGTGTTTACGTATACGTAAATCAAAAAAAATATTTTTGAATACGTATACGTAAATAAAAAAAATTGCCTAAAATGATGTGGTTTTCTCAGTTTTCGCCTAACTTTGTGGTTTTCTCTTGATCCCTCCCCTATATATATATATATATATATATAAAAATATAGATAAGAAGAAATGATAGGTTATTGGTTTGACCGGTTGAACCGACGAACCAAATTGGTGGTTCAACTGGAATTTCAAATTTTATATGTTTTTGTTTTTTATTTATAAAATTTCACTTACCTATAATAATTCAGTGTTCATTTTAAATTAGATTTTATATTTTATTAAAATTATAAGTTTATATTAAAACATAGAATAGTTTCATGTTTTAATTTAATTAATTAGTTATGATAAACTTATACATACTCATTAATTGCATTTTTATAATTGCCCAACTACATGTCACGTTACACAAAAGTTGAATTGGAAACGTGGACGAGTTTAAAATTCGAAGTCAACCGATCTATATGTAACATTGTCCAAACATTCTATTGAGAAATACTCTCAAAGAATAGAACGACCTTTAATTGTAATTTAAAAGTCTCCGTTATTAATATTGAAAAATATATTAAATAAATAATAACAAATCTTCTAAATGTATTTGTTAATTGTTAAACTAGATCCCCTAAATTATACATCATAGGTGTAATGCTGTCAATAATCTCTTAGTTCATCTAAATTGAAATATCTCCATTGCTTTCAAGTTATTGTTGCTTTTTTCGATCTATTTCCAAACCAAAGAAAACTCATGGTTTTTATTTATTCGATTAGTTTACCAAGATTAACATGCTTTTGCTCAAACACCATTTCATTCCTAGTTTTCCACATGCACCAAAATGTTGTTAGAATAATGGATTTGATTGTCTTCTTCTTTAACGTTGAACCATGTGTGAATGTATGCATTCAATACAAGTCCCATACTTTTATCCTTCTAACAGCTAGTGATAATTGTGTGGGAAGACGGTTCAAATATGCTCTCCAGACTAGAAAATTTACCTTTAATAGAATCTGATTATTCCAAGGAAATTTGAAATGAGGGGGCTCGTGGATTATGGCTTGAATTCTTTGCTTAATACTTTTTACCAAAAAATGCCGGATCCACATAAAGGAAACACTTTAGAAAAACCCTTGACCAGACTCATTTTTAGTACTCGTCTGGGCACCCGAAATCTCGTACATCAGTCTACCCGAACATCCCCAAAGAATTCAAAAATCTGTAAAGATGTTCCTAGTTTTTATGAAGTGTAACTTACAAGATTCAAACCTATAATCTTCATAAAAAGAAAACACTTTATAAAAACACTTACCACTAAGACAAAACGTAGATGACTTCTAAAGAGGAGCCCCATGTAATAATAGTATTAAAAGTGTTTCTTTCAACGTGCATGTATTTCATCACAACAAAATACAAGGAATATTTTATTTAACGACAATAATATATATTTTTATTCTCCCTATTTGTATTATAGTTTTCATTATGTTACGTACCTAAGGCCTAAGCCTACACAAGGAGAGCATGCAGAGCACGTTGCATTGGGAATTAGCTGTTACCTTCTTTTATTTGATTTTACTAGTTTAGATCCCGTGTATACACACGGAGTGAAAAATATTAATAAATAATTTTTTTAAATCTTTATGTGTATATTTTATAGATGTAAAAATATATCATATACTAAGGACAGAAGACAAAACTCAAAATATGTAAAAACTAATATATAATTGGGTTTTGAAAATACATTAAATATTATTTAATGTAATTTGATTTTAATTGATTATTTGATTGAAAATAAAAGTTAAATAATTAGATTTTAAAATTTCATATGAGATAATTTAAAATAAATGTGTTTTATTAGAATAGTTAAGATTTTCTTTAAATATATATTATTGTTAAAAGATCGGTTTGGTTTGTTACGGTATCCGTATGGAACTGACACTCGCTATAGCAAGTGAAAGGGAAAACCTAAAAAATAAAGTATTTACATGCCCAAAAAGATATTGAAATGTACGTGTTTAACATCAATCGAAAACCAAAAAATAAAAAAGAACACGAGACCGGTTCCGATAATGCCGACACCGGTACCGATATTGTTCAATCGGTATCGATTAAGTATTAATACATGTAAGGCTTTGTTTCAATAACCTATACACTGGTATTAAGCCCGCAAAAAAATCACATCGAAACACTAATAAAAAAGAAAGTAAAAAGGGTAAATACAGAATTTTATAAAACATCATATTTTCAAGGTTATAAGAGAAAAATAGAAACGAAACCTTAAAGCCAGCTTCAACAGCTTGTACGCTCGTGCTTTGATGACTTGTACATATTAACAAAAGGCACACTCGAAATTTTGTAAAACATCACATTTTAAATGTTATAACAGAAAAACAAAATATGTCTAAAATAATTTATAAAGATTAAAATTTTAGAAAATAAAACAATATAAAAACAAAAACTTAAGCAAATTGTAGATATACACACAACGAACCCTAAATATTTAGTATTCAAGATACGTGCAACTTAACTGATTATGTAAAATCTAAGAGCATTCTCAGCCCGTTTTTTATATTTCGTATCCTTATCCTTATAATTACACTAAAAACACTACTTTTTTCTACCTTTTATCTCTATTTTTCTCTCTCCTTATCTTTATCCTTGTAATTATACTAAAAACCACTACTTTTATCATTATTTTTACAAAAAACATGTATAATTTCTCTCTCCTCCACTTACAAAGACTTTAAACCACTTCTTAAAATATACAAAACTCACTCACATAATTATACCAAATTGGTTGTGAATGCTTTGAATGCTCTAAAAGGATGAAATAGTTTATTCATGAATAGAGACAGCATAAGCATAAAAACAAATGTAATTTTACAAACAGAAAATGCCTTATAACATATACAAAGCCGTAGTATTGGTGACACCATGCACAAAAACATATCAAAGATACAAAACATTATTTGACAAATATAAACAAACAGAACTATTAACATGTTCTTGTTAACTAGTGACATGCACTCTCCGGTTTGGTATGCACACAAAAATAGCATAAAAACAAACATAACAATTAACAATGGAAATTGAGTACCCATATCAATTTATCATATATGTGTTTATAATACAAATATGATGGAACAATGTTCTTATAATATTAAAGGGAAAACATCACAGAATAGTAACCAAGTTTCAAAAGTGTTCCTATTAGGTCACTCACCATAGTATACCGAGAGTATATATCGTGTAAAACACGTATTGAGTAACCTAATTGGACATTTTTGAAACTTGGTTACTATTATACAAAGTTACCCCAATATTAAATTGTATAATTATAAAGTTCAATTCACCATGATGGAACAATGACTTAATGATATGGAGTAAACAACTATAATATGATTATATTTTAAATTATTTCGCTAGATGACGATCATGTCGCAATACGGCAATATGACCAACATAAGCAATCTCAAATACGATAAAGTGATCGTAAGATGATGACTCAAATAACAATTCACGATCGCAAGGTCTGCCAAACAACAGAAGTGATGTCGTAAGCAGGGTTGTGCAAATTACAAGTTTGTGCAAATTCGTGTAATGTTGTAAATTGAATCACATATGAAGGTTGCCAACGTATATTAGGCTTAGTTGTGTAATGCATACCAAAGGGTCTATGGTCTAGCGATACCAAGATGTGTAGGAAACATGTCCTCCTTAAGTGATTGAAGGTTTAAGTCCTATAATAAACAAAAAAGGTATAGATTTAGAAATAGGATTAATGGATATAAGTTAAAAATACAAAGAGACTACATAACCATTTAAAACCTCATAAACTACTTTATTAAAAAAAATATTTATTATTTTAACCAATTCTGTTTTAAAATCTTGTTTAAAACAGATTATTGTTCTTAAAGTTTCTGTTGCGGCACAACACCCAAACAGTATAGCCACAACCAACCACCCTCCTAATGCAACTTTATACCTAAAATAAGAACACAAGAAAAATCAAATCAAATAAAAAGTTTTTACTTTCAATTGCATATCTATGATTGCTCAAAATTCACACAATAATACTCCTCTTACCTCTTCAAAACATTGAAGCTGACAACACCTGTTCTAGTTCTTCTTGCTTGATAAGAACAGATTTAGTTTCTATCAGAATCTTTAGCTAATTCACCATTAGTAACGGTTTTTAATATTTTTGAACCAGAATCTCCTACTTTTTCTTCATGGCATTATTAGAATGCATCATTGCATTTGGTAGTCATTGACAAAGACAACACTGCATTACCTTTTTTTTTTAAAGCAGACACCAGGATCCTCTTGGGAGATAGATGTTATCTAAATCGGCCCAACTACCCCACCAATCCGGATCGAACCCCCAACGCAGGAGGAAACCCACGGCTCAACCCAAATAATTGCTCTAGGTGAGACTCGAACCCAAGACCTCGACTATGGGGAAGTCTTGGGGCTACCATTGCACCAAATGTCCAATGGTAACTTGTAGAGTACGAGATTCGAAATCATGAATTTTAAAATAGGTTAAATATTGTTTACCAACTCCTCCATGAAATTGATGATACAACACTGCATTACCTGAGGAAGTCATTGAAATACAGTTGGTTACACTTACTTTGCTTTTAAGTTTAACTTACCAAAATGCCTGGTTTGAAATCCTTGACAAAGACAACACTGCATTATCCCAACATAAACTTATTAAATTTTCATTTGTAACTTCTTAATTCATTTTCAAAACATTGTCATATAACTTGATACAAAATCCATGATGAAATTGTGTTTCAGAGAATTACATAAAACAGTACACAAGTTAGAAATTTTGAAATAACAAATGTGTTACTCTGGTCTTCTCATTTTGATATTAAGAGGAACTTCCTTGTAAGATTGTACTTTCTCAGCAGCCCTTCGGGATGGTCTACCAAACGACATTCTTTGTGAATTTTGAGGTTCGGGTTTTGAACGACATTTGTCATGTTCTTGTTCAATAGTCGCTTTTGAAGTTAGACCACAATCTTCATGCATTATACGGTCTTTAATCTCAAACAAATTCTCATTCGGTTCATGTTCTTGTGATGTAAACCTAGCCGACTGCCTTCTCACCCGCCGCCTGTGAGTGAAAAGTTGAACACACAAGTTTTTATACACATCAGCATAATACAAAGTGCAAAAATTAAACAAGTAATCTGTAATTATGTCCAAATTATATTATGCTAACCTTTTGTTTTCAACTATTTCTTTCTCAGAAACTTCAACTGTAGTCAACTGGCTAATTGCTGCAAACACCATGTTATAGACAGTTTAACACCAACTAATTACTAATCAATAAGAGATTTTATAAGTTATAATATCGATATATAACAAGTTTAAAGTTTTGTAGCTTTTACATTGGCTTCTTCCTGGACGTACACGTCTACTGGCGTTTTGTTGGTTGGTAAGAGCGTTTTCACCATCCTTCATCCACCATGACAGGAAAAAACGATATTAGTTTGTTTCCAACGGAGAAAAAAATAATAATTAAATAAAAACTAGTAAACCACCTCCGGTTCACATTTTTGGTCTTTCATCTCATGCTTCACCTGAAAATCAAAAGTATTCCATTAGATTTTTAAAAATCACGCTATATTAGACAATTAAGTTTAGTCTTTATTTTGTAAAACTGTCATCATTATTACAAAGGGTCCTGAGCAGTCCTCAGGCCCTGAACAGTCCTTGAGTCCTGTATTTATATCCCTGATTGTTTCATGATTATCACAATACAATATACAACTTCCTTCACCAATTTCAACTTGGTATCAGAGCCCTTCTCGGTTCTGACCTCTTCTACCACTGGAAAACAACCAGCACCCGCTTCCACCCTCACTGTCATGGCTCTCCTTGCTGCCTTTACTACTGCCGACAAAACCTCACACAATTCTCACAAATTCGGCTTTACTTTGTCTCCTACAAACTACGGATATTGGAAGGCTATGATTCAGCCCTTCCTTATTACAAATAATATGTTTGGTTACATAGATGGAACCATACCCTGTCCACCAGAAACAATTCAAGTGACTGAAAAGGCAAAGGAGGGCACTTCAGCAAAGCTGCAACCAAACCCTAATTATACGACATGGGTTTCTAATGATGCTCATGTCCGAGGACTGTTAATATCAACCATCTCTGAAGCCTCTTTTCAGCATGTTCAAGGTACCACTTCTCGAGATCTATGGCTTTCTCTTGAGCCGTGCTTATGCACCTCACACTTCCTCAAGAGAATATACCCTAAAAACACAACTTCTTAAGATTGCAATGAAAGGTGATGAAACTGCTTCAGCCTATCTTACTAGAGCACAGGAGTATGCAGATGCCCTAGCCAACATTGGTGAACCAATTAAAGAAAAAGATCTGGTAATGCTTGTGATCTCAGGCCTTCGGGAAGAATACAATAGTTTGAAAACCAACATCCTTGCTAGACAATTTCCCACTGCTTTTGCTGAACTTCTTGGACTCCTGTCTGATCATGATTTCATGATTAGGAAATCTATTCCAGATATTGCACCAGTTCAAGCCTTTATGGCTGCTACTACTACCGGCTCCATAACACCTCATCCTGCTACAATGCAGACCCTTCAACAGCTGGTGTCTCAACTTGGGCTCCAACTTCAGCTTGTCCAGCCTGCCTCACAGTCTTCTCCACAGGCCTTCTACTCAAATCGGCCAAGTAACACCCGTGGGCGTGGCCAGAACAACCGTCGCGGAGGACGTGGCAACTACAACAATAATCGTAATCTGGGAGGAGGAAACATGAGTCAGTTCAGCTGGGCCTCGAATCAAAACACCGTTTATGGTACATGCAACAGATGTGGTATTGGTCACATCCCGTCACAATGCCCTAATCGTGATCCAACTACCCGTCGGGTGAGACAACCATCCGAACCATCTGCCAACTATGCTGACTACTGCTCACAAGCATCCACTTCTTGGCTTCCTGACACAGGTTCCAATTACCATGCTACACCGGATGTCTCAGGTCTTGATACTGCTGAACCCTACCATGGTGAGGATAATCTACTTGTTGGTAACGGTAACGGTTTACCCATCCTTCATATTGGCACCTCGTAATTTTATTTACCAAATAAAACCTTTTCCCTTCAAAATATTCTTCACGTACCTGAAATTAAAAAGAATCTACTTTCCGTTCAAAAATTCTGCCATGATAATAATGTCTTTTTTGAATTTCATTCTACTTTCTTTTCTGTGAAGGACAAGTTTACACGCACTACCCTCCTCACGGGTCCAAGTAAGGATGGACTCTACTCCATACGTCTAATATTCCCCCGATCTCATATTTTGGATTTAATTTTCTGTGATGTATGGAGCCCTGCGCCAACTACTTCGTTTGATGGCCACAATTATTTTTTCACTATGTGTTGAAAACTTAAATCTGATGTGTTTGATATTTTTACACGATTTTTAGCTATGGTTGAACGTCAATTCCAAACCAAGGTAAAATCTGTTCAAACAGATTGGGGGGGGGGGGGGTGAATTTCGCCCTCTTTCCCCGTTCTTTTCTTCATTAGGAATCATTCATCGTCTATCTTGTCCACATACAAGCGAACAAAACGGAATTGTTGAAAGACGCCACCGCCATGTGGTCAAAACCGGCCTTACTCTATTAGCTCAATCCAATATCCCACAACGGTTTTGGAACTTTGCCTTTGACACGGCTGTTTACTTGATCAACCGTATGCCCTCCCGAACAAATTCCAACACCTCTCCCTTTGAGTTAGTATTCAAACATAAACCTGATCTCTCCTTCCTTCGGGTTTATGGCTGTCAGTGCTATCCACACCTTCGACCCTATAACAAACACAAAATGGATTTCCGCTCAACACCTTGTGTGTTTCTTGGGTATAGCACTTCTCACCACGGGTATCGATGCTTTGACCCTAATTCTGAAAGAATCTACATTGCGCGTCATGTCCGGTTCAATGAACAATACTTCCCTTTTCAAAGCCATCCTGCCACCACACTAAGCACACCATCTCTCAACCCGTATGTATCTTCCTATCCTAGTCCCTTACCTTCAGAAAACACACCATCATCTCCCATTCCCACCTCCCCTACGGCCGAACCCCCTTTCACACCACCCACTTCACCAACGGCCCACACACCACCACCTCAACCTGACCAACAACCAGCAACATCCCCACCTATAAAAACCTACCAGCGCCGTCCTAAACAATCTGTTCCAGACTCTACAACCACTCCATCCCAACCAAATCAAACCCCACCTCGTACTAGACCTTCTAACCTCCGCCAAAACCCAAAGAAAACACAACCTTTCAACCCAACCTCCTTTTGTACAACTACTTCCATCACTGAACCAGCCACCTTTACTGTTGCCAACAAAGATCCTCATTGGTGTAAAGCCATGGAGGAAGAGTATTCAGCCCTGATGAGAAACGGTATGTGGTCTTTGGTTCCACGAGTATCCAACACTAATGTAGTTGATTGCAAGTGGGTTTACAAATTAAAACGGGACCAAACAGGGGCGATCAAACGTTACAAAGCACGCCTAGTTGCTAAAGGTTTTCGGCAACAACCAGGGATTGATTATCTAGAGACATTCAGTCCTGTTGTAAAATCCACGACTATTCGTGTTGTTTTATCTCTGGCCGTTACACAAAATTGGTCCTTAAGGCAGCTTGATGTGCAGAATGCTTTTTTACATGGTGATCTCGATGAGACCGTTTATCTGCAACAACCACCAGGTTTCATTGACCAGACCAAACCAGATCATGTTTGCCTTCTTCACAAATCCCTATATGGATTGAAGCAGGCACCTAGAGCATGGTTTAATCGCTTATCTAAAGCTCTTCATGCTCTCGGTTTTCAGGGTTCTAAAACTGATCCATCTCTGTTCGTTTATTCATCTAGGGGTACACTTTTATACATGTTGGTCTATGTTGATGACATTATCTTGACAGGTAACAACTAGCAAGCTATTGAACATATGGTCCACAGTCTTAGCCAGACCTTTGCCATCCAGGATATGGGCAGCTTATCCTATTTTCTGGGTATCGAGACTGTCCGTAGCGGTCATGACTTGATTCTATCCCAACAGAAATACATTCTTGAACTCCTTGAACGTGCAGGCATGTCTAATGCTAAGCCGGTATCGTCTCCTATGACCACTACTGCTAATCTTGCTCTTGGTGATAGTGCAGCATTCGACGATCCGGTCAGATATCGTCAGATAGTGTGTGCTCTTCAGTATGTCACCCTGTCTCGTCCAGATATCGCTTTTGCAGTTAACAAAGTCTGCCAGTTTATGCAATCTCCGACCGACAATCAGTGGTCAGCCATCAAAAGAATTCTTCGTTACCTCCAAGGCACTGATGCATATGGTTTACGGCTCAAATCAAATTCCGGCACAATTCTTCATGCCTATACTGATTCAGCCTATAACTCCCTGAGTGCCTTCTCCGATGCCGATTAGGCTGGTTGTCCAGACGACCGTCGATCCACCGGGGGATATGCTATCTATCTAGGCTCCAACCTAGTTTCATGGTCAGCACGAAAACAGAAGACTGTCTCTCGGTCATCCACAGAATCCGAATACAAGGCCTTAGCCAATACGGTTGCTGAGCTTCGAGTTCTGCAATCTGATGCATATGGTTTACGGCTTCAAACGCTTCTGCACGAACTTCGAGTTCCGGTTAAGTCGGTCCCTACATTATGGTGTGATAACCTTGGTGCTACGTATCTTTCTGCCAATCCTGTTTTCCATGCACGTACCAAGCATGTAGAAGTCGATTTTCACTTTGTCCGACAAAAGGTCGCACAACGGAAGATTTCGGTCCAGTTTATCTCTACCGATGATCAGATTGCAGATGTGTTCACCAAGCCGCTATCCTCTCAACGGTTTCTCCTTTTACGGTCCAAGCTACAGGTCGCTTCCCGGCCTTAGCTTGCGGGGGAATATTAGACAATTAAGTTTAGTCTTTATTTTGTAAAACTGTCATCATTATTACAAAGGGTCCTGAGAAGTCCTCAGGCCCTGAACAGTCCTTGAGTCCTGTATTTATATCCCTGATTGTTTCATGATTATCACAATACAATATACAACTTCCTTCACCAATTTCAACTCGCTATAAGGTTAAACTACACTAGGCAATCATGACCCATTCATCAAGAAATGGGTTGATTTGGGTATTTTTTATTTAATTTCGGATTCATCGATTAATTAAAATGGATCAAAATAGGTCTCCTCAGATTGAACAGTTAAACATGTAATAAAGTTATAGCGAAAAAAGTGTTACCTGAAGCTCAGAATTCATGGTTTTCAGCAAAGCATCTTTGCAAGTAAGTTGATGTTGTAATTCTTTTAGCTGTTATTAGCAGACAAAAACATAAGATGCACACCAAAATACCAAATTGATTCATAAAATTATTAGAAATTGGGCATTTAGAACATCATACCTTCTTTTTGCCTAAATTAAGCTCCTGCCAATAAAAAGTTACACATTATTGACAACATTTCTGTTAAATAGATTCTATTTGGCATTTTAATAAAAAAAAAGATTCATGTTACGAGTTACGAAAGCAATGTTCCAACCGCCATCATATGACTGTTTGATTGAGCAAGGTTCCAATTCTGCAACTGTGTTTTCTGAAGAATAACTCGCACCTTTTGAAGCTCAATTCCATTCATCTCTATGACTTTGCTGTTGTCATTCATATTTAAGAAAATCCCATTTTGACATAAATCCAAAATATAAACTTTTATTTTTTAAATACTTAGCTATTTAGCTCAATTAACACTTTCTTTTTCGCATGCTCTTAAGTTAGATGGTATAGAAACTTACTTTTTTTCTGCAATAAGTTTCATCAGCCCTGCATTTTCCTGCCGATTCGATCATTAAACAAACACAATCAGGTAAAGTTTGTAGGAAACTCAAACACTATATAGTCATACAAATAAATTTGTAGTGAACAATATTTCGGGTATTGTTTACTACCAAAATCTCAAAAACCAAAGGGGCTTTGTCCTGGCGGTACCCCCGATGACTTCCAAATGGGAGGTTGCCGATTCAAATCCGAGCCAAAGCAAAAACGGGGTATGTAGCTAAGTCAGAGGGTTTACCCAGTGGGGGGTTCCTCCTAGGGTGGGCTGCCCTAGATGTTCTAGGTGACTAGGTGTTGCCCCGGGAAACCTAATTATCCTAGAATATCTAGGTGTTCGCTCAAAAAAAATCTCAAAAGGTAAATTAAAAGAATTAAAACTATGACTAAATATTGAACATAAACAAACCTATTTAGGGGACTAAGTTAATCCTAACTGATATATAATCCCTACAATTCATATGGTCTAATTATTAAAAACAATAACATAAAGAAAATAAAACAAGAATTTACCTTTAAAAGATGATCAGTGTGTTCTTTATCTAAAGATGATGAAGAATTGAGTGGTGGAGATTGGTGTTGCGGTTCGTAATTTGTGATATCTGAAAGTCGCTTTCTTATCGACTTCCCAAAAGCCATTTTTTCCATCCCCATTGCCATTACCCCCTTCAAGATTCTTTAAAAAATTTGGTTCTAGGGTATGCTGTGAATTTTTTTTTAGAAGAACCCCAGATCAGAAATCTGGTTTCTTGGGTTATGAAACCCAAGAATGCACTAATTTATAAAAAATAATCTTTTTTAAAATTGAATTCTAGGGTTTGGTGTGAAATGAACCAGAAAGGGGGAAGAAGGTAGAGATAGATCGAAGAACCCGAATCTCAAATTGGGTTTTTAGGGTTTTCAGTGAGAAGAAAATAGTACAGATCTAATCGATTTAGGAATTGGGTTTGATGTGAAATGGAAGAACCCTAGATCAGAAATTGGTTTTCTTAGGGTTTTGAACTGTTTTAAGTTGAACAAAATTGTTGAGAATCCAATAAGAAGGATTCTAAAGAAAGAAGATTGGTGGGAATTTCTGCAAGATTTCGAATTTTGCGGTAACGAAGGAAGCTTCGGTGAGGACGAAAGGAAGAGAAATGGATGCGTAAAGAGAGGACAAAGAAAGGTGGAGTTTAAAGAGGTTCGGATATCCAACGGCTGTCCAAGCCTAATTTTGTGTCCGAGCCTATTTTAAACTTTTAAGAAAAATTACGAGGGGATTGATTTCATTTATTGTGATGGGAAAAAATTATAAGAGTATGTGTAATGGGCGTGAAAGGGATGAGCGTGAGTGTCACCTTAGCCTTTTACGCCGGTGAACACTACGCCGCAAGGCCCTTAACGAGCGTGAGCCCTTGGAGGCGTGAATGCAATCACGGGGAGGGGGGCACAATTGCATTCGATGCTAACCAATCATAAAGTGACACTTCATAATTATAATTTCTATTTTTTTTATTAATGTTAACATTTTGATTTAATTTGGTTTTTTCTCAAATAAATAATGCTCGGTAATTATTAAAAAAAAATAAAAAAATACACAGGCTTGTTTATTTTATTTTTCTTAACATTCAGGTATAAATTTTAATGAAAACAGAGTTGTTTTAAAAAAAAAAGTTTTGTCACGTAAGTGGTTTTTTAACGTGTTTGGATCGATATATCAACTAATAAATAATTGTTTTGAAAAATAAATATCAATTGTTTATAAAATTAACAACATAAATTAAAAAAATTCACTTATTAATGCGGGCCGTGAAACCATTACGTACCTTAGTGATTCTTGACAGTTATTGCTCATGTGCTGATGTGGCAGTGACGGACGGAGCATGAAACCACCACGGATGGCGTAAACACCCCTTAATCACTTCATCCAATAAATAAGTTTCTTAAAAGGAGTTCATTATAAAACTTATAATATTGTGATTGTTGTGATTGTGATTATTGATAAGTAACTATATTTTAAGATACTTTTTAAATCAAATAATAATATTCTTCGAAGTATATCATTCCACATAGGTTCGGTTGGAAAGTCACTGTTATGAATAATCATATCTAACTTGTATCATGTTATATATCACTCAAATACTGTGAACCCATTTTGAACACTTTGGATGCGAGCTCTCAATGAACAAAGTGAAGTAGCGAACCTCGTTGAGAACGATAAACTTCTAAAAATGTGTTTATAATACCTTAGGCAAATCCAACAATCTTTTTTCATTCGGGGTGGTAGAGACCTTCTTCGGAGACGATGGGTCCTTAAGGGGTATAACGCTAATGTTATTAGAATGAATGAACATATGTAAGATTTGATGTTTAATAAAATAAACTTCCCTTTCGTTAGATAAAAAAAAAACATGCACCCTTGATGAGCAAGACAGACAAACAATATTGGTTGATATTTGTGGCCGGTTATTACATGACTTCCGGATGATTATTAATTTATTTTAAAAACAAAATACGAAAACATGAATGAAAACGATATGTATATTAAAAACCAATAGTTGGTCAAACGACAACCATCTCGCGTGTTATAACAAAATATACGCGTCTTTTTGGCTTGTTGCCATTTATAAAATTACAAACGTACACCATTCTCAACTCTCAAGCACCATGTTTACAAGCAAAATCCCATAGAGACTAAATGGTTCATTATCCGACCCCAAACCATTACAATGGATAAAACCCATAGCCAATTAGCATGACTAAACTACAATGATCTATCAGTGATGCCTTGAAGAAGATAAGAAGCTTTACTCCGGACCTGCATTGTTGGTCAATATTTTTGAATATATTAAATTATAGAAGCAGATAAAAAGAAAACAGGTTATGCTTTATCTTTAACAAGTAAAATAGGATTAAAAAGAAACTAAAAAGGAGACGGGTCAAAGTGTTAAACGCACCCAAATTGTACCTTAAATGAATAAAATCTTTCAAATCATTTTATTACCAAAAAGAAAGTTAGATTCTTATTGCATTAAAAAAAAAATGTAATGGACAAAAGTGTTTTATGCCAATCCTACCCGCCCGTTTTGACATGTTACCCTACCGCTGACCCGCCCATCTTGCCACCAGTATGTAAGAAAGTTATGTACGCACCTTTGGAGCGTAAGACCTTGAGTCTGTTATGTTAATTTGGCAAGAACAGTTACGGAGAAACAGGCCCCACATTTCGTTCAATAACCCGTTGTCTTCTGATAACGGATTGTATAAAAACCAGTTTTCCATTAACACCAAATAAATGTAGACTTTGAAAAGATCGCAACTTTTGTCTTTCAAATTGATTAAGGTCAGTTGCCTTATGACTGCTTCTTCATCTTCTACCTGTGACAAGGTGGGAGGGAAAATGTAAATCTAATGTGTATTGTTAAAAGTGATTACCCTTTTAGAACAATAATGCTGGGCTACAACTAATCATCATTTTCTGTAATGCCAAAAAATTAAGATGGCAAATTTGACCATGTTCTAATAAATGGGTCGTGTGAGTTATGCTCTCTCTCTAACGGGTCAAAGGATAATATAGAAAAGTTAGCTAAAAAAGAAACAGGTCGAATGGGTTGAATGTCATCCAAGGCGTAGTTATGCATGAAACCTCCAAAGTCTTTTTATTCAAAAAGTTAGATGAACGTCAATCCAACCCGCTTTGTGTCTTCTTAGCGGTACAAAAAATAACCTTTTGACCAGGACCATTACCCAAACCACTCAGCCCACCCATTTTTCCACCTCCACAAAAGAACTTATAGTTTATAAGAACTATTGATTGTAGACGGATTATAAAGATGTAAATGCCAAGAAAAGAAAGTGGCATACTTTGCACCCTTTGTCTAGATGATGCACTCTTGCAAAATGTAGGTCTTCTTCCTTTTGCAACTTTTTTAGAAAAAAACAACAGTTTGTATGTAATAGAAAGTCAAGTAAAATAGTTTGAAAACTCATTCTCTTAACCTTCAAGAAAATGGAGAAAATGTGCAATAGTAAGTGCTTAGTCCCTCTACAGACTACCATAAATTTAGTGCATCCGCTGATTTTTTGCCTTTAACCCCCCTTGAAGGTTGCCCAGCGCAAGCTGGCATTTACTTAGACCCATTGGTTAGTAGGGAATTGGTGGGGTCCCATGAGTTTACAAGTATGGATTCTCATGGTCACCAAAAAAGTCATTCTCTTGTATCCACAAAAATGCATGTTCCATGTGCTACAAAAGTAAAAGTGGCAAAATGGACGAGTTGAATTGAGTAACAAGTCATCATTGTAAGTGTCGCATTTGGTTGACCTAAAGCATTTTTTGTAAAAAAATAAGATTTTTTACAATAACTAGTGTGTAAACAATAATCTATATTTTTATGAAACTATTCAATAAGTTTTATACATTAAAGATACACTTCCAGAAACTTCAACCCATGTGTCCTGTTTCCTTCAAGCTGGTCTTTTTTATTTCACATGTTTGGCGATGGTCTTTTTTATTTCACATGTTTGACCCTTTACAAGTAAAGCTTCATCCATGTCGATCCATTCATAGATAAATGGAACAAAATAGCTACCTCCATACACAAGAATAATAGTTTTTTGCCAAATAATTAATGAAGTTATGTACCTTGTCAAAACAACCAAGCAGAATATGGAACGCAATTGCACTTCTGAGAAGCTTGGCGGGCCCTTGAACTGCTGGGATACTCTCAACAGCCCTCAGGCTATTCATGTCCTTTGGAACCCTGTTTTCAAACAACCAAGAAGGATATAGCATGAAAAAAGTTTCTAAATAGGAGTTTAAGCAAATATTATGCATAAAGATTAACCACATATTCACAGTTAGACTTTTATCTTTTGCTAATCAACATAAAGGAAAGAATCAAAAGAAACTATACTGTTAGTGAAAACCTTGATGCTACTGATTTTGCCACTTTTACACAGCTGACGCTCCATTCGTCATCCGTGAAGAAATTAACTAAAGCTAGCAAGCATTCATTCAAGTCCATTGATAACCCAAGTAGTTGTCTATCTAACAAAAGACAGATTATAACAACCACCAGCTCTTCTGCTTCCGATGGGGTAAAAGTGCAATGAATATTCCTACAACAAAACACATAAAAAATTGAATTGAGCAAAAATCATGAATTTCAAACGATTAGAAATCGGTATGAGTCATTTGTACTAACCTAGATTGGCTACAAGCAGCTACATATTTAATCCATGCTCTAATGTTCTGAGGTGGCTCAATGCATTCAGAATCTGAAAATTATCAAGGTTTGAGTAATCAACCCAACTGGTATTTAAAAAATCCCACAGAAGTGTAGTTTTACCAAAATAACTTACAGAAGTTAATTGATAAGATTACCTCCAAAAACCATTTCAGTATCAGGAGAATCTTTAGTGGGTGAATGCAATAAGAAACCATAAGTTTCAAGAACACCTTTGAGTTCTGAATAACTTGGTAGCCAATCAATCTTTATAGACGGTGACTCACCCTGATTAGAACATGACAATATTTTAAAAAATATTACAATCATATAGTTGAGCGACACAAGAAATTGATACATAAATACCACAGAAACCTCATTTTTCAGCAATAAAATAGCACACCAAAAGTCAATTGCAGCACTTCTGAGTACTTCCTTTGATGAGTATAACACTGTAAATCCACATATAATGGAATAAATAGAAAATCAAACCCTAACTTAACCAAATATTATCAGATGAACAACATACTCAAGTGAAAAGTCCATTTTGCTATAGATTTCTCTACTTCACCATATATGCTGACCAGATTCAATAGCCAGCCATTAGTCAGCAAACCTTCAAAGAAGGTTTCTCCTGCAATAAGAATATAAAATCCAATTAATAGCTGCCAACATTTATATAAAAAACTCAGGTTTATATGAATATCACTGTGCACAGTGCACCGGATGTTACATAAACAGCTACACTTTTATAAATAAACTGACCTGACTCAGTGCTAAGTTCAACCAGTGAATTCACTTCATGGTTCACACAGGAATTAAAAAGTGAGCAACTTGAAAGCTCACTAAAAACAAAAGATGGCAAGGTTTTCTGTAAATTGCACAGGAAAACAACTGTGTTATAATATGTGTTTGAAAACAAGGGCTGTATAACAGTCATGACATGTGGTTAATTAAAGCTTGTTAACCTGTTTCCCAAAAACATGAAGACCCCAATGGGATACATCATCTTCATCACCTAGTTGAGTCATCTGCAAAATTATTCTCACAAGGTTACAAAACTATGACTGATATGAATGAAAAAACAGCAATATTGATCAAGATGTGTGCCTTCTCGTGACATTCGTTGACATATTTAGACAACTTAGCAACATGAAAATCCTCTTCGTCATCTGAGTTGCAAGTCCTTTTAGTCTCGGCCAATTTAGATTCTCTCTCGATTGCTCTATTCTTCTCCTTGTAGTGATCCACTAGTAAATCATCAAGACCAAGCACTTTTTTCCTACAAAATCATATAGAAACGCATTATTATGTACTGTTGTTCTAGGACTGTTCAAATCCATACCTAATTTAAAGGTAGAAGAATAAGCCCAATTACCAAATTTGACAATTGTTTAACCTAATTCACATCAATTTTAGAGTTCAAATGTACCAGATTTGACACTACAGAGAAAGAAATAAAAAATCAAAACCCTAGCGATCCGACTTCTAAACAGAATTCAAGAGGTAACAGTCAGATGAATTAAACCCTAAACTTTCAATTTCTACGATTTCATCAGATTATAGAGTAAAATTTCAACATTTAGAAACGCAACAAAATAGGAGTTAACGTTACCTTCGTTTTGGGGCGACAACGGGTGAAGTGGCGAGTAGAGCATCCGACTCGAAATCGAACGGGTCATCTTCCATCTTCTGAATTATAAAATTTCTCTGTAAGTTTCACGAATCTCTTCTATGTCGATGAACTTGAAAGCATCAAACAGCACGAAATACACCGCGCCAAAATCGGGGAAGAACCCTATTTAATTTGCAGTGTCAGACCTGTCCCGAATACGAACCGGATAATACGTGACTGACTTGGCGCGTGTTTATTGGGCTTTGTTGGTTGGGCCTGTGTTGCCATGAGGTTCATCATAAGGCTAAGGGTAACATGAGGTCCACAAAAAAACCGGTTTTTTTTTTAACCCGGTCCAAACCGAACCGGTTTGGACCAAACCGGTTCGGGTTGGCATAAAACCGGTGGTTTGAAACCGGTTTGAAGCTTTTTGGAAGAGACCGGGTTGGGGACCGGTTCGTGTGACCCGGTTTGATAAACCGGTTTTTTTTTTTATATTCAAATAATGATTTTAGTTAATTTTGATTCTTGATTGTATGTTTGAAAGGATTAAATAGCATTAAATAACATTTATTAAAATAGCATTAAATAGCATTTATTTAATAGCATTAAATAGCATTTATTAAATTGCATTAAATCGCATTTATTAAATAGCATTTTAGTTAAATTTTTTTATAAATACCTCCGATTTATTAAATAGCATTAAATAACATTTATTAAATGAATTTTAAAAACATAGTAATTATAAATACCTCCGATTTAATTTTATTTAATTAAATCGAATATTAAAAATATAATTTTTTTTTTATAAAAACCGGTTTAAACCGGTTTAAAGGGCAAACCGGTTTAAAACCTACCCGAACCGGTTTGACCGGTTTACATATTTCCATTACCAAAACCGGTTTAACCCGAACCGGTTTGGGCCCAAACCGGTTTTGACTTTTCGTTGACCAAACCGGTTCGGGTCGGGTTGAACCGGTTTGGGTTAAAAAACCGATTTGTGCACCACTAGTACTACATGTGAAAAAAATGGGTGTGAAAACCGTTACATATGCGTCATTTTATTTTCACACGGTTATCATATACAGGAGGCGTGGTGTTTCACTTTCTATCCACCTAGAAAATACACGTCTCTACACATCGTTGGTCCACACTTCCTTGACCCCACATCCTTCACCCCTTCCATATTCACGACCGTGGGAATACCCACGCCAACCTCTCCATGCCGTGGTCCACACGCAAGGGGCACGGTGTTCCACCGACCACGCCCTGCCACCTCCTATTCACGAGCACTTTCCATGGGGTACTCCCCCCAGCCTAACATTTACAACACATCTCCATTTTCTAAAATTTGTATAAAAAAAGTCATAGTAGTCCCGCATATTTGGGGGGTTATTCTTCTCTCCATCGTCAATTGTACTCTTCTCCCGCTCATATTCGACTCTTCTCCCGCCTCTTCTTTTCACTTCTAATGGCATATTACTACAACAAGAAATTAGGGTTCGTACTCACTGATCGTGATGTTAAGGTCAATCAAAAACATTTATAAAAACTACTACTTATCTACCTTAGACTGTAGACAGGGAAGTAGGGTTGTCGAATCCACAGGGAATCAGTGGAAAGATTAAGTGCTTAAGTTAGTAAATTATTCTGATTAAATTCAAATTAAAGAAAGATGTAACTCCCTCCAAACTTCAGGTTCTAGGTTCAACATAAAACTCAGTTGTTCAATGGACACCACATAGACATAGTGTTGGAAAATCAGTTAAAATAGTAGATGAAGACAGGTTGTTGTCAGCAAACCTATACAACCAGTTTTGTCATAAACCAATATAATTTAACTACCCAATTTATAAGTGCCAAATTTATCCCCTTTAGTCACTCAACCCTGCTACTAGGTTTTGTTATCAACCGAACAAGATCGAAAAGCAAGCAAACTCAAAGCACTCAAATAAATTGTTTAAGTTAACTAATACATCAATCCATCAAGTTTGTGTCAAAAACTAACAAGATCCAAAACATAAACAAATTGAATCAACCACAAAACCTATACGAACCGTCCGCCCGGAGGAAGCCACAAGTGATTTAGCCAAACATAATAACAACGAACTCGAATGTTGTCACTATCAAGTTCATCATTAAAATCTATGAACTAAATATATTTAACTATTCTACAATTTAATGAAATAGAACAATAATAATAACCTTCTTCGTGATGTACGCAAACATAGGTCAAAGAATTTGTTTTCTTTCTTGCGTCCCCCAAAACAGTAGCCGCCAGGCTCTTTTTTTTCGTGAGTTGTGCCTTCCCCTTCCTTTCGTTCGGATTCTCTCCTCCAATGTGAGCTCAACCCATTTAATTGTATTCCATAACTTGGAAGTCCACTAATTATTTTGAGCCCACAAGAATCTTGGACATAGTCCACGAGAGTTTGTGTGTGATTGCATATGAATTTTAATTTGAACTTAAATTAATTAAGTTACTAAATTGATGAATAAAGTGACACGACTTCGACTCATCCATCGTTAGCATTTCACATTGCATCGATTAAGCTCTTTCTCTTCTCAACCTACAAAATATATTAACAACTCAAAGTACATTGTTTTTCACATAATTAGGGTTAAAAAAACATATGATTATATACCATTAGCGCGGGTTTATCAACCACTCATCACATCCTCACACTTATCTTTTTTTCGTCCCGAAAAATATTTGCAATGGAATCATAATTGGGAACCTGCTTTTCACACTCTCATTCATTTAATCATTTCAAATATAATCACGCGCTAACTGTAACAATTGATATTTCTATCCGACTAAACCCAACCACCGACTCTCGAGAACCCGATTATGTGATATATTATTCTATCTATTACCAATCCAAAAATCTATCTATGGGTCTAATACTCAGAAAACTACGACTTAGCCTAATTCCATCTCAAGGTCATGTTTAGGCCTGGGTTAAACCATATAGATTTCCCACAATTATAAACACCAATTTATATGTTTTTGAAAATTATGGAATTATGGATCGATGGGTGCATGTTTTTAGCTTTTATTATTATTTTATGAATGAACCTAACCCAGTGGTGTTTCAATCATGCTGGAACACGATATATGACACGTAGGCTGCAGTTCTTAAGCAATGAAATTCATAAGCTTCGGAATAGGGGTGTATCCTTCAAGTCGCCATCCCGAAGGGAAACACATAAACCTAACTTAGTCATCCAAACTTATTGATCACCTAAGTCCCGCCCATGGGTGTATCCTCCAAGTCACCATCCCGAAGGGAAACACGTAGGCGAAACTCAAGCTTTCAATTGATTTAATTAAGCTCATGCAAGATGGATTATGGAATGCGGGCGCCACCAACTTTCGGATTTATTTTCATAAAAATAAAGCGGTGTGCCAAATAATTTTAAAAACTTATAAATTTTTGTTTATAAAGGTACCTATCACCCTATGTTGACAGTTTCGACCTTACCGACACCCCTAAGATGAGAACCCACAAGATATTCTGAATTAATTATTCATTTAAACCTAGATACACTATCAGGATGTTTAAGCTCTTAAGTCGGTTGGGCCTACCAAAACATTACAAATCAGACGCACTTTCTATTCTTTATTTTTTTATTTCAATTCACAAGCAGTTTCCAATTCTACCTATCATTTTCCATTTATTTGCAAAAATTATAATTCAATGACATTTTTGAATTTTTTTTTATTTTTATGGATATTATTTTTTATGACTCAAAATACAGACTCAGTCTCCCCTCCTCACACTTAAATACTACATTGTCCTCAATGTAGGATGAGAGATTATGCAAATATATAAAAATAAATAAAAAACAAAACTATACAGAGAATTGGAAAGGACTTAGCTGGTTTCGAACTGTAACTGTCTTCAATCCAACCTCACACGATCGTATAGCATTTCTTTCGCGATCGTATTCAAAATCTGCTATTGGGTTGCCTTTTACATGAATACGAAGCTCGAACATCACCACCCGAATGGAGATTGAGTACGGGAGGATCAATCTAAACCTGCAAAGTTAAACTCGAACAAACCTAAGAGCATCAAACCGACTCGATATATATAACTAACAACATAAAACCGACTCGATAAAAACCGAACATATTCAATTGTATCAAATTCATTTGAAAACCTATGAAACTTCCCCACACTTGGCCGGTTCACACACAAAAACACACACAAATGAAAAAAAAATCCTAACTCACTTTCGTAGGAATCACGGATACATTTAGCACATGCATCAAGCCATTTAAACCCCTCGGTAGCCCGAGTGGACGAGTTTAGTCTCGTGAGGGTTTCTATTGAACACACCCGCAAAGTTCATTTAACTAGACAAGAAATTAAAACATACCTTAGGCTACCTCCTAAGAGTGCTAAGTTTAATGTCTTCAGCCAGACGCGGTGTACCTCAATTACATCATGGTGGTCGGGTGGGGTGCTTGCAGTCCTCCTTCCCCGCACTCAAGTTTCTCTCATCATCAAATTTTCTCCAAGCCTTCATAAACAAAGAAAAGAGTTCTTGATCTACATCATGAACTCGCGGTTTCTTCCCTTTCCGCCTTCTCTTTCTGACCCGTTTAGTTCTTCCACTGTCTGGAGTCTCACCATTCTTCATCTCAGCTGACCTGTCAAACACAACACAAGCATTCTCGACTGTGTGATTCACCTTTTAGGTGATCCACCTTTGTTAGCTTTCGGGGTTGGCAAGTTTGAAAATATTTTAAGACTCATTTTCTGAGCCCCAAACCTCATCCTTACCGTTCCCTTAGCACAGTTAATATTTGCCTGAGCAGTGGCCAAGAACGGTTTACCCAAAATAATAGTTAGCTCTGTGTTCTTGACACAATCCAACACCAAGAAATCCACTGGGTAATAAAACTCTCCTACCTTCACAATCACATCCTTTACAATCCCCCGAGGATGTGCGGGAGTCTGATCAGCCAACACCACGGTGGTGTTAACTCTCTGTAATGGACCAAAATCGTGCTGATCATACAGACTCCCTGGAATTATACTCACAGATGCTCCAAGATCCAGCAATGCTCTATCCAGTTTAATTTCACCTATATGTATAGAAATAATAGGTGTCCCTGGATCTTTGAGTTTTGGGGGAAAGGTACCCGTAAACACAGCATTCACACTAACATTTAGCTTTACCTGTTCGGGACATTTGTGCCGTCGTTTACGGGTACTCAAACCTTTCAAGCACTCAACACTATCAGGATTTTCTTTAAGTTCTTTCAAAAATGGTAGATTAATTTTATGATTTTCAAATTTCTCCCATCTTTCATCTTGTGTTGGATCCCGTTCACTTAACACTGGTGGTAACAAAGCCGAAGGGAATGGAATTTTCAGAGATTTATTCACATTTTTATTTTTCAGATTATTTTGTGAAATTAAATCCTGATTATGATCAGATTCAGACTCACTGTACTCCACCACTTTCTCTACTACCAGTGGTGGAGTATGTTCAACATCAGAAAAATCAGATGAGGGTTGAAGACTTACATCATTTAGGTGTGCACTGTTTGTGGTTTGAGAATCTGAGGATTGATGTGCACTGCAAGGCTTACCTACTTCTTTGATGATGCTTGCAACTACCCCAGCTAAGTGGGAAACAAGATCTATCAAAGCTTGATGAGCTTTTGCCTGGCTCTCCTGTTGCTGCACCACTGCTTGTACCACTTTGGCCATCTCCTTCATATCTGACCGGATGACCTCCAGTTCAGATTGATAGTTGTCTTGTTCAGGTGGTCCGCTCGGGTGGTAGTCTTGATTATAATTTTCCTGATAGTTTGGGTACTCAGGACCACCACCACATTGATTGTATCTTGGGCAATCTTGTGCCCAGTGGCCAGTGATGCCACAGTTACTGCATGGCTCATAGTAGTCTTGGTCACCATAATAATTACTGTCCATGTCAACCTGCACACGTAGCACAACCGAGTAGCTCTGAACAAAGAAATAAACAAAATAAACAAAAAATAAAAACAGAAGTAAAGAAAATCTTTTTGAGTGTTTGATAAGAATTAAAATCAACTAAAGACAATAAACTAAAGCAATAGAACTAAGCGCACCGATTCCCCGGCAACGGCGCCATTTTGATCGTGATGTCAAGGTCAATCAAAAACATTTATAAAAACTACTACTTATCTACCTTAGACTGTAGACAGGGAAGTAGGGTTGTCGAATCCACAGGGAATCAGTGGAAAGATTAAGTGCTTAAGTTAGTAAATTATTCTGATTAAATTCAAATTAAAGAAATATGTAACTCCCTCCAAACTTCAGGTTCTAGGTTCAACATAAAACTCAGTTGTTCAATGGACACCACATAGACATAGTGTTGGAAAATCAGTTAAAATAGTAGATGAAGACAGGTTGTTGTCAGCAAACCTATACAACCAGTTTTGTCATAAACCAATATAATTTAACTACCCAATTTATAAGTGCCAAATTTATCCCCTTTAGTCACCCAACCCTGCTACTAGGTTTTGTTATCAACCGAACAGGATCGAAAAGCAAGCAAACTCAAAGCACTCAAATAAATTGTTTAAATTAACTAATACATCAATCCATCAAGTTTGTGTCAAAAACTAACAAGATCCAAAACATAAACAAATTGAATCAACCACATAACCTATACGAACCGTCCGCCCGGAGGAAGCCACAAGTGATTTAGCCAAACATAATAACAACGAACTCGAATGTTGTCACTATCAAGTTCATCATTAAAATCTATGAACTAAATATATTTAACTATTCTACAATTTAATGAAATAGAACAATAATAATAACCTTCTTCGTGATGTACGCAAACATAGGTCAAAGAATTTGTTTTCTTTCTTGCGTCCCCCAAAACAGTAGCCGCCAGGCTCTTTTTTTTCGTGAGTTATGCCTTCCCCTTCCTTTCGTTCGGATTCTCTCCTCCAATGTGAGCTCAGCCCATTTAATTGTATTCCATAACTTGGAAGTCCACTAATTATTTTGAGCCCACAAGAATCTTGGACATAGTCCACGAGAGTTTGTGTGTGATTGCATATGAATTTTAATTTGAACTTAAATTAATTAAGTTACTAAATTGATGAATAAAGTGACACGACTTCGACTCATCCATCGTTAGCATTTCACATTGCATTGATTAAGCTCTTTCTCTTCTCAACCTACAAAATATATTAACAACTCAAAGTACATTGTTTTTCACATAATTAGGGTTAAAAAACATATGATTATATACCATTAGCGCGGGTTTATCAACCACTCATCACTCACCTTCGAATCTGGTTTCTTTCCGATCGCCACTAATACCAATCGGCCACCCACCTTCGAATCTCTACATAGACCACGTCGCCGTCCCATCTTCTGTGAAAATAGCTTAGATCGTCACCCATCGTAGGTACAACCATAAATTTTTTAGCTTGTTAGTTTGTAGATTTGCTAAATTGTTAGTAGATTTTGTTTGGGTTTATGCAACTAAAAGAGGTAAAAGTGTGTTTCTTTCTTTGTACAAACTTCAATCTTGAAGAAGACAGGTTACTTGTTTATGCATGGCTAAATTGTAGCCTTGATGCCATTCAAGAAACGGATCAGAAACACTCTCGTTTTTTGGGAAAACCTAAGTGCTTTCAGCAGTATAAAGAAATCACAAACGTGTAATATCAAGGATTTTCGACATATCTTTTCCTAAACATTGGTGCGTATTATAAATTTAAAAACTTAAATTCTTATCAAAAACTATTTTCTTAAACAATAAATAATTAATATGTATTTAAGAAAAAAACTCGTATACTTGATATATATATAAGTGTATATATGTATTAAACTTATTTAAAAGTATATATATATATATATGTATCTTATAATAAAATGTGTTAAAATTCTTAAAACTTTATAAGTTCATAATTATATAATTATTAAACTTACTAAAACTTATAAACTAATAAATCTTATAAGTTATTTTATAGAATTATGAAATAATAAAACTTATAAAGCTTATTTGATATTTATAAAAAAATAAAACATATTGTTTATTTTATTATATAAAACCTAGGGACCAAAACTGTCAATTTTTGAAACTTTTTTTAAACTTAAATCTATGTTTTAACATAAAATGTTAAAGGTCTCAAACTTCAAGGACCAAAAGTGTAAATATCATAAACTTCTGAAACTAGGGCCAGTCACGAGTTCGAACCCCATGGAGCCCAGTTTTCACCCTCCTTTATTCGAAATCGCATTTCCGGCCAGATACGTTACACCTCGAGATTCCCTTCGAGCGTGCGACCCAAACCCGATGCTCATCAATGCCTGATTTCAACTGTAACAACGCTTGATTCAAAAATTAAACTCATTTCCTCAACCATAATCGTCCCAACTAACCGAGCATTAAACGGTGAAATTGGTTAAAAATCCCAACTCATAAGCCTCAACGACATCACCCTCAAACTCTCAGAACTCACAATTTCATCAGTTCATGCCGGCATTGCCCGATTGAAGCCTGCAGTGGCCGTTTCTGAAAGCCAGACTCGATCTTCTTCATTCCGATATCATTTCAGGTAAATCAAATGGCCAAAATCTTCGTTTTCATTCAAGTAACAAAAGCCCTCTGTCAATTTGCAATGACAGAGGGTTAATCGATCCGTATTTAGGAGATTTAGATTCTAGGGTTCATACAAAATCTGGGTTGATCTGGGATTTGTGTTTAAGAAATTCTTTTTCCATATAAAACAACAGAGAGGCCCGTAGCCGGGTGGTTTGTTCGTTTGTGCGTGAACTCAGGTCGCCCGGGTTTGAATCCGGGCGACCTGAGTTGTGATATTTCATTTTTTTATTACTTTTTATCCAGTTTTAATACTTTTAACAATTTTTATAAATTCTGTTATATCTTTATAAACTTGAATCCGATTTTTATTCACACTTTTACATTCCAGAAACATTTTATTTATTTAAACTTAATTAAAACTTATAAGAATTTAATTCTCTAAAAATAGTTTTGAATGCTTAAAAACTACAAAAAATACTCTTAAACTTTTATAAAACTTATATGTATATAGAAATTATTTATTAAAAAACAGTAAACTTAATTTATTATTTATATTCTGAGTTAAAAGAATTCTTTTATATTAATTATTCATTTTTAACTTATAAACTCTTAAATTTAAACAAAAACTTATATAAATCTTACAAAATCAGGAAAAAAAAAGATTTATAAAACTTGTATATTAGAAAACAAAAAAAAAACTTATAAACTTTTACATTTTATGAAATTCATGCATATTTAATTCAAGGCTTATTTATTTATTTAAGGTAAATATACTTATAAACTTTATAAAAACAGAAACTTTAATAAAGTATAAACTTATATATTTTAAACTTATAAATTGTATAAACAGAAACTTGATTTTTTTTATAAATTTTGAATCAAGAAAAATAATACACTTTACTTATTTTTCTAAATGCTTGTAAACTTATAAACTTTATAAAATGTAAACCTTAAAAACATTTATAAACTTATATTTAAAATATAAATTTTATAAGGATTCTATTTGACATAATTGTTAAAACTCATTCGATTAAACTTATAGTGACTTTTTTTTAAAAAAACCTTATTTATTTACAAATTAAATTGTAAAATAAATGTTAATACTTAAATACTTTAATAAATCTTAAAAGATTTATTTGGACTAAATAAAGTAATTATTCTTATAGATAATTATTTATTCTTAATAATTATGTATTCTTTAAATAATTATTATAAAACCTTAACTACTATTTTATTTAATAATCATCTAATTATTGAAATAATTAACCTTTCATCATTAATTAAATAATTATTATTTACTCTTAAAAATTATTTAGGATCTAAATAATTATTGTTCATCCTTGATAACTATTTAGCCTTTAGATAATTATTATAAATCCTTATTTATAATTTATACTTTTAAGTAATTATTGTTAGACATTAATAACTATTTGGTCATACACTTAACTATTATTACAATTCCGCTTATAAATACTTAGAAAACTACTTCGAATTATTATTACCTAAATTGTATAATTAGTAATTATTTTAAGTAGTAATTATTCTAAACTATAAACTTATTAAACTTTGATATTCAAATCTTGTGTCATTCATTCAAAACCTTCATTTGAAACTTGATTTAAACTTTATAAACATAATCATTTTTCATCTCTCATTTGGAACCCTAATTAATCCTAGAATTCTTGATACTTGCCATAGACATATAGGATCAAACTTGAAACTTTAGACTTATGTTCTTAGGCTTATTGTGAGGATATCCTCCCTCAAAGTCTTGCTACACTTGTAACGAACCAAAATCCGGGTTTCGTCTTCAAATAATTAAATATTTATATTTAATATTATGGTGGAAATAATATTTTATAAATAAGTTGAAATAAGTGGGTTTCAAGTTTGTAATGGGATTATGTTAGTTTTAACTAACTATAGAACGAAATGGGTGAAATGGAAGTTGAAGGACTAAATGTGTAAAATGGCCAAAAAACTGCCATTTGACTTGGTGAAGTCAAAATTGGCTTCATTTACACATTTTGAGTCGTTCATATCAAGAGAGAAAAAGGAGAAAAGTGTGTTGAAGCCATTTTCGTGCAATTGAAGCTTGATTAGTGAAGGTTTTGGCTCACACAACACCTTCCTAACATCAAGTAAGTGATTCTCTTCCTCTTGATTTCACCATGTATGTGTTCTTGGTAGGTTTTGGGTGAAATCCGAAATTATGTATGCATGTGATGAAATGGTGTTAGATTATTGATAATCTAGCTAAACTAAAGTTAAAGAATGATGATTAACATCCTAGAACCCTTTGATTTTGATTATGAGAAGTTAGGGTTCATATGGTGAAAATTGGGGGTGTTTGGGTCATAAGGCTTGAATGGTGAATTAATGAAGATTAAGTGTTTTTAAGATGTTAGACACTAGAACAAACACCAAATTAACTTAATAATAATTTTTGAAAGAAGAATTAGTGTTAAGATTAAGTTAATGAAACTCAAGTAGGTGAGTTTGTGATGAAAGAGGGTGTTTGGTTATGAGGATAACCCAAACGGGTCAATTTGGGTTGGAATTGGAAAATTGAGTTGTGAACTCAATTGTAATGAAATTTTGGTATATGTTAGATTACTAAACTAGGCGAATGTGTTTAGGTAATCAAATTGCAAAGCTTGAAAGCGGTGCGGGATCTTCTAACCCGAAAGGTAAGTGCTTTTGCACTTACTTAGTTTTGATGATAAATGAGTCTTATGCAATGTTGTATGTATAATGTGTAAAGTTGCATAATTTGTTATGTGGTATGAATGAGTATAAAATGGTATGTATAATTGAAGGAATGTAGTTATAGTATTTACACTATAATGGATATGTTGATATGGAGTTATGGTCTATGAACCATAATGGATAGAATGGATATGGGGTTATGGTCTAAGTACCATAATGGATAGATTAGTGGTGGAGTTATGATCTCGTATCCTTTGGGATATGAAGTTATGGCCTACGTGCCATAATGGAAATGGAAAAGTGATAATGAAATGATGAAAGTAACTTGTAGGTGATATACAAGTGTATGAAATCCTTAATTGGCCAAATGGGTGTTAACGGGTCAAATGGGTGAAAGGTGTGAAAACAAGTTGTAATCACTTGTTTGTTATGTTTAACACATTACAATGGTAATATGTTGACGAAATGCTAATGTATGGAACTATAATTGACCAAATAGAGGCAAACGGGTCAAAAGGGTGAAAAGGATGAAAACAAGTTATAAATACTTGTTGATTGTGTTTATCTCATTACTAATGGTTATAAGTTTATGTGGTTATGCAGGGAAAGCTCCGAAATAGGTCAAGGTCAACGTCCAATCTTGGAGGGTTCTCGTATGCATTTTTGGTATTTTGAGGATTTTCGTAAAATCCTTGTAAAGTGGTGTAATTTAGCACAAAAAGTTATGTTTTGATGTAATCATATGTTGTCATGATGTTTTTGGTCAAAAATCTAAGTGTTGGTAAAGTTTTGATGTTAAGCAAAATGAAAAATGGCTAAGTGTGAAAACTGATGAAAAAGCTGGAAACTTTCTGTGAAAAGAGATCCCTCGCGCTACGCGAGGGAGGTAACCAATAACTCTCGCGCTACGCGAGAGGTAAAACAAAAAAATAATAAAAAAATTCTGGGATTAAGACTTCCGTGCGTTAAAGTATAGTTTTTAAAAGTGGTGTGTTTCAACTTGGTATCAGAGCAATGGTTTGAGGGATTTGGTGTGGGTGGCACCAAACTCAAACCGGATGCTCTTGATATGGGGGGGATGATACGAGAATCCAAGAAGGACTTGACTAAGACTCGGAGCTTTCGGAAATGAAAGGTTAGTAATGTTATGATTAATGATAATTCCATATGGAGTTTATGTATATGTACGAATGATTGGCAAAGTGTTATGTGTGCCGAAACTTGTCTTGTGATTTGTTATATGAATATGATAATTGCAATTGGGCATAGCGCGTTATTAATCATGTCTGGCCAATATGATTAATATGACGAGATGTGCAAGGGCCTTTATAATAACCATATGACAATAAACATTTACAAGGATTAGGTGAAGGTGATTATATATGTATGTATGTATATAAGTAGATAAGTATACATATACTTAATACATATAGGGGTGTAAGTGTGATAAGTATTTAAGGTATTGATAGTATAAGGGTGTTAAGGTGTTCGTTTCTAATTCTCAGTTAAGAGATGGCAGAAGAATCGAGCAATCGGGAACCGTTGGATCCACGGATCCAAGAGTTGATAAAAGAGGAGGTGGCCAAGGCCTTTGAGCAAGCCACAAATCTGTTGATGGAAGAAATGAGGGGGACTATTAAACTCTCTCTCGAGGAGATCATGAAAGAGAAAGATAAGGAACCTCGGGGTTGTACACTGAAGGATTTCATGGTGATCAAGCCCAAGGAATATAACGGGCAAGTGGACCCGATTCTGAGCCACAGGTGGGTGGTAGACATGGAGTCAAATTTTGAGACGACAAGGTGTAAGCCCTAGGATAGAGTGATGTTTAGCGTGCCACTATTGACTGGGCGGGCTAAGGAGTGGCTGCTGAATCTCCGAAAGGAGAGGGGTGAAAGAGGGGTGACCTCCATGTCATGGGAGGAGTTTAAAGCGGCATTCCTAAAGTACCATTGCCCACAGGCCGCTATTGACAGGATGACCGAGGAGTTTCTCCTCATGAGGCAGACGACAGAGACTATTGATGAATTAGCTGGGACTTTCTTCGATCGGGCCAAGTTCTGTCCAGATGTGGTGTCGACCGAGAAAGCCAGGATTGACAGGTTCTATGCTATGTTGACGGTGGAGTTCAGGGATAGCATATCTCCATCCTCATTTACCACACTTGTAGACTTAATAAACAGGTGTCGGGAAAGAGAGGTGGAGTTGAGGAGGCAAGAAGCTAGAGGAGAGAAGAGGAAAAGGGAAATTGTGGATCAAGTGGTGAGCAAGATAAAGGGCGGGAGCCCTAGTAAGAAGCCTTTTACCAAGTTCTCTTCTCGAGGATGCAAAGTTTGTGGGAAGGAGCACTATGGGGATTGTAAGAAGGGAACGTCGAATTGTTACAAGTGTGGGAAGCCGGGGCATATGGCAAATCAGTGTCCAAGCCAGATTCGTATATGCTATAATTGTTACAAGCCAGGACACCTTAGGGCGGATTGCCCGGATTTGAAGCAAGGTGGAAGCGAGAGAAAAGTTGAGATACCTAGGCCTAAGGGTAGAGCTTTCCACATATCTGCGGAGGAAGCAAAGAACGACTCGGAGGTGGTGACAAGTACATTCAAGATTAACTCATTACCTGCACTAGTTCTATTTGATTCGGGGGCTAGCCGTTCTTTTGTTTCCTTGAAAATTGTTAAGCATTCCTCTTTTGTAAGTAGCAAGTTAGATGAACCCTTAGAAATCGAAGCGGCTAATGATAAGAGTTTCCTTGTCTTTGATGTTTTTAGAGATTGTAAGTTGAGAGCGGGGGGGGGGGGGGGGGGGGGCGAAACTTTCTTTATTGATTTGATTCCTATGGCTATGGGAGATTTTGATGTTATTGTGGGGATGGATTGGTTGTCAAAGAATAAGGCGAGTATTTTATGTGGACCGAAGGCGATCCAACTTGTTTCCCCGTCGGGAGAGTCCATCTACATAGAAGGTGATAAAAAGGGTAAAGTAAGGTTGTGCACTTATGTGAAGGCGACCAAGTACATGGCGCGTGGGTGCAAGGCGTTCATGGCTTGTGTCGCGGATGTGAATGAAAGAGTAAAGGAGATTCACGATGTACCGGTCGTGAACCAATTCGTAGATGTGTTTCCTGACGAGTTACCGGGGATTCCGCCGGATAGGGAGATAGAGTTTGGAATTGACTTGATGCCGGGTGCTAAACCGGTAGCTAAAGCGCCTTATAGATTAGCACCGCCAGAAATGAAAGAACTCATGGAGCAATTACAAGAGTTTCTTGACAAGGGTTTCATACGCCCAAGTGTTTCACCTTGGGGTGCGCCCGTTCTCTTCGTCAAAAAAAAGGATGGGAGCATGAGAATGTGTATGGATTACCGGGAGTTGAACAAGTTGACAGTGAAGAATAGGTACCCATTGCCTAGGATTGACGATCTTTTCGACCAATTGCAAGGGGCGTCATGGTTTTCTAAGATTGACTTGAAGTCCGGGTATCATGAGTTGAAAGTGAAGGAAGAGGATGTTCATAAGACAGCTTTTCGCACTCGTTACGGTCACTATGAGTTTACGGTTATGCCTTTCGGTTTGACCAACGCACCTGCGGTTTTCATGGACCTCATGAACCGGGTGTGTAGACCGTTCCTTGATCGTTCGGTCATTGTGTTTATTGACGATCTTCTCATCTATTCAAGGAGCGAGGGTGATCACGCTTGTCATTTGCGTGAGATTCTTGAAGTCTTGCAAAAGGAGAAGCTTTATGCTAAATTCTCCAAGTGCGCATTTTGGTTGCGCGAGATCCAATTCTTGGGTCATGTGATTAATGAAAGAGGAATTACCGTTGACCCATCCAAGATTATGGCGGTTAAAGAATGGTCATCACCGAAGACGCCTTCGGAGATTAGAAGTTTCTTGGGGTTAGCGGGTTATTATCGGAGGTTCATCGAAAACTTCTCTCGGATTGCTTTGCCGATGACGAAGTTGACTCGTAAGGAGACAAAGTTTGTTTGGAGTCCCGAGCAAGAATCTGCCTTTCAACTCTTGAAAGAAAAGTTGACTAAGGCGCCTGTTTTATCCTTGCCGGACGGGACCGAGGATTTTGTTGTTTATTCGGATGCCTCGCATTCGGGGTTGGGGTGTGTTTTGATGCAAAGGGGGAAAGTGATTGCCTATGCATCTAGGCAATTAAAGACTCACGAGGTGAATTACCCAACCCATGATTTAGAGCTTGCAGCCGTGGTTTTCGCGCTCAAGATTTGGAGGCATTATTTGTATGGTGCTAAGTGTACGATCTACACGGATCACAAAAGTCTCAAATATTTCTTTGACCAAAAGGACCTCAATATGAGGCAAAGACGGTGACTTGAATTGGTTAAGGATTATGATTGTGAGATACTTTATCATCCGGGTAAAGCGAATGTTGTGGCGGATGCGCTTAGTAGAAAGTCAAGTCATTCACCTATCAAGGTGAAGTCATTTAAGATGACAATTTCATCATCTCTTATTGATGAAATCCGGGAGGCCCAAGTGTTAGCACTTGGTGGTGACTTGAAGAAAGAACGGATGATTTCTTATGTTGATAAGCTTGGTGAAAATAGCATGGGTTTGAAGATATGCTTTGATAGAATTTGGATACCTAGGTTGTCAAGTGTCTTGACAACTATTCTTGACGAGGCGCATAAATCCAAATATTCTATCCATCCGGGGGCCACGAAGATGTTTTATGATTTGAGGTGTCATTTTTGGTGGCCGGGTTTGAGGCGTGATATTGTTAAGTATGTGGAGAGGTGTCTCACATGCTTAAGGGTTAAGGCGGAGCATCAAAAGCCGTATGGAAAGCTTCAACCGCTTGAAATACTGCTTTGGAAATGGGAAAATATAACCATGGATTTGATCACTAAACTACCAAAGACTCGAAAGGGTTATGATGCGATATGGGTAGTAGTGGATCGGTTGACGAAGAGTGCATATTTCCTTCCTATAAAGGAAACGTATTCTTCGGATAGATTGGCGAAAATGTATGTGAAGGAAATTGTGTCACGTCATGGTGTGCCGGTGTCGATTATATCGGATCGTGATACGAGATTTACTTCTCGTTTTTTGAAGAAATTCCATGAGGATATGGGGACTAGATTGAATCTTAGCACCGCTTATCATCCACAAACGGATGGTCAAAGCGAGCGAACGATTCAAACGCTCGAGGATATGTTGCGAGCGTGTGCCTTAGATTTTGGTGGTAGTTGGGACGACCATTTACCGTTGACGGAATTCTCTTACAACAATAGTTACCATTCTAGTATTGGTATGCCGCCTTTTGAGGCATTGTATGGGAGAAAGTGTCGAACACCCGTGTGTTGGGGTGAGATTGGTCAACGGGAGCTTGGTAGTGTCGAAGTGGTCAAGGAAACTAATGATAGTATTGACCAAATTAGAGCACGCTTGAAGGCGGCTCAAGATCGCCAAAAGTCTTATGCGGATAATAGGAAGCGGGCGATTGAGTTTCAAGTGGGGGACTTTGTGCTATTGAAAGTCTCTCCTTGGAAAGGGGTGATAAGGTTTAGGAAACGGGGGAAGTTAAGCCCACGTTTCATTGGACCGTTTAAAGTGATGGCAAGGGTGGGTGCGGTAGCTTATAGATTGGAGTTACCGGAGGGACTAAGTAGACTTCATAACACGTTCCATGTGTCTCATTTGCAAAAATGTTTAGCGGATGAATCTACTTTTGTTCCATTGGATGATATAGAAATTGATGAAAAGTTGAACTATGTGGAAGAACCGATGGCAATCTTAGATAGGAAAGTGAAGCGGTTGCGTAATAAAGAGATTAGCCAAGTGTTGGTTCGATGGAAGCATAGAAAGGGGGCGGAAATGACTTGGGAAACCGAGGAAGAAATGCTCAAATTCTACCCGAACCTTTTTATGTGAAGTCGGGTTTCGGGGACGAAACCCAAATAAGGGGAGGTGATTTGTAACGAACCAAAATCCGGGTTTCGTCTTCAAATAATTAAATATTTATATTTAATATTATGGTGGAAATAATATTTTATAAATAAGTTGAAACAAGTGGGTTTCAAGTTTGTAATGGGATTATGTTAGTTTTAACTAACTATAGAACGAAATGGGTGAAATGGAAGTTGAAGGACTAAATGTGTAAAATGGCCAAAAAACTGCCATTTGACTTGGTGAAGTCAAAATTGGCTTCATTTACACATTTTGAGTCGTTCATATCAAGAGAGAAAAAGGAGAAAAGTGTGTTGAAGCCATTTTCGTGCAATTGAAGCTTGATTAGTGAAGGTTTTGGCTCACACAACACCTTCCTAACATCAAGTAAGTGATTCTCTTCCTCTTGATTTCACCATGTATGTGTTCTTGGTAGGTTTTGGGTGAAATCCGAAATTATGTATGCATGTGATGAAATGGTGTTAGATTATTGATAATCTAGCTAAACTAAAGTTAAAGAATGATGATTAACATCCTAGAACCCTTTGATTTTGATTATGAGAAGTTAGGGTTCATATGGTGAAAATTGGGGGTGTTTGGGTCATAAGGCTTGAATGGTGAATTAATGAAGATTAAGTGTTTTTAAGATGTTAGACACTAGAACAAACACCAAATTAACTTAATAATAATTTTTGAAAGAAGAATTAGTGTTAAGATTAAGTTAATGAAACTCAAGTAGGTGAGTTTGTGATAAAAGAGGGTGTTTGGTTATGAGGATAACCCAAACGGGTCAATTTGGGTTGGAATTGGGAAATTGAGTTGTGAACTCAATTGTAATGAAATTTTGGTATATGTTAGATTACTAAACTAAGCGAATGTGTTTAGGTAATCAAATTGCAAAGCTTGAAAGCGGTGCGGGATCTTCTAACCCGAAAGGTAAGTGCTTTTGCACTTACTTAGTTTTGATGATAAATGAGTCTTATGCAATGTTGTATGTATAATGTGTAAAGTTGCATAATTTGTTATGTGGTATGAATGAGTATAAAATGGTATGTATATTTGAAGGAATGTAGTTATAGTATTTACACTATAATGGATATGTTGATATGGAGTTATGGTCTATGAACCATAATGGATAGAATGGATATGGAGTTATGGTCTAAGTACTATAATGGATAGATTAGTTATGGAGTTATGATCTCGTATCCTTTGGGATATGAAGTTATGGCCTACGTGCCATAATGGAAATGGAAAAGTGATAATGAAATGATGAAAGTAACTTGTAGGTGATATACAAGTGTATGAAATCCTTAATTGGCCAAATGGGTGTTAACGGGTCAAATGGGTGAAAGGTGTGAAAACAAGTTGTAATCACTTGTTTGTTATGTTTAACACATTACAATGGTAATATGTTAACGAAATGCTAATGTATGGAACTATAATTGACCAAATAGAGGCAAACGGGTCAAAAGGGTGAAAAGGATGAAAACAAGTTGTAAATACTTGTTGATTGTGTTTATCTCATTACTAATGGTTATAAGTTTATGTGGTTATGCAGGGAAAGCTCCGAAATAGGTCAAGGTCAACGTCCAAGCTTGGAGGGTTCTCGTATGCATTTTTGGTATTTTGAGGATTTTCGTAAAATCCTTGTAAAGTGGTGTAATTTAGCACAAAAAGTTATGTTTTGATGTAATCATATGTTGTCATGATGTTTTTGGTCAAAAATCTAAGTGTTGGTAAAGTTTTGATGTTAAGCAAAATGAAAAATGACTAAGTGTGAAAACTGATGAAAAAGCTGGAAACTTTCTGTGAAAAGAGATCCCTCGCGCTACGCGAGGGAGGTAACCAATAACTCTCGCGCTACGCGAGAGGTAAAACAAAAAAAAAAAAAAAAAATCTGGGATTAAGACTTCCGCGCGTTAAAGTATAGTTTTTAAAAGTGGTGTGTTTCAACACTTAGCCTTGTTGGACACTCTACTATCATCAATGTGAGTATACTTAGCCCCTTTCGTTTTACTTTGTTTATAAACTTGGGGTAGAACATGTATCAAACTTTCAGACTTATACAATTCTTGTACAATTATGTTTACATGCTTATTCCTGTGTTATGTGCTTTTGAGACTTGCATGTTTAAATTAAACTTAAAACTAGCATATTCATTAACTTTGATCAAGCCTACAGCGACAATGATAGATCTATTGTATTTGACCAATCCACCTAGATTGATTGACCCTTCGGGGGGAGCCCATGGTGATTGTTGTTGGATTTAAACTTTAAACTTTTAAGAGTAACCTGCGAGTTATGCCTAAACTTGGTTGGAGGGTTGATATGCACAATGTTTAAGATGTTTGTTCTCATACTTATACTATATAATGCATGTACATAGTGAATTGTAAAAATTTTTAAAGACTTTGTTAAACTGTGTCAAAACCTTCGTATCTCACCAACTATTTTTAGTTGACAGTTTACTTAATATGTTTCAAGTACATCAGCATGGGACTTTATTGTGATCACTTAGGATGCTTTGGACCTAGAATACTTATCAAATAAACATTGTATTCTTGTTATGTATTGATTCTTTCCTTATATTGAAACCTTGAAAGTTATTAATGAAACTATTTAAACTTTAATAGTCAACCTTGTGCTATTGAACAACCACGTCCGCCCCGACGTATAATCCGTCGCCGGTTGGGGTGTGACAAAACGAGCGGACAATCAAGTCTTTATCAAATTGATGGTTGTTTATTCAAAAGGCCACAAATAACTTTTTTTCGTATCTCGCTCAGGGTTAAATCAAAGTGGCATAACCTAGCAGGATAAGGTAGAAGTTCCACACTTTTGTTTTGAGAGTAATTTTTTTTTTCGTTTTTCCAACATTTATTTTATTTGTTTAAATGCAAGTTCGAGAAGGCAAATGTTATGTACTAATCACAAGAAAAGTGCAACTTATAGTTCGAGCTTTGTGTGAACCTATTAAAGGACCAACCTAAGTGGATTTCTCGTCCCACAAAGGATATCCCAAAGCAACGGAGAACGATGGTACCATCATGACCCCGACCACAACCCCATCCCCAACGCGGAATGTGATCGAGAATGAAGTTATCGAATTGGACTGACCAATGAGTAGGAAAGCTGAAAAACAAAAACGAAAGGCCGAACGTAAATAAACCTTGAAGGAAATAATCCAACCCCGAAATATGAAGTATACTCTTTTAGAGGAGTCACGGGCTTAAGAAAAAGACTTTTATCGCCTTAAGACCGAGAAGATGGAGTATGACAGAAAAGTTGAAGATCAGAGGTTGAGGTTGCAAGCAGAAAAGTTGAGGATTGAAGCTGAGAAAACCAAGGCTGCAAAGAAGGAATCAGAACAATGGATATGATGATGGATGTGAGCACCATGCCATAAATCCAGCTACTATATTTTGAGGAACTTCAAAGGGAAATCATAATGAGATGCAGTCATGCTTCATATAATCAACTTTGAAGGGCGAACACTAGTGCATATGTTTTGGTGCTACATGGAAATGGAAATATTACTGCATATATTTTGGTGCTACATGAAATATTACCGCATATATTTTGTAGCCTTGTCTAACCTCACACTTCAGTGTTTTTGGTGTTACATGGAAATTCATTTTGTAGCCTTGTATATTGGGATGAGCATTTGGTACCTAGTAGGGGTACCGCTACCAATTTTTTCATAAATTCGGTAGGTACCAATACTATCTAGAGATGAACATTTTATAACGAGTATCGGTACCATATCGAACCGGTACCGTACCGATAAATTTGGTACATGTACCCACTTTTTCATAAATTCGGTACCGGTTCGGTACCAATATAATCCCTACTTGTATAGCCTTGTTGATGAATATGTATGTAATAAAATCATTTTGATTCTGTCTGTTGTACCGTTTAGCTTTCTCATGAATTATGGTCTCATGACACTTATCAACGAAATGTTTACGGTCTGTAGATGGAGTGTGGGTCTCGTATGTAGGGGAACATATATGTAGTGTGTTTTCTTAATTAATCATTCAAATCGTATCTAACATATTTTGTGGCCTAAAGTGAACGTTGAAATTGAGGCCTTCTGTGAAAATTTTGTAAATATATAAAAAAATTAAAAATGTAATTTAATGGACCGTCAAAACGTATAACGTTGACATAAAAGATGTGAAATTATCATTTCTCTCTGAAAATACAAAAGTTGAAAATACTTAAAGTAGTTTTTCAATTTTTAGGGCCCTTCAAATTTAGAAGCCTTGCTTTAATTGCTTATACTAGAGAGCCACCCCTAAGCATGGTTGTATTTATACGTCGCCTTTTACATTTCTAATGGTTGTAAAACCCTCTGAAACGATTATAATGGTCCATCCCTAATAATGATCAGTTGAAGACTTGTGTCTCTTCGAATATGCACTAACTAATTTAGTCACCTTCATAGTCTTTGCAATTGTTCAATGGTCTACAACAAATAATAACCACATGAAAAATCTAGATAGTTCAAGTCAAGTACATTTAATTCCAGTATTTATAAACCCATTCAAAACACCTTTCTCCTCTTCAATTCCTATTTCCTAACATAAAATTATTTTAATTGTAAAGTGTCATTTTTTTTAATATAGTTTAACTATTTTAGTCACTTTCATCCTAATTTGTTTTTAGTTTTTTCATCACTAACTTTTCAAATTCTAGCAATTTTCATCTACCTGAATAACTTCGTCTACATTTTCATATTAGTTATATAAGGGACAATTTGGTCTTTTCAATTGCCTTATACTCTCTATGGCGTTCAAAAATGATTTTGTAAAAGACCAAATTCCCTCATTTAATGTTAAAATGTAGACGAAGTTAATTAGGTGGATGAAAATTGCTATATTTTGAAAAGACAGAAATGAAAAGGCTAAATAAAAGATTTTTGGATTATAGTTACTAAAATGGTCAAACCACATATACAAAAATGACACTTTACTCTTGTTTTAATTATACTTAGAAAATTCCTTGACACGTCGAAATGTAATGTTGTGTTAATTACTTCAAAATGTAGTATTACTTCGTTATCCCATATATTTTTAATCATATGTAATATATGTTCTAAACTTATTATCATCATATGTAACATCCTATTTCAAGTAAAATAATGTGTTATCAATCTTTAATGAGGTGATGATATGAAAGTAACACCCGATAATAAAATAAGAAATATGTTATGGTAGAAAAAGTTATCGATCGTTTTTACAAACAACAATAAAAAGCGGTGAAACAAAAACTATATTTTATATTTTAATGTAGCGAACTGTAACACGTATAGTCAACTAAATTTATGGACACCATTATTCATACATAAGATTATAGTTGCACAAAAACCCGGTCAGGGGATTGTGTTCATGTTATATCTGATAGCACCAAGTCGAACTATCTAACAATTACTCGTTAAAACAAGTTTATGTCTAATGAATCATTTGTAAACCTGGCTTACAATAGACCATTTCACATGCTTACACATTTCATATGTGTAGGGTCAAATGTCTTTGCACAAATCTCATTTTAGGACCCCTTATGGGCTAGTAACCATGTGTGCCCACTTTTGTGTTTTTATATCTAAGTGTTGGGATAGGACACAAGACCCTACATGGCTTAACCCTTCCTATATGGCATTCATAATTATTAAAAAGAATATTTTGGAATGTTACAACAGTTTTATTTGATAAAAACAGCCTACCCACCAAAGAGAATGAAATAATTAGCCAAATAGGACAATCAGAAAGGGGCCTTATGTTCTTCTTGAGTTCTTGTTACTTTGGTGGTTTAACTTTTGATGTGACTGGGTGCACTTCGTCTATTTTAATATATGGCTAAGTAAAGATAATGATACACATTCACACCATGTATGTGGTAGTTATTTTTGTTAATTTATTTGCAAGCTTTACACGTGATATACATATATCAATAGCAAACTCCCTAACGGAACAAGTATCCAATTCATACTCAAACTCATGTGTGATTGAACTTGATTAAGACTGGGGTTTAAAAAAATTATATTTATATTCTCCATTGAACGACTCGACATATGGTCAAATTGTATAGTCTAAAACCTAAGGCTATTTTAGTCAACAAATTCGATAACTATAAACTCTATCGGTGATAAATTATTACTATCATGTCGTCTCATTTGATGTCAAAAAACATCAAACTAAACCTTGAAATATTCAGTCGTTAGATCTTGACAGATTGAGGTTTTTAAGTAAAGGTTTGATTATGGTTTCACTGGATATAGTATTTAAGGTTTTTTTAGTGAATATATACTTTCATCGATATTTAACTCTTGAATATATTATATTGTTGTTAAATTGCATGTTTGGTCCCTAGTTTTAAAATTACAAATTTAGCCAAAACTTTTGAGATTTGGTTGCGCGTTTAGCCACTAACGTTAACACCAGTTAGTTTTAAACATAAAGTTAGCCCATATAACAACCACGTGACTTACGATTGTAAACTTAACCTTAAAAATGAGTTAAAATCATTTAAAATCAATAAAAATTTTGTTAAATTCAGTGAAAATTACTATTTTTTTTTACTAATGTTAACTCATTTTTAATATTAAGGTTGCAATCATAAGTTACACGGATGGCAACTGGGCTAATTTTCCTTTAAAAATTAACCGGTATTAACATCGAGGTCTAAAGGCGCAACAATTTAAGCTAAGTTTGTATTTTTTAAAACTTGAATACAAAACGTACAATTTCATCAAACCATAAGACATTTATACAATTATCTCTTAAAAAAATTCTAAAGTTTTATGTGTGATTCATTGGAAGCTTGTAAAAGAATTCAATTGTTATCCTTGATTTTTAATTGGTAAAAATCTCCTGCATAAAATTAAACCAACCGCATAGGTACCAAGGCAAAGATATTAAAAAAATATTTATAAAATATCTTGAATTATTATGGTATATATGTTGATCTATGTCTATGTCAGTACCTAAATGAATGTGTTTGACGAATGATGAGTATTGCTTAAGCTTCAAGAATCAAGACAAATAGATTTTTATATCTATCCAAAAATCTTGAATTATTTTTTCTAAATAATTAAAATTCATGTCTAACAAGTTGTAGATTGAGTATATTGTAGACAAAAATATGTTCTAATGTGTGTTTTCTTGTACATATACCTTCATTGTATTGCTAGTAATTTAGTGCTTTTGACATATTATAAAAATAGCAAGTAGCTTGTCATACAATATTAATTACCAGTTTCCTATCTTAAAAAACTTTTTCAGGATTTAAAAAACTGTATTTTTTATCACACTCTAGATTTTGTCATATATATTCGTTGGTAATAATAAGAACTTATTCGATATAATATATCAGTTACTATTAGATAAAATATGTTTGTTATGATTTATAGTATATATAAATTTATCATAATTATTTTTATCATATATCAGTTACTATTAGATAAAATATGTTATGCCCAGCCTCACAAACAATAACGCGTTTTAGGGTTTAATGATAGTAGATAAGAGGAGTTCTCCGTGGAAGTAATCCACAAATTGGTAATCCCCTGTGAAGTTTTCCCGGGCAACAAAAAACATATATGTGAGCTCCTAATAGGCAAAACAGACAATATTGTTGATACGAGAGGCCGGATGTTACATTTGCTGAGAAATTTTCTTTCTAATCTTTACTTCCTTAAGCTTTGATTAAAGATTAATTGAGTATTTGAGTTTATAAAGATTTATGCCCTCAAAGTGTTCAATAAAATCACAAAGCCAGTATAAGTTTGTGAATAGAAACCTAAAGAGGGTTCTATCAAAACAAGTTAGAAATAAAAAAAAATGTTTGAATTTTCAAGTTATCTTGTTATATTTAGAAAATATTAAATTGATGTTTTGTTAAAGCATCAAAAGACGATAAAAATGCGTTTGTTAGTCACATGAAGGTGGCGCGATGGCGGTTAATGTGATTTCGTATCATCATTAATTGTTAGTGGGTATACCATATCTTAACTATTGGTCCCATAAGTTTTAGAAATAACATTTCACACCCCTCATGTTCCCTATGACTATGAAGATAACATTTCTTTTTTTAATACGGTGGTGAAAGCAACTCATCTCTCAATTATTGGCCTACTACAAGTCTCCTCCTCGGATTCATTCACTTACCTTATATTATTATTATATTCAAATATACTTTTTTATTCCAACTTTATAGATTATGGCATCCCATACTTTTATACTATTTATTTATTAGGTGACATAGAAAGTGTAACAAAATTATATTAATGATCTTTGTTAATTAAGAAAAAAAAATACATATTAACGCAACCTCCTTTCTATTTTATGAATTCATCCTTAATTTTAAACATATACAGTTTTATAGTAATTGGTTTTATGAGTTGCAGTTAGACGGTGTTTTAACTAAAAAGTAAAAAAAATTATATCACGTTGCCGTCACGTAGTTAGTTGAGTTTTAACTAACTAAATCCTCAAAACTGTGTAGTGGTTTAACTAAACACTTGAGTAAGCCCCACACTTCAACCCTTCACTGCCGTTAACATGACAACGTCCCTCCCTATAACACCCCTGTTTTGGTGTTAAACGTCTTTGAACGTGAGGTGTGAATGGTTCAACATGGTGTTTCAGTTGAACCATTAAGAGGTAAAATAAACCACTAAGAGGTGGACTGTCAACGAAACAAACACCCATTACCTTTTAACGATTCAGAGGTAGGCTATTAATGAAATTATTAAAATGCTACCAAATAACCCCTAATCTTATAATAATCTAATCAAAGTTATGTAACGATTCCATAAAACCAAGAGGGAGAGTGGGTGGTTATGGAAATCTACTAACCCACTTTATATATAGCAGGCTTATCTTAATACATTATAATTAACAAAAATGTGGTCCAACCACTGGGCTTTGGTCCAGTGGTAAGGCAATGAAGGTTGAACGAAGCCATGCAAGTTCAAACCCGAGCCAACCCGAGTTTTAGTCCGGATTGTGTTACGCTAGCGGGTCTTAGCCTGTGTAGCGGCGCAACTGTTGTCAAGTGGCAGCAGACTCCATGGTTTCCCGGGGAACGCCTAACCTCTCGCTCTGAACCCGCGAGCCCGGTTCAGACAACGTAGTGGTTAGTTATTGAGGGTTGATGGGTCTCCGACTTGTCGGAGACGCAACTGACACTCATAATGAAAGCCGCCGTTCAAAAAAAAAAACAAAAATGTGGTCCAAAGTACAACCCATCAATGCACATTTAAGATATTCAACTTGAAGGGTAAATTCGTCATTTCCAATTCAACGGTCTTTTCACAAAACCAAGACGAACTTCAATAATATTGGATCATATTGAAAACAGCATTCCTCGACCACCTTTGTTTAATGTTCGATAAAATCACTTATAAAAAAAACTCTCGCAATAAATTTGCTGTTTCTTTATTCAAACGAAAACGGTCTTCCAACAAAGCCACCACAACCATCATCATCATCATATTGTTTTTCGTGATCTCTACTCCTTCAACCACAATCGAAAGCTTCATTTCAACCAATTCGGATCACACCCGTCTAACTTTCATCATGATTATTTAAACAATTTAAAGATATTCATCAATGGCAGAGGTTCATAGACCCAACAAAAACAGGAAGGGGTTCTATGTGAAGATGAAGCTTTTTCGAACCAAAAATTGGAAACTAGAGAAACCATTTTTCATCCGATACTTCAAATGGATTTTATGGTTTTCTTTATCGTTCTACTTTTTCGCTAAGTTTCTCAATAATCATGAATTCGGTAAGAGTAATTTGAAAACTACGATCATCAATCAACACCCGTATCGTGTTCTTTCAGAATCAAGCCTCCAGCACCAAAAAGATAATCAAGGTTGGGATATTAATTAATTCTCGACCTGCAATTGTCAGTTACACGACAATTGCAGGATAAGAAGTATAGTCAGAGTTGTATGTAGTCAAGATGGTATCTGTTAAAAAATTTGTAAAGATAATCAAGGTTTGGATATTAATCCTCGTCCTGTGATTTTCAGTTACAGGTTTATTGTTAGGAACGATTAGAAATACAATCAGAGTTGTATGTAGTCAAGATGAAATCAGTTAAAAATTTGTATGTGACTGTTTTGATTTGACTGATTTGTAGGTTTGTTGAAGGATTTGAAGGTGTATGTATACGAATTACCGTCGAAATACAACATCGATTGGTTGTCAAACGCGCGATGTAGCAACCATTTATTCGCTTCCGAGGTGGCCATTCACAAAGCACTGATGAAAAGCGATTTTCGAACATTTGACCCAACAGAGGCCGACTTTTTCTTCGTCCCCGTTTACGTCTCCTGCAATTTCAGCACCGTTAATGGATTTCCCGCCATTGGACACGCACGCGCTCTTCTATCGTCAGCCGTTGAGCTCATCTCGTCCGAGCTACCGTTTTGGAACCGGAGCAATGGGTCTGATCATGTCTTTGTAGCCTCTCACGATTACGGAGCTTGTTTTCATGCCATGGTAGATCAATTATCTATTGAAAATTTATCTCTACTTTTATCTTATAAATTATAATCACGGAATTATGTATTTAATATTTTTATTTATTCGTATATTAGGAGGATCGAGCTATTGCGGATGGGATACCGGAGTTCATGAAGAATTCGATTATATTACAAACGTTCGGTGTTAAATACCAGCATCCATGTCAAAACGTGGAGAATATCGTAATTCCACCTTACATTTCGCCGGAGAAAGTTGAGTCAACGCTGTCAAAGTCGCCGATTGACGTTCAACGGGATATTTACGTGTTTTTCCGAGGGAAAATGGAGGTTCATCCGAAGAACGTCAGCGGACGTTTCTACAGCAAGTAACTAATAACAAATTCTGTTACAACTGCCTCCGAGTTTTACGGATGGTTAAATTTTATCATTTTGTATTTATATTTTTATGTTATGTTGTTATGCAGGCGTGTGAGGACGGAGATACTGCGGAAGTACGGTAATGACCGGAGGTTTTACTTGAAGAGACACCGGTTCGCCGGTTATCAATCGGAAATCGTTCGATCGGTGTTCTGTTTGTGTCCGTTAGGGTGGGCACCGTGGAGTCCGAGGCTGGTGGAATCGGTGGCGTTAGGTTGTGTTCCGGTTATTATAGCTGACGGAATTCGTTTGCCGTTTGAATCCATCGTACCGTGGTCTGAGATATCTCTGACGGTTAGGGAGAAGGACGTGGCGAAACTCGGTGGCGTGCTTGATTACGTGGCGGCGACGAACCTCACGGCGATCCAGCGAAACTTGTGGGACCATAAACTCCGGCAGGCACTTCTGTTTCATGATGACGTGGAGACTGGTGATGCGACATGGCAGGTCCTTGTTGCGTTATCCACGAAACTCGGTAGGTCTCATCGGAGGTCGAGGCTTTCCAGCGAATGAATAGTGTACACGTGGCATGTTTTTTGATTGGAAGTGGTGTGCCAGCAAATTGGTTTGTGGGACTGGTGTGCTGAGTTGGCAAGTGGTGATAGGTTGTTGGTATCTCTTTGGGACATACCGTGTAGAATGCGTGTTAAACTTGGGTGGGATAAGATGGAATGGTCCTCACGGTTAATCCCGTAGACCTACTGCTCACGAGAGATCAGAATTCAGATAGGGGTATTTTGTTATTGAGATTACACTTTGGCACCATTCGGTGTTATATATACACTTTAGGCCCCTGTAAAATATAAATATCGTTAGTAGGGTGTATTAGTGGATGACAATGTGTGTTTTAGTAGAGTGTTAACGGTTTTGTTTGGCTCATTTTAAAAAAAAAATTGGGTTGGACCGCTTTCTACTATGAGAAACAAGATGTCATATTGGTCGGGTTGGGTGGGTCGGTCTGACTAGCTGGTTTTACTGTTTTATGATTTTGTACTTACAGTTTCACGGTTTGAACATATTTTTGATTTTTTTTCGTTATCTAGTTATTTATCAAAAAAATCTAAACGATAAATATGATTATAATCTATTATGAAGGGGAGAAGGGCGAGAAAATGGGTAGCAAAATTGTAAATACATGTAAATGAAAGGGGTGACGCTGGAAAACGGGTTGAGCACGTGAGTGTGGGGTTAAAACAGGAAAAAAAATTAAATATAATGCAGGAGAGTGTATGTCAGAAGTTTATAAATGAAAATGGCAAGTGGTTTTCAACGGTCACGGCTTCTTGATGTTCGGATTAAATGCCAACGTACCGGTAACAAATTCCTTTTATAAATTAATAAAATAAATTTGTGATCTACTTTTGTATGATTTATTATATAAAACACGTATTACAAAGGTTTAATAAATAAAAATGAAATAGTTAGTAGTAAATGTTGAGAACAAGGTCCAATAACACAAACACAATATTTGATCTCAATCAAGATCGACTCTTTTATTAATATTGAAAACTAAAACCACGATTTACAATGAGCCCTAAACCCTATATTTATACTAAAAACTAAATTTGATTACCAAGCTATTCTAATATGGTAAAAGAATAATCTTCCTAAATTAATCCTAACCAAACTCAAATTAAATAATCAATCCTAATCTAATACAAACTCAAACAAACAATTAATAAACTAATACTAATATTTATTTTAATCAAGATTAATCTTTCATTCTCCCCTTAATCTTGATTTGTATCTTCTAGATCTTGAATTCCCAGCAAGACCCATAACTTTCAACACCATCATTATAATTGCAATCATGATCTTCATTTTTTTTTATCAATAACCCAAATCACTCAGGTCATTCACACCAACTTGAATCACTCACGTTTAATCATCTTCACAACTTACTTCGATATAGGTATCGCACCTTCATCCGCAATTTGAATCACTCAAATTCTTCACCCCCGTTTCACACGGACTTCAATCATGTCTCACACAGAATCTTGTTGATCTATCACAGATCTTCTTCCACGCAGCTCTCACAGCCTTTTGAACGATCTCTCACAGATCAGATGTATTCTTCACTTCGTACGAACCGCTCACAGGTTCTAATACTCATTCATCAGCATCACACCGTACCACCCTGAATCGCACAGGTAAACACTTCGCATGTCCTTACACCCTTCGCAGGTGATTGACCTTTCACTCAATCCGAATCGCTCAGATCAATATCTTCCTTGGTTGACTCGCACAACCCCTTCGTTGTTTGGCTGTCACAGCCGCTACTCACCAACACTGACCACCCGTCACCGCCGAACAAACAACAACACCACTGCCTCTTAAACATGTTGAACCATTTGTTGTTTGCTCTTGGCCAAAAGAACTTGTTGGGTTTTTTTTCTTGCTTTAAACCAGATCAAAAACCGAGAAAAATCTTGCTATTTGCTTCGTTGTTACAAACCCAAAGGCCAAGGACACCCAGAGAACAAACCTTTTTTATGTCTTTTCTTGCGCTGACCAAAAAATATTACTCGTAGCTACTCTTGTGAACCTTTCAAACTCACCACAAAAACACTATTTTCTTCTTTGTAAATCTCTAACACAAATATTAAACTTTGTGCCAAGCCTTATCCACAAAAAGGCCAGACTTGATTTTTTTTTTATTTTACCGATCGCACAGATCCGTTCAGTCTTTGACCAGAATCACTCTGTGACCAGAATCACTCTGGTCAAGTCTAACCAACTTGAATAACGCCTCTTGATTGCTACACACAATCAGCTTGCTTTCGTAGATTCGATCAACTCTTTGATGGCTTCGTTCTTCCACGGATTCACAGGTCTCTTTGATCTTCCTATTGATTTTCTCTTGTTTGCAGCCCTGCAGGCTGCTTCCCTTTTCGAAAAACGACTCTCAAAACGCCCTTTTTTCACCAAGCTCTGATACGAATTGTTGGAAACCAGACCCAAGAACACAAACATAATATTTGATCTCAATCAAGATCGACTCTTTTATTAATATTGAAAACTAAAACCACGATTTACAATGAGCCATAAACCCTATATTTATACTAAAAACTAAATTTGATTACCAAGCTATTCTAATATGGTAAAAGAATAATCCTTCTAAATTAATCCTAACCAAACTCAAATTAAATAATCAATCATAATCTAATACGAACTCAAACAAACAATTAATAAACTAATACTAATATTTATTTTAATCAAGATTAATCCTTCAGTAAATATGTTTATTAGGTATTTATTGAAAAATATTTAAATAACCAAAAAAAAAGAATTTTTAACCTACAGAATTATGAACGCGAACGCGGCCGGTCAATGACTTATTTATTGGGTATAGATTTTCATAACATACATCATAAATAATAAAATCAATCAATAAGTTTTTAAACATTTTATTTGTATTTTAATTGTTGTCTAATTGTTGTCTAATAAAGAATATGTATATAAGTTATTTTAAGGTGTTTAAAAATCGAAGTTATTCACATAAAACCATTAAAATAACTTGGTTTTAACAAAAATAGAATACAAAAATTGTAGTTATATTTCTAGACGAACCAACAATTTTATTAAATTATACTCGTTCGGATCTCAATGATGGTTTGTGACTTTAAGCCATATGTCTTTAAATGCATGTTCTTGATCTTGTCATTGGCTAACATATATCTATATTTCTAAAAAAATTCAGAGGTATCGGTCCAAATTTTTTGTTTTCGTACATTTAAGTAAATGAAAAAAAAAACATGATATTACAAAATTATAAAGAAATCCCTAATAGATGATCTCATATCTGTCATCTTCGACATTTGATAACTTGAAATCTAGACATTACATCGTCATCCGTTACTTTATCAAATTTTTCTCTTTCGATCGCACAAATTAGAGCATTGTTCAAAAATTCATCACTCATTCGATTGCGTAAATCCGTCTTGATAAGCTTCATTTTAGAAAAAAAAAACATCTTTCAACGGTTGCGATTGCAACCGGTAAAACCAAAGCTAGCTTCAATATCCGATAAACCAAAGGAAGAGATTTATGTTTTTCGGTTTCCACGATTAGACAAGCAAGGTCACATATTCCATCAAAATTTGCAAATCTTTCATCTTTCTTTACACTGTGATAAAAGACCTTAAGATCACCCAAAATACACACTCTTTCATTCGTGCTAAAATCATTCGGATACATCTCAGAAAATGTCACTATCTTAGATGTGTCAAACTTAGAAAACCAATCAAAAGTATTTAAACCCGACATATTTTTTATCAAAGTAGTTGTTACCTCATTGAATCGATTTCCCATTTCTTGAAATTGCATATCCAAAACTGTATTAAAGATTTCAACTTCAAAATGATGTCCATTAGTAATGACATTCTTATGGTTTCTTGGGTTACCATAACTTGCCATCATATCTAACATCGTAATATTGTATTTTTGACAAAAAAGAAGTCACTTTTTTTCAAAATCTCATCAAACCCTTTTTGTTTTAACTCATTCAATGCTCCTTTTGTTCCGTTTATCATCTTAGCCGCTTCTAATAAGGAAAAAGCTCTTTAGAAATAGATGTTTCCGATTCATCATGACCACGAAATGGTAAACCATTTTCTAACAAAAATCTAGCACTACGAACAAAACTCATCAATCTTAACCTATTTGCAAACTTTTCTTCTTTAGTTTGGGTATTTGATTTCACATGAATGGATCGCTCTTATTTCAAAATATTTTCACATTTTTGCATATCCATATTATGAGAACCGTTAACTGATCCAACATGATCTCTTAAGGCAACCCCTTTACTCCAATTACAAAAGCCTTCACTTGAAAAGGTATCTCTCCCACCTTGATTACCAACGGTTTCTTTAAACCAATAGCAATATAAGCATTATGCTTTGTCTGCTATAATACTATACTCTAACCACGGATACGTATCAAACCATCCTACAACAAAACGTCTGGTGAGCAGGCCGATGGCCCCTGATGGTCGATGGTGCTGCTGTGCTCGTCCTCGTCCTCGTCCATCTCTCAGCCTCAGGCCGATTGGTCGTCTTCGCCTTCTTTTTTTTTGGCCGATGATGGTATGAATGAAGATGGATTGGATTATTGGAATTTGGGTATTGGGCTTTTGGGGCTTGGGTTTTTATAAAGTTTATATAATTAAAGCCCAAATTGTAAATTTAATTAGTAGAATACTTTTTTTGTGCTGGTTTTTTTTGTTCTACTGAATGTGTTGGAATTTTGTTTTCCTGTGATGTATTTTTTTATGTTGTGTTGGTTGGTTGTGCTGACTTTTTTTGTGCTGTTTTCCTCTACTATTTTTTCGACTGCTGAGTTTCTCTTGTGCTGTTTTCCTCTACTATTTTTTTCTGTTGTGCTGTTATCACACGTGCTGGTTTTTTGTGCTAATTATTGTGCTGGTTGGTCTTGTTCTCATTATTTGTGCTGATTTGTTTTTTTAAATCACATTGTTGTTGTGCTAGTTTGTTAGTGCTGGTTGTGCTAGTAACTGTGCAGGTTTGTTGTTTGTGTGCTAGTTTGCTAATTTTGTGCCTGTTTATTTATGCTGGTTTGTCTTGTTCTCATTATTTGTGCTGATTTCTTTTTTTAAATCACATTGTTGTTGTGATAGTTTGTTAGTGCTGGTTGTGCTAGTAATTGTGTAAGTTTGTTGTTTGTGTGCTAGTTTGCTAATTTTGTGCTTGTTTATTTGTGCTGGTTTGATATTTTTGTTTGTGCTGGTTTGATTTTCCATAAAACAGCACAATTTATGTAAACCAGCGCAATTTATGTAAAATAGCATAATTTTGTATAGTGTCCGTTTTTTTTAATAAAATATAGCAATACTATACTCGAATTAAAGGTAAAAAAACACTCGTTTTTATGATGAAATTTTTAAAAAAAAATAAGGTCGTATGAAAAAGTTATGTACGTTTAAAAAAAAGTAGTGGAATTTGAAAAAAGTCAACAATTGTGGGTTTTCAAAAATGCCCCTCCACCTCTAAGTTTTCCTACATTTAAATCTCTACCATTGATCATCCAACTGAATGGATAAGATTGCTTCTTAGGCTTCTTAGTCAAAGTGCACTTCTTAGGGGAACTATCCTTTATATATATATATATATATATATATATATATATATATATAAACCAAAGCAGAGTATACAAATCTTGATTCCAACAACATAATATATATATATATATATATATATATAACTTTTAAATAAACCAAAGCAGAGTATACAAATCTTGATTCCAACAACATAATAACACTATGTCACCGCACAATCTCCAGAACCAGACCCCAAAATTAAAATTTAAAAATAAAAAAATAAAAAAGAATACCACAATCTCCCTTCCTCTCCGTCCTTCATTCTCATCGTTGCTCCGGCGAAGATTGGGGGACGGAATCCCTGTCGGCGGCGAGAAGATTTAATCGAGGATGCACAGTGTATAACATCACCGACACTTTTACTGGTCGGCGCAGAGTGTCGTCACCTTCTCTTTCCGTTTCCCCCTTTCCATGTATCAGAAGATGGTCGCTTCGTTTTCACGGCAGCATCTTCCTCTGATCAATCCAAAGCGATTCAAGTACAGATTCGTCTGGTAATGCTCCGAATCTCTAATTCTAGATTAATTTATCGATTGATTCACTTTTCAATTGTGGCGGACCTCAAAGGAACCCTAATTTCGTATCTGTTAGCGGACGGTGTTGATTTGCGATTTAGAAGGAAGAGGAACAAGTGGAGGAGAGTGATTCACGATTATAAGATGCAATGGATAATCAGATTCTCAGGTTTTGTTTCCGCAATAATGGTGATGATTGTTCTCGCTCCTTCGCTACAATCGTTTCATCCTGCTGAAGCGATTAGATCTAACACTCACATTGACGGCTACATCGACGGTCATATTCCGGCCACCGTCACTCACCGGTCGTCGTTCCGAAGAGAGGCGATATTCCGTGACGCCGTCGGATGTAAGCAGGTTAGTGGTTCCGGAGATGTATGCGATCCTTCTCTAGTTCACGTTGCTATTACTCTCGATTTTGAGTATCTACGAGGCTCGATTGCTGCCGTTCATTCTATACTGCAACACTCATCGTGTCCGGAGAGTGTTTTCTTCCACTTTCTGGTTTCCGATACGAGCCTCGAAACCCTAGTTGGTTCAACTTTCCCCAAATTGAAGTTTAAAGTGTATTATTTCGAACCGGAGATTGTTCGGAAGCTAATCTCAACGTCGGTGAGACAAGCGTTGGAGCAGCCACTTAATTACGCCAGAAATTACTTAGCCGATATACTGGAACCGTGCGTCCGGCGAGTGATCTATTTAGATTCAGATCTGGTGGTAGTTGATGACGTGTCAAAGCTTTGGAGTACGAGCTTAGGTGAAAAAACAATCGGAGCACCGGAATACTGTCACGCCAATTTCACAAAATACTTCACCGCCGGTTTCTGGTCAAACCGGCGACTTTCCGGTACGTTCTCCGATAGAAATCCGTGTTACTTCAACACCGGAGTGATGGTAATGGATCTGGCTAAATGGAGACAGTTTGGATACACAAAACGGATCGAGAGGTGGATGGAGATCCAAAAAACCGACCGGATATACGAGCTCGGGTCATCACCGCCGTTTCTGTTAGTTTTTGCCGGACACGTGGCACCTATTGATCATGCGTGGAAAAATATTGGGATCACAAAATTATGACACGTGAAACAACCGGTTACTTATTTATTATGTGCGTGTGTACAGTGTATATGCATACATATGTATGTTTATTGATTTGGTTTATTGATAAGAATTTGATTTATTGATTTATACAAGAGGAGATGATTTTCATTTGATCCATCCTTTATATATAAACTGAGAAATTACACCTTTGTAAAGTAATCTATATCTTATAATAAATAAAAGTTTTCTATGCCACGTGTCGCCTCCATATTCATTTTCATCATTTTTTTCACGTCTCTCTCTTATTAAACACACATTTATTTTTTAATAATAATATATTTTTAAATAAAGTACTAATCTATACTATATAATAAAGGAAAACCACGGTGGACACGTGTCACTCTTTGGTTACTCCTCACCTTTATTTTCCCGCCTCTCTCTGCTATTAAATATTAATTTTTCTGTTTCTCTCTTATTAAATAATAATATCAAATAATAATCTTTATATTAATTCTATTAAATATTAATTTTTTTGTCACTTTCTGGTTCATTTGTATCATTTTTTCCTGCCCCTTTCTCTCATATTGAATAATGATATTAAAAAAAAAATATTTTTAGATTTTTAATATAAATCTAATTACAGATACTTATTATTTAATTATAAATAGTTCAACCGATGTAATATACCGGTTTATTCAACCCGTGTATTACACGGGTTTTTAAAATTATAAAATGTTTACTACTAAGTATATAACATTTTATTTATTAAACTCGTGTAATACACGAGATTTTAACCTAGTTATACTAATAAACACATTTAATTTGAATTATCCCTTATTATAAGAAACTTTAAAATTTAATTACCTAACTTTTATTTTAAACCAAATAGTAAATGAAAGTCAAATTATATTAAATATTAATTAACGTATTTTTGAAACTCAATTATATATTAATTTTTACATATTTTGAAGTTTTTTTTATTCTTAGTATATGTAATACATTTTTACATTAATAAAATATATACATAAAAATTTAAGAATTTTATACATAATATTTTTTTCACCCTATGTGTAGTACACGAGGTTTTTAAGCTAGAAACAGTTAAAAATATATACAAAATCCGCATGAATATCATTAAAACCCTAATAATTGTTTACATTACGATAGGACCATTACTTGATTCACAAATCTAACATATAAGCTCATATAAAATTTCATAATATATTATTACTTGATTCGTTATATAACTATTATCCTACTCTCTCTTTTTTTTAATCTTAAATAGGGTGCTCACTATACAAATCGTACTCAAATTAACCAAAACTCTGTCCGAACTAAACTTAAATTTGGTTTTCGATTTTTCACATTGGGTTAGCGTCCGGACATAATTTAGAATTGATTCGCTTTGAGTATCCAAATCCGAATCATATATATCTTGTATAAATAAATACATGTACTTTATATTTATTTTATATATTATATGTTTTTATTTTTAGTTATTTTGTCTCATAATTCATTTTTTATTCAAATTAACCCGAATAGGTTTTTCTAGTTCTAATTTGAATACGTTTTGAAATTGAATTAATTTTTAAAAATCAAAATCTGAGTGATTTGAAAATCGATACAATAAATACCCCCAACCTTAAGTTAGTTGATAAAATTTGGGAGTGTGGTAGGAAAGTGCTTATTGACATATTGACTTTTTTCAAAAAGCCGATAAATAAAAAAAATTAGCACTTTTTTTAAAAAAGTCAGCCTAATATACAAACACCCCGTAATCCATATTTCTGCAAATTAATTTCTATGTTACAATACAAATACAATAATAACATTCTGTTCAAAATGAATGGCTTCACTGGGCCTGTTGATACCAGATAAGTTTATATGTAACAGCGTAAAAAGGTTTTATGGCCCAATGACAATCTTTAATTCTGTTAGTAGTAGTTAGCCATTGGGCTTCATAGATGCAGATACGCAATGGGCCAAGTTGGGCTTTAAGTAAAGTCAAGCAAATTTGTCATGCACTGCACCATCTCATGATTCATCACATGTAAAAGTGCACAAATCGATTTTTCAAACCGAACCGGTTTGAAATCAAACAGAAACTGGTTTGGTCAACAAAAGCCAAAACCGGTTTGGTTTGAAACCGGTTTGAGAGGGGAGGTTTGACCGGTTTAAAATCAGTTTGAAACCGGTTTCAAACCGTCGGTTTTGTCAGAGAATGATAATCAAGATAATCAAATACCCAAACCAATTGTGTTAGATCCAACAAAATGATTTGTACAAACTGAAAGAACAAAACCTCACAAAGAGAAAACACAAAAGACTCATATGAATTGAAAATTAGAGTCACCCTAGCACCTCTTTAACTTTCCTTTCATACATGTCGAAGAGAAAGCCTGCCTCTAGGCCCCATTTAATAGCATCAGCCCATCATCAATCAGCCCAACAGTAGCATCACCGATCAGTCCAAATGATAGTAGACGCCCCAGTCAACATGCAACTAAGCCATCGTATCCTGAGTTTGTTCAAATGTTTGATTTAACAGGAAAAATTGGATTTCAACATAAGGTTCTAACGAGTGCAAAGAAGAAACAACTTTAGTGTAATGAGTTTTTAATATTTTAAAAATATGATGTTTCTAGCTAAAGAAAGTATCGCCGTGAAGTTTCATTGAAATGAAACTTGTGATGTTTGCTGGTTATTTTCAGTCGAGGTTGGTTGAGCAGCGACTATAACCATTGTGATGTCATGTTATTTCTTTTTATGGTGTGATTGTTTTAGACATTGAGAGCTATGGATTGAGTTGATGGTCTGATACCATGAAAAATATTATATATTCGAGACTTTATAACATACACCAGGTTGATTCTTTAAGGAAACCGATAATGATTATCTAGAAGATAAAAAGTAAAATGCTTAATTTTATAAAAATATAAAACCATAGGAAATATGTGTTGAATTTAATAAAAGAATATAATATAATTACACAAATAATCAATCCCAAACGTACTCGTACATATCGAATGAGTTGATTGTTAATCGCGTATTGAGGATTAGGTTTAGGCACTACAACCACGAATAAAGTAAAACCGCGTTGAAGAATCCTGAAGAAACTTTATAGATCTTACGACTCTCCAAATCACGACATTCATCTTCATCAGATTCAGTTCTCATAGATCGGATTATAGTTGCCGGAGAAGATGGAGAAAGTGATGAACATATTAAAGCCAAAACCTAATCCGCAGCAGCTATTACGCGACTGGCAACGCCGCCTCCGTCAAGAGTGTCGCAACATCGATCGCCAGATTCGCGGTACAGTAATCTATTTTATTCATCATGTTCGTAGAAAATTGTGATCTGAAAACTGAAATTCAAGAGTTTAATTGAGTTTATGGCTATTTTATTTCTATTAGAAATACAGAAAGAAGAGAAAAACGTTCAGAAAGCGATCCGAGAGGCTGCCAAGAGAAATGATATGGGTTCTGCTAAGGTATAAAATTAGGGTTTGATTGATTGATTGCATACTTCTGAATTAGTTTATATCTTCAATTTTCAATTGCATAATTTTAAATAGAAAATGCTATCACGGTATCACCCTGAAATTTGCACAAATTATCCCCAAAATTCGTTAACAGGCTCCATTGATGTCACATGACTCACATATAGGATTCACATATTACATTTGTTCTTAGTAGTTGAATTGAGGCTTAGCTCCTAGATTTTCCACAATAATCATCCAATTTATGATCCATCAGTTTATGTTTTGGTTAAATCCTACTGATTTACTTTTTTTTTTAATGTAAATTTGACCTCAGTCACTTGCTAAAGAAATAGTGAGATCCAGAAGAACGGTGAACCGCCTCTATGAAAATAAAGCTCAGTTGAATTCAATATCAATGCATCTAGGCGAAAGTGTTGGTATGCACTTTACATTCAATATCACATGCTGAACATTCTTGATATGAGTTCATATGATACTTTAGAAGTTGCTTTGCAACATTACTAAGCCACTTAAATTAGTCATCTTTAAAACCTTATTAAGTATTACCATGTTTTTTTAGGTGGACATATTTAATTTACTCAATCTGAGGTTTTGCAGCTATTGCTCGTACGGTTGGGCATCTGTCTAAGAGTGCTGAAGTCATGAAGATTGTTAATAACCTAATGAAGGCTCCAGAAATGGCTGTCACAATGCAAGAGTTTAACAAAGAAATGACTAAGGTACTTTGTGCTTCTTTAAAAAAAATTGTAAATAATTGATGTGTTAACTTTGATTGAGAAATCAATATTCTTATTACGATAATGATCTAAGTTTTTGAATGAAAATGATTTAGGAGGTTGCATGCATTTAAATTTGGATGACTTTTAAACCGTTTAATCCTTTTAGCTATTTGTTATTTTGAGCCGTTTGAAATATGAAATCTTTAAACTGCCTTTTAGATTGTAGAATAAACTATTATTAGGCCAAGTCATATTCTTTTTTATGATTTGGTAAATTGAATTCTGTTATGTTTTACTTTTGCAGGCGGGTGTTATTGAAGAGATTGTGAATGATGCAGTTGACTCAGCACTAGATTCAGATGACATTGAAGACGAGATTGATGAAGAGGTTGACAAGGTCTTAACTGCAATAGCTGGCGAGACTGCTGCTCAGCTTCCGGAAGCTGTTAGGAAAGAGCGGTTAAAACAACCTGCTCAGGCTGAAGATGCCGAGGTACTTTTCCCGACACTTATCTCGTTATATTCTAATGTTGTAGCTTTAACTTTCTGTAGAGAGAATCAACTGTTAATGTGAAATATGTAGGATGAGGGTGTTGATGATGAGGAAGAATTGGAAGAAATAAGGGCTCGACTCGCCAAAGTAAGGTCATGATCTAACATTCCATGAGTTCATCTTCTGCATTAACCTGTGAGTTGATGTATATACTATGTTTTTAAGAATTAAGATGGCTGCAAACTTAAAATATTATTCATAAAGAGTATTTGTAGCATATGAAAATCATCTTTATGTAAACAGGAATTCTTGCTTGCTATCTATGTAACATCTTGTTATGTTCATCCCTCTGGTTATCTTTGGTATGCTTATTTGTGATGATTATATATAACTAGTTTTTACCACCCGCGCTTCGCAGCGGGAGTCTGGTCGTTATTGGTTTGGCTCGTTTGCGTGGAATCGCAAACTCGTTATAATGTACGATACCCAAAAACACTCGAAGTTGAATACAACTTTGTCTCCAATAAAATTTAAACCAGAACGTTAACAAAAGAAATTATTAAGAAAACGGCGCATTCCGTTATTTAAAAAAACATAACGAACGAAAGTTATCATAGATAACATTGTGTGGCCCATCGTTAATAAAATTTAAACAAAAGCATAGGCACAACGGTAAAAATAATGTTAATAGAAATGAAACATAAAACTAAATAATAAAAAAGGGGAAAACAAATTAAAAAAATTACCGGTTCGGTTCGTCGAAAACCATAAGGCGAATCGATAATACCAATATCGACAATGATGTTGTTCGCCCATAATATGTTCGGTTCATCATGGTACCACAACGGTAACGGCCCTCGATACAGGCAACGATAAAAAAAATCGATTTTGAATACAACTCCGTTTTAAAACAAATTTATGTCAGAACGTTGACAAAAAAAGCAACTGCGCACCCGTATTTTGAAAAAACTTAACGAACGAAAGTTTATTGAACTTATGTGGCAAATCTATAAAAAAAACAGAGTTTTGAGTAAAGAAAAAAAAATTAAAGCCTGTTTTGAACTTTAGTGGCCAGTTTAAAAAAAAAAAATTTGTAAGAAAAATTAAAAAAAAAAAATGAAAAAAAAAAAACTACTATTCATCCCCATGGGAGGCGAATCGATAATACCAATATCGACAATGATGTTGTTCGCCCATAATATGTTCGGTTCATCATGGTACCACAACGGTAACGGCACTCGATACAGGCAACGATAAAAAAAATCGATTTTGAATACAACTCTGTTTTAAAACAAATTTATGTCAGAACGTTGACAAAAAAAACAACTGCGCACCCGTATTTTGAAAAAAGTTAACGAACGAAAGTTTATTGAACTTATGTGGCAAATCTATAAAAAAACAGAGTTTTGAGTAAAAAAAAAAAATTAAAGCTTGTTTTGAACTTTAGTGGCCAGTTTATAAAAAAAAAACTTTTGTAAGAAAAATGAAAAAAAAAATGAAAAAAATAATATTAAAAAAAAAACTTTTGTAAGAAAAAAAAAAAAAAAATCACTATTCATCCTCATGGGAAATATATATATATAATTGGTCTAAAAAGTTTTTGAAATATTTAACAGGGGTGCAGTGCCTGTGTGCTTCTAAGATATCTGATAAAATGCCTCGATGAATATTGCATTATACAAAAACATTACATGATTGAGAATCCGTACTCCTACCAATACCGTTGTTGTATATCAAAAACCACTTATTTAATTAGAAAATGAGATTTGTTAATAACATATAAAAAAATAAAAAAAAGTTTGAAATCTGGTGCGATCACCCGGTCCGGTTCGCAGGTCCGACCGGTGGTTCAAATTACAACGGTTCAACTACACACGACTGAACCGATTATGTTTTCGGTTCCCGGTCCGACTGGCTGGTCCTGTCCGGTTCTGAAGACACTGCTTAACAAAGAGGCACGCGCCCAACGGTTAGGGCAATGCTCACTTAAACAAACGGCCTGGGTTCGAGACTTCTTGGCCTTTTCCCCCCAATCTGTGTTTTTTTAATCTTGGTGTTCTTTCTTACAAGATATAAAACATATGGTACTTATGGATTTAGTCAAAAGATTAGCTCTTGAAAATTGCTTTACAGCTAGAGTATACTTCTACAGATCAAGATTTTGAGACCCAATGGTCAAAAAGGTTTTAGTGCTTTCAGTTGACCATGGTGTTGACGTACTACCAAATATGCTAATGGTACAACACTTCCTCTAAAAAGTCTTGATCTTGAGTCAAGTTGGGGCAGTGGGGCGTAATACTCATCCGTAACGTGTAATAATTTTGTTTTTCTTTTTAATTTTTTCGTCGTTTAAAATATCACAACACGCGTCAGCCGCAACACACCGGGGTAATTTACTAGTTGTTACTATCATCAAGATGAATACAAAATATTATTTGTCGAAATTGAAAATTAAAAATTATTAAATAGCTAAGATTATACAGAGAAGTTGATGAAGATAAACCTTCTAATTTTGGGTTTCTTATTTTTAAATAAACAGCAAACAAGAAAACAATACACGTGAAATGCCTGATTTGTGACAAAAATGGCATCCACTTGTTATTAGTTCTTTTTTGACCAATACTCTTATTATTAGTTACTTAATTATAAGCTTTTATGCGTTAAGAAACAAAATGACTTTCAACCCATTTTTATCATTTTATCGTGTAATTTCTGTCGTATAATAAAATGACATATTTTTTAATTGATGAATTAAAACCGACACCTTTAATATTCTTTCTAAGAATATCATGTTATAAGTAATAAACAATCGACAAAATATTTTAAGATTCTTTTGGACAAAAACAAGCAATCAACATAAATGTGCGGTGTTAGATATTTTAAACACATATATTTTATTATCATATAAATATGTTCTTAACTAGTCGGTGTCCAATTCAAATGTATTATTTAAATATAATGATTTCAACACAATTCACTAAAATTAGTTTGGTTGGAGTGGTAAATTCCATGATCTTTTACTTTGAGGTCCTAGGTTCTATTCCAATCCATGAGATTTTTTGTTCTAACTTTTTTTTTTACTTTTTCCTTACATTTTTTTACTTTTTCTTTTTACTTTTTTTTTTCTCAATTGCTTTTTTTTTCAACGATTTTACGTCCTCTTTACGCGATACTCTTTTCTATTTATACTTAACCGTCACAACTTCGTAGAGTTTTTTTTATTTACTTACCCACGTCAATGACACCGCCGCAGTACACGTAGCTAGGTTCGTAAGCGCGCCGCATAACGCGGGCAAAACTTAAACAAAGATTGGTGTTGGTGTAGTGGTTTGACGCAGGTACTCTTTGTCCTTCTTTTCTTATTGTTCACGTCATGGGTTCGAAACCTATGGCTACTAAACTTTTTTTTTGTTGTTTTTTTTATTTAATTTTTTTTCTTTTGATTATTCTTTTTTAATTATTAGGCGTAATGTGAGAGGCATAATACATTTTTATATATATAGTTCGATCTTCAAAACCGATCCACCTCAAATCCATACGTTACTTTTATGTACTTAAGTACGTTAGTGTCAACGCCAAACAAGAATTTCTTTGATTTTTTTTCTTTTGTTTTTTTACATTTTCTTTCAGGGTTAAACGAGTAAGCATAATCTCATATGTTTTTCATGTCACCTAACTATGTTTCTTTTTTAACCATCTCAACCGTTTAAGATTCGCTTCACGACGCGGATCACGGGAATTCGAGTTAGGCTACATTTTGATACCGCCGCAACGCGCGACGGGTAAAATTACTAGTTATATTTAAAATTTAAATAGTTGTTACCATAAGTATTTTCAAAGGAAAAAAGAAGAAGAAAGAGTCAAATGTTTGGGATCAAGAATACAAATTGTGAAAGCTATCCAATGACAGCACAAAGAAAGTAATCAAACATCATCTGTATTTCCAATTTCTCTTGACTTCTTTTTTACTCTTGTCTCTCTCTCCTATTAAATATTAGATTTTTTATTTTCTCTCTCTTATTAAATAATAATCTTTATATTAATAAATCTAAATACGAATACTTATTATTTAATTATAAATAATATTATATCATCAATCAAATGAACTTAATATGAATTAACACTTATCAATTAAATTAAAAAAATTAATACTCAGTTGAAAAAAAATGTTTTAAAAATAACTTAACAGACCTTATAACTGTCACGACAAATTACATTTTTTAAAAACATATTTTGACAAATTTGTTTGTTAACAATTTTCATTATATTTTATTCAACCGATGTATTACACGGGTTTTTAAAAATATAAAATTTTTATTACTAAATATATACCATTTTATTTATTTAAACCGGATAATAGACGTGATTTTAACCTAGTTAGATATTAAAGCTTTCTTATATTTCGAAAACTTTGACAAAATAAGCCTTAAGCCCAAAATATGTTGAGTCTGACATCAAGAACCCTAACACACAATCAAACACTATATATATGTATACATCATGCCCCACAAACACCCCAAAAACGACCTTCTTTCTTCCATCTTTACAATCATGGCTACTCCTCAAATTCTCCATCTCATTCCTCTTATTCTTGTTATTTTCATTTCATCATCTTCTGCAAGAACCATTAATCCTTCTTCGTTTCATCATTCAAAATCTTTGGAAAAAAAAGGCCACCAACTCATCAAAGACCTCAATTTGCATCCAAATCTAGATGTTAATATCGTTAAGTCCTACAATCATTCTACATATCTTGATCAAGAACTCAAAGTTACACAATCTGGGATTGTCGAAAAACGGTTATCTCTGTCGGTTCTTGGTGACTCCGGTGCAACCGTTCATGATCTTGCTCAACATGCTGGATATTATCGCATTGAACATACTATTGATGCACGGTATGTATTCATTTTTGTGATTACTTTCAATTTAAAAGTATGTTTCACGTGAAAGATGATGACTTTGTGGATTCAAGAATAGATTTGATGTTAAAATTTGCAATTTAATGGTGCCTTAGTTCAAGGAAGATTGGCACTAATCACTTTTAGTTTATGAGTACTAATCATCAAGATTCGAACTTTTGGAAGAAAAACCTACCTTTTGAAAATATCTTGATGATTAAGAAAAAGTTAGGAAGATTGGGTGGGAATATTGCTTTATTCTATTAATTGGTATCTTTTCATTTTCCATATATAATCATTTAAAATATTAATGATTGGAGTATGTATTGAATTAATGCATGGTATCTTTGAAAATTCTAGTATTTATAAGTGTATGTCGTTATTTCAATCAATCATCTTGCTATGCTTATTCAATTTAGAACTCAATTACTCAACTATAATAGACTATTAAAGATATATTTGTATTATTATATTTATATATATTTAATTGAATTACTAGTATTAGAATATATATATATATATATATATATATATATTTGTTTAGATATTCTCTATTATATTTAGGAAAAATCATGTGAATTGGCAAATTGATTAATTTTTTTTATAAGATAGACATTGACTTTTAAGTGGGCTGTGGAGGTGTCGGATTATCGACGTCTGGGCTATGGGTGTGTGGGCTGTGAAGGTGTCGGATTATCACGTCTGGGATTTGAAGGTGTCGGATTATAAGTGTCTGGGCTGTGGACCAGATTATCGACGTCTGGGCTATGGAGGTGTCGGATTATCGACGTCTGGGCTATGAATGTACCGAATTATGGGCGTGTGGGCTGTGAATGTGCCGGATTTATGGAGTGTAGGCTCCAAAGGTGCTGAATAATGGGTGTGTGAGCTGTACAGGTGCCAGATTTATGGGTGTGTGGGATATAAAAGTTGTAGCGTTCTTGAAATCATTCAACCCATTAACATTAACACAATTAACACAAAGATGAAGTGAAAGAACAGGGTTCAACCCTAATGAAACATTCATATATTTATAGAACCAACAATTTTTACATAGGTATGTTGCCCTATATATACAGACGCATTCTTCAAAGGATGAAACGTCATGACCCTAAAACCTACGATCGTATCCTTTGAAGCCCATATAATTTCTATCTTTGACATGTACACAAATGACCCCTACACTTACTAATATTACATAATTGACACCTAAACATACTTTAGGCTAATTACAATTGTGACCCGTTAAACTTGGATATGACAATTAAGGCTAACAAAAGTGACGGATTATGGATGTGTGGGCTATGAAGGAGTAAAAGTCAATGTCTATTTGAGAAAAAATGTGACCAACATGCTTATTCTCATAATTTTCCCTTATATTTATCCATGATTGTATCCTTAATTGTTGTATTATTTACCCTATATATATTGGGGTCCTTCTGGTTAGTGAGATACTTAAAATATTATACCATAAACACTTTTACTTGTCAGTGCTTGAGATAAGTGAGAGCTTTTATACACATCTCATTACTTTAGTTTGTTAATTTCATAATTATCTTATACATAATCTCTCTACATATAAGATATTCGTATGAATTATTCAATAACATACAGAAATCATTACTCATCATTTTCTTATTGGTTTTCTCCTTTAAGTTCTAACATAACCATTATTCATATTTGATTGGATTATAAATGAACTTATAATCTCGTTGATTAAATTTGGACTTGATTATGCAGAATGTTCTATTTTTTCTTTGAATCAAGAAAGTCCAAAGCTGACCCGGTAGTCATATGGCTAACCGGAGGACCAGGATGCAGTAGTGCCCTGGCTCTTTTCTATGAAAATGGACCCTTCAAAGTTACCAACAACCTGTCACTTGTCTGGAATGACTATGGCTGGGATAAGGTTCATATCATAGTTACCTAATACGCGGTTCGCTCCGGTACGGGTACGTGGTTCGGGTACGCAATTCGCTAGAGTTAACGTATTCGGTACGGAGGGGGTAGGTTCATTTCGGTACGAACCGGTACGGTGTACCATGTAGTTCGGTCCGGTGTACACAATTCAAAAAAGAAATTACCTAATTCTAAATCTAAATTACCAAAATTCCAAAATACAAAGTACCAAAATCAAACAGAAAATAGATTTATACGGTGTACCATGAAAATTGATATTATTTTTCAAAACTTTAATTCAGGGTTAAAGTGAATTAAAAAAAGAAAATAAGAGAAAAAAATTACCTAGGATGATAAAAGTGGAATACATAAAAAGATTCTATTTCAAATTGTATTTTAAAGCGTGAGGGGCATTATTGTAATTATGGGTGAGTTAGGTTCTCTTTAGGGCATTACAGACGGAAAAAAAAATCCACTTTCATTCAATCGTTACAGCCACCTCCGCAGCCTCCCCCGCACCACCAACGACGAGGGTAAAAAGTCCTTTATGCTCACAACCACCGTCCACCACGGTTGATGTCTCGATTTCCAGCGAAGATTGGGTTAAAGAAACATCGCCGTACCGGAACTGATTTGGGTCGCCGTACCGGAGCGATTTGGATCGCCGTACCGGAGCGATTGGGAACGATGCGAATTCCGATTGGGTACAGCGCGATCCAATACGGGGATCGCGGGTATTATAGCGAATTCGGTAACTATGGTTCATATGACTAAAACAAAAATTTATGTCATTTCAAATCATATACCTTCAAATGTATTAGCAACACTCACCAACTAGCTAGTTTATGGGACAGGTTTCAAACTTGATATTCGTTGATCAACCAACCGGAACTGGTTTCAGTTACAGTTCTAGCAACGAAGACATCCGTCACGATGAAACTGGTGTCAGCAATGATCTTTACTTCTTCTTGCAGGTTTGTGATTCCCTATATAGTCAGGCTAGCTCAACCTTTTTGGGACCTAAAACGGACCATTTTTGTAAAAGAAAAAAAATTGCTTACGATCTTAACACGTGAGAATACGATCATACACATATTTTGTCAAACGAAGTTAAACCCTAAAATCTAGAACCCCAAGTTTGAGCTTACTTTTTTATACAGTGGAGACGCCCCGCCATTAGTTTATCTAACTATCTTTTGTCTTTTTAGCAACGCCCTTATATCGTTGTTGATTAAGATTAATCTTGAAAACTTTACATGAGTTTAGGCATTCTTCAAGGCACACCCAGATTACATCAACAATGATTTTTACATAACTGGAGAATCATACGCCGGCCATTACATTCCAGCGTTTGCTACTCGAGTTAGTCAAGGAAATAAGAACAACGAAGGGATTCATATAAACTTGAAGGGTTTTGGGATCGGAAACGGAATTACAGATCCTGGAATCCAGTACAAATCTTATACTGATTATGCTTTGGCTAATAAGCTGATTTCACAATCAGATTACACCAAAATAAATCAACAAATCCCAGATTGTGAAGAGGCAGTTAAAGAATGTGGTAATTAAACACATACATTTAGCTATTTTCACTTTCTTTTCTGGATCACTTTCTATAAAGATTCGTTATGATGATCAGTTGATCATTTATGCCTTCGTGTTTCTAGGTACAACAGGCACAACAACATGCATACAAGCTTTGGATTTCTGTCAGCAAATCTTCCAGGATATATTGGATATCACAGGCAATATAAATGTAAGATAAACATGTTAATTACTGCAATAAACATAATCATTCAATGTTAACTAATGTTTTACTTATTCTCAATTTGTAGTATTATGATATTAGGAAGCAATGCAAGGGGAGTTTATGCTATGATTTCTCGAACATGGAAAGTTTTCTGAGTCAATCGTCTGTGAAAACAGCATTAGGCGTACCAAGCGACATAGATTTTGTTTCGTGTAGTGATACAGTGAACCAAGCGATGCTAAATGACTGGATGAGAGATCTTGAAGTCGGGATTCCTGCACTTTTGGAGCAGGGAATTGAGTTGCTTGTATACGCGGGAGAATACGATCTTATTTGCAACTGGCTTGGTAACTACTTGATTTTAAATTTTTAACTAACATAGGACAAAGTAGAATTTAATAATCCAAACTATGACCCATTGGCCGATAATAATTCTATCTGACAGTTTGATCAGTAGTATAATCATCATAGATTTACACTCGAATTGAGATTCCTTCACTTTAGGAAGAAACGGTTACTTATGTCATTTTTGTTAAAAAACATTGGGAAATTTGCAGGAAATCTGAGATGGGTTGACGCGATGGTGTGGTCTGGTCAGAAGAATTTTGTTGCGGCGTCAAATGTTTCGTTTGTAGTTAATGGGAAGGAAGCTGGAGTTATGAAGAACTATGGACCGCTAACGTTTCTTAAGGTTCATAATGCTGGACATATGGTTCCCATGGATCAACCGGTTGCTGCATTGCGGATGCTCCAACGCTGGACTACAGGAAAACTTACTACACCTAGCAAAAAAATACATAAAGATTTTCACTTGTAAATGTTTGAAATATTTTCAGTTTGATGATTATTGTTCCATTGAAAGAAAGATTTACTTGTAATCAGATCAATTTCACACACGAATTAGGTGTGGAGTATTTTTACATATGAAAAGAAGCATGTGTTTTCATTTCTTACTTATGTTGTCGCTGGGAACTATGAAGCTCGATCATTCAGTAGGGTTGGCAGTTTCTGACACAACCCGTTAACACGACACGAGACGACACAGAGTTAAGTAGGTTTGGATTGGAGTTAAACATGTTTCGGGTCATAAACAAGTCGACACGTTTAAGACACCATTAAAATCGTGTCTAAATGAGTTCAACCTGCCTAACCCGTTTATGACACGATATATATTTTGTCATTCTATGTTGTTTAAGGATATCATGGATTGTAATTTTTGGTGACTTTTATTTTATTTTATTGTTTCTTAACTGTGTTAAACGGGTTAGGCAGGAAAGAAAGATTTACTTGTAATCAGACATCAAAAAATATGTTAATCGGGTCGTGTTCGTGTCACCCGTTTATTAACAAGTCCATATTCTCGTTTGAGTAATTAAACAGGTCGTGTGTACCCGTTTTGATATCTCAGTTTAACACGCCTAGACGCAAAGCCCTATCGTTCGTATTGAATTCGCTGACAATACATTGATAAATGGTTTAATCGAAAGACATAAAACAACAAGCGGGGATAGCTCAGTTGGGAGAGCGTCAGACTGAAGATCTGAAGGTCACGTGTTCGATCCACGTTCACCGCATATAATCTTTTTTTGTTGGTTCACAATATAAAAACTGCTGTTTCATTTGAAGTTCTTGGACATTATCAGCTCCAAACTTTTTTTTATATTTTTTCATGTACAGTATAATGTAGTATACTACTTTAAAACACCAGAAGAAACACAAATCTTGATCCCATAACAGAAAATGTTACAATTGAAGATGAAACAAATAGCAAAAACAAAGTGAAAGTAACTATATTGAAGAAACCCGAGTGCGATTATAAACAGTTTGATGCAGAACTTGGCTACCATTAAAGTTAGAAAACGAGCTCGTGTTACTATTCGCGTTTCCAGTTACAGAAACCGTATCAATGTGAACTCCCAAATAAGCAACCAACGGGTCTGATCGAGACTTGTCAATAACAAGCCGTAGGCTTCGAGTTTTGACCATCTGGAACCGTAACAGCCTTCGGTATCCAACCGTGGTCCCACTAAAAACTTCACACCATACACCGTCTTCATTGACAGCATCTACATGAAACTTAGCAATCCTCTGCCCCATTTGAATCGGTTCTTGTATTTGTACAACATTAAAACTAACAGATTCTTGAAAATCAAGATATATTTCCCAGTGAGACTGGTTCTTGTTAGGAGCCCAGTAGCTAAAAATACCGTCTTCTAAGATCAAACGAGAGGTGAATCGCGTATCATTATAACCACCACGCGTGCTGCTAGCAGTAACGATGGCGGATCTTGCTAGATTATAAGAAAAAATCGATCTTTTTAAGTCGGAAAACTCTCCAAGAACTTTAACATCTTGTTCAGATATCAGACCTGAAGAGTTTGGTGGCACGTTTAGTAGTAAAAGACAGTTTCGCCCTACTGAATTGTAGTATAACTCAAGGAGGTCAGTGGCGGATTTAGGGTGCTCAGATGAATGCCAGAACCAGCCCGGTCTGATGGACACGTCACATTCAGGCGGCACCCAGTCGTGTCCTAGTGGATCTCCGCCTAGAGAGTAGTTGGGATCGGTGCCACCAATAGCGGCATTGCTGCAGTTGAAAAGGGACCAACAAGTATTGCTTGCATAACCACCCTCATCACCTACCCATCTGACGTCTGGACCTGCATCGGAGAATATGACCGCACCCGGCTGCAGCTGGTGGATCAGGCTGAACCAGTTCTCAAAGAAATACTCCATATCTTTCTCTCCTTCCCCTTTAGCACCATCTAGCCATACTTCATTTACATTCCCATACCTGTGACATCAATTTCTAACTAATATCATGTAACTGATTATGGATTATAAACAGGCATAAATTGGGCTAGGAGTGGAGTTACGGGGCCCATAACAAGTAGACAGAAAGGTCTCGACGAGCCGGATCATTTGGCAAAAGGCCTACGAAGCGGGTATAAATGAGGCTAGGAGTGGAGTTACGGGGCCTATAATAGTGGACAGAAAGGTCTTGACGAGCCGGATCATTTGGCAAACGGCCTACTGCAGTTTGACCCAGCTGTCTGACCTGAATTCCACCAAGTAAGTTTCTAATTTCGTCAACCAAGATTTTTCCCCAACTTTTAAAATCTTTGATGTTTCAATAACATATAAAGAAAATCAAGAAATTTGAAAATTTTGATTACCTAGTTAGCAATTCAGTCATTTGACCCATATAATACTCATTATATTCTTGAGTTTTCCCATAAGTAGCTTCATGTCTATCCCATGGAGAAAGATAAAGACCCAATTGAATCCCACCTTCTTCAGCCGCTTTAGCCAAATCCCCCACCACATCACCATTCCCATTCCTCCACAGACTCGATTTCACACCGTAATCCGTGTAATCGGACGGCCACAAACAAAACCCATCATGATGTTTGGCAGTAAGGATGACCCGAGAGAACCCGTTTTCCTTAGCAACCGTGACCCATTGGGTTGCGTTGAAGGCTGTGGGGTTGAAGACTGATGGGTCGGCGTGGCCCGTGCCCCATTCGGTGTCGGTGAAAGTGTTGGGTCCGAAGTGGAGGAAGAGTGCCATCTCAGAGAGCTGCCAAGAGAGCTGCTGTGAACTGGGTAGGGGTAAAATTGGAATTGGTGGTGGTTTGGGGAAAGATGTGGTGGTGGTGGAGTGAGATAGGAGACTGATGATGAAGAAGATTAACCGGTGATTTGAAATGGATCGGGCAATCGGGTTGGGAAGATGATGATCCGGTTTCTTGATCTCCATTGTTGATGATTATTGGAATGGTTTTTGACTTAGGGGGTGTTTGGGATTACTTTTCAAAACTACTTTTGACTTATTTCCAAAAGTAAGAATTTTTAACTTTTGGATTTCAATTTCTCCATCTCACATTTTTCAACTTATTTTGAATTGTCCAAACAAACTTATAACTTATTACCTTATTTCAAAAGGTAATAAGTCAATAAGTTAGTTTGAAAAGTAATCCCAAACACCCCCTAAATTAAGTAAGAAGGAATAAGTGGTGGTTGAGGCTGTTAGACCTTGACATCATGTATATCAAGATTGGGACTAATTGGGATTAAGTGACTTGAAAGTTTAAACAGATCATAATTGTAGTTAAAGATTTAGTCTCTTAACCTTTTTTTTTAGACATTGATTTTTTTTTTCCTTTACAAGGTTAGAATCGTCAATCTCTTGGTTGTAAGACTTCCCTTTTACGCTAAACAACGGCCCCTCACCCGGATTTAGTCTCTAATGTATTTGAAATTACACATTGGGGATTTATTTTCTTGGCACTTTTAAACAGATCTTGTTAAGTCTACCTCAAAATAATGAGGGTCTTTCAAACTAAACAAAGCAGAGTGGAAGCAAGAATAAATAAAGTGAAGTGTTAAGATTCTTAAGAAGCTATTATGGGTAGTGGCTTAGTGAGAGAGGAAATTACTTTAGGAATATCAAGATTTAAGTAGATTATTAGTTAAAGTCTCACTCTCACATTAATAAAGAAATTTGTCTTATAAAAAAAGTAATTCTTAAAGAAAAAAACCAACAAAGTAATGATTAGACTATTACATCCTAAATTAAATACTGAAATTAAGATTATAATTAGATGCGTGAATTATGTCAATCAAAGATTTACGCGTTTTAGGCTAAATAAGAAAATAATCAATATTGCAAAATTTGGGGAAAATCTTGGTTGATGAATTTGGAGCCCTAATTGGCGGAATTTAGGTCTAACAGCTGGGCCAAACCGTCGTATGTCATTTGCCACATGATCCATCGTCGAGACCTTTCTATCTACTGGTTATGGGCCGCGTAACTCCTCTTATAGGCCTTTTTGTTGTGTTTCTTCTTGTGCAATTGGTCAAAATAAGAGTGTGCCAACTCTTGGATCAATTCTTCATCACTTACCTTTTCATCTTCTATCGTTGATACATGATTAGGATTATCCAATTTCATTTTCTATCTTGTTTTAGTGTTTAAACCCCTATATCTTATTGAGATTCTTCAAGTTCTGTTTTATGTTTTGCGGTTATAGTTTCTAACATAAGACATTGTAAAATATAAGAAAGTAGGTATTTAAAAGTAAGAAAATGGCTAATTTAGAAAGTAAAATAAGAATATGGTGGTTTCTCCAACCAGTGGCGGAGCTTGAAAATCTAAGAAGCGGGGGCCGAAAAAATAAGCAGGGGCCGGCTCTATACGTAAAAAAAATTTCGGACAAAAACGGAAAAATTAACACTACTAACGGAAAAAACGGCAGGGGCCGGGGCCCTCCCTGGCCCCTTCATAGCTTCGCCCTTGTCTCCAACCATCTTTTCACATTAAAGATTAATCACATGAGGTTGTGATGTGTTTTATTTTTTCGATCCTCTAAAGTAATCATGACAGTTGGGTATGTAAATGGAGGTTAAATATAGAACTAAACACTTGCTTATTCTTATTTTTAATTTGTTGTTCAATGATAATGTCGTCGGTTAATTACAGAAAAGAAATGTGTTTGATTTAAGATTTCTATTGCATATGCTGCTGAGTATAATCTTCTGGCCCAGTCCAATGGTTCCAGCATGCACGAGTTAGGCCCACTGGGGTTTGACACGATCTGCCTTCTAAATGAAACATAACCCATAGTCCCATTCCCATACTAGGCAATGATCTTCCTCTCTCTACTCTCAGTTTCTCTAGTGGCAAATCTCTCTTTATATCACTACTTTAACACTTGTTCTACCATGTGGGCCTTCTTACAGATTATTTCATGGTATTACTATTTATAATTGAAAATCAGACCCTTCACGTAGACATCAAAACACAATAATAGTTTTGTGGAAACTCCCACGACTAGGGGTGTTCAAACGAATCAAATTTCGGTTTATTCGAATGGGATTCGAATAATGAACTCCCCTACCTACGACTCTTTCAATATTATTAAAAACCAAAACCACACTTTACAATTACTCCTAAACTCTTTATTTATACTAAAACTAAACTAATCTTAACCCAACTCGGTAACTATTAAATATTTAAATAAATAAACAAACTCACTCATATTCTAATACGAACTCAACCAAACAATTACTAAATTAATATTAATAATTATATTTAATTAAGATTAATTCTTCTTTCTACCACTTAATCATAATTTGTACTTCCTAGATTTTGAATTCCCAACACTATCCTGATAATCACAATCATGATCTTCATTTTTTCCACAACCCGAATCACTCATGTCTTTCACACAAACTTGAATCACTCAAGTTTAATCATCTTTACATCTTTCTTCCACACAGGTATTGCACCTTCATCCCCAATCTGAATCACTCAGATTCTTCGTTTCGCTGCACACGGTCTTCAATCTTATTTCACACAGAATCTTCGCCCCTGTTTGATCACTTACTAATCACAAATCTCCCTTGGTTAATAATCAATCTATCACTAATTGACAATCACATTATTTTCTTGTATCACAATGTACCACCCTGAATCGCACAGTAAACACACATTACAGATCCCTACACCCTTCGCAGGTGATTGATCTTTCACTCAATCTGAATCGCTCAGATTGATATCTTCCTTGGTTGACTCGCACAACCCTTCATTTGAAACTTCGCAAATGCTTTCACAATTCGAGCTCTCACGGGTCGAGTTTGAACAACTTCCTTCTATCTTCTGTGGTTGTAGGGCTGCAAACGAAATATCAATTTCCATTAATGACGAACATACCTCCTAAAGTTAGTGTAAACTTTTGTGTCTTGTTTGTTAATTTGCAGTCAAAAGTAATTATTTCCGGGCCGGTTAAGATTTTGATAAAGTTTCAATTTATTTCATATGAAAAGCACAGAGTTGGACGAGTATAATACCAAATAAACATGTAATAAACATCTTCATTATTAACTATTAAATATTTTATTTATTTAACACGTATAATATACATATTTCTAACTTATTATTACATGAATATATCACTAGATTTCTACTTTCATATGTAAAAGAATATAACACACATGTAGCAAGTATTTGATTTAATAATTGGGACTAATATTTTTAAAAAGGAAAAAAATGGGGTGAGTTATCCTAAAGTAGAATCAGGAATTATAGTTGGTGAAATTGTAATGTCGTTCCGTAAAGGGAAAATGGAGTAATGTATGGATAAAGATGGGGCAAAGGAGGCAGGGTCAGGGTCCGATAGACCAATCAGCCCTATGGCTAGGCTAGGCTGGCCAGGACCATGAGCCGCCTGGCCTGAATGTTTATATAAAAAAACCCAGCCCTGGGTCCTTTGTGACGTGATGAATTGGACTTGAAGGAGGGTGTTTGTGGACACGTTTCGACCAGTCTCCAACCCTAGTTACGCAAGATCTAGCTTGCTAACGTCATCATTGCATATACGGCTACCCAAACTATCTTGTCATTCACTTTTGTTATATGGTATGCCACAAATTCAAGAATAACAATTTTTAAGGGGATATTGATTTCCATATCTATGTATACTTTATATTATAGTAAGATTTTATTAAAAATAGAGAGATCTTGATTCAAGTATCACTTGTGATAAAAATTAAAGTGGGGTCCAAGTTGGGTCAGAAGTTTTTCTCACCTATGATGGTTTTCTTCTGTGGGGTTAGAGATGATCGGTTGGGTCAGTGATCCAAATTGCCGTTAAAAAAAATGTATACTATATGATAAATAAAGTTTTTAATAGCACATTTGTCATTCTTATGTCCACCTTTAATATTTTTTCACGCATTTTTCTCCTATTAAATATACAATTTTCTGTACTTTTTTTAAAATTTTTGTTTCTCGTTTCTCTCTCCTATTGAATTATAATGACTTATATAATTGTTTTTGTAAAATGTTTTTTATTTAAAAAAATAGGTTAGTTTCTAAAACATTTTTATAATTTGAACATTTATTTTATTCTTTTTATAATTTTTTTTAAAAAAATCACTATATAACATTTTTATAACTTATATTAAAAAACTATGTAATATGTCTGAACCTCTTGTCACACAAATAATATTGAGGCTTCAGCTTGAGTCTGCTTGAGATACCCGCTAAAGGCTTTCCACTGAACTTATCCTATATAACCTCTTTAGTGAGTTTGAAAATTCCTTTAGTAGCTGAAGCATGTATGATATTTGCATTTTATTTATTGTCCAACAATTTTCTGTTACTGCATATTAGATGCTTGGTAGAACGTCAGAATTGAAAATGAGCCAAACACTGTTATTGTTGGGTATATTAATGTGAATTTGTAATGTTCTAATTTATTAGGTAGATGATTTTTTATTTGGTTTGGGTGCTAAAAAGATAGAAATTGTAAAAAAAAACTACTTGATTGCCAATGTAAAATGATATGTAAAATACTGCTTAAACTCCTCTTGCAACTTAGAGTTCCTATTATTTTTGTACAGGTAAAATAATGTACCTTTATAGAACTATTTCCAAACATAAGAAAAAACAACTTTGAGTTAATTACACGGATGGTCCTTGTGGTTTGGTCAAATTACGGATACAGTCCCTAATTTTGAGAAATTACGGGTTTGGTCTCATCATACTTTGATTTTGTTTCACTAACAGTCCCTCGAGTGGATGAGGGTTAACCTTTTCAGTTAAGTGGTTGTGAAATAACCAAAATATCCTGAATACAAAAAATAAAATATAAATTACATAAAAAAACAAATATAATTAAAAACCCCTCTCTCTCTCCCCGCTAACGCCACACAACGACCATCGCCCACCTCTCGAGCCCGTTGGGGCGTCGCACGTACCCTCCTGACTGTCACTGGGTGTCATTCCTTATAAGGGAATAAGATTCTATAAGGGATCCCCCTTATAAACTCATTCAAGTTTTATTATTTCACCAATGTGAGACAAATTTCCCATATCTCAAGTTTCAAAACCCACTTCGAACATTGATATCTAATTCATGTTAGTTACGTTTTGAATGCGGTTTAATTCGTTGTGATCCTCTTACATACGTGAACTAAATAATAAGTATATTATAAACAAATAATTATTATTATTTTTGTCCATTGTATACATCATTTTATCCTATGAGATAATTAATTAAAAATAATGTTATCAATATTAACCAATTAGCATATATGTTCTAGAAAGTGTGACCATTGAGAGGCATGTCTATCATGTTGGAATTATATGTCCGGTCATGATTATTTAACGATACTAACTGAGTTGTGACCCGTAAGAGTTACACCTAGGGCAACGAACATTAAATCCACTTAACCCGCTTAACTGGTAATTACGAACTGTTAGCGAGACGATATATTTTATATATATTCGTTACACGGGATTTATTTATTATACATGTTTATAAATAATAATTCATATTTATTGTTTTAATCTTTTTATTAAAACAATTAAATGGTTACAGACTTTTTATCTCGTGTTGGACTATGGGCCCGGAAACAATTAATAGGGTTTGTAATTATATATATATATATATATATATAATAAGCCTATTTTTTTTACCGACTTGTTGTTCCAGCCGCAAGAAAAATAAAAACACAATTTTTGTTTTTCTTTTTCGATAAACAAATAACAAGAAGCAAAACAAAGATTTTGATCTTTGTTTATTACTCCAAGCTGCTGTCGAAAATAAAGGCAGTAGCCTTTGCCCATTTACGACACCTTGTAAGGCCCCAAACCCGGGATGCCTCACGTATTGGATTTACTCATCAACACATAGCACTTTAAACATAAGACATACATTAACACAGCGGAAACGATTTAAACTTCTCAACATACGCAGCGGAAACATAACATGTCTAAACATAACTTGCCAAATACAACTGAAACTTGTCTTAATCAACATAATCAAAAGAAACATAAACATAAACATAACCGGGATGCCAGACACTGATCTTCGGGTAACTCTTCTCGCCAAGCCAAGCATCCACATCCGTCAACTACAACTGCACTTAACTGATATGCATACTAAAAATCAGCAACGCTGAGTGAGTTCTAACGTTTACTTTAAATCAATTATACAAAAGATTTACTAATACATACATACTGCCCTTAAGGCAAAACTTTACATACTTCACTTTTCAAAAATAGTTTAAAACATTCATAAAGTATCCGTCAATTCCTTGTCACTGTTGGTACTCCCTCGTGATCAATACCGCTTAACCGTCAATTATTATCACTGCTGGTATTGTCCTCGTGATCAGTACCACTTAACCGTCAATTCCTTGTCACTGTTGGTACTGCCCTCGTGATCAATACCGCATAACCATCAATTCTTATCACTGCTGGTATTGTCCTCGTGATCAGTACCACTTAACCGTCAATTCCTTGTCACTACTGGTATTGTCCTCGTGATCAATACCGCTTAACACAGTTGGGTCCTCGTGACCCATTGATGTTGTCCTCGTGATCAACACCACATGACACGATGTTGTCCTCGTGATCAACACCGGGTATTGTCCTTGTGATCAATACCGCTTAACTGGTACATGGGGGATTGCGTAGTCCCCCGAGTAACCGCCGTCACTCATCCCAATTGTACAACTGTTAACGAGCCATCAAGACTCTTACTAATGGGTAGGACCCATATCTGACATCTTGTACAAGTAACATCTGTCCCAAGGACCTTTACAAATTGGTACACATTCCCGAAGGAAAGCTGTTCACTTTACTGTTCATAAAACTTTCTGTAAATCTTGTTCATATATAATATGTCTTTGTTTATGTATATAAAACATAGTAAACGCTTGCCATAAAATATAACTTGCTTTCTGAAAACATACTAGCACATATATCATGCATTTGTTTATGTATATAGAAATATAGTAAACGCTTGCCAAATGATACATCTTACTTGACTGAAAACATACTAGCACATATATCATGCCTTTGTTTATGTATATAGAAATATAGTAAACGCTTGCCATAATATAGATATACTTTCCTCAAAACGTACTTTTGCCTCTTTTAAACTTTTCACTAAAACATAGCTTTTCCTTTCAGTTTATAATATATAAAATATAATAAACGCTTTACACTAAGTATGCACACCACCCCTAAAGAAGGCAAAAAGGGGATTAGAACTCACCTAATATCTTAGCTGCAATGGTCTACTGGATCTCACATAATCTAAACCATCATAACAATTGACACGTATCAGACTTAACTTGACGCTAAATGTTTTCTCCATTTCTGGCTAGGCGATCATACTGACTTCACTAAACAACTATATATATCCATCGGATGCCTGCGCACTTAGCAAGTGCGCAGGGCCTTGTTCTTGCGTACTTGATAAGTACGCAGGCTTTGCTTCTTGCGTACTTGATAAGTACGCAGGATCCTCTTCATGCGTACTTGGTAAGTACGCAGGACCTGCTTCATGCGTACTTGGTAAGTACACACGAACTGCTTCCTCGCAAAAACACTAACTTTCGCATCCGGGTCTGATCACGTCAAGATCCCGAACTTGTTTCTATTCAAAACGTTTGCTTTTCATTAAGGAACTTAAATCTATGTTTTTCTTCCAGTTTCATCCGTAAAAACGTTGCCCTTTCCTCCGAAACCCGAAAAACCCAAAAATGAACAAAAACTCAGATCTAGGAGAATCGGTTACCTGTAAACGCTTCTTCTTCTTCATAGTTAATCATTCCAGATACGTATGCCTACGGTCCTATGAGCTCAGATTTGAAAACCGGGACTTTCTCTCTCTAGACTCTCTCTCACTTTCTCTCTCTAGAAATCTGGGAATGAGGTGGGAGTGAGGGTTTTGGGCTGATTTTGAGGCTTATAAGGGCCCAACCCTTTCCCCCTTTCGGCCCATACACCCTGGCCCAAGCCCGCTTCCCTTCTTTTCTTATTTAGGTTTTTAATTCTCGTGAATTATTTCGCGCTCTAAAACTCGGGATGTTTCACACCTTCAAGCCGTCGCCGACCGGCGTCGCCCCGTAGTCGTGTTTCGGTTCGTGATCTAGCATCGGTTCGTTGTACCTAGGTGTCTCAACCGGTTAATCATTAACCACTAAGGTATAATTAATCTCATCAGTATATTAATTGTTTTTTTTGTGTTTGCGTGTTCATAACCAGATCCTGTTCGGTTTGTCAGTGCTGTTAAATAGGTTATGGTTTTATTTTCCTCTGCGTATTTATTAATTAATTGAATTAATTAATTTCTCTTTCAAAACCCATTTTTACAAAAAGTCAAACTGATCACCACTGAAACGCAACAGTGGTATCAGAGCCTGAGTTATAACACGCAAATCGGAACTAGTCTGGTTTCACGAGTTAGATTAATCACAAACTTTAACTATCTTGAAGTTTCTGATCTGATTTGCTTTGTGGAGCAATTTTTTTATTTATTAATTTGGTCGATTTTTTATTTTATTTGACCAAATATATTGCCCGTATGTGATTGTGTTGAATATGTAAATCTGGCATGACCCATGTGATTGAGTTGTTTGTGTTTATTATTCAGTTTTTGGTTTTATGATTTTTGCCCACTTTTGATGGCTCAAAGTTGTAATAGAATATGTTTTTTATTTTATGTAATGTAATAAAAACCCGAAGACAAATCTGAAGACGCAGCAGGAATCATGGAGTCAGTGAGGGTCATCCGAGACGACTAGATGCACGGAAGTCCATCCATCAAGTTTTTACAAAAAATCAAACTGATCACCACTGAATCCCAACATACCCATCAAGTTGTTATTTGATTTCTTAATCACTTGACTTTATGTTCTTGAAAAGAAGTTTGAAGGTAATAGCATATGGAAATTTCTATTAACAACTACCACCCACATTACACATATATTTATATGAAACCGATCATAGTTTATTTTCTTTTTACGTACGGTTTTTATTTCAAAAATGCAAATTGTGTGATAAAAATAAAGATTATAATATTATATTAAGTCGGCATTACTTCATAATAGTTAATTTTACATCTGTGTAACAGACATTATATATTTGTATTAAATTAATGTCATCAAACTTCACATTTTTCAGGGAAAAATGAATATTATCACAAGAGAGATATTAAAATGAGTTAAATAAGAAGTAACACATAGTTTAAAACAATTTACAACCAATTTATTTTATTTATTTTTCTCATAATATATAGTATGAAACCAAACTAGTCTCCTAGTTTGAAAACTTGAAATGACAAATTTATTTATAGGAAAGATGTTGCAACAAGCAAATAAAACTTGGAAGACATACATAAATAAATAAATAAAAACTTTACTGGAAATGAATAATTAATTAATTAATACTTTATATACCAAAGTTTAATAAGCCAATCTCTTCTTTGAGTTTGACTTGTGTTATGATGTTTATAAAATCTTTTCCTTACTGACTTTCATCCCACATGAGCAAACAAAGTCTCTCCCTCCATAAAAACCAACTAGCAAAACCACCAAACATATCTGTCAGTTCACTTGAACATAGAGAGAGATATTTCTTGTAGAGAGCAAACAGAAAGATAGATATGGGGAGAGCCCCTTGTTGTGACAAAGCAAATGTGAAGAAAGGGCCATGGTCTCCTGAAGAAGATGCAAAACTTAAAGAATTCATTGAGAAATATGGAACTGGTGGTAACTGGATTGCTCTCCCACAAAAAGCTGGTAACCTTTTGTCTCTCTAAAACCCTAATTAATTTTTGTGTTCTTGAAGAAATATAAGGGTTTTTAATTCATGAACAGGTCTTAAAAGATGTGGAAAGAGTTGCAGATTAAGATGGCTAAACTATCTGAGACCCAATATCAGACATGGTGAATTCTCAGATGATGAAGACAGGATCATTTGTAGCTTGTATGCTAACATTGGTAGCAGGTTAATTATATATCTTCAACTTTTCTATCTTTTTATCTTTTTTTTTGTTTCATCCCACAAATGATTACTAACTATAATTTTGGTGAGAGAGAAAATGTGTTCTCAGAAAATGATTGATTAATCTCTGAAAAAGATTCCATAATATCTTGAAAACTATAGGTGCATGCATGATAAGATAATACATATGCAATCAGTCTTTTTCTTTGTGTGTGGTCTACAAATGACTTCATATTAATTTCTTTCTTGATTCAAAAAGAGTTGTCCGTTTATCTGCCACTTTATTGTAATCGTGTCTTTATGCAGATGGTCGGTAATAGCAGCTCAGCTACCAGGAAGGACTGACAATGACATCAAGAATTACTGGAACACCAAACTGAAGAAGAAGCTTTTGACTATGCTACCTTCCCTTCAAGAAAGATCATCTTTTTTTCCAACTATGCCCTTCCAACCACCACCACCATCAAATGATCATCATACACCACACCAATTCTTGAACAATTCCTCATCATTTTACACTTTTACCCCTAACTTCATGAATGTTGACAACAACACTTCTACCTCTCTCTTTGTTCAGTCACCACCACAACCTCCTGCAAACATTCTGATATGCAACAACAATACTGAGGTTATTGATAACTGTTATAACTATTGCATGTGCAACAGTCAAATGCAGGAATATTATCATGCCTCATCAGCTTTGAAGGATCGAATGATCATGTTCGGAAGTAGTACAACTTGTTCATCATCTGAAGGTGGGAGTTGCATGAGCCAAATCAATTATGGGAATTACAATAAAGATCATGAAGAGAAGCAGAAGTACCAAATCAAGCAAGAAGATTACCAAATAACCTATCATGATCATCATGTTCTTGGAGATGAAACTGAAAGCCAAAGTTTGATGATGAAGAACCCATTGCAAAATGATGTTGAGGAAGTGAAGCAAATCAACTTCAGCAGTTATAACTTGTTCCATGATGGTGATGAAAGCAAGGTGACTTCACATTATCAAAAGGGGGTGTGTTCCTATTATTATTGAGTAGGTAATTTAATCCGAAATTTGTTGTAATTAATTAAGAGAAAATGATGTGGTAGGTTATGATTTGATAGAGCATTTGACAAAGTTTCATGGGGTATGTGTTAATCATCTGTACTTGATGGTGGAAATCAATGGAAAACTACTAAAAAAGCCAACTTCTTCCCTTTCCATTCATTGATTTAATTTGTGACACTATATATGTTAATTATATAATTAAAAGCTAGTGGTAACTGTGCAATTACTTAATTTGGGGTGTCTTTGATTGGTATTAAAAGTGTAATCTAAACTGGATTTATAATGTATGGTGGTTAAACTAATTTAAACACGTTAAAGTGTCAACTTCACTTCAAGATGGTCAAGGATGCATTAATATTTTTTATAGGTAACTTGAGAATATGTACAAGATCGTATGTGACAAAAGTATTTTGTCCATTTCGAGAAATCATGCATGAGTTTTATACTCACACACACATATGGAGTGTATTTATATATGCCGGTTATTGTTTAAAGGTTTTAGCGTGCGAAGGTTTGATGCCATTAGGATGCGAAGTCCTTGGGTGAGGGGTAAATGCGTTCCCGTAATAATAATAGCGCATGTTTCATTATAGCGTTTGTTCTAAAATGATAACAACGCATCTTTTAAAATGATAATAACACATATTATATGAATAATCACGCATGTTATATAAATAATAACAAAAACATTTGTTCTAGAATAATAATAACGCATGTATTAAAATGATAATAACACATGTTATATGAATAATGACGCTTGGTGATAATCACGCATGTTATACACCACGCATCGACATTTTCTTTAAAAAAATTCGGTTTTTTTATTAAAAGTATAGTAATACTATAATCAAGTTAAACAGAATAAAATGCTCGATTTTATGGTATAATTTTCTTTTAAAAAATTATGTCGTATAAAAAAGTTATACGTGCTGTAAAAAAATGGTGGAATTTGAAAAAATCAACAAATTTAGGTTATTCCAATTTTAACTCTTCGGACTCTTTTATGCTTAAAAATAAGTTGATATTGCACACCCTTCGTCTAACCGTTGATTTACTAGATCAATGGTAATTTTTCCTACATTTTATATGATATACGTAATTTGTATTTAAATCTTAATATATATATATATATACATATATATATATATATATATATATTGGGGAGGGTTTCAGAGAAAACCATATAGTTAGACGAAAACCGAGAAAACTACTAAAAAATAAATTTTAACTAATAATATTATAATATATTTTTTTTTGTAAGAGTATCAATGTAATATTACACATTTTTACCAAAAAACCATTTAAATATTGGCTTATGTATACGTAATCTATAGTATTACATATACGTAAATAGAAAACAAAAAAATTGCGATTACGTATACGTAACCCATAGTATTACACATTGTTTTAGTGGTTTTCTTGGTTTTCGCCTAACTTTGTGGTTTTCTCTTGATCCTCTCCCTATATATATATGTGTGTGTGTGTGTGTGAAATGAATCATTTGAGAACTTTTAAATATTTTGAGAACTCGTCAAAAAACCAATATAAACCATTTTTTTTTGTTTTTACTACCTTTATTATTAGAATATAACATCAAAAAATAAATTTATGTATGTAAATTTACACGGATTCATATATTAAACAAAATCTACACATGTGTAAGTTTACCATTTACACATGTGTAAGTGATTACCATTTACACATGTATTTGAATTTTCTTAAGAATAATTTAGAAAGAAAAAATGAATTAAATGGGTATATAAATCATTTTTTATGTTGTATTTTAATAATAAAGGTAGAGAAAATAAGGAAAAATGGTTTTAATTGATTTTTTAACGAATTCTCAAGTATTTATAAGTTTTCATTTGATCCTAACCATGTGTGTATATATTAAAGAGATCCAGGTATAATATAAAATATTTCAACAACAAAAAAATAAAAATGCTTGGTTTATTTTTCTAAACTTAAAATAAAAAAATTGATTATTTCTCACTCGACTATCTTAAAATTTTAGGAAATGCATGAACAATTTATCTATATAAGATATACACGTGTTAGACAATTAAAACATATATGATGTGTATGTAATAATCACATAATTTTACAAAAATATTAATCATTTTTTAGAAAATAGTTAATGACTGTTTTTGTGTTTTTTTTAATTCTTATCTTTTTAATAATTAGGTGGGTTTGATGTTGATTGATTATTAATAGGTTTGAAAATGAGAACACTCAAACATATGCATGTATAATATGCAATCTCATATTTGTCCTACTAGCTAGCTTCGATTTTAAGGAGTGGACAAATTAAGCATCAAACGCACGAAGAAGAATAGATGGACCCGGATTTAAAAATGACATATGTTAGTGTGTAACATATACACAAAACTAGGATTAAAAATTATAATTTTACCGTTAATTATAATTAAACTGACAAATTCATAAAATTTAAAATTTGATAGTGCAGTATTTAATAAAATTTCGAAATATTAAAATTAACATACAATTTTATTTGTTCATCTATGAATCTATGTATTTATATATTTTCTTCAATTAAAATTTTATCGAGAACACTTCAATAGAAACATAAAACGGTCACGTATTTGAGTTTATCCACTTGTAAGATTCAAATTATAAATTGAATAAGTTTCTAGAATTATTTTTTTCAAATATATACTAGTAAACTTTTATTTTTTGAGGCGGTCAACTTTTATTTTTAGGAGCAGTCCAGGTGGAAATCGTCTAAAAAACATATTTTTTAGAATTGTTTATGTAAATCGCCTAAAAATATATCTTTTGGAGTGCTTTGTGTTATACGTCTCAAATCCCGGTGAGGTAATCTTTATTTTTAACTAGTCAAAGTTAATGATGCTTTGATAGAATAAAGTCAAAAACGACGTGCAAAGTCACTGGTTTATATATAACTCAACATGTTCCTTTTTCTTACAACTGTAAACGAAAAGGATAGTACATTTTTTTATGAGTGTATAAAATTATCTGTATACGAATAAAAAATTTAAAATTCTGAATCCGAATTATTCGAAACTCAGATATCCAAAACTCGGGTATCTAATATTTTGGATTCAGATTCTGATATCAATTTTCGGATATTTTGTATATTGGCCAAAATATTATATTTATATATTTTTTAATTGTTTTTATAATTTAAAAATAAAAACAATCTAAATCCAAACCTAAAATATTATATATATATATATATATGTGTCTATACTGTATAATAAAGGAAAACCATTTATGTCACGTATCGCGTCCACATCTCTTCTCATCATTTTTTTCCCGCCTCTTTCTCTTATTAAATGCACTTCTCTTTTTTTAATAATGATTTATATTTAAATAAAAATATCAAATGTATACTATATAATAAAGGAAAACCATTTATGTCACGTGTCGGGTCCACATCTCTTCTCATCATTTTTTTCAGCCTCTCTCTTATTAAATGCACTTCTCTTTTTTTAATAATGATTTATATTTAAATAAAAATATCAATTATACTAATAAAACATATTTATTTTAAATTATCTCTTATAATTTTAAGAAACTTTGAAATTTAATTATGTAACTTTTGTTCTTAATTAAATAGTGATGTATGTCAAATTATATTAAATAGATCTTAATATATTCAAACCTATAATATACATGTTTTTAAAAATATAAACTTTTTATTACTGAGTATATAACATTACATTTTATCAATCCATGTAACACACGGGTTTTTTTAAAATAAAAACTTTTTTATTACTAAATATATAATATTATATTTTATCAACCCGTGTAATACACATGATTTTAACCTAGTATATATATATAGGGGGAGGTTCAAATAAGAAGTCTAATTTAGCTAATAAGCCTAAGAAGTAATCTCATCCATTCATTTAGATGATCAAGGGTAGAGATTTAAGTGTATGAAAAATAATGGGTGGAAGAGTATTTAAGTAATAGCCACTTTTGTTAACTTTTTTCTACTTTCCCACTTTTTTAAACGTTTATAACTTTTCATAGGACATTATTTTTTTTAAAAAATTACACCATAAAATCGAGCGTTTTTTATCTTTAATTTGAGTATACTATTGCTATATTTTTTTGCAAAAACAAAAACGACACTTAATGAAAGTGTGCTACTTTACGAAAATGTGCCGGTTTCTCGTAAATGTGTTGGTTTCTGGTGAAACAACACAATTTACATAAATGTACTGGTTTATTTAATGTGTGCTACTTTTAATCAATTATTACGTGCCTAATTTGGTAGCATTCTTTAAAAATAAAAATTTAAAGCATCCATACACCAAAAAAACGGTTCAGTGGTAGGCAACAAAAAGCTTATGCATCAAAATGTTGTTTTGTGTTGGTTTGATATACTAGTTTTGTTGTGCTGGTTTTGTTTGTGCTTGGTTAGCTAAGAAAAACAACTTACACAATTAACCGTGTTCTTTTGGTGTTCTTTTATAGTAAAACAACATAATTAATTGTTATGTTTGGTGTTGTTTTATGATAAAACAACACAGTTGATTATACTGTTTTACAATGCAGCACTGTTAATTGTGTTGTTTTACTATAAACCAGCACATTTACGTAAAGTAACACAATTTTATTAAGTGTCGATTTTGTTTTTACAGTAAAATATATCAATACTATACTCGAATTAAAGCTAAAAAACTCACGATTTTATGGTGTAATTCTTTTTAAAAAAATAAGGACATATGAAAAAGTTATATACGTTTAAAAAAAGGGAGGGGATTTGAAAATAAGTCAACAATTTTGAGTTTTCCAAAAATGCCCTTCACCCCCTATTTTCGTACACTTAAATCCATACTTTTGATCATTCTATTGAATGAATAAGATTGCTTCTTAGGCTTCTTAGCCAACTAGAACTTCTTAAGAGAACCATCCCATATATATATATATGTATGTTTTTAATTGTTTTTTTAATCTTTTTAGTTTTTTTTATATATGTTGTATTTTAAACTTCGGATACGTATTCGGATAGTGAAATCAACTATCCAAAAATTTCGGATATCTGAATTTGAACACCCCTACATGTTTTCGTTCTAGTTAGTACTACTCCTAGGACCAGTTTTTGTGTTTGTAACAAAGATCTGATCGGAAAAATTCGTGTTTATGTTTGCATCACAGATGTAATATCAAGGATTTTCGATGTATTATTTCCCGTTATCGGTTGTAACCCATTATGACTTATCTATTTCCAATTTTAATGAACGTATCATTTCCAAATCCTTACCCGTATTATTAAATTTGATTCTTATTAAAATTAATTCCTAAAATGAAAAATACAAAAAAAAGGACTTATATATATATATATATATATATGTAATGTCCAGGGTTTTCCGATCAATCACTTCCCGTTCATATCAATAAAATTTTACTTTTCACAAACGAATTTAAAACTTGAACATTTACTTTTAGATAAGATCTATTTAAATTTAAAGCAAATGTACTTAAAACCTATATAAATATATATATATACAAGACTTAAATATATACATCTATATGAAAATAAATAGAATCCTTAAGACTTTTTAAGATATAATTATATAAATAATATAATTAAGAAACTTTTGTTCTATAAATATTTAAACTTATGAATTTATAAATTATTTGATAAAAGTTTAAAATAATAATAAAGGTATAAAACTTATAAATACAAAAAAAAAGGATTTTATAAAAAATAGAACATATTATATAAAGTCCAGGGGCTAATCTGTCAATCCTCGAAACTCGTTTTAAACTAAAACTCAAGTTTTAGCACAAAAGGATAACACTTACAAACAACAAGGGCTGTTTTGTAATAACCGCAAACTCTCAAAGACAGCAAACGGTTCCGAGTTCGACTCCCGTTAGCCCCGGTTTTGGACCCGAATTATTCAAACACTCGTTTCCGACCGAATTGAATGCTCCTCGAGTCTCGCCTCGTGCATGCGACCGTAACCCGAGACACTCCAATACCCGATTTCAACTTTAAACACCGCATGGTTAGAAATTTAATTCGTTTTGCTCAACCGAAATCGTCCAAACTGTACAAGCATTTACGACTAAAATTGGCTATAAATATCGATGGAAACTCATCAACGATACACCACTCAAACTCACTGAACTTCCAATTTCTCCAAATCGGACCTGCATTCGTCGTCTGAACTCGTGGACAGCCGACCTCGAGCCCAGACCTGTTCTCCTTCGTTTCCTCATCAAATCAGGTAATTTGTATGTCCATCTTCGTCGTTTATGCCCAAGGATCGAAAGCCCTCTGTCAATTTACAATGACAGAGGCGAATTCGATTCGTATTTCAGGCTTAAAGATCTAGGGTTCATATGAGATTTAAGGGAAGATTGGGATTGTGTTTATCTATTAAATTTTCCACGTTTATAACCAGCGAGGCCCGTAGCCGGGTGGCTTGTTCGTTGGTGCGTGAACTCAGGCGGCCCGGGTTCGAATCCGGCCGGCCTGAGTTTTGTTATTTCATTTTTTTATATACTTTTCATCCAATTTTTACACTTCTAATTATTTTTATAAAGTCTGTAAAACTTTTGTAAACTTGAATCCGATTTTTATTTACACTTTTAAAGTCTGGAATTATTTTAATTTAATTAAACTTAGTTAAAACTTATTTAAACTTTGATAATAAATATTTAAAAACTATAAAAACCACCTTTAAATTTTATAAAATTTATATTCTGAATAGGAAATATTTTATAGAATTTGAAAACTTGTACCTTCTATAAAATCAATTATTCTTATAAAACATAAAAACTTGCGTATTTATTTATTTTAAAATAAAATAAATATACTTTATTTATTTGTAGAATGTTTGTAAACTTTATAAATCCTAAAGTTAAAAGAGACTTATAATTTATGAACTCATATAAATTAAGAATACTTATAAACTTATAACCTTAAACATAAACTTTATTACTTATAAACTTGTAACTTTAAACAAAAACTTGATTTTTTTATAGACTTATAATTTGATACTTTATAAACTTATGGCCTCATTGAAAACTTTATGAATTGAGATATAAACTTTATAAGAAATGCTATTTGAGACTTTATTAAACTCATAACTATATGTCACTTATTTAAACTTATGAAAACATTTTAAACATTATTTAACTATACGTATTTTAATACATACTTAATACTTAAATGCTTTAATAAATCGTGAATGATTTATATTGATTATTTTCAAATTAGATGAACATTTTTAATAATTATCTATCCTTAATAATTATGCATCCTTGAAATGATTATAATAAAACCTTAATTATTATTCAAAATAATAATTATCATTATATATTCTTTAAATAATTATTATAAATCTTTAATAATTATTTATTTCTTGAATAATTATTGTTAAAACTTTAATAATTAATTGGTCTTTCATTTAACAATTACTTCAACTTCATTTACGAATACTTAGAAAACTATTTGGATTATTATTACCTAACTAGAGTAATTATAAGACTTCTAAATAATTATTTTAATTAATGATTATTCTAACCTACAAACTTATGAAACTTTGATATTCAAGTCTTGTGGCATTCATTCAAAACCTTTATTATAAACTTGGGTTAAACTTGATTTAAACTTCATAAACACAATCAATCCCATCTCCCATTGGAACCTTAGTCAAATCCTGAAATCTTAGAATTCTTGTCCTAGTCTTATAAGATCATACTTGAAACTTTAGACTTATATTCCTAGGCTTATTGTGAGGATATTCTCCCTCTCAAAGTCTTGCAAACACTTACTCTTGTCGGATACCCTTCATCATCCAAGTGAGTTTACTTAGCCCTTTTTTTCCTTTCTATACTTTTGGGGTGAAACATGTTCAAAAACATTAAACTTATGCAATTCTTGTACAACTATGACTAGATGCTTATTCTTATGTTAAACTTGAGACTTGTATGCTTAGATTAAACTTAAAACTAGCACATTCATTAACTTTGATCAAGCCTATAGTAACAATGATAGATCTATTGCATTTGACCAATCCACCTTGATTGATTGACCCTTCGGGGGGAGCCCTTGGTGATTGTTACTGAATTAAACTTTAAACTTGAGACTTATAAGGGTAACCTGCGGGTTATGCCTAAACTTGGTTGGAGGGTTGAAGTGCACAATGTTTAAGATACTTGTTTCTCATACTTACATTATAGAATGCATATATCATAGTTAATTGTAATTCTTCTCAAAAACTTGTTAAACTGTGTCAAAACCTTTGTATCTCACCAACTATTTTGTAGTTGACAGATTCTTTCACATGTTTCAGGTTCTACATCATGAGACTTATTTGTGATCACATAGGATGCTTTGGACTTAGACTACTTATCAATTAAACGTTGTATTCTTGTTATGTTTCCTTGTATTGAATCTATTATTAATGAAATATTGAAACTTTAATAGTCAACCTTGTGCTATTGAACAACCGCGTCCGCCCCGACGTATAATCCGCCGTCGGTTGGGGTGTGACCATATACACATATGCTTTATACGAAAATGGGTTAAAACTTTATAAGGTTATATTAATTATTGTGCAAATAATATAAATAATAGACTTAGTAACTTTAAATACCTAAAATTTATAAACCTATAAATTATTTCAAACTTAAAACTTATGAAAACTCATTTGATTTTATAAAATAAAACATAGTATCTATTTTATAAAAGTCCAGGGTTTAAACTGTCAACATCCGAAACTTGTTTTAACTAAAACTCATACTTTAACATAAAATGATAAAACCTTCAAACATCTGGGGCCTTTGTGTAAATAGCCCAAACCCAGCCACGAGTTCGAGTCCCGCCACACCCGGTTTTCACCCCTTTTATGCAAAATCGCGTTTTCCGGCCAGATTCATCGAACCTTGGGTATCCCTTCACGCATGTGACCATAACCCGAGGTGAATCAATGCTTAATTCCAACCATAAAAACGCGTGGGCTCGATTTGAACCATTTCGGCGCAACCACCATCTCCCTAACCGTTCGAGCATTTAATGACAAAATTGTTATAAATAACACCCGTAATACCTCAACGACACCACACCCAAACTCTCTGAACCCTCAATTCGTGCTAATCAAAAATGCATTTGCCGATTAAAACCTGTGCCAGCCGACGTTGAACCCGATCTCGATGTCCTTCGTTCTGACATCATTTAAGGTAATTCAAATGGCCAAAAGCCTCGTTTATATCCAAGGATCAAAAGCCCTCTGTCAATTTACAATGACAGAGGCGATTTCGATTCGTAATTTGGGTTATGATTTATAGGGTTCATATGGGATTTGGGGGCTGGTTTGGGGTTGTGTTTAAAATATTTAATTTCCAAGTAAACCTCAGCGAGGCTCGTAGCCGGGTGGTTAAGGCATTTGTGTGTAGACTTGGGTGGCTCGGGTTCGAATCCGGCCAGCCCAAGTTTTACGTTTTTATTTTTTTTATGCTATTTTAAACAGTTTTATAATCTTAATTATTTTTATGAAAACTGTTAAACTTTTATAAACTTGAAACCAAATTTTATTTTTATTTTCATTTCCAGAAAACTTTTTAATTAGATAAAACTAAGTTGAAACTATAGGAAATTTAATATTTAATATTAATTTTAAATAATTAAAAACTATAAAACTACCTTGAACTTTTATAAAACTTATATATTCAACATGAATAATTTTATAAACTCATAAACTTTAATTAATTATTATTTTCTGTAATAAACAACAATTTAGTTTTATTTAAACCTTACATAGTAAATTATAAACTTTAATTTACCAGAATTTTATATAAATTTTATAAGAGCAAAGAAAATTTATAAAATTTATATTTTCACTTGGAAATCAGAAACTTATGAACATTTTTTTAAAAATTTACAAATTCAAAGTTTATTTATTTTATTAAAACAGAAAAAAATAAATACACTTTATTTCATTTAAAATTTGAATATTTATAAACTTAAAAACCTTACAAAAACTTTAAAACAAATATAAATAAAACATAAACTTATTCATTATAATTATACACTTGTAATTAACAAGAACTCATGGTTGTAAACTTATAATTGTGGTTTATTTATTTAAAACTTTTAAACAAACCTTCTAAATAGTATTAGAATATTTACAAGTTATTTTAATGCTTAAACACTTTAAATAATTTTAATCGATTATGTTAATCATTCTAATTAGATAAAGTATTTATTTTCAAAACGTTCTTTTTAAATAATAATTATTTATACTTAATAATTATTTATTCCAGTACTAGAAAATGAACCTAATGCAACATTTTACAAGCAAACTTTATACCATTAGTTGCATTTGAATCTAAAGCAATCTATTTAGCATAAAAGTTGCATTAAAAGATCTAATGAAACCTTTTTCGTGTAAAGTTTCGAAATTAATTGAAAATTGCAACATTTTCCTTGAAAAGTTGCAAAATTCATTGAAAATTGCTACTTTTGTTACAAGGGTTGCATTTTTTTAACTTAAAAGGCAACCCTTATTTTAAAAAGTTTCAATGTTGGTCAATGAGTATCAATTAGTAACTAAAACTATACATGAGTTTTATAAAAAAAAACTATACATGAGTTTTATAAAAAAAAATATACATGAGTTTTATAAAAAAAAGATATCTCATTTTAATCATTTACTACTAAAAAACTGAGCATTATCGATGGAAAAATACGTCAATAATTACCGACCCTATTAAACAAAATGTAAAAACAAATTATAAACATTATATAACGTCATTTATAAAAAATGTTTTTGCTATTTTATCAACGTATTTTAAAATATGCAAACGAAATTTATGAGAAAATTAAAATAATATATTTTCATCATTTCTAAATGATTTTTATTATAACTAAATAAGAAATATTTATTAAAAATCTTTTTTATTTATAACTAAAATATATAAACCATGATTATATTCTAATACACACAGTTAAATTAAAATTCTAATACTTTCCAACAATTAAACTTATAATTTATATCATATTTTAATAAAAAAAACCTTTTTTTAGATATTTTTTTAATTTTGTATTTACATATAAACGTTTATTATTTTTTATTGTTACAAATTAAAATTTTAGTTTTGATCTTTATTTCCCCCAATTCAACATAGTTACCCTCAAATAATTGAATTCCCCCCAGATTTGATTTATTTCCCTCTTAAAGTTTATTTATTTTCACAACCCACCAAAATCACCCCCAAATTTGAAATTTCACCGCCCAATCTCCCCCAAACCTAGGGTGTTTGGGATTACTTTTGGATCCTACTTATTAACTTATTAACTTCTTCAAGTAGTCAATAAGTTAAAAGTTTGTTTGGATAAGGGTGTAAAAGCTATTTTTTGTGAGAAGGAGAAGTTGTTTTGGAAAAGTAAGTAGGGACTTACTTTTCCAAAAAGTCAAAAGGAGATTTGATAAGTAATCCCAAACATGCACTAAATTGAACTCGCTCTTCGTCGTTCTCACAGACCATCTATTCTAAAACACATCATCTCTATCTTGTTCGGTCGCTCTCAAACGTCCATGTTCCTTCAACTTCAGAGAATAGGCATCCATCTTGGTGACATGCTGCTTCAACCATTTGAATCTTCGGCTGTGGGGCTGCCCTGCTATCGCGGTGGTGAGCAACAGTAAGCAATCGATCACTCTTTCATTCTCATTGTATTTCTGGTCTTTTTATTATGTATTGTTTGAGAGAATTCATGTTTTTTGTTATGTTGTTTTAAAATGGAAGGTTTGAAGATGCACACCAAGTGCTCACTTCAGCCAAACTGAATTTCTCCATCTACGTAAAAATCTGTAAATTTTTTCTTTGCCTTTTAGATGGTTTTCTTCATGTGTGAGAAATAGTGATCGCTTTAGACTTTGACGCGCATAAGGTGTTTGTGAAATTGTCTGAAAGAACTCCTAGCCTAAATGCAAGATTGTATTATTAGATAATTACATGTTTCTCGACTGATTATTTTGCTAGCATATAATTTACATATTTCTTTGCCAATTGAGGAGGTACCTTGTGTCTTTAATCGTTATTGATAATTTCTTATTGTGGTTATAGTTAAAAAAAATATTGATATAGTCTTGTGTAGGTTCCATGGATCAGAGGTTTTAGCTTTAATTGCTCAAATTCTGTAACTTTCCAGCAAGATGGGATAATATCTTATTCTATCTCCATGTAAGCCGTTTTCGTTTTGTTGTTTAGTTATTTCTTGATTGAGCTACTGCCAATGTTCACACTTTCTTTGTGATGGTGGAGCTAGGAAAACTAATTATGAGATAGGGTTGTGTGGAGAAGTAATGACGGAATGTGGCACTATGCGCCAGCTCCAAGAAAGGATATTTGTAAGGTGCATTATATGTTCTTTAGTTCGTTATGCTATTAACATAAGAATGATATGTTATTCTATTATGGCTCTCAATCATGCTTGTTTTCCATGAGATTCCCTTAATCATGCTTGTACTGTGATCATAGTGACTGCTTGAATAGGTTAATAGAGAAAAAAAGCTTCTAGTGTTTGGCATTGTGTTTTGATATAGTCAATTTCTAGTGTTTGCAACAGTAGGACATGAAATCTAATTCTTTTCTAATTGTTTTAAACTGTTGTTCTTTGGCCAACTTTGTTTTGTAGATCGAGCCTCATCAAACATGCAGCTTTGTTTTGCAGCATTGAATGTGTAAATGCCATGCTTTAGAATGAAACTTTGTTGATGTGAGCGTCTTGGTTTAAAAAAGCGCCATGAGGCGACGCTTAAAGCGTGAGGCGCTCACCAAAACGCCTCAAAACTGCAAGGCGCTCCATAAACAAGAAGCGCTGCTTCAAGCCTGGAGCGCGAGGCGCCGCTTCATGTGTTTCTGACTGTTCTTGGCTTAAAATCAGGTGGGCCTACACTCGAATCATAGCAGATATGTGCTGAGAGTTGGGATTTTTCGGGTGTCTGCAACTGATAGGAACCAAAATCCATTAAGGACTGCGAGGCGCTCCGAGTGCAAAAAATCGACCGCCTCACGCGGGCCCGGGTTTTCGGAGCTGCATTCGTGTCCGCAGGACGTGCGGGTATGCACGAGTTCTAGTCGAAACCCAATTTTTCGCGCCCCCCCTCCTCGCGAGGGTAGGACTAGTGGTAAAACACATCATGAAGCTTCAAATGAGTAGTGAAGGCTTTACCTTATAAACAACACCTCATTTTGTTCCCAAACCGATGTGGGACAAGCTTCTACCACTTAGACATTCATTCACATTTATACCCAAACTTCCAACAGTATGTAACCAAAATCGATTACTTTTCTGGGCCTACACTCGATTCACAGCAGCTTCATGTGTTACTTTAGCTGGAATATCGTGGGTTCGAGTTCTACACACAATTCTTTATTTTAATTTATTTAGACTACTGTGACTTTACCATATGTGATTGTGAATATATGATATTAAAACTATGTTTTGTGTTTTTTATGATTAAGAAGTGAAGTTTGTCATGCATAATATATTTTTTATTATTTATTTTAGTTTTAGCGCCTCGCATACGTGAAGCCCTCGCCTCGCGCCTGAGGCGTGGCGCCTCAGATTTTGGGACCGAAACGCCTCGCCTCGCCTAGCGCTTTTTTAAACCAAGGTGAGCGTCATCAAACCTTTGTGTAACATAAAATTTTTGTCCATCTATCCTAAAGTGTTTTTGTTGCAGACTAGTTGGTGAGCTTTGCAGACTAGTTAATGTTAATAAAGTCAAGATTTAGGTTCTTGAGTTGGATAGAATCTAAAGGAAATGTGCTTGCCTTATAAATGAGTTTTAGGTTCTTACCACATTATTATCCTAATTTTGTGCATTGGTGATGTACTAAGTATCAAGATAACCCTTTGCTCTCAAGTTTTAAGATTTTTTCTTAAGGTCTGTACGATTACTTGTAGTGTTTTCATCGTATCGAATCAAATAATCACATCCTTTCCAACTCACTTTAAGATAACCCAAGTTCCAAACCTTATCAAAAATGCAAGGTCATTATTTGTTTGTATCATGGAAACTCATTTCTGATCAAACTCAAGAACATTCCAAGTTGATATTTTAGTTTAGGGTTTTCTGCAAACTATTATTTCATTTCTGCAAACTCATTTTTGATTTAATACATTACTGGTTGCATGTTTTGGATTGTAATTAAACTCACATACATGTTTTGCATCTTGTAAGTTATTTTTTTAATTCATTTTAATGCGAGGTTGATTATACCACTCTTATCGTTTAACATGTATGCTAGGTAGATAAACATACACAAAACTCTTATGATGATTTGATTTTGACATGCAGGTTTCTTGGTTAATGCAGCGTGCTGCACCAACTCACATTAGTTTTCACCTCCCAATGACAAGGTTTCTATTATAAACTTTTTACCTTTTCTTTAATAGAATATTAATCAAATAGATATCTTATATTAACCCGCATTTAGCATACCGTATGAGTCGCATATTTCATGATGATGGAAACACATTAGCAACTGGCACACCAACTAGACACAACAACTGGGCAAGTGGTATCTTATGATGTGCGTGCAAATCCTCAACTTATTACCATTCTTTGTGCTTATTCTAATTCTAGAGGTAAACGACCTCATGTTATTTTTAAATAATTTACAGGTATTACAAGTTTTTATGTTATTTTTTTTACATAGGTTGTCACGAGTTAATGCTGACAGGATCAAAACCATTTTTCGTAAATGAAAAGCTGCACACCAGATATGGCTCTCATGGGCGGTACTGTGGATGATTATGTCAGCCCTACTTTCTTCGTCAACATCTACTACTTCAATCATCGGGTCCAGAAACTCTGTTGGTGTGCGACCCTCTTTAGAGTCTGCTGCATTAGCAACATTTAGTGCTAATGTTCATATGTAGCAAAGGAAGAAACACTACTGAGAAGCTCTTTAAGGTTTTGTGGATTGGCTAGATTACATTCAACCAGCGGTTACAATTATAAAGATTGTAATTGATAACTTTGTATTGACAACATGTATGGTTATTATTTTGAGTTTGGACATGTATGTCAAAATACACCATAAAATTATCTATGATATTTTTGTTATGGTGTAATTGAGATAGTAATGCATATTAACAACAATTGTGGTGTTTGAAACGTTGATGCTAAACATGTTTACAAAGGTTGCATTATTTTACTAAAAACATAATAATAGTTGCATTTGAGTATAATAAAGGTTACATTTTTATAAATAAAACTATAATAATGGTTGCAAAAAGTATAGAAAAAGTTGCATTTTAAAGTAAAAAAAGTTGCATTTGCATATAAAAAAAGTTGCATTTGCATTCAAAAAAGGTTGTATTTTAATAATTTATGCAACTTTCTAAAAAAAGGTTGTATTATCTAACAAAAAAGTTGCTTTAGGTCTAATGCAACTGCTTCTAATGCATCTCTCGAAAAAAGGTTGCATTAGGCCTAATGTAACCTTTTTAAGGCATAATGTAACAATTTACCGGAGTTGCATTAGCTTCATTTTCTTGTAGTGTTCATTTGAATAATTATTATTTAATCCTTAATGATAATTATTATTCCCTTAGATAACTATTATATACTTTAAATAATTATCAAACCCTCGTGAAAGATTATTTATTAACCTTAATACTTATTTATCCAATACTCAATTTATATTTTATTTAGGATACTTGGAAAACTACTAAAAAATCATTGTTTTATAACACTTAATTAAAACTTACTATAACTTAAAATTATAACACAACCATTCCCTCCTTCCCATTTAAAACCCTAGCAAATCCTAAAACCCTAGATCCTTGTCATTAACTTTTAGGATCGACTCTTAAACTTTAGACTTGTCATTAGGCTTGTTGTGATAATATCCTTTCCTCAAAGCTTTGCTACAATATTTCCTTATCGGACAATCTCGCATCATTTCAAGTGACTATACTTAGCCCCTTTTTGTTTTGTTTTGTTTTATAAACTTGGGGTGGAACATGTATCAAACTTTTAGATTTATACAATTCAACCACAACTATGCGTGTATGTTTTCTATGTGTTATATGCTTTTGAGACTTGCATGCTTAAATTAAACTTAAAACTAGCAAGTTCATTAACTCTGGCCGAGCCTACAGTGACAATGATAGATCTATTGTATTTGACCAATCCACCTAGATTGATTGACCATTCGGAGGGAGCCCATGATGATTGTTGCTGGATTTAAACTTAAACTTCTAAGGGTAACCCTCGGGTTAAGCCTAAACTTGGTTGGAAGGAGGGGGAAGGGGAGGGGATGGGAGGAGAGAGAGAGAGACCTGTTCTACTATGCAATTACACTACTTTCACATAAACGTTTCACATAACACATAAATGCAGACAATATCACATATTATCACATAAGCACATAAGGGATGGTTCAATTCAGAACAAGATTTTTTACGAGAACAGGGGGAACTAATCTGAACCACTCATTTTTATTTAATCTTAATAAAATTAATTTAAATTAAAAGGGTATATGGGTAATCATCAAATAGTTTCTCTCTCCAATCAATTAATTTCTCACTCTTTTTAATTAATTAATTTTCTCTTTCGTACATTCATTTACTTAATTTTCTATACTTTTTTACAATTAAATAGTTGAAACAAATATTATCTTACACATATCAAAGTGTATGCATCTACATATACACATTCGTAGGTACCTACACATACATATAATTATACATATTTTAGTTGAAAATGAAAAAAAATGCATCTAAATGTATTAACTTCTTAATATTTTTCATACACATCAAAACTTACTTTACACACGTCAAAACTTATCGAAGTGTAGGTACCTACATATACACATGTGTAGGTTCCTACACATACACATATCTTCCTACATATATACATCTTCTTCCTTCACATTAATTTGAACTATTTTATTTCTATACATATGCAACAATTTGAATGACTTCTTCCTACACATCCACAATATTTTCCGACAACCTACACATGTGCTTTGTTATTTGATTGATTTCTTCCTACTATACACGTATGTACGGATGATTTTTTCCTACACATCTGCGATATTAAATATCAGTATATTCTTACATATATACATATTCTTCCTACATGTCTACAATTTGAACGCTTCCTTCCTACACATATGCAACAATTAAAAACGATTTCTTCCTATAGATCTCGACTACCCAATTCCTTAATTTGAAAATAGTACTCCACAAACATTATGCATGCAATTACAAACTGAAAAACAATAGGAAAAATTCTATTTCAATAATGTAATTAAGAAAAAAATATATAGTACTCCACCCACCCCCTACCCTCAAAAATCTAACACTAAACGTGATACTGCATATGTGTAGTACCAACCCAAAAACCTAACCCCACACCACCCATCCCCCCAAACCTAAACCCCCCACCCACCCCAAAAAAAACCTAAACACCCCCCCAAAAAAAAAAAAAAAAAAAACTAAACCCCACCAACCCACCCCCATCTAAAAACCTAAGCTAAACACAAAAACTAAACCTTAAAGCTAAACCGACTATTTTGTCGAGTTTTTTTTTTATTTTTTTATTTTATTTTTTGAACGAGGACGACGTGGGAAACAAGGTCTCCGAACCACTTTTTTAGTTTTTGATTTATATTTTGAGTTATGATTTTTTTTTATTATTATTTTTTTACCTTTAAAGTGGAGTTCTCTAGTTCTCTCCCTAAATGTTAGTTTTCTTATGAATTTCACCTTATATATATATAGATATAAATATATATTTAATGAAATTAGGTTCCATTTATAAACGCCTATCACGCTACAATTCAAATTAGTCACGGCTCACACTGTCAAATGGTCCCATGGACTCTTATTTGTAGATGAGTTGCTTTGATTACAAATTATTATTTTATTTAATATTAAACAATATCGAATTATATCATTAAAATGAATATATATATATATATATATATATATATATATATATATATATAATGAAATCTCAATCACTTGAATAATCTAACTATACAAGTATCTCTTAATAAATAATATTATTTGTATATTTTATATATACATGACATAATATTTATTATTAATCCTAATGATATCCGATTGTATTTCAAGCATGAAAAGTATTTATTCTCCTTTCAAACCTTTTTTTAGTGATATTATTATTATTACAAAGCCATTGATTCAAAAGAACGAAATTAACTTTTTAAAACCTATTGCTAAATGTGTAAATGACACTAGATACTAGATGTGAGAAATTGGACCGAGTCAGATAGATCGAGAATTTTATACTTAGCATAATTAAGTCAAAGGAGCCTTCTTTACTTTTAAATGAAAACTTGGTGGTGATTTTCAACCCGACTTGAAACCGAAAATAAACAAATCTTGAGTTAGTTATATATTAAACCCGTTTATAAAGCACGTCAAGTCACCAATTTAATTAAACATGTCATGTTCAGATTAACCCATATAACAAAACAGGTACATCGAATAACCTATTTAATTAAACAGGTTGACACACTAACCTGTTTGTGATCTGTTTAACCCATTTTTTATAACTCGATTAACTTGTATACGACTTGATTATTACTCGTCAACATGTTTGACACGTTTAGATTATTTAGTTACGGTTTGAAGTGTGTACATATTAGGGTTGATGTTTTTGACAAGAATAAAATAAAGGCCATCAATTTGCAACTCGTTTTTTTAACAGCAAGGAGGTTAATTATATAATCAACCGAAAATGGTTAGAAAAAACCTAACCAAATTCGAAAAAAAAGAGTTACATATATAAAAGCGGATTTTTCATCCATTCGACCCCTCCAATATTTATCTTACTATTCCTATTACTAATCCAAAGAAAAGAATATTGGATAATTGTCTCCAAAATAAGATTTTTACTTGGATCGTTAGCTCGAAAAACAACTTCATTTATGGAATTCCATATCATCCACCATGTCGTTAAGAAGATGCCTTCAACCACCGATTTTTTTTTGAGATCCCAAATTCGAACTATCTAGCCATTCCAAAAAAACTGTGGGTCGGTACAGACTTGTAAAAGAAATCTCTAGCCACTTGATATAGAAGCATGTTTTGGTAACTTTAGATAAAATTTTATGTATCGGTGTACGTGGCTAGTACGCAGGAGGGTGTTCCTGAGTACTTAGCCTGCACACGAGTTTGGTCCTGCGTACTTAATAAGTACGCAAGGCTTTTGCTTTGCGTACTTGTCAAGTACGCATGACCAAACTCTGCGTACTTAGACAAGTACGCAGGTAGTGTTCCTTCCCATATAAATATGAGATGATGGCCTCATTTGTAGGTGGAACTTCTGGAACAAGGTTGAGAGGTGTCCGGGTCGGGACGAGCTCTCCCGACCCCTGGACCGTGAGCTTAGATGAGAGATGTGTGCTCCTTCGGTATGTAGTCTGTAATACGGGATGACTTCTATGCTATGAATTACGTATCGTTTCATTATCTTTTGTCTTTGCTCTTGTTTCTCTGTCTCGTTTCTTGGTTCCCACACAAATCACAGAACAGATCCGTGTATCTCCGCTGCGCGACGAGGCTCCCGGGACCTACATTTGAAAACTGATAACCAAGTAGAATGGGCAATACCGCAAGATGCAAATAAATGGTCAACCGTTTCTTTTTTCAAAGAGCAAAAAGGACACATAATATAAGGGATGTCAACACCTCTATTACAAAGGTTATATCTAGTTGGAAGCCGGTTCAAAAGCATACGCCAGGTGAAAATATTAACTTTTTTGGGCACCCCTTTACACCCTCTAGTTTTCAAAGAATAACCGGTAACATAGCTTTGTCAAAGAATTTCCTAACCTCTTTCACTTGAAAGCCATCTTGAAGATCAAAGTCCCACCACCATTCATCCGCTTTATCTTATAAATGAATATCTTCGAATAAAGAACATAGAGAACCGAATTGTACCTCCTCCCTGCCACCTCTCAAACATCTCCTCCAATTCCAAACCCAATTTCCACCCGAAACGCGATTAGCAATCAAACATTCATTTTCAGCTTCAAGAGCTGCAAGCCGAGGGAAGTAGGAGGCAATAGTAGAATCTCCTAACCAAGTATCCAGCCAAAACCTTGTAGCATTCCCGTTACCCACTTTTCTTTTAATTGCCGAGAGAGGAATCAACACTTTATCATTAAGGTTATTTACACACTTCACAATTCGGTTCCATGTACCATTTCCTTTCCCCACTTTATCGCGGTCAAAGACATCTTGATTCCCTTTATGAATAGAATCAATAATTGAAGCCCATAACGAATTGGGACAATTATAATATCTCCACCTCCATTTGAGAAGAAGAGCCAAATTAAGAGAGTGTAAACTCCCAAAACCCAATCCACCACAAGATTTGTCCGCCAAGGTTTGCTCCCAACTAATCCATGCCATCTTTTTATCGCCGTCCGATCCACCCCAAAAGAAATTAGAACGTAAACTTTCTAATTTCTTTCGAACAATTACCGACATAAGAAATAAAGACAAATAAAAATTACCAACTGCACCAAGGACCGACGTAATGAGAGTACCCCTACCCCCAAACGAGAGAAGGTTTGCTTTCCACCGACAAAGTTTATTTTTGAATTTTTCCTCAATCACATTCCAACTTTTTGACAAAGCAAGGTTTTCGCCAATGGGGATCCCCAAATATTTAATTGGAAATGATTCTGATTTACAACCAACCATAGCCTCCAAAGAGTTTACCTCATCAACTTTCACCCCAACTCCAAGGATACTCGATTTTTGGATATTAATTTTGAGACCCGATGCTAGAAAAAAGCAATTAAACGCCCGTAAAATTTTAGACAAATTATCCTTCGACCATTCCCCAAAAATAATCACATCATCCGAGAAGAATAAACGCGAAAGAAGAATTTTGTTTTTACCAATTTTCGTACCTTTGAAATAACCGAGGTTAATTAGATCATCGATCATGACATGTAATCCTTCTATAACAAGAATAAATAGAAATGGAGAAAGAGGATCTCCTTGTATTAATCCTCTTTCCAATTTGAATTCCTCCATAGGGCATCCATTAATCAATATCGAAGCGTAGGCCGACTCAAGGCAAGCCTCAACCCATGATATCCAATTCTTACCAAAGCCCATAAACTGCATCATAGAAAATAAGTGTTCCCAAAATAAAGAATCATATGTTTTAGCAAAATCTACTTTAAAAAGCATCATCTTCTGTTTACTTTTTTTGCACCAATCCACCACTTCATTAAGAATGAGAGGTCCGTCAAGAATCTGACGACCTTTAATAAACGCTGATTGATGATGACTAACAATCGAACCTACAACCAAAGCCAATCGATTAGCCAACACTTTTGCAATAATTTTGTATTGAAGATTAATTAGGCTTATAGGCCTAAAATCCGACACAATAATAAGATTTTTCACTTTCGGAATCAAAGTAATAAAAGAAGCATTGCACCCTTTAGGGATTTTACACTTCTTACAAAACTCCAACACAAGATCAAAAATATCACCTTTCAGTATCTCCCAATGTCTCTTAACGAAAGCGAACGTAAAACCGTCTGTGCCAGGGGATTTATCATTCCCACAATCCCATACTGCCGCTTTGATTTCTTCTATAGTAGGAATCGCTTCTAAAGATTGACTTTGTTCCCTCGAGAGTTTATTGAATTTATGGCTTAGATCATCCATAGGAACCCCGTTGAATTTACGAAATTGGTCCTCAAAATAGTCAAAAAATGCTCTCTTGATTGGAATGGGATCGGAGAGCCAAGTGCCTTTGCTTTTAATGCCTCTAATGCCCAGATGTATTCTCTTTTTATTTACGATCCCATGTAAAAACTTTTTATTTTCATCACCCTCTATGGACCATTTTACTTTGATAAAAATTTTAGAGATGAAAGAACGTGTATATCAAAGTAGATTAATAATAAATTTGATGTATGTATATTTGCATATTATCATTAAAATTTTTATATTATCCTACATTCCTACTACTATTACATAAAAATATTCCTAAATAATAGTTATTAAAATGTGAAACATGGTCTTTCAAACTGTAAATCAAATCGTATTATTTTTAACCCAGCCGAACTTACTGATTTAGTTTTGTTTGAATAATTCGGTCGGTTTTATCGGGTTTTTAACATTCATAATTTTTAATTCTAAACAGTTGTTAAAAAGTATTTTATTTATGTTAAATCAAGTTGGTAGCACCATATATGAGATAATAGAGTTGACTATAGTTGAGCTTGATTATTTTTGTCAGAACATTAATGCAAACTGATGACAGTTATAATCCTTTTAATAGAATATTCAATTATTTATCAGAAACTTTTAAAGAGCAAATTATATTTTACGTCTTTTATGTATTTACTAAATTTTTGTTTACTTTTTTTAAATAAGGAAATTACATACTTTGTCTTATATGTTTAAAAATGTTTGCATGTTTAATACTTAACATGGGTCAATTTCAGACACTAAGGGGGTGTTTGGGATTACTTATTTACTCTACTTATTAACTTATTAACTTATATAAGTTAATAAGGTGTTTGGGAAAGCTACTTATTTAGTCTACTTATACCATTTTTCAAGAAGTAAGTCCATCCTTACTTATTACTTATAACTTATTAACTTATAGCATAAGTCAATAAGTAGTTTTCAAAGAAAATCCCAAAGTTTTTGAGAAGTTACAAATTGTGACTTATGACTTATGACTTATTACCTTTTTGAATAAGTCATAAGGAGTTTCAAATAAGTAATCCCAAACACAGCCTAAGTGTGATCACATGCTTCACACGTGGGGTCAAAATTGTCTTTTGCAGTTAATAAAAAAACAAATTATATTTTTATCATTTATTTTATAACAAATTTCAAATTTTTTCTTTAACTTGAGCTATTGCCATAAATTGTCTTTTATATTTAAACTTGTTTGCACATTTCATAGTTTTCTAAGTTAACTCTTTGTAATGATAATCAATAAAAATGGACATTACAGTTTTGTTATGAAACTTTAGCTGTACAATATTTATAATCATAATTAGTTATAAAATTTCAAAAAATGGCTTAGAAAGTGTTAACGAGTCAAACATAACCCGTTTTAAAATGGTTACTTATTTTGTCCAAATTAAGTACCGACTTTACAATTTTGTTAAGATTGAATTTGTATTACAAAAACTAAATAAATGGTTGTGAGAAATTTAAAAGAAAAAGGGATGCAAAGTACTTCTGATCATTTGTGAAGTGGCATTCATAGAAGGTTCCACGTATATTTGTGAATGAGATCTCTATATTTTAGGGGTGGTTTAAATTGGTTGTGAGTGGAGAAGAGAAAAATGTATAACTATTCTGTATACTGTATATTTGAGGAAAACATTGTTTACCCGTATAAATTTTTTAATATTTTTTGAAAGTGGTTCTGAGTGAAGGAGAGAAAAAAAGTAATAGATAAAGATATAAAAAAGGATTATTTAATTAAAAACTAGAAAGAAAAGATAATGATTTTATTGTAATTATATGGATTGAGATAAAGAATTATTTAATATCTTTGGGCAATCCCTTTGGGAAGCAACCTTGATAAATATTTTTAAAGTCACACATGATAAATAATCTTTTTAATCAACTCTATTTGATAATAAATAAATAAAAACTTTAGTAAAATTCAACAATTTTCCCTTAAAGAAAAAAAAAAGTAAATTTTTCTTTTGGCTCCTGTGGTTTGGTTTGTTTAATCCTTTTAGTTCAAAAAAGAATAACATTTTCAGCCCCTAAGGTTGTAATTTTATAACCATTTCAGTCCATGACACTAACCCTGTTAACGTTTTTGTTAAGTATAGGACAATTTAGTCATTTTATTCCTAAGTGAAATAGTTTAACCTTGTCAGTCCAATAAAAACTTTTTTTAGACTTTTTCATAAAAACTTTTTTTCTACTTTTTTAAAAACGTTTTTTTTTTACTTTTTTGAAATCATTTTTTAAGTTTTTTCCCTTAAAAACGTCTTTTTGAACCTTTTGAAAAATGTTTTTTTAACTTTTCTAAAAACATTTTTAATTTTTTTCATTAAAAAACGTTTTATTTTTTTTCTTTTAGTTTTTTTTTTATAAAAACGTTGTTTTAGCTTTTTTGTAAAATGTTTTTTTAACTATTTTAAAAACTTTTTTTTATAAATAGTTCGCTATTTTAAAAACTAGTTCACTTAAAAGTAAAAAAAAAAACGTTTTTAAAATAGTTAAAAAAACATTTTACAAAAAAGCTAAATAAAATTTTTATATAAAAAACTAAAAATATGTTTTAAAAAACGTTTTTTATGAAAAAAAAATATATATATATTTTAAGAAAAGTTAAAAAAAAACGTTTTTAAAAAAGTTTAAAAAACCTATTTTACGTGAAAATAAACTAAAAAATGATTTTAAAAAAGTAATAGAAAAACGGTTTTAAAAAAGTAGATTTTTTTTTTATGAAAAAGTTTAAATAAATTTTTTATTGGACTGAAAAGGTTAAACTAACTCATTTAGGAATAAAAAATGACTAAAATGCTCTATACTTAACAGAAAAAATTAACAGAGTTAGTGTCATGGACTGAAATGGTTACAAAAATACAACATTAGAAGCTGATATGTTAAAAAATTATTTTTAAACTAAAATGGTTAAAGAGACCAAACCACGTAAAAAAACAAAATTTACTCAGGAAAAAAAAAAGAACTAATGACATACCAAGTAGGTCTTTTCCAGTGAAGTCTTTATTTTAAGATGAAAGGGCATGGACCATAATGAGACAGGCTGACAATAAGTCCATAATTAAACATAAATTTCATGAATACTTCACATCTGGAATCATAAACCTTTAGTAATAAATATAGGGGACTACTAATGGGACACGGGAATTGCTATCTGGACCGGGCTCTATACGCATCGTATAGGGCAATACGATGCGTATAGCCTTCACAATTTCCCAAACCCGACAACATCGTACTCCTAGACATTCCAACCCCTATACGCATCGTATAGGTCAATACGGTGCGGTTTAGGGTACGAGGTGACTTCTGCATGTTTTGATGAGATATTCTTTGTCACAAATGTCGTGGAGGAGATATTCTTTGTTCATCCGAAATCCTACGAGATGTGGCGTGCGTTCCCGCATGTTTTGATGATCGACGCAACGTACAAAACAAACATGTATAGACTTCCATTTGTCCAAGTGGTCGGTGTGACCTCCACACACCAGTCGTTCTGCGTCGCTCATGCATTTATATCTAAAGAACGGGAGGAAAACTTCGTCTGGTTGCTATTGCAAATCAAAGGTATGTTGCAAAAGTGTATGGAGCCGCGCGTGATAGTAACAGACAGGGACAAAGCTCTTATGAACGCGTGTGACAAAATATTCCCGAAAAGTTCCAAGAACCTATGCCGGTGGCACATACACGAGAATATCTCAAAACATTGCAAGGCATCGTTTACAGACGAAGATTGGGAAAATTTCAAGTATTCTTGGTCGGTATTGTGTGAGTCTCCTACGCCAGAAGTATACCAGTACAACTTTAACCGGCTTTACGAACGACTGTATGCAGCCAAACGAGGAAGTAAGTTTTGAATATTAAATAATTATTATGGTTTAATTTATTTACAATATTAAATATTTATTAGGTTTTAAATTATTTTTGTAGGAGTTATTGACTATGTGACAAAAAATTGATTGGACCCATATAAAGAAAAGTTTGTATCGGCCTGGTCCAACAGAAAACTCAATTTTGGTCAACATACCACGAACCGAGTCGAGAGCCAGCATTCGCTCTTAAAGAGCTATATTAGAAATGCTAACAGCTCGCTGGATAGACTTGTTGGGTTTGTTGATGAAATTGTAACAGATCAGTATGTACAATTACAGCATGGGTTTGGAACAAGCCTAATAAGGAAAATGGACAGGCACGTAAGTATTGAATTGTTTGATAACCTACACGGTAAGGTTTCGCATAAAGCTTTAAATTTGTTAGAAAACGAGTGGTATAAGTTATCAACTATACGGAAACAATATGCAACGTGTGGTTGCCAACTTTTCAGTAGTTGTGGGTTGCCGTGTGCCTGTCGTCTGGCAAATATCGAAGCTACAGGTCCGGTCAACCTTTTAATATTTATCTTGTTTTATCTAATTTCAAACTTTTCTGACTATCTCGTTTTAATACAGGTGGCAGAATCCCGCTAGATGCGGTGGACGTCTTTTAGACGAAGCTTGATCTAAAACCGTCGTTTGTCGAGGATGAAAATGTAGACGTGGATAAAGTACTTGGTCAAGTGAGAAACAAAATTATGTCACAACCCGATCAGGTCAAAAAAAGTCTGTTGTCGAGAATCGTAGGGGTGGTATTTCCGATCAATAGTAAGAAGAAGGCGCCTATGGTACAAGAAGATACTCGCGGTCGTCCAACTTTGAAAAAGCAACAACAAAGGAAACAGGATGTCACGAGAAACAGCTCGTTCACAGGATCCCAACAAAGCATATGTGACCCTGCGAGACATAGCTCCTATATTGCGTCACACGACTCTCGACAAGCGAGTTCAGTCATTCAACACCGTCGTTCAACGACGGGTAAAGGAAAGCAACCATCAGATGATAACGCCCATCATGGGTTTCCATAAAGGAAACAATACGCAACGTATGGGGCTATACGCTGCGTATGGTTTAAGTTACCCGGTAACTGGCCTGCGTATGGCTTGGTTGGCCGCGTATGGCTCGTTTTGCCCGGTAACTGGCCTGCGTATGGCTTGGTTGGCCTGCGTATGGCTTGCTTACCCGGTAACACCCTATACGCCACGTATAAAGCTATACGTGGCGTATAGGTTTTTAAAAAAATTATTTTAAATCATTTATTTATATTAAATAAATAATTTATTTATTATTTTAAATAATTTATTTAAATAATAAAAACAATTTATTATTATTTTAAATCATTTATTTATATTAAATAAACAATTTATTATTATTTTAAATATATTATTATTTTCAGATATGGCGGATCACGACGACGATGTTCAGATGGACGAGTTACAGGATCTTGCGCACTACCCCTATTTGGATTTTCCGGCAGACTCGGAGTGGTATGGCCGGTGCCAAAAGCTACGTGAGGTGCGTTTGGGGCCGGGGACGGCGGTGGACTGGGAGCTTCTCCAGGAGGTCCAGGAGGCGGAGCGGGCCAGGGCCATCATAGGCGAGGACACGCCATGGGATCGGCTTTTTGATCTATCATTCACCGAGACCTACCGAGAGGTGGTCGTCGAGTTTCTTTCGACGTTCATCTACTCAGAGGAGGGGCTAGCGCCCGTTCCCGAGGAGGCGCCGGCAGAGGAGCCGGATCAGGTCTCCTTCCGTATTTTTGGCCACCAGTACCGTCTGACCCTCCGTCAGTGGGCCGTCGCGATGGGCTTGTACTTTGAGCCCGAGACGATTTTGCCGGTTTACACCGCGGCGGTGACGGAGGTGGACAAGGAGGTACTCCTTGTTTTTTGGGGTTTGATTTCCGATAGCCCTTGGTTAGGTACCAAGGCGAGGGTTTCGGGGATTAGAGACCCCCTCTATAGATATTTGCACCGGCTTATCTCGACGTCGATCGCACCGCGTCAGAAAAGCCGTGAGTGGTGCACCGATAGAGACCTCTTCTTTCTCTACTGCCTGCTTACAGGCACGGGGTGCGCCCTATCCACATGCCTCGCTAGTTATTTCGCGTCTGCCTATATGCGGCAGAGGCGCGGGCTTTTGTATGGCGGCGCTTTTATCACTCAGGTCATGCGTAGTATTACACCATGGCATGCGCATGAGCCTGAGTTGTTACCGCCCATTCCCCCTGTCAGATTAGACCGCCGCACGGCTAGCGGCATGCGCATCACGCACCGTTTCCCGGGGCTCGGCCTACGGTTTGTAGGGGCCGTCCAGGACCAGGTTTGGGTCCCGGTGCCGTTGCCGCCGATGCCTGGACAGGGGGGCCCGCAGATGCCTGACCCGCCACTAGGTGTGCCGTTGCCGGCGCCGCATCAGCCGCACGTGGAGCCCATCCACGACCATCCGCCACAGCATCCCCGACACGCGCGTCGGTCTGTTAGGCTGGACAGGGCCACCCAGGCATTGCTTGAGACCCTTGCTGCCGACTCACGGTGACTTGTTGCCGAGTCACGGCGACAGGCTCGTCAGAGCGACCGCATGGAGGACCTTATGATGTGGGCGGTTGGTAGCCTCGTGGATCTATCACGAGCCGCCGGCATCGAGCTACCACCACTACCACTGCCACGTCATTATCCAGACGACCCCGTTCAGGATGACGGCGGGGCCGGTCAGGATGACGGCGGGGCGGGTCAGGCTTAGTTGTTTTTATTTGTATTTAGTTTGTTTCTTCGGTTATGTATGTAAAAACATTTTGATGTATATATTTAATTTTGTGATGTAATGTATATAGTCTTTTACTTATTTCTTTGGTTGTAATGTTTAATTTTTTGTTTGTTTGTAATGATAAATTATAAATGCAAAAATATAATAAATGTTAACAAAGTTATATAATTTAAATTAAAAAATATAACAAACTTATATTAACAAAGTTATATAAATTAAATTAAAAAAAACAACAAACTTAAATTAATAAAATACCCTATACGTGGCGTATAGGGCAATACGCCACGTATAGAGGTTTTTAAATCGACTTCTGCCAACTTTTGAAGCAAAATTAAAACCCGTGGCCCATACGCTGCGTATAGATCAATACGGCCCGTATTGGACCCAGCCGCCAGACCGGGAATGCGACGTGGCATTCTGTTGGCAGAGACTGAACCCTATACGTCTCGTATTGGCCTATACGAGTGCGTATAGGGCGACGGCATGTCCAATTAGCAATATTCCGTGTCTTAATAGATTCACCCTAAATATAAATAAACTATATCTTTTGTCACATAAAGTTTTGGAAAATGGCAGAGATGAGAAGGCAGAGAATTTTGCTTTGTGTCAAACCATCTTATCAAACTTATCTCCATTCACAGAGGGTATAATATTTACCATGATCTTTTCCAGTCTACTTCAACTATTGTATTTGTACCACAATTATAATAATTTATCATGAAATTTAACATCACAAAACTCTTTCATTTACACTCAACTCATAGGAATCAGACCCACAGATTTATAAATGTGAAGTGGAGTCATGACTCCATTGATAACCGCGGTTAATGAACTCGTGTGTGGATCGATAAAAAACATTAAAGACCGGAAAAACGATCAAAGTTCACGTTCTATCTTTAGAAACGAGGTTCATTTACTTAAGTTTTCGTTCTAGATTTTAGGTTTTGAGTTTGAATTTTGATAATTTTTATAAAAAAAAAAATAATTGCAAGTTCTAGATTACCAAATCATGTGATAATTTAAATACTCATATGCCAAGTACATGTAGCATAAATAATGATGATGAAGAAAGCTATGTAGGTAGATGCAAGTATCCTAGTAACTCTAAGTTGCATTCTTTTTCACTGTTATTAACTTTAAATGTGAGATCAAATAGGGAAATGCATATTAGGTAGTTCCATATATACCTAATCCCAGGGGTTCTGAGTTCCCATTATGGCATCCTTTGAAATCACCATCTATGTGTATGCACCTAAATGTTTGCTAAATCTTTCACAAGAACAACGTAAACACATGTAGAAAATATAGAACATATATTATTCATGTGATTCACTCTACTGTGAGCAAAAAAAGTCTTTTCACGTTAAGAGCTTAAATTGTACTATTTAACCTTCATTTTAGTGTATTTCAAATGAAGATAACTAAATATTCAATATACGGTCATTGGGTTGGTGGCCCAATGGTAAAAGAAAAACCTCTTAGAACACCAATGTTTCAGGAGATCTTATTATATATTTCTGGTGTTAAGTGCATGTAAAAAACATATGTAAAATGCGCTTTAACCGGTTTATTTATCTTAAAATTTCGTTTTTCTTTAATAACTTTTCTTTCGTTAACGTTTTTAAAAAAAGCGAGTACGCGATTGTTTTATTTTTTTTGTCAACGTTCTAATATAGTTTTTTTTAAACAGAGTTGTATTCAAAATCAAGTTTTTTTTGCTATCGTTTCCTATAGCGCGTGCCGTTTCCATTGTGGTACCGTGCCGAAACGAACCTGTTATGAGCGAACAACATAATTGCCGATATTGGTACTATGGAACCGTTATAGGTCTTTGCGTTTATGGTTTTCAATGACCCAAACTTTTTCTCCTTTTTTATTATTTAGTTTTAGGTTTCTTTTTTATTAATGTTATTGCTAATGTTACGCCAACGTTTTCGTTTAAGTTGTATTAACGATCAACCTTATGCCTACGGCAGATCCCTAATGTCTGAACTTAAACTGATAATGTGACCAAATTAAGTATTTTTTTAAACGTTCCGATATAACTTTATTGGAAAACAGAGTTTTATTCAAAATTGAGTATTTCTTTTTTTGGTATCCTGACATATATCGAGTGCCGTTACCGTTATGATACTGTAACGAATCAAACCTATTATGAGCAAATATGTTGACATGACACCCGCGCTTCAACTAGTTTAAGGTAACAAGAAACGATATAAATTTAAATTATTGGATCTTGGATCAGCATATTTGAATCAGCCCAACAAAAAAACTGTTCGAATTTAAGCCCATGATAAATACTTAACAGCCCAAAATAGTCTATGGCTTGAAATTTAGCCCATAAAGGCCATGATATTGAATTTCAGCTCTAGTCACCGAGGAACTAACCTCTGAATTTCGGTTCCGGTCCGACACTCCGACCTGGTAAACCGACACACCGAAAACATCATGTTATATATCAGTTTGTTATATGGGATGGGCTTATTTTGCTTCGGTCTCAGTCTCGGTCCGGTTTCTAACCGTCCGATCATACTACAACCCATGAACAAACCTAAATGACACATTAAATAGTGACTACTTTAGTGATTTTCTCTTATTTCTATATATCAAATAATGTGAAGAGCCATCGTAGCATTTGCGATTTCCATATCAACCAAGTTACACAATATGACTCGGTTTACATAGGATTTTATGTTTTGATAAATATTTGCCTATAATTTGCTTTTTTTGATGAATAATAAATAACATCTGGGTAGGTGGCCTAGCGGTGAAGACAAAGCCTCTTAAAACACGTAGGTTTGAAAGTCTCGTGTTTAAGTCCCACGGGAGTAAAAAAAATCACCGTTCTAAAAAAAGATGAACAATAAATCGTCATTACATATTAATTAGATATTTAAAAACAGAAAACATATATTACATGCATCTGTTAAATTAACTAATTAATTAATACTTTTATATATTTAAACCTTCGTTAATTACAAATCAATTTAATTATCTTACACATTTGTCTTCATGACTTCATTTTAAACAATGATACGTAAACTTATAAGATGCCAAAAATCCAGCAATCATGAATCATTCAATCATTAAAATTTCTCACCTATTATTACAACTTCCTTCGATGAAAACAAATATATGTATATATAAACACGGAAGGTTCCATTAAGAGTTGATTTTTCGTTAAAAACGTTAAGAAGTTGGTCAAACGAACTCCGATTGATCTCATTCCAACGGCGTTGGAACCGTCTCATCAAACCTTAACCCGGACCCAAAAACCTAAACCCCTCTTCACCCGCACCCCAAAAACCTAAACCTCCATCCAACTCCACCCCGAAAAGCCTAAAACCACCACCCTACCCCCCAAAAACCTAACCCCCCACCCCACCTCCCAAAAAACCTAAACCCCCCACCGCCACTCCCAAAAAAACCTAAACCTTAAAAGCTAAATCGTAAGGCTAAACCATAAGCCTAAACCCTAAAATTCAAACGTAAAATCTAAACGCTAAAAGCTAAGATGGTAGAGTTCGACGAGACGGTTTCAACGCCGCTGAAATAAGCTCAATCAAAGTTCGTTTGATATCGTTTCTTAGCGTTTTTATCTATTTCTTCTCTTATTTGAACCTACCACATATAAACATTTTAAACAATGCTATGTAAACATATTAGACAAATTTACATAAACTAACAAATTTAATAGGTTGCAAGTTGACATCATTTACCAAAATAATCAACAACGTCTATGGAAAAATCCGGGTAAGGCCGCGACGGAATATTCCGATCACTCCGGCCACTACTAATCATCCCATCAAAACCCAATACATCAATGGTCACCTTCCTTTTCCGAAACGTTTCATCGTAAACAAATAAACCCGCCTTAATCGACTCCGATTCAGGCCAAACCCTCACTTTCTCCGACTTCAAAACCTCCGTCGCCAAGCTCTCTCAGGCCTTGAACACGCAGCTAGGCATCACCAAAAACGACGTCGTCCTCATCTTCACTCCCAACTCAATCCAATACCCAATCAGCGTATTCGCAGTCATCGCTCTAGGCGCCATTGCGACCACAGTCAACCCTCAGTACACCATCGGAGAGATATCCAAACAAGTCACAGACTGTAACCCAAAACTCATCATCACCGTTAAAGAATTGTGTCATAAAGTTGAACACTTTGGTCTACCAGTTGTGTTTTTAAACTCAGAAAGTTCAAGAAACGGATGGTTTGGATATAAAGATTTGATTTTGAAACCTGATTCAGTCTCAGAACTGCCTAAAGTTTCGATTCGAGGAGATGATACCGCGGCGTTGTTGTACTCTTCGGGGACAACTGGTGTTAGTAAGGGTGTGGTTTTGAGCCATATGAATTTCATTACAATCTCTCAAATGATAACTTGTGATCAAAGATTAACGGGGAAAAGGGTTACGTGTTCTTGTGTTTCTTGCCGATGTTTCATATATATGGGCTTGGGATAATATTGTATTCGCAGTTACAGGAAGGGAGCAGTGTTGTATCGATGGCGAAGTTTGATCTTGGGGCGATGTTGAAGAATGTTGAGAAGTATAGAGTGACGCATTTGAAGGTGGTTCCACCGGTTGTGGTTGGTTTGGTCAAGCGGCAGGATGTGGTGGAGAAGTTTGATCTGTCTTCGCTTAAGGAGATCGGGTCGGGTGCAGCACCATTGGGGAAGGAATTGATGGATGAGTGTGCCAAGAAGTTCCCTCATGTTTTGGTTCTTCAGGTAAGTTTCATGATCTCTAGTTTATATATTTATTTATGGGAAAATTCCTAAAATAAAATAAACATGTGACGAGTTAAATTTCACGACATAAACGGTAACTTTTTAACTTCCATAAAATAAACATGGTAAATTCGTCGGAACATCTGTTGGTTCAGTCCCAAGGTTGTAGCCAAAATAGAAAGAAGAGTTCACTTTGTATGGTGAGTAGCTAAAATAAGAACTTTAATTTTGGTACGTGAAGTGTGGTTTTTTAATCTTACAATTCATTCTTGTCATAGATTCTTAAATAGAAACATGCATACGTGAACAATAAATAGCCACATTATCTCATAATAGTTCTGCATTCATCTCGCGTTTTTGACGCAATAACACTTGAAACAAAACATAAATAAACTGTAAAACAACTTAAAACAAAACATAAATAAACTATAAAACAAAGTGTTAATCTGACCCGACTTGACCCTATTAATGACAGTCATTCAAACAGTCAAAGTCAAACCTACCAACCAAACATTCAAAGTCAAGCCTACCAATCAAACAGTCAAATTCAAACTGTTAATCTTACCCAACTTGACCCTATTATGACGGACCGTCACGCCACAAAATGACCAGCAGCTGACGCGTGCCAAGCTGACTCGCAACTCTAAAACGGTGACGGATCATCACCAGCCATAACAGTCCATTACGGCTTGGCGGTGATGGACCGCCACAAGTCCAAATTTCGCCTATATGATTCCGTTCATTTCACAACATCCCAAAATGAAAATTCAAGTTTCAAACTTGAATACCACTCTCAAAACAACCCATTTGTAGTTTAACGTGTCTTAACCCTAGTTAAACAACAAACGCTTGGAAGAAACGCGTAGAACCTCCACCAAAGTAACCCAAGGATATAGAAACAAGTGTCGAGGTGTTGTCCAGCTAAGAAGAGAACATTAGGAACTCTCAAAGCTTCCATAAATCAAGACTTTGTTAAGGTGAATACATATTTCAATACATTTTGGTTTTCAAAATCATGAAATGGTTTTTTCTTATGGCCCGACTAAAATGAACTACTAAAAGCATTTGCTTGTAGAAGGTAGTTTGCGTGACAGCATTCATGTCATAGGGTCATGTATGATTGGATCCAAGTTATACATGTGTTATAGATGAAACGTTGTAATGGCGCTAGTACCGGGCTCAATTGTTGGTACACGTGAGACATCGCTGTCACATTTGTGTATGTGGTGGCTAACGTAAAACACCGGATCAACCGAGTAAATACTAATGTGATTAGTGGTTAAACCTTTAGGTGAAATACTCCAAATGAGTGTGTAAACTACCATCCAAATATGGCAAATTGTGTTTATTTCTTCAGTTTAGTCCGTATCAAATATATATGTATTCATAAGCTTTTGCTTATATGTCTTAAAAACAATTTCAGGTAACCAAAGATAAGTAATTTTGAATGGTTTATGTCGGAAGGACTACATCTCCTTGGCAGATGCTAGAAAGATATGATGTCGGAGGGAGAATCAATTCTAGACATCTGCTATAGACTGTTGGCTCTATAGTTCCTTGGTTAACAATATTTTTGTAAGATTTTAGGGTGAAATTCCTGGATGAAATGAAACACTTTGAGTTATTGAAACTCCTACACATTTTTTCGCTGCGTATTTCAAACTCTGAGATTTATAAAAATAAGAAACCAGGTACCAATTGCTGGTCATACGCCCGGAGTCCTGAAAACGGGGTGTGACAGGTTGGTATCAGAGCCACCGGTTTTAGTAAATTAGATACTAGAATTAGTATCCAAGCTTTAACCTAGATGGTATAATTGGTTTTAGCAAATAAGAAACTTGGTTTAGTATCTAATCTTTGACAAAAACAAAATGCCTACTAGGTAAAATTAGGTAGATACTTATACATGGATATTTGTATCTAAATGATTATTATACAGAATGTCAGGTACTAGTAGTTACTTTACCTACGTCTTTAGGAGCGATCATTGTGCTAACCAAGAACCTAAGGAAAATCCTAATTTCCTAGGAACCAGGGAAAGTCCAATATTAATTCCTGACAATGAACCATACGATCCCTCCGAGGAAAATCAGGACCATTTTTGTGTATCCGACTGTCCCAGACATGCAGAAGATTCTGATCTGGATAATTGGCGGATGGATACTCAAACGTCATTGGTAAGTCAAATAAATACAGGTAGAGTGGAAACTGGACCTAGCAAACCCACAAAACCAAGAATGCGAATAGAGATGCCAACAAAGACAGTACAAGCCGTCAGCAGAAGAAATAGAAGAATTTAAAAAAAATTACCAATGGGCAAGGAATCCAAAGAAGAACCGCAATATTATCCTCCTGCTTTCGTTGATCCCTATGTATTCCCGACATTTGAAAATCCATAAAGCTCTACTTCACACCAAGAATCAATAGATCCGTTTGAAGATTACCCAACCAATGTTCCTCCCTTAGAACCAACGGATCCCTACCAGAATGTATATTCAAACATTGTGATGGGAGGTAGAGATCCCCCAGAACAATATAGTTATCCTTCGATTCATCCAATTTCACCTATCGAGTGTCTGTACCATGCCTTATGGGAAACACATGAAGTTAGGAAAGACTTGATAGACAATAAGAAGAAGAATAAGTCAACCAAAGGAAAATTATTAAAGTATAGAAAGAAGTTAAAGAAAATAGGAAAGGACCTAATGAAAAACTAACTTATAATTAACCCTTCAATTCCCATCGAATATATTATTTCCCTTTAATAAAACTTGTTTTCTGGTTTTGCTATTGACATTGTAATTTGTAACAAAACAGTGATCCTAAACGAGTTACTAGGTATGGTAACTTATGATTACAACTATATGTACAATAGGGATATGGCATGACTGAAACCACTGGAGTTATCTCTTAAAAGAGTCCAATTATAGGACCTCGATACTCTGGTTCAGCAGGGAGGCTTATCCTCCAAACCAAATGGGTGAAATATGGGTTCGAGGGGCTAACATAATGCAAGGTAAGATCGAGTTGCATCAATAATTCATTTGACACTTGAATCTTTAATATGAAGAGTAATATTAATTTGTCAATTTTAATCTTTGTTAGTTTTGAATTTCCAGGTTATCTCAACAATCCACAGGCTACAAACTTTACGATAGATAAACAAGGCTGGTTGCATACCGGGGATCTAGGACATTTTGATGACGAAGGTCAATTATTCGTCATTGATAGAATCAAAGAACTCATCAAGTACAAAGGTTTTCAGGTAAAACATATTTCCATCATGTCATGCATATATATATATGATATCTCGCTACTATAGAAATGACCATTTGCAAGCTTCAACGGTAGTGCAACTGCTTTTGCAACCGGTTTTAGCCATCGCTTAAACTCTCGTTACAACCGATTTTTATAAACTTTTTTTGCACTGAACATTTTCGTGACAAAAAATAGCGGCCTAAAGTTTCCTCGCAAAATTACCAACCATATAATTGCGATCCTTCCATTTCGTGACCGGTTTTCTATTTTAGTTTTTCTTTATATAACACTTAAGATCATTCACAACCGGTTTGGTATAAATCTATGAATGAGTTTTGTATATTTTAAGGAGTGATTTAAAGTGGTTGTGAGTAGAGGAGAGAGAAAAGATATAACTTTTTTGTAAATATAATGATAAAAGTAGTGGTTTTTAGTGTAATTATAAGGAGATAAGGAGAGAGAAAATTAGAGATAAAAGGTAGAAAAAATAGTGATATTTAGTGTAATTATAAGGATAAGTAATATAATGAACCGGCTGGGAATGCTCTTAGACCATTTTCCAATCAAAGTAATTTATTTTTTATTCTTTTACCTTTTTAATATAATTTGCGGCAGTTTTTACAACTAATTGTTTGTTTTATTTCTTTAAATAAAATTTGCCACCGCTTTTGCCACCAAAATGTTTTTAATTTAGTTATTTTCAAAATAATTTGCAAGCAAATCATTTTCGGTAGCTACTTTCGTGACAATTTTATTTCATTCGCTAATCTGGTCGCCGCGACCATTTCTATCGGTCACAAATTTTAACAGCTTTTGCATCGTTTTGTAGTACCGTCTTTTAATGATCCTATTTTCAATCTTTACGTCTTTTAACTTTGCTCAATGCGGGTACTTTATAGGTTGCACCGGCCGAGCTTGAAGCACTTTTGCTTACGCATTTTGAAATATCAGATGCTGCAGTGATCCCGTAAGCCAAAATTATACGATTAATCGTTTCCCGACTACATATTTTGATAGAAGCACGTTATCCTTTCTACTAGGTTTCCCGATGATGAAGCCGGTGAGGTTCCGATTGCATTTGTGGTCCGATCTCCAACTAGTTCGTTTACTGAACAAGATGTTAAGAAATTTATTGCTGAGCAGGTAGAGCTAATTCGAACTATTTCATGATTATTTACCATAAAACACGACAATCATTTGCATGTTAAATGATCTATGTAGGTTGCACCTTATAAAAGATTGAGACTTGTGATGTTTGTAAACAACGTTCCAAAGTCAGCTTCAAGGAAACTTCTCAGACGTGAACTTAAAGAGAAAATCCGATCGAAAATGTAAGATTTAATAAAAGATGAATTTAATGTTTCATGTAATAAACAAGTAAAGGTAATAACGCGAGTTGGATTGACAATATTCGAAACATTATATTAAAAAAAATGAAACTTGATGAAAGCCCGCGCATTACGGTGAAGATGACTCATCTCATCGTCGAATCTCTCAATCAATCTCTAGCGATTTCACTTGCAGTTTCTCATCTGCGGTCGCGTTTCATCGACGATCCATAGCTGGTAAGGAGCGTTGCAAATCTCATTGAGGTTTAATTTTTGATAAAAACAAAAAACCAAAAAAATAAGGCTGGGGTATTTGAACATGTTTAATTAGGTGTGGAGGCGGGGCTCAAACCAATGAGTTTTGTGTTAAACTTTCATTGTCATTTACTTAACTGAGGAAGAAAAATATATTATAATTACTATTCACAGCGGTTGCTAAATGTATACATGCTAGTAATTTTATTCGTGCGTTGCGACGGTTCGATTCTTACTGCGCCACAGTATATTCGAAAATTAATAAAAAGTTACGTCGTTATAAAAGTGAGCTTAAACACGAAAGTGAAAAAGTATTGTGGTTAAAAGTGAAAGTGGAAAAGTATTGGGGTTCAAAGTGAAAGTGGAAAAATATTAAAACAATAAAAGTATTAATATAAATATTAAAAGAGTAAAGTGCCATTTTCGTCCCTGTGGTTTGGTCATTTTAGCCATTTTCATCCAAAAAGTTTTTTTTTAGCTTTTTCGTCCTTGACCTTTCAAAATCTATCCATTTTCATCAAGTTGACTAACCCCGTTAAATTATTACCGTTAAACCAAGGGCATTTTCGTCTTTAACGGTAATATTTTAGGGGAAAAAGGAAATAATAAAAGAGAATAAAAAAGAAATTTTGAAAAGACGAAAATGTCCCCGGTTTAACGGTAATATTTTAACGGGGTTAGTCAATTGGATGAAAATAGATAGATTTTGAAAGGTCAGGGATGAAAAAGGCTAAAAAAAACCTTTTGGATGAAAATGGCTAAAATGACCAAACCACAGGGACGAAAATAACACTTTACTCATATTAAAATAAAAAATTGTAACCAAAGTAGAAAATGGAAAAGTATTGGGATTAAAAGTGAAAAAGTTCACAGTGACCAATTTGTAAAAGTTTAAAAGTTTTTTTTTGCCAAAGTTGAAAGTGAAAAATGGTTGTAGTCTAAGAAACTAACATCAGTCAGACTCACACTGATATAACTTAAAACCTGAGAAGAATACATTGTATATATCTTGTACAGGGTTCATCATATAATTTAAAGTAAACTCTCGTTTTAGTCCTTGTGATTCGGTTCAATTCCCTATTTTAGTCCAATAGTTTCAAAATCCTCATTTACATCCAATAGTTTCATCATTTATCTCCTTTTTAGCCAATCAACTAACCTCCATCTAATTTTCTGTTAAGTTTTAACTGAAAAGACTAAAATACTCTTAAACTAATTAGGTAACTTATTAAGATGTTTAATAGTTGAAGGATCACTTGTGTAAAAATAAAATCAGATTACAATAAATATTTTAAGGGACCCATTCACTCTAAAAAAATAAAACCAAAACCAAAATTTATTCTTAAACCTAAAACATCATATCTTAGTCTTTTTAGTTAAAACTTAACAGAAAATTGGACGAAGGTTAGTGGATTGGCTAAAAAGAAGATAAATGATGAAACTATTGGATGTAAATGGGGATTTTGAAAGTATTGGACTAAAACAATGAATTGGTGTAAACCACATGGACTAAAACGGGAGTTTACTCTATAATTTATTTAGGACTTCACCACAGTTTTTTAAATACCGTTGTATTAAAATTTCAAAACTCGAACAGTTCCGGTGACCCCGCTCTAAGTAAGTCCACCCTTGACCGCAGTTCCACTTCTCCAATTGTATGTGATGCAAATCATGTAAATGAGATAACTTTTTTAAATAGTAAAATGAAAATAAAATAGTTATTTACCATGGATTACATGATCTTGCCATACAAGAAGGACTAACTTTAGTAATTTCTGAAAACAAACTGTAATATAAACATACTATATTATTAAAATTAAAATAATAAACTCCCTATATGCTGTTTAACTTCCAATTACAACTCTCCCATCTCATTCATTACAAGACAACACATGCATTAGGGTTTTCGTCATTAAACATCTGAGTGGTATGCGTGTAATTAAACGTATACTCAGGCCGACTTACATACTGCGGATATATGTATTGACCTTGACCATGACCATGACCATGACCATGACCAGTGAAATACTCCATGTCCATCCTATAGTTATAGTTATTCTCCGCCACCGTCGGCCCCCCGCCACCACTTTCTTTCCCCTTCCCCTCTCCGTCACCACCACCACCACCCTTCGCCTTTTTTCCACCACCACTTTCCTTCCCCTCTCCGTCACCACCGCCACCCTTCGCCTTCTTTCCACCGCCGCCCTTCGCCGGGACAATATCAGCCTTTTTATTCAGTTTGTCCTTAAGCGCCGCCGTCAACACGTTCATGTCCATTGCTCCTTTCACCGTCACCAATTCATTGCTCTTATCAATTGACATATCCACAAACCCTGTAAATCGTTAGACGTTAGTTAACACCGTTAAAACATGGTCTATCACACTACTTAATTAGAAGATGATTTACATAATTACCCTCGGTCTTCCTGACCAGCTTTTGAATCTTCTTGATGCATCCCTCGCAGTGTAATGGCACCTTCAACACCGTCGTCGTCACCGGAATCTGATTCATCGGAAAGTCGGACAACATTTATCAGTAAAATTCAATTAGACAAAAGTCGGGCACCAGTGACGCGTAAGTTAGCAGAGGAACTCACCTTTTTGGCTTTATCCTCGTCTTTCTCGGCGGCGGTTTGCTGTTTCTGTTGTTTCTTCTGTTCTCCGCCACCACCATTATTTTGTTTTTTTGCTGCCGGAGATATCAATTCCACCTTCTTTTTTATTTTTTTCTCAACAATCTCACAGAGTTCGATCGGGTCGAATTTACCAACCGCCGTGATTTTCTCCCACTCATTCTCCGCTCTCTCCACCGATTCCACACCTAAATACACACCCAAATTTCAGAACAAATACAACCAATGTTTTCAGAGCCAGATCCGACGACAAACCAATTGGCCTATAGGTCCGGTGGTCGGACCGGATGAACTGGATTTAGAACCGGATGACATAATAAACAATGTAAAATATTAAACTATATATATATAATATAAAATATTATGTGTTTTGATATTAATTATAATTTTAATAACATATAAAGACTTAAATAAATAAAATACGTTATTTGTAATACTAAATTACTTAAGAAAAGAGATTTTGAAAGAAACAAAAAATTGGAAATCATGTTCGACCATTCGGTCTGATTGGTAACCGGCTAGTTCCAACAAAAACGGCTCAAATAGCCATAATCAGACTGGTTTTCAATCTTGCCGGCCGGTCCGGTTCAAAAATCATTGAATACAAGCCAAAAATAAAAATCATACGTAATCCGGAACAAAATGTAGCAAAAACCGCGAAATTATCAATGAAGAAATGGATTACCGTCGAGAGATCGAACATATTTAACGACTTTTCCCGCGCAATCTTTGCAATCCATGTTGATTTTGAGAACCGCCATTACAGTACCATCACTCTTTTCGTTTTTCCTGCCACCGTTGATCTGCTTCTCATCGTGGTTACTCTGATTCTTCTTCTATTAAATCCATGAATATAATTAAAACTCAACTGAAGTAAATAACTTAAATAGAACTGCTTTGAGAAAAAAACAGAGAACTACCTTCGCCATTGATGAATTTCTTTCTTTGGTAGAGATGGATGTAAATTGCTCGTCTGTGAATGAAATTTGAAATGTGAGTGGAAGTTATTTATAAGGGTTCTTCGTGGATGATAGTGTGAATTCAGTTATGTTAATTCGTTAGATTAACGATATAATTTGAAGATGAATGTAACGTTGAGGAAAGTTCGTGGTAGTTGCTAAGAAACAATGTTAAGAAGAAAGGGACATGACCCTAAGCCAGTGGGTTCTGTGAAGTTGACTCAGAAGTCAAAATGTCACTCACCTTTACAAAAGAGAAAGACTAAACCACTTTTTCTTCTAAAGATTGTTACTTTGATGGTCTCTTTTTCATCCTAAAGGAATGAAAATTATTGTTCTTTTAAAGTTGTATTGTTTCTAATTTATTTGAGAATGTATTGTGGTTTTGGACTCCTAATATAGGCGAATCGTAAATTGGTTGTTTCGTTCGGGACACCGGGACCGTCAAGTAAATTTACTGAGGATAATAACTCTTTAACAGGAGTGTTTGTAACACTTTAGAAGAATCTCACACGTCATAGACAAAATAGATGTTGGATTCATAAGTAATGTTTTAAACATTTTGGTTGTCAAAAAAGAATCTTATGATTAGACGTGATTGGGTGGAAGTAGTATCAGAACGAGTGGCGTTTGAAGAAGTTTACACCAGAAAAACAAAGTGGTGAACTTTCGGATGTAAAACCGATTATATTGATGGGTTGTTATCGCATGAGAATGCAATAAATCACTGATGACATCACATGACTAACAAGTTCCATCTCAATGGCAAAATCGTAATATATTTGGAAAGAAATGAAGGTAACTTCTTGGGGTTTTCACTTGTCTTTTCTTGGCGAGAAATTCCAACCATATTATTGGAATTGGGATATTCAATCTGTGATCCACTCGCTTGTCTATAATTATTTAAAATTGTACATTATTTTTATGAGATGTCTTCAAATTTTAGTATCAATAAAAAAAGCCTTTCTTTAGTATCATTCTTTTTGACGAAATAAAATTAATGGATTGGATAGAATGAATTTCCGTTTGGAGCTATCAATGATTCAAAACATCAAACGTGTTAATAAAGTTTTTAGCAACTAGCATGAACCTTTGTGGAGACATATGATTAAGATTAAAGACTTTTATTGGAGGGTGGGGTACCGATAGCTTAGGGGTTTAGTTTTTTTTAGACTTGTGATGTTACCTTCTTGGCTACAAGTATCAACGTTGCTACCTGTACTATCCTCATTTTCACCAATTACATGTTTTCATCATATACCGTTCTTGGTTGCTTATTGGTTATGTTTTATTAGATGATGTTGTTGTTTAATGTTTAGATGTGGTTCTAATATATTTTCAGGTCCAGAGAGGGTTTTTGGAGTTGAGTGTCCAAGGAAACAGCCTCTCTATCCTCGCGGATAGATGTATGGTTTGCTTACATGTACCTCCTCAGACCCTACCAATTGCTTGGCTATTGGTGGAATTTTACCGGGCATGGTTGTTGTCATAATTGTTGTAATTGGTGTTGGAACTTTCAATGTTTAACACAAAAACATTGCATGTATGGGGTTCAAGCCTTGAGTATTTGTAAAATGTGTGTTTCTGTCTCCAATGGCTTGGAATTGATCAGCAAGTTTCTTTTCACCATAATAGTAGGCGGTAATAGGTTTGATTTCCTTACTTCCAAATTTGGATATAGGTCGGCTTTGTAATGAGACTTCTTAGCAAATACCTTTTCAAAGAAAGTCTCTTCAATGACTTTCCAAAGTTCGGCGGTTGTGGTTTGATGTGCGAGCATCAGATCTAATTGGACATGATGGAACCTGAACTTGGAGACCAGTTAGAGTTGATTAGAAGGTGATATTTTATTTAGAGAAGATCAAGGCGTTATTTTTTATTTTATTAGTTTACCTTATATTATTATATGTTTATCTTGTTTCCATATTTATCTCCTTTGGTTGTTTAGTATAAGTAGGGTTTTGGTTATTTAGTTTTACAGTTAGTTTTTGATTGAGTTTTAATTAATAAGAACTTTGTTCTTGGAACCTTTGGTTCGTTTTAGAGACTTTGTTAGCTAATTGTTCTTGATCCATTTGATTGCTTTCATTCCTGCATTAGTTGGTATCAGAGCTTTTGGTTCTCAAATTGCTCGACGTGAAAGTGAATACTTGTTTGCTCGTAGACTCGCCGACAGAGGCAACGACACGAGTGTTTTCTATTCACGTGCTCGTGGAGAAGAACGACGCCCTACTCGCAGAGCCGCCGACCGAAGCGGCGATGGGTTCTATCTCGATCCACGGGATCTTAAGATCAAACGACTCCGACAACGAGTCCTAGATCTAGAAACGCAACAAGAGATCAAACGGCTCCGACAACGAGTCCGAGATTTGGAGTTGCAACGGGAGATGCGCAAGGCAGAAACCGAGTCGAGCATCGTCGTCTAGGACGAAGGTGGCGACGAAGAGCAGCATCCGCTCGGCTATCACCCACCCCTGTTCTTTGAACCAATCTATCCGAATGGTGTGTTAGAAGATGAACCCATGTTTGATGAGGATGGGATACAACCCGATAAAGAAGAATGTATGTTTGTGCAAATGGTCCTTAGCGGGGTTAGTGTTCAAAGGAATGAGTTTTTTTCGTCTGAGATTCGTGGCTCATTTTCTAGAAAACGGATATGGTTGAGTATGTTTAACAGCTTAGAGGAAGTCACAAACGTGCATATTGGGAAGAAGCTCAAGTTTCAAGGGAAAATACTTGCAATAAATTTGAACTCTAAAATTCAAATTGAAGATAAGATTGAAGCTGCCAAAACCATGGAGTACATTGAAAATTTCAATTCTGAGTCACTAATACTTTGGTCCAATAATAATGGATCAAATATGAATGAGTTTCAATTTCAAACAAATATGAATGAGAAGCCTGCAGGTGGGTCGTATAATCTTGATATTGCTGTTGGACCAAGAGAAAAAAAATAAAGAAGCATCCTCGAATTCTTCGACCGTGCAACCGACGTCGACTTCAATGGTATCTCTTTTTCAGCCAGTTTGGTTAGGCTTGCAAATGGTTCCTGACGGCAAGACGGGTGAGACGATCCGTGTAGTTGGACTGTTTAGACGGGTCATGATAGTAATGAATAAGAATCGGGTTGATGTTCCTTTCGATCCAGGTGGCTTTAATCCGGAGGCAAAACTTGAAGACGAGTTTTTTTCTACGACGAAGAGTATGATGCGGGAGCATCAGATCTAATTGGACATGATGGAACCTGAACTTGGAGACCAGTTGGAGTTGATTAGAAGGTGATATTTTATTTAGAGAAGATCAAGGCGTTATTTTTTATTTTATTAGTTTACCTTATATTATTATATGTTTATCTTGTTTCCATATTTATCTCCTTTGGTTGTTTAGTATAAGTAGGGTTTTGGTTATTTAGTTTTACAGTTAGTTTTTGATTGAGTTTTAATTAATAAGAACTTTGTTCTTGGAACCTTTGGTTCGTTTTAGAGACTTTGTTAGCTAATTTTTCTTGAGTCATTTGGTTGCTTTCGTTCTTGCATCAGTTGTGCCGATAGCGAGATAGACAATGGAAGGATCTAGGGTAGTATTAATGCGCGCACACACACCTGACCATATGATCCCATGTGTCACCATCATCGGTGGGGTCGGGAAGGACATAAGGGGTGGGTGGGTTGGGAGAAATATGGTCAAGAAGCCCCATTGTTTTCAGAATACTCATCACGAAAGGTAATTCTCGTTATTTAGTTTCACACTAACATAACTTGGGATATTAGCAATAGTGGAAAAGCATTGAGTATCACGTGGAGGGGCATTGGTTTCTGTTATCATGGTGTAGTTTAAGAATGTTCATAGTGATGGAAAAACGCAACCGACCACGAACGGTAAACAACAAAATGCGGAATTAATCTTCGTTTGGTCAAAACTTTCCCGACCCGAATGAACCTGCTAGGATGCATACAAATAGGGTATTCCAAAATAACCACAACAGCCCCAAATCACTATGAAAATAAAATAGAGAGACACCGAAATTTTTAGCGTGGAAAACCCTCAAACGAGAGAGTAAAAAACCATGGGACTACTAGAGCCGCTTCAAATCCACTATCACCCAATCAAAGCAATACAAAGTCTTCTTTAGGTAAACTAGAGGCATACAATAATCATCATATACTTGGAATCACTAACATCAAGCATATGAAAACATAAACAAAGATAAAGGAGAGGGATCACCAAATAGAGTTACTCCAAGACTCGATCTTGGATACCCCGTTTCTTCTTTCTGTCAAACGAACTCACACTCAACCGTGTCACTAAAATGGCAGAAAGGCTAAGATCCAAAACCCTTTTTCTTTTTTTTTCTTGTTCTTCGAGAGATGATATCCCAGACCAACAAAAATTGTTGTAGTTGTTGACAAGAATTAAAGACCAAGTCTTTAATACCCCCAACTCCTCTTTGACTCTTTGGGGTGAATGACAGAAGCAATCAACAACCACAATTTTATTTTATTTTCTTTGATTAATTATTGGACTAAATAATAATAATATTAGTAGGTTAAATATATGACACCTCATGGGCTCAAAAATAGCCCAACAAATCTCCCCTTTTTGGCCTATGAGGAAGAGTTCGCCATCCCGGTGATCGAGCAACAGGTCTTCAACTTTTTCCTTGCCAAAGCTTTAGTCAACATATCGGAACAATTATCATCGGTGTGAACTTTATCAAGTTCAAACAACTTATCAAGTTCAAATAACTTATCTTCAAGTCCATCTCTAATCCAATGATACATCACATCAATATGTTTGGTTCTTTTATGAAACATAGAATTCTTTGCAAGGTGAATAGCACTTTGATTGTCACAAGGAACCACGTAGCACTGTTGCATAAAGCCAAGCTCTTGCATAAATCTTTTCAACCACAATAGTTCTTTGCAAGCTTCTGTTGCTGCCATATACTCAACCTCGATGGTGGACAAACCAACACACTTTTGAAGCCTTGATTGCCATGACACAGCTCCCTCTACAAAAGTCATCAAATATCCAGAAGTAGATTTCATGTTGTCCTTATTTCCTGCCATATCAGAATCCGTATAACCAACAAGCATCGGCTCTCCATTTCCAAATGTGATGCCCAATTTGGAAGTACCACGTAGATATCTAAGGATCCACTTAACTTCTTCCAAATTCTTTATACCCGGATTTGACAGAAACCGACTAACAACACCTACTGCATGGGCAATGTCAGGTCTTGTACACACCATTGCATACATCAAGCTTCCAACTGCTGAGGCATATGGAACTCTATCCATTTCTTCAATCTCCTCCTTAGAAGAAGGGCAATCTTTATCAATTAGCTTAAAGTTGGGAGTTAGAGGTGAACTGACCTCTTTGGTTTTAGCCATGTTGAATCTACGAAGCACCTTCTTAATGTATTGCTCTTGTGACATGTGTAGCTTCTTTGAAGCTCTATCTCTAGTAATCTGAATGCCAAGAATCTGTTTTGCTGGCCCCAAGTCTTTCATAGAAAAAGACTTGCTCAATTCTTTCTTCAGCTGAACAATTCTCTTTGCATTCATGCCAACAATCAACATGTCATCAACATAGAGTAATAGGATGATAAAATCATCATCACCAAACCTTTGAAAGAAAACACAGTGGTCTGAAGTAATCTTTCGGTAGCCTTGCTCCCCCATGACTGACTCAAATTTCTTGTACCACTGTCTTGGTGCTTGCTTCAACCCATAAAGACTTTTCTGAAGTTTACAGACATAGTCTTCTTTACCATTAACCTGAAAACCTTCAGGTTGCTCCATATAGATTTCCTTGTCCAAGTCACCATGAAGGAATGCTGTCTTGACATCCATTTGCTCAACCTCAAGATCAAGACTAGCAGCCAAACCAAAAATCACTCGAATGGAACTCATCTTCACGACTGGAGAGAAAATCTCATCAAAATCAATACCCTTTCTTTGACTGAACCCTTTGACAACCAATCTAGCCTTGTACCTAGGCCGTGAGGTATATTCTTCACTCTTCACTTTGTAAACCACTTGTTTTTCAAAGCTATCTTGCCCTTTAGCAGTTTCACCAACTCAAAGGTATTGTTCTCATACAAGGAATTCATCTCATCTTGCATGTCTCCAACCCACTCCCTTTTATGCTCATCTTCCATGGCCTCGGTATAAGACTCGGGCTCTCCCCCATCATTGAGTAACACATACTCATCAGCAGAAAAACGGGTGGAAGGATGACGATCTCTTGTAGACCGCCTGAGTGGGACAAATGCTGGCATATCTGGTACTAGTAGTTCAGGGTGGAAATCCTCACCCGGCTCTAACTGCTCTGGAATATCAACGTTATCAGTACCATGTTGTTCACCATTTTGAACATCATCTACATTATGTGTCTCGGTTTGCTGTGGAGGAACCGGATCCAAATCAGTAAGATCATCAGTTTGTTGAGGAACTGTCTTTGTCTTCTCAATATCTTTCAAACCCTGATCTTCCATGAACACCACATCACGACTTCTTACGAGTTTCTTCAGAACCGGATCATATAGCCTGTATCCAAACTCATCTTGCCCATAACCAAGGAATATACAAGGCTTGCTCTTCATATCAAGCTTTGATCTTTCATATTTGGGAATATGCACAAAAGCCTTGCATCCAAAGACCCGCAAATGACGATACGAAACATCTTTATTACTCCAAACCCAGTCAGGAACATTAAAAGACAAAGGAACACAAGGAGTTAGATTAATAACATGTACCGCCGTATTCAAAGCTTCACCCCAAAAGGAATTAGGCAACCCTGCATGCGAGAGCAGACATCTAACCCTCTCAGCCAATGTTCTATTCATTCGTTCTGCTAAACCATTCAACTGTGGTGTCTTTGGAGGAGTCTTTTGATGTCGAATACCTTTCTCTCTACAATAAGCATCAAAAGGACCAATGTACTCACCTCCATTATCTGTTCGAATACATTTAAGCTTCTTCCCAGTTTGTCTCTCAACTAGGGCATGAAATTGCTTAAACACATCTAATACTTGATCTTTAGATTTCAAGGAACAAGCCCAAAACCTTCCTTGAATGATCATCGATGAATGTGACAAAGTATAAACAACCACCAAGTGATCTAGTCTTCATGGGACCACATACATCGGAATGCACCAAATCAAGTATATTTTCTTTCCTAGAGGGAGGATGACTTTTAAAGGAAACTCTAGTTTGCTTACCTTCCAGAAAATGAGAACACTTCTTCAAATGAATATCATGCACACTGGACAAAACATCTTTCTTCAACAATAGAGACATCCCCTTTTCACCCATGTGGCCAAGTCACTTATGCCACAAGTCGGTCATATCAGAATTCATCACTGAGTGGACCGAGTCTCTAGAGATCTTCGGATGTGTCATGTATAACTTTGAATTTCTTTTACCTCTTGCCACGATTAAAGAACCACGAGTGAGTTTCCACATTCCATCACCAAGGTTACTGTGGTAGCCATCATCATCAAGTAAGCCTGCGGATATCAAATTAAGTCTAATATCTGGAACATGTTTTACATTGTGTAAAACCAGCTCCATTCCAGTATCAAACTTCAAGCAAACATCCCCAACACCAACAATCTTAGATAGCCCATTATTACCCATCTTAACACTCCCAAAGTCACCAGGAGTATAAGATGAAAAGAAATCCCTTTGTGATGTCACATGACAGGTAGCACCACTGTCAACAACCCAACTCGAATCATCATATGCAAGGTTAACCATATCATAATCACAATAAATAAAGAACTCTTCGGTAGCAGTGTTAACTTCAGCAATGTCATCACTACCATCATCTTTCTTATGGTTGTTCTTTTGATTGTTGTAATTAGCCTTCTTGTTCTCCTTCTTCAGTTGTCTGCAGAATTTAATTGTGTGGCCTTTCCTACCACAATGATAACACTCAAAGTTAGCAAACTTCCCTTGAGACTTACTACGATGTTTCCCTCTGTTACTTGGACCTCTACTTTGACTTCTCCCCCTGTTTTCTGTGACTGAAACATCTGAATGTGAAGAGGAACCTTGTGACTTTCTTCTCATCTCTTCATTAAAAATACTGCTTTTAGCCAATTCCATAGTGATAACACCCTTTTGCTGCAGAGTTGGAAAATGATGTCCTAAAAGTCTCCCATGAATCTGGTAAAGTGCCAAGGAGCCATAAACCTTGTAGTTCGTCTTCAAACTTGATACCCATTCCTGCAAGCTGATTAACAATTCCATGATAAACACTCAAGTGATCAGTAACAGGAGTACCATCATGGTATTTCAAGTTTATCAATTGCTTAATCAAGAACAATTTATTGTTCCCAGTCTTCCGAGCATACAACTCCTCAAGCTTGTTCCACAAGGTACGAGCATGAGTCTCCCCGCTAATATGGTTCAAAACATTATCATCAACCCACTGTCAGATATACCCACAAACCTTCCTATGCAAAATATTCAACTCTTCATCTGTTTTATCTTCAGGTTTGTCAGTGGTAAACACAGGCAAATAATAATCCTTCACATAAAGAAGGTCTTCTATCTTGCCTTTCCAAACATGATAATTAGAACCATTCAGATTCACAATCCTACTTGTATTAGCTTCCATTGTTCAGACAAGTCTAAACCCAATAATAAGAGCCAATGGCTCTGATACCAGTCTGATGGGAAAAACGCAACCGACCACAAACGGTAAACAACAAAATGCGGAATTAATCTTTGTTTGGTCAAAACTTTTCTAACCCGAATGAACCTGTTAGGATGCAAACAAATAGGGTATTCCAAAATAACCACAGCAGCCCCAAATCACTATGAAAATAAAATAGAGAGACACCGAAATTTTTAGCGTGGAAAACACTCAAACGAGAGAGTAAAAAACCACGGGACTACTAGAGCCGCTTCAAATCCACTATCACCAAATCAAAGCAATACAAAGTCTTCTCTAGGTAAACTAGAGGCATACAATAATCATCATATACTTGGAATCACTAACATCATGCATATGGAATCACAAACAAAGATAAAAGAGAGGGATCACTAAATAGAGTTAGTCCAAGGCTCGATCTTGATTACCCCGTTTCTTCTTTCTGTCAAACGTACTCACACCCAACCGTGTCACTAAAATAGCAGAAAGGCAAAGATCCAAAACCCTTTTTCTTTTTTTTTTTCTTGTTCTTCGAGAGATGATAGTCCAGACTCCTAGACCAACAAAAATTGTTATAGTTGTTGACAAGAATTAAAGACCAAGTCTTTAATGCCCCAACTCCCCCTTTGACTCTTTGGGGGTGAACAGACGCAATCAAGAACGACAATTTCATTTTTTTTCTTTGATTAATTATTGGACTAAATAATAATAATATTAGTAGGCTAAATATATGACACCTCATGGGCTCAAAAATAGCCCAACACATGGTTTGGTTTAAAACTGTCGGCCTAAACCGGTCATCAGTTTGGTTTCGCGATCGTTTTTTTTAATTTTTGATCGGTCGGTTTGGTTTGCGGTTTATACCAAAAACCGGTCGTATAAAACAGGACCAAACTGTAAGTTTTGATTATATAAAGTTGTTTATATATTTTATATTTGATATATTAGACTTAGTTAAAATAGATTAGGCTAACTCTAATTTAATTAGAGAAAATTGGGTTAACTTAGTTTATAGTAGCCCAAATGTGAAATGCCCAATCTCAACACACAAATAACTTATTTTTGTTGATAATCTAGTTAGTGCATGACAATAGGATTATGCTTTTGTAGCTTAGACAAACTAGGATCAAGAAACGGCATCCATGAAATTCAGGATGATGTATTTCTATCTTTACTGCTATGAGTTCGGGTATGCTTTTATTTTGTTAAAAGGTTCATAAAAAGTTGAACGTTCATCTCCAGTTTTTCTTAAATCATATTTTATGGTTTATTTTGGACAGCTTGAAAAGGGCCTAAAAAGCCAAAACTGTTAAACCAATCCGTTAATAACGGCTAGGTTTCCGATGATAAAAAACCGTACTAATGATTTGGCTCACGGGTTGACTCAAAATCCGTCAAAATCGGACCGTGAACATCCCTAGTGTAGTTTATGAAAGAAAAGGGTTGTGTGCGAGAAAAGGAATGTTTGTCTATATGGTAATATGGATTGAGCGTCTTGCTATGATACAATGTAAATGTTTTATTAAGATTAATTTTCACTATGTAACAAACTTGATAGAATCTATACTATATAATAAATAAAGGTTTTTTATGTCACGTGTCGCCACCATATTCAATCTTATCATTCTTTTCCCGTATCTCTCTTATTAAATGCACCCATATCTTTTAATAAATTACTAATTATACTAATAAAACGCATTTATTTTAATTATGTAATTTTTATTTTCAATCAAATAGTAAATGAAAGTCAAATTACATTAAATAGTAATTGACGTATTTCCGAAACCCAATTATATATTATTTTTTACATATTTTGAATTTTGTTTTATATTCTTAGTATACAGTAATACATTTTTACTTATGTAAAATACATAAAGAAAATTTAAGAAATTTATGTATTGATATTTTTTACCATTGTGCATTATACGGGGTCTAAGCTAGTGTACAATATATACTCATCTTGAAAGGAAGTCGATAACTATAGGAAAATAAATAGACATATAATTTACAACCAGTTGCTTATCACAAGCTGATTAAAATTCTTGATGTTTCAATATAACGTTGTGACATCTATTTTTTTTTTATTTTACAACTTTATAAGCTTCTTTTTACGTGTTTAATTACGCCAATGTTCGTGAACGGACACTAGTGAAAGTTTAAATGGAATAGATTGTTGGTTTAAACTGAAGGGGTAACTTCGTAAAACAGTAACAAAGTTTTAAAAGTATTTCAATTAGTTCATTTAATACGTATTTTATAAAGCATACATCATTGAATATAAGATAGTTACTCACTTAATTAAAACAATTTAAAAACTTGATTATTATTTTGTAATGTTTTTCGATAAAATGAAATAAATATGACTCGTAAAAAATAGGTTTGGATACGTAGGCTTCCAAACTAAGATACGACACGTGTTTCCCTATTTCCAAACACTCGTTATAAAATATCCTAAACCTCCCTTCCTCATTCTTCTCTCAAACCCTCCTATTTTTGAGGCGTCGCCTTCCTTATTCTCCCTTCACACCGACTCCATCTGCAAATCGGCCGGTGATTCTTCTCACGAAGGCTTTCGCTCCCACTCAATCTCTAGATCTTTCACTTTCCGATCTCAAGGTACCGATCTGATCGAAAATCATGTTTTCTAGGGTTTGTGTTCCCGCATATTGAAATTTGTTGTTATTTTGTTTCAGATGGTGTCAGATGCGAGCAAGAAGAAGGTGCTTCAGAAGAAGGCAGCCGCCGCTGCAAAGAGAGGAGGTAAGGCAGCTGCCGCCACTACTTCGGCGAAGGCGGCGGCAATCGGCACGATGAACGGTAGCTCCAGTTCTGATAACTTGTCCAATGGGATCGGGTCTCTTACGATTTCCGATCGTACTTGTACCGGCGTCCTTTGTTCTCACCCGTTGTCTAGGGATATTCGGGTAAGAATTTTGTGATATTCGATCTGTATTTAAATATTAATGTAAATTTGGGGGTTTTTATTTTTCTTATTTAATTTGATGCATTTAGCTGGCTAGTTTGATTGAATGACATCTAGAACACTTTGGTTTTGGGATTTAACAACCAGAAATTAAGTCTTCTTTGCAATCTCTAGTGACAGATAGTACTTTTAGGGTATTTAGTTTATATGATTTCATGTATCTCTTGATTGGTTTGATTGCTTGTAATGCCAAGTGTTTTTGTAACTGACACTGTAAAACTTTCATTTTATCGAGAAATTGATGAAAGCTATTGTCAAATTTCGTTCGCTAGTTTTGTCTTTAAAGTGCTTTGTTTCCATGGCTTATTAAAATTTTGTTATTTGGTCGATTTTGATGCTGCTGTGTCTTATTATTTGTGATTTTGTTGTGTGCCACAAAGGCTTGAACTTTGTAACAATGAATCTTTCTAACATATATAGTATTTTTACGGTAATTATGTTCCGTAATGTTGGATTGTTGTCAATACATTGCTGGTTCTCTCTAGAGTTTCAATAACTGGAATAAATCAGTCAAAATGGTCACAGTTTTGCTTATTTCTAAAACTAATTTTATTTCTATTTCTTCACATGGAAAGAACAAGAATTTTATGGCGGTATGCTTATTTTTCATCAGTGAGTTACGAAATTTGACGATTTGATTAATTTATATATGCTATTATCGATTATATGGATCACTACTAAAGATATTTCAATGTTTGGTATTATTTTCTTAATATTGGCTATTATTGATTTTATAGAACCTTGCTAAAGATATCTCAATGTTTGTTATTACTTTTGGCTAAAGATATCTCAATCTTTGGTAGCACTTCACCGAACATTTATTAAAGATATTGTAGTGTTTGGTGTTTCATAAAGACATATTAATGTTTGATATCGCTTTTGACTAAATTGTAACCCACCCTTTAAATTGTGATTGCAGATTGAGTCGCTGTCTCTCACTTTCCATGGGCATGATCTTCTTGTTGATACTGAGCTGGAGCTTAACTATGGGAGGTTTGCACTTTTCACCATTTTCTCGTGGCATGTTTTTATTTTCATATGTTTGGTAGCACTTCACCGTCCTTTTACTAAAGATATTTTAATGTTTGGTATTACTTCATAAAACTTTGTAAAGACATATTTTTTAATTACATTTTCTTGTGGCAAATTTTGTTTATTTCTATATGCCTTTTATGTTATAGATTTCTTATGGCATGTTTTTATTGCCATATGTTTGGTAGCACTTCACCGAACTTTTACTAAAGATATTTTAATGTTTGGTATTACTTTATAAAACTTTGTAAAGACATATTTTTAATTCCATTTTTCTTGTGGCATTTTTTTTATTTCCATATGTTTTTTGTATTTTATAGATTTCCTAATGATGTTATTATTTTCTAGACGATATGGTTTGCTTGGGTTGAATGGCTGTGGGAAATCAACTCTTCTTACTTCACTTGGATTGCGAGAACTTCCAATCCCTGATCACATGGATATATTCCATCTCACTAGAGAGATTGATGCTTCTGACATGTCGTCACTTGAGGCTGTGATGAATTGTGATGAAGAGAGACTACAATTGGAAGCAGAAGCTGAACGCTTAGCTGGACAGGTTTTAACATAACTAAAAGTTAACTTCTTTTATTTATTCTAATTTGGTATCTTTTAGTTAAAGCCTAATTTGCTTGTTGATTTAGGATGATGGTGGTGGTGAAGCACTTGATCGTATCTATGAACGCTTGGATGCTATGGATGCATCCACTGCAGAGAAACGTGCTGCTGAAATTTTAAATGGTTTAGGTTTTAACAAAAAAATGCAAGAAAAGAAAACACGAGATTTTTCTGGTGGCTGGAGAATGAGAATTGCTTTGGCACGTGCTTTGTTTATGAACCCAACTGTCTTGCTGCTGGATGAACCCACTAATCATCTTGGTGAGTTGATGTTTTCTCAGGATATAAAAAACTACATAAATTTCTGGTTCTAATGATGTGTTTTGAACGGATTGTAGATCTTGAGGCCTGTGTCTGGTTGGAAGAAACATTAAAGAAGTTTGAGAGAATTCTTGTTGTTGTGTCGCACTCTCAAGATTTCTTGAATGGTGTATGTACCAACATTATACACATGCAAAGTAAGAAACTGAAGATATATACTGGTAATTTTGACCAATATGTTCAGACCCGCTCAGAACTTGAAGAGAATCAGATGAAACAGTACAAATGGGAGCAGGACCAGATTGCTAACATGAAGGAGTACATAGCCCGGTTTGGACACGGGTCGGCTAAGTTGGCTCGACAGGCTCAGAGCAAGGAGAAGACCCTAGCCAAAATGGAACGCGGTGGCTTAACTGAAAAGGTTGCTCGGGACAAGGTTTTGGTTTTCCGCTTTGTTGATGTCGGCAAGCTTCCACCACCTGTGCTTCAGTTTGTTGAGGTTTCTTTCGGTTACACGCCTGATAACCTCATTTACAAATGCCTTGACTTTGGTGTTGATCTGGATTCCCGTGTGGCGTTGGTGGGACCCAATGGAGCTGGTAAGAGTACACTTTTGAAGCTGATGACAGGGGAGCTGGTACCTCTTGATGGCATGGTGAGGCGGCACAACCACCTGAAGATCGCCCAATACCACCAACATTTGGCTGAAAAACTCAATTTGGACATGTCTGCTTTGCTGTATATGATGAGAGAGTACCCGGGAAATGAAGAGGAAAAGATGCGGTCTGCCATTGGGAGATTTGGGTTGACCGGGAAGGCCCAAGTGATGCCCATGAAGAACTTATCAGATGGTCAAAAGAGCCGTGTGATTTTTGCATGGTTAGCTTTCAGACAACCCCAGATGCTGCTTTTGGATGAGCCAACTAACCACTTGGATATTGAGACGATCGACTCTTTAGCCGAGGCTTTGAACGAATGGGATGGTGGTATGGTGCTCGTGAGCCATGACTTCAGGCTCATTAACCAAGTGGCTCATGAGATATGGGTGTGTGAAAATCAAGCCATAACTCGGTGGGAAGGTGACATTATGGGTTTTAAGGAGCACTTGAGGAATAAGTCTGGTCTATTTGATTAGATCAGTAGACCGTCCGGTTCCGTTATCATAGTGTCCATATAATACCAAGCTCAAGGATCAAAAGGTGCGCATCCTAATGGGAACTATGATTATAGGTTACGGCATAATAGGATGATGGGCATGGTTAGCTTGTGAAATCTTAGGGGCTCTTGAACCTTCCTCATCCTTTTTGGGACCTTTTATTAAATTTAGTTTTTCTTTTCTTGCACTACTATATTTTGAATTTGATTTTGCCGACAAAGAACATACTGCTACAATTTTATTGAAGAGTGTAATGTGATACTTCTATGTTATATTTGAATTTCTTATCTTGTTTGCATATTGAGCTTTGGTTCTTAATGGGTTGATGCATGATCAATGGAAGCTGGATTCTAATCTTAGACCTCTCATAAATGGTAATCACATGCTTACCGCTGCGAGCCTGCAACGCTGTGTCTCTATCTGAAAGTTCTTTGTTTTCTAATGGAACGTTTTCAAAACATTTGGAGCTTGTGCTGTTAAGTTTGAGCTTGCATCAAGGCTTTTCAAGCTATCAAGTTTCGATTTCATCAGAAATGGCTACACCAAGCTTTTTAGTCTAGTAGAGCGGCATGCAATCCAAGATACCAAATCTAGTTTGAGCCTAGTCAAGGTGTTGTGTGCAACTTGTTTGAATCAAGTTTGAGCTTAGTCTAAGTTAGTTGAGTCGAGCTTCGGTCTGACTAGCTTGTGTCTAGCTCAACCCTTTGCACTTGAAGTAGGAAGTGACGTCGCCTCAATGGGCTGAGACTTGTGTTTATACCTTCTCTTGGCTCTTGCTGACTCGGTCCTTATGTATAGCTAGGCTCAAGTCATGACTAGCGGGGATGACATATGAGATGGGGGTATCATAAAACAGTGCTCGTTACTCTTACTCAATATCTATCAAGTTTGTGGATATACCTGTCTATAGTCTTATTTGGTCAAACATAATTCACTGGAATGCCCATTACCTAAAACTTAATCTTAAACTCACCTCAAGAAACAACTTGAAATATCAAATAATAAGCTACATTTATATCAATTTCAAGTTTGTAACTTCATCATACTATTTATAATAATTCTTTAAAATTATACAATACACCAGTATATTCGGGTAATTGGGCGGGTATCATCCAATAAAAAAGTCATCCCAAAACCGTGAATTTTTTTAAATGATCTCACGTCCAGATACCAGTCCTAAATGTTACGGGTTTTTCGTTCATATTTTATGACAAAAGTCTGACATAATACAACAGTTCTTATTTAATTATACAAACAAGAAATTAATTGACATAATACAACAATTCTTATTCAATATAAACAAGAAATTAATTATTTGAACTACCAAACTATCCTTTAAACTTTGCCTTAAAAGGAGTTAGCTAAATCCAAATGGTTTCTAGGTGGAAAAAAAAATTGTAATGATTTCTAGACAATTTGCTCGTGAAAGTAGCATAATCAATTTTTTTTTTGCAGGAAGTCGCTCACGTGTCAAGCAGATTGGGTGAATATGCTGGTTTGACTAGCAAATTATTGAATCCATTCCTTTGCCCAACATATTCAGGGGTGTGTCACATCACTCTCTTTCTCATGAACCTAGCAACTGAATGCATGTGGCTTTGAATCTGCTTCTTTGACCTGCGAACTCATGGTCAAATCACACCAATCCGCTTGTCACATGAGCGGCTTTCTGCAAGAAATTTTTGAATACGCTACCTTTACGACTAGATTGTCTAGAAACCATTACATTATCATTTTCACCTAGAAACCATTTATTTAGCTAACTCCCCTTTAGGAGAAATTGGATGTTTTGAATTCTATGCTAACTTGATCCAAAAGGGAATTAGATCCATTCAGTAACTTTCCAATATGGTGTTACATGAACTCCAACCAACATCATCTCCTGAACCCGACTCTCTCTGTGTCAACATCCACTCGAGCTCATTCGGCCTACACGGCACCATAAGCGCACCCTCATGGTCGAACCCGTACTCCTCGGCTGCTCTCTCCAACAATCTTTGAAAAGACGGCCGTTCAAGGCACGCCAATGGAACCACAAACCGCCTCTCTTCGTAATCATCGGCTGCAATGACAGCAAAATGCCCTTCTTTCACATCTTCAGGGACCGTTTCTTGGCCCGACCCGTAACCCGTGTTCCTCGGACCCCAATTCTTGGCTTGTAAAAGACTCTTTTGCAACTTCTCTATCACCACTTTAAGCTTCAAAATTCCATTATTTTTCTTTGCAAAACTTTGTGTTTTTAACTTTCCCATTTTGATCAAACAGTTTGCTCTTTATTAGGCAATCTACATCCTCATCAGTTTTACATCCTTTTATAGACCACTTGAGGAAAAGACTAAGCTTATCATGTGTGTGCAGTTGTGCACTATTTGTGTGTGTGTGTGAAGGTGTAGCATTTGCATGTGAATTGAGGTCATTGTTTGTGTAGAGTCACATCTGTCATTTATAAGTTTAATGATCCCTAAGGTACGTCCACATTGAAAGTACAATTCCCATCTGATTAGTGGATAATCATGGAGGTTTGTTGGAATACATTAACAAATTTGTGTAATTACATGCATGCGAGACATATGTTTAATACATAATCTGTTATAAGTAGAAAACGGTAAGAACCGTTTAAATTGTGATACATAAATGCCTATGTTTCTTTCTTTCACTACCTGTTGTTATCTTTTAATACACTGTGTATAAGTGTTTACGTGATTGTCACGGTTCTTTATTTAAAGTTGATTATGTATGTAACGTGTCTCCGATAAGAATGCCAAACACAAAATAGAGGCCTAATCATGAGTTGTATTTGCAAAAGTTTTAAGATAAAACGGATAGATATACATTTTTGGCATATCTTTTTATTTTTATGAAAAACTAAATTATTAAAATTTAACTATACTCAGTTTGAATAAAAAGATTTAAACGTTACCGACATAAAATACAATTTTTATTTAGCTAAGTAATGGACCTATTGTCGTCTAGTTCGGTTTCTACTTTCTAGTTCGTTTAAATTAAAAACATAAAAACTACAAAAATATATATAGATAAAGAAACACAACAAATAAAATTGACAACTATTCATGTAAATAATCTATATCGAAAATTTAACTTTTCTTTTTGTATAATAATTATTACTATATTAAGAAAACCTTAAAATGCAATATCGATGATCAATGAGAAACACCGACACAACCCTTTTTCTATGTTTAGTAATTATATTCCTATCTGTTGATCAAACATTTGCTTTGATGGATTTGTTAATCGTGTTGTTGCTTAAACTCCTTGCTTCTGGATCGTAGGTTCGAACTTTGTGCATAACATTTTTTTTTGTTTTTTTGTTTTTTTTTTCTTTCTTTTTAGATTTCTTATTTTTCTTTTTTACTTCTGATTACTTCTTTTATGAACGAGTGATAACTAAGTCATGTTTACGACTCAAAATTTTAAACTCTAAATTTTACCCATATAATATATATCCACCGATGTAGGTTCGAGTCTAGGGTTTGACAAACTGGGGTCTTTTTTTCTTTTACTTTTTTTATATTCGTTTGTTCTAAGATGGGCCTTATTCGGTTAATTTAGGTATAACCAAATTCAGAATATACATAACAGTTAACCAAACCATTTAACCAAATATGAATTCGGTTATGGTTAAAACCTTAACCGAATATGAATTCAGTTCGGTTTTTTCCGGTTTTGGTTACAGTTACTTACATATATGTCTTAAACATGTTATACCCTTGACTATCTTGTATAAATCACCGACTTAAGCAACATAGCGGAGCTTGATCTCCGGGTCACCTTCTAACATGGTCTTTACTGTTGCAACTCATATCCAAGCTTGGGAAGTTGGGATAGTTAGGCACGGTTCAACCAAACATTAAGCCCGGCCGTATTTGGTTGTAGCATAAATAAGACTCACATAAACATATGTATTTATTACTTAGAAATATAAATGTCTTTTCTTGCTACCATTGTATATATATGTCCATCAAAACATATAAAGTTATTTACTAAAACTTATTTTGTATGGAACACGTCTATATACGTGTGTGATATATCAAGAGAGATCAGGAAGAGATGCACGTAAGATGGAGACAAGAATCAGACCCAGGGTCCAAGGGTGTTGGATAGGCCTTGCACATTGGGGGTTGGCAGGGAGATAAGGTACAAGTGTCATGTTTCATGTGAAGGAACTATGAAATATGATTTCCTATTTTAATAGATAACAAATGTCTTCATGTAAACTTTATTTAGTCTAATAATTTATACAAAAGTTTACGTACATAATATTTTTTTAAAGTAATATAATATTTAAAATAAATAACTCTTCTAAATAAATACTTGGGCTAAATTATACTTTTGATTCTCAAAGTATTTTAGTTGTTTGACCGGAACTTAAAGAAAATATTTTGGATTATGTTTATGAATGTGTTGGACAAGTTTTTTCATGGTAATAAAGTAGTTCCTGCTACTTTAATGAATTTTATGTTTAAGAGGTGTATATTAATAAGTAAATTTAATGAGGGGATTATGACCTTACATACTACTTACGTGATATCACATTTTTACTCACACTTACTAATCACTACGCATAGCCTTACGTCTATTAATTAATATATATTAAATTTAAAGGCTTTGAGATCGAACGAAGAACCCTCAAATCTTCTCACGTGGTTGGGCTCCATGTCATAAATCCACCCACTTAGGCCTGACCCATACAAACCCAATAATTGTGGTATATAGTATTATCGTATATACAACAATTCTTCTTTTAGTAATTATTTGCTTGTAACTAGTATTAGCTATTAAGACCCGAGCTTTGACCACTCATCCGTTGACACTGACCCATCCCCCTCCTCTTCGAACCTTTACCTATTATTTTCACCAAAGGTCAGCCTCAACAGATGTTTACACGCTTCAGATCCAATCTCCGTGTTCAACATTATGCTTCGACTACTAGGGAATATTAGACGATATATTTTGTATATATTTTCAATGTTTATTAATTGTTATTTGTAATCATCTCTAGATCAACTAGTGTTGGTGACTCTTGTATAAATACCACCTTTATGTTTAATGAGAAGGATCCAATTACTCTCTAATACTTTACACTTGCTAAGTATAATTAGTAATGTGAACCTATGGCCAAAGTATTCAAATATTAATAGTTATTTAGATTTTAGAATACTTGTTAAATATATTTCCAACATTTCTTAACTTCTTTTATTTATAAACATATAGAACTTTGGAGTTGATGTAACTGAAAAGACTTAATTTATATACTACCTTTCACAATTTTTATGTCACTCTCTTCTAGATCATTTGTTGATGTAAATTATGTTTTATCTTTGGTTAACATGGTATTAATAAGGTTTCATGAGTTTTCTTGATAACGAGTTATCCAGATCAAGAAAAAACACAATTGTGGTTTGTTTGTATCAGTCAACATCTTATTAGTTATTTTGTACCCTTTATCTCAAAACTTTTCAATATACAATATCATTTATAGGTATACACATATACAGGGAGGATCATGAGAAAATTCTTCATTTGTAAAAAACTAAAAAACTTCTCCCTCAAAGTTTTAAACCTTGATAACCTTTCCATACGTTATATTTTAAAAAAAAAATCACGCCATAAAATCGAGTATTTTTTATTTTTAATTTGAGGATAGTGTTGCCATATTATATAAAAAAATCTTTTTAACGTATACGCAGTATCATCATATTGCATATATGCAGTACTGAATAAGTCTTGACACGTTAATTTTTAATATAGTAACATTATACTCAAGTTAAGGATAAAATGATATTTAATTTATTCGTGTATTTTTTTTAAATAAAAACATATGGAAAAGTTATTATTGTCAAAAAGTTTAAAGAATGAGTTTTCTAGTTTTCTCATAAACTCAACCATACGCCTATATTATTTATACGCTAAAAGATAAGACCGAATTTTTACATTATCAATAGCTTTTTTCTAGCCAATAATACACTACTTTTGAAAATCAAGATGAAATGGTGAACGATGATAATTGTGGTGGTGTACATCTCTCGAAACATCATCGGAACCGGGAAATTATCATTGTATTTTTATGTATGTACAGTATGTATGCATGCATGTATGCATTTACACGTGCATATATGTAACTATGTAAGGATGCAAGTAAATAGAGGATAGATATATCATATCATATATATATAGCTTGTTGCATTTCAAAATATCTAGGCATTCAATACATTATTGCAATAAAAGAGTATCCAAGTGGATTTTAAGGTCAAGTCTTTTTCTCTAATTGTACCCCTCACCCCCACCAGAAAGACACAGAAACATGAAAACATGTTCAATAATATTTCAAGCGCTTTCTGTGTAGTTTCTGGTAAAAGCTTTTGCATTTATTGTTGGAACCTGATTAATTAACGTTGCTGATCTCGTAAGAGTTACACCTAGGGCAACGGACATTAAATTCACTTAATATGATTAACTGGTAATAATTAATTATCAACGAGACGAGTTTTATTATTTATACTAGTTTATAAATAATATATTGATTTAGTCTTTTATTAAAATATAAACGAGTTCGGGCTTTTGTATTGCATATTGGACTTTGGGCCCGGTATTATTTAAAAGAGATTATAAGGAGATTAGGAGGGAGATCTCCTAATCCAACCTAACCCTAGCCGCAAGCCACAAGGGCCGGCTCTCCCCGCTTGGGCGATTCCGGCAGCCTCTAGCCGTCGCCACCGTCCTTGCGGGTTTCCGGCCGCACCCATTGCTCTCGTTTGGTTCGTGACTAGCATTCGTTCTATGTACTTCGATGTCTCGGTCGGTTATTCTATTAATCACAAAGGTATATTTAATCTCATTGGTAGATTAATTTTATTCCGTGTTCGTATGTTTTGTAATCTAGATCCTGTCAGGTTTTTCCGTTTGTGTTGTATCTTTGTTTTTCGCTGCGTTTATTAATTACCGGTTTAATTAATAATAAAGTTAAAATTATTGTCAACCGTTTTTTATAACTAACTTTTAACTGATCACCACTGTAAAACCCAACATTTATATTGTCAGAAGTTTAGTTGAGACATATAGATGTTAGGATAATTTAAAGATTTTAAATTTATAGTTGCATATGTGTACTTAATTAACATTTCTGTATTAATAAACATAACTTGGGGCGACCACTAGTAATTAACCGCTGAACGAGTTCCAGTTGACGGGGTTTCTGTTGAAGATAACCGAATAACTGCCAACTGACACTCTTTCATGAAACCTTGAGTCGTTCCAACTAAACCTTGTAATGGTTCCTTAACTATAAAGCGAAAGTCTTTAATCTAATTCTGGTTTACTTTTTTCAGAACAAAAAATACATTCTCGTTCTTGTTTTCTTTCTGATTTATTTAATTAAGATTTTGAGAGTACAATATCTTAATCTAACATTGATCATACACGATTAAAAGAGGTATCAAGTAGTATTTCAAAATACAAAAACCTACAAATAGAATAAATAGAATGTATGTACATTACACTGAAAACAATGTTCTACTGATTCAAACCTTTTTGTTCTCAACTCTTGCTAAAACACCAACAAGATGAACTGTTGGACCAAAAATAATAGCTCAAACGAAAACATATAAATTAGCACAAAATCATATATATTATTCATGTTTTGTCATTGATCTTGTTTTTACTATACAAAAACCCGAAAAAAGAAAATTTCTTCTTCTGCAATAATAAGAACACAAGCACTCGATAACCCAGAGCCATAAGTGAAAGTATCATCAAATTTTTCCACTTGGAATGATAGTTTGGAGGCACATCATATACATTTTCAAGAGCTTCATACGCCGATATGGTCCGCACCTCCCCCACTGTAAATAAAATTCCACTGTATTCATTCTCCAAGATCCCCTGAAAACAAAACATGTGAAAAATTCTTCAGAACACTTAAACAATAGTTTAATCTGTTTTTTCTTGAAAAGATGAGATATTTTGGCTATATGATCCAAACCAATGACTTTCTGAATTCAAATTTATACGGGTTTTCGATAAGAACTTAAAACAGGTTCTTTCATGTGTAAAAATCTCAATCTAGTTCAAGAATTTTGTCAAGTGTTTCTTCAAATTCCAAAATCTTGGAAATTTACAGTAAGTTAATCTGTTATTTCCTGAAAAGGAAACACATTTTGACTTTTGGATTCAAATCAATGACTTCCCAGATTCAAAACTTACACAGATTCTTTAGTAATAACTTAAAATTGGTGTTTTCATGTGTAAAAACACAAGCTAGTTCAAGATTCATGGTTAAATATTTCTTGAAATTCCAAAAGGTTTCATATCAACTTGGAAATTTGAAATCTTGACCGTTGTTTTTATTTGGAAAGAAATAGAGTATCATGAACCTGAATCGTATACGTATGGAAAGCAATGTAGGACATAGGGTACATCCATACAGGCCCAGGTAAAGCGCTTCGAATTCTAAAATAGCCAGCCGAAAGCATCATCATGACCTGCAAATTAAAAAAAACACGAAACTTTAATCCAAAAAAGATAATTTGACAAAATCAGGCATATGAGAAAGTCAAAGTTTTGACCAGACAATTAGGCATTTGTTAACATCACAAACAACAAAAGGAGAAAACTTACATGCATAAAAACCAGAATTACTATACTCCAAAAAATATCTTGCAAAATGGTGACAACTACCAACACTAGCCCTTCATTGACCAAAAGGCAAATGAAAAAGTTGACCACAAAATACATCAAATAGTTGAACTCGTTTCTAAGCCCGGTAAAGAAGCAGAAGACTAGACTTGATGAAATGGAGATGAGAAACAAGAACGGTATGCTTGCCAAGAATAGTCCCGTTAAGAAAACAAATCCTCCCGAATGTTTATTTGAATCTTCACAAGCATATACCTGCATTACATACATATAAAAGTTAAACTTGAATTGTTATGCAACCCACAAAATGGGTTGTGTAAATTAAAAATTGCTAAAAAGGAAACGTGTCATATGGTAGAACGGGTCAAAAGCGCCTCAAAGGTGCATACAACCTTTCAAATCTTTTATTGAAAAAGTCAGATTACCTGTTATGGCCCAAACACATTTTGACCCGTTACCCTACCCGCCTATTTACCTTGACCTCCTTCAGTTGTGCAGGCACTCCAAAGATGCTTAATAATGAACTAAAAGATATAAATGTAAAGATGGCAGCAACTTTTGCCTGCAACATTGAATGTGAATCATCAAAATCAATTTATAATGCATTTTCTTTTTCACTTGTGATATGATTTGAGTAATTTCATACATCAAAATTCAAAAACATTTTAGAAAATGTATAACTCATGCAACTCACCCCAACTGACGTTAGCGAATGGCCTAATCCATAAAATAAAGTACCAATACATAGTGTAAGCAGCATATAAAGAATTAACCGAAACCAATAATATTTCCACTCTCTTGACATAACTAACAATGATCTCCATGTCAAAACTGTAATTCTTGTTGCACTACTTGCCGTCCCTTTGCTTCTAAGAGATGGGCCTTCCTGGTGAATACAGATGAATAATTAATAAAACTATTAGTAGAATATGATCCAACTTTTAAACCATTTGACCCTTTTCTCTTTGTAGCATTTTTTACTGATTATCAGTAAAGTCCTAACTGTGAATAGAAAATGGTATCTATAGTATTGTACCGTTTCGGTTAATCTTAATATCATTGTTTCAACTGCTGCAGCATCAGCGGACGATTTATAGGTTTCTTCAAGTGTACAAATTGCTGCATGAGTGTCCATATTAACAGATGAAAGATCTCCATGATCATCCTGCCATAGTTAATGCAAGATATATAATAAAAAAAAGTTATAATATGTTACACAACTATGCAAGTGATCAGTTATCAGAAATACTCATAAAATTAAATACAATATTAAACGTAAGCAAAATTACTTGCCAGCTTTTGCACACTGAAATAATCCGGTCAAATTCTGTGTTTATTGCACGAAGAAAGTGATCAGAAGGGCTTTGCATGATTGGGCAAGGAAATCCAGCATTTGAGAAGTGCTGCATACGGCATAGATTATTTACAAAATAAAATAATTATCATAAAAAGAAATGGATTATTAAGGAAATGTTTTGTGGACAAATTTCCTTTTTTAATTGAAAGGATCTTACCTGCAAGCAAGCCAATGTTTCTCCGAAAAATAGTGTTTTCCCATTTGAAAGTAGACAAATTCGGTCAAAGAGGCCAAAGACTTCAGTACTACTTTGGTAAATAGTGAAAATAAGGGTGCAGCCTGTGTTTGCCAGCTTCTTCAGGGTCACCATCATCATTTGTGCAGAAACACTGAATATGGAGGGGTAATTATGGGAAAGAGACATTAGTTTACGGGGTCGGATGTACATTAAAAACTGATTATCTTATTAGGTTCATGATGATTATAAGTTTTTAGTGTTTGGATAACAATAGTTCCTTAAGTAATGAGATATTTTAAACACTCAAACAACTGATAATCTGATTGCTACAATCCAAACACCCTGCAACACTCTTTATTATAACTGATAATCTGATTCGGATTATCTTAATCATCACATTTGAATTTCAAATTACCTAGGGATGAATTAGGTAATTACATCTATTTCAATAATCTGGCTTACCTGCTTCCACAAATCTGATTACTTTGACCCTAATAATCAAAAAACAGAATCATAAACGCTTTTATCCAAACACTCAAGTCTATGATTACTGCAACTCACTTAAACCTACAATCAAACACCACATGAATAAAATATAATAAAAAACTGTTGTTATAATTAAGGAAAATCGACCTGTCAAGATGATAAAGAGGCTCATCTATAAACAAGAAATGCGGTCCCATCACGAGCTCCCTGGCAATGCTGACGCGTCTTTTTTCACCATTAGAGAGACCCTTTGTACAACAATGGCCACCTATGAGGTTGTTTGCATAATCACACAATGACGTGGCAGCAATAGCATCCTCAACAACATTTTTCTTCTCACACAAGAAACCAGGAAGTTGAAGTAACGCTGAGTAGTAGAGATATTCACGCACGGTCAACGAGCCGATTAGCGTGTTTGTCCTTTCGACAAATCCCTATCAATGGCAAAAGGATTATGATTTAACAAAGAAGGTAACTTTTCACTATTATGAGCATGTTAGTGTTAAAATCATAAAAAAATTTACATAAACAAATACTTGACTTAGATAAGATCCATAGTGCAAGGATGACTTTGCACCATTCACAAAAACCTCACCAAACATATTTGCTGAACCATCCAACTTTCCTAAAGGAGACATGAACAATCTGTTAATGTCAGATTAAGCTAAAGAGGCGTTTGTTCTAGAACTGATTATCTAATTACTGCGATTTGTTATCACCACGATAAGGTTCCATTGTTTAAAGCAAAATTGGATTTTAATACTTTCAACTATGACCCACTGGTCGATAATAATTCATACTGCAACTTGACCACTGGAACTCCTGACTTTCATTTTCATTGCCAAGAACAATCCCACTCAACCACTCCTAACTTTCTTCATGTGTTTTTCTTATTTTTTATCAAACATGAAATCTTTCTTGGCAGATATGCGGAGTATTATTAAATTTGTCCAAGAAAGATTTCTTGTTTGAAAATAAAATTAAAACTACATAAAAAAGTTAGGTGTGGATTGCTTTTGACAACAAAAATAAAATTTAGGAGTGTCACTGGTCAAATTGACGGTATGGATTTTTGTTGACAAATGAGTTATAGTTTGGATTATTAAAATACAGTTTGCCTTGTTTAAATGAACCAACTTTGGTCATTTTATCTATAAGTTTCTTAAAAAACAAAGCTTTCCAAACGCTAAAACATCCGACTTTTACAATTTCAATCAACAGAAACACATCCAAACACTATCTTCATCATCCTGTATGGATAATCGCTATTAGAATTTAGAAGCACCCCCAAGACTTGAAACATAAACAAATGACAACAGAATGCTGCATACCTGCAAGGGCCCTCAAAAGGGTAGATTTCCCGGACTTTCTTGGGCCCATGATCACAGTCATTGTGCCAGGTAAAGCGTAACCATTTGAGCTTTTTATGACCCTATCAGAATACTTTCTTTTACCCTTTATAGCGACCGTTAAGTCCTTCCATACTATTGAATCACCTGAAATATTTCTTGCCACCACTGCCTCCTCTGGTTGTGGTGGTGATGATAGATAGCCACTATGTGAGGCGGCAGTAGTGGCGGCAATATTATTGTCCTTACTGTCCTCCACCCTAACATCAACATCCGTGTCATCGATTCCCAATCCGGTGAATCCTCAAATGAAATTGGTTTTCCTAAAGAACCCGGTTTTCTTAAGTAGTAAAAGTTAGTTAAAGGTATACTACTAACAGGACTACTTGCTGAAGATGATGCTGATGATCTGTAATTATCTGATTGAGACTGTATTTCTTCCATTTTAATGATTTTCCAGCTTACAACATCCAACCACCTACACAAAATTAAATTCTTTTTTTGCAAAAATTAAGTGTTGAATCAAGTCAAAGATCCACAAATTCTCCAATTTATGTGATTTAAATTCTCAGATATAGTTGATAAAGCTAGGGACAAATAGGTAACTTACATTTACATCCTACAACTTCTTAACATAATCAAGAAATTATAATCATAATAACTTATACCTAGATACTCAAAAAAGTGAATAATCATAAGTAAAAAAGAAACTAAAAAGAAAAAAAAATTATTTCCACTGTTCTTTACAAGCTTATGTAACCATGAGCCAAAGAATGGCTACAAAGAAACCTAAAGATTGAATCTTTACTAGAACCCATAACATTCAAGAACACTGAAACCCAAAACCCAAATAGAATGTTCTTCAACAAAATCAATTTGAAAGCATACCAAAACTGCCTACCAGAAATATTAATAACTGAAGTGGGAATAACATAGAGCTAAAATTAAGAACCTAAAGAGAGAGTGAGAAACAGACAGACCTGGATATTATGAATGAGAGCGACAGTGGAGTGGAGAAGTGAAGGGATAAACGGAAGACAAAGAATGTGCCCAAAATATTTAAACACTTTTTTTCTGCTTTTTATTTAACATATAATTTTATATTTTTTTAGAGGGAGTTCCAAATATAAAATTCAAATGAACCAAACGATTCATGTTTGTTCGTTTAATTTGTTCGTTTAATTGTAACCGAACAAATAAATGAATACGAATGTATAAACGAACGGATTTTCTTGTCCGTGTCATTCATTAAGAAAATGAACGTGTTCGTGTTCATTCATGTTCGTTCATTAATATTATAAATGAACGGTTAACGAACATAAACGAATACCCAAATTAAAAATATATGTGAGTATCTAAATTAAAGTTTAAAATATTATTATTCTTACCTCCAACATATCAAAACTAAATTCTTATATTTATTTTCGGTCTTGTAATTCTAAATACACCATTTGATGCGAGACTTTCACTTTATGATATTTTAAATATATTATGATTTAAAAATAGTGGATGTAAAGATAATGATATTTTAAGCTTTAATTTAGATACTTACATATACTTTTAATTTGGGGAAACACCACAAAATAGTAACCAAGTTTCAAAAGTGTTTCAATTAAGTCACTCACCGTAGTATACCCGAGGGAGTATACCGTGTAAAATGCGTATTGAGTGACCTAATTAAAACACTTTTGAAACTTGGTTACTATTCTACAAAATTACCCCTTTTAATAAGTGTTCGTTTTAAATCGTACCATAATTTTAAATATTGTGTTTGACACAATTTAAAAACCAGTTTTATTGAATACCCTAATAAGTGTTTAGATATTCACATATACAGATACGGTTTAATTTAGATATAAGTTCTCACCTTCGTGTTTATTGAATACCGTAATAAGTGTTGGTACGATTTAAAAACCGTTTTTTAAAACATTGATTTAAATACAATTTTCATCAACATCCCTATTTTGTATAATACTTCCAAACAACCCTATAGGTCAAAATTCACATTTTTATTGATAGTTCAAATAGTTGTTGGTTAAAATTCATATTTGTATACTTTATTTATTATTAATAATGTGCGGTAGAAGAAGATAATTTGATTTGAGTTTTTATAAAAATTAAATATAAAAGGTATATAATGAAGAATAAAATTAAATTGTATAAAGAATAAGATCTAAACTAATTACAAATCATTACTTCAAAACAATTCTGATTTTCTTGTAGATATAATTTGCTTTAAAAGATTTCTATATAATTAAAAAGAAAAGGCTAAAGAATGCATTTTGACTACTTTGCATATGTTTTCAAGTAGGTGGGTTCTTAGGAACCTTTTGAAACAACAAATTTCTTTCATTGCGTGATTAGTGGCTTTAAATGGGCAAATTACTCTTCAAAGTTCAAATCTTGTGATTTTGTGTTTGATTATTGGACAATTATCTTTTGTAGCGGTAATGATGGTTTCATGTTAATATTGATAAGGGTGGACGGAATGTAGTTCGGGGAGGGTTTGGCCTCCCCGCCTCGTCAGTCCCAATCGGGAACACCGTCCCCGGCCCATCCCGTCAGCCCCGGCCAAACAAGTCATCGAATTGGGGGCGACTCTCCGAATTCTTCACCAATGTGTTTGATTATTTATTTATCTGATTTTTTATTATAAATTCAGCTAATCACATCAAGGCAATTGTTTTTTTTAATTTTAATTATAATATTTTATTTAACATTTAGTTTGATTTTTCTTAAATAACGTATGCTCGTTAGGTTAAAAAAAACGAGTTGTTTTCAAAATAAAGTTTCGAATCTACGTTTATCTTTTGATGGGAGCATATCGCAAACACTTACATTACCCATTTAGACGACCAGAGATACCGTATCATAAAGAATCCCAGCAACTTCAAATAATATGTATATTGGTCACAATTGTTGTTGTTGGAAAACAGTAGGACATGTTTGCAAAGGCTAAAGAGTCATAAAGTGGATTTGATGAATCATGTAATAATTGGCATGCAGAATACACAGTAGATAAATGCTGGAAGGTGTAGTTACTGTGGTTCTGGCCACCTGCAGCAGATGGTTTGTCAATTTATTTAATACACTCATGCTGTTGGCCCAACTTTCAAACAGTAATTTACTCTTATACAAATAAAAAGCCCATCAAGATATTTACTTTGAAATCACAAAGTGATAATAAGTCTTGATTTTGCCTCCAAACAATTGGGGGCATTTGAATTTATAAACCCAGTTAGATTTCTTCATGTGTGACAGCTCTAAATGATGACTTTTATATTTCATTTCAATTAGAGTAAATTACTATTTCCGTCATATGGTTTGCCAAAAATAACCCTTTCAGTCTAAAAATTTAAAAGTTGCTATTTCAATCCCTGATCTTTCATTTTCATTGCAATCAAGTCCAACTGATTAACACTTTTGAACTGAAAGAGTTATTTTTGACAAACCACAAGGACGAAAACCGTAGTCTACTCTTTCAATTACTATTAGTCGTTAACTTATAAAGAGATCAAAGTAAAATAGATGTAATTAGATGTACATTAAAAAAAATGTTACTAACCGGAGGGTCAAGAGACCCTATAAAAGTGTTTATGGTTTGAATAATTCGAGGATTCCCTTATACCGAAAGACCCCCAATATATAGGGTAAATATTACAACCAATGGGCCTGTAATAAAGGCCCTCGTTAAATATTGAAAAACAGAATATCTATACAAATATATTCTAATAATTCTCCGCGGTTCGAGCGGTAGAAGGAAGGACAATCAAACTGGATTTGAGTCGGATTGTAGTTGATGTTTCCATCTATATACATGTGCATTTGTAGAACTTCTCTTTTTAACTTATTTTGTTGAAGGTGTCATTAAATTATTTCTGTTTTTTTGTCAAAGAAAAGAAAACCTAACATAAATTATACTTCAAACATAAGATCTCTAGATTTTTTATAGCATTGGCATATTAATAATAATAATTACTCGAGTACAAAGAATATAACACGCGTATAAACCTAGCTAAAACTAGCATATATCAATATTGATCAAACATGTACTTTATATATATCTCTTACAAACTCGCAACTCAAGGTCTAGCCACCGTAGAGCATCCAAGCGAATGGAACGACAACGGTTGGTTGTTCACAAATCGGCTAGGAGCCGAAGAGTGCCTACGCCCCTTTGGCATACAACCACTCACTTCTTTCCCATGAAAAATAGGACCCTTTCGTGTCACAAAATCTTGATCTCTGGGCCCTGACAACCTCGGTTTGATGACGTTATTAGGCCCGAGTCTTCGACCCGCGGATTCCACTTGTAGGGGTGACAAAATAATAAGAAGGTAAATCAAAGTAGTGTGAAGGATACTAGTAGTAGGAATATTTGACATATTTGAATGTGTATTGTGCTTGGTTTTAATTGAAGTGTGGTATGTATATATATAAGAGGGTGAAGGGAAATAAATAGTGGAAACAAGTGAGACTCGTGAGTTTCTGAGGCTGATAGATATTGCACAGCTCAGAGTCAGAGTACAAGTTTATAAAGCATAATTGATGAGTTGTGATATATGTTCCTTTTTTGCCCGTGATTTCAAGTCATGCAAACTTTAAAGTCTAGGCCCATGATCCCACGTCACCATGAAAAAATAGTGTTTTTCTTTATGGAATAATATTTGTTTTTTTTTTGTGAAATAGTAACTATTTATTTAATTATTCTAATCAGTATAAACAACTTATTTATGATAGTTTTTATTTTTTTACTATAAATTATATATTCTAGTGACAGTGGTGAGTGAAACTCTTATTAGTTTTATTCTAGACCGAATGAAATTGTTATAAAACTTAGTTAACAACACTCGATTTGTTTTCATCCGTCTGTTGTTAAACGAAACCCACGACGTAGTTAAGGTTTTATCAGCTTGTGTGTTGTAATGATTCAGAAAACTTTATCTGATTTGCGTTGTCGGTTCAGTTATTATTGATTGGTGGTTGATTGTCTTTGAAGTTACCCATTTTACACTATTTTACCTTTCTTGTTTTGTAGCAGGTTTGTCTCCAATTTGAACAGGGGTAAACTGTTTGTTTTTGTTGTGAAATAATACATGGTGATTTTAGTTTCATGAATTTATTTAGGTACTAAAGACCAAAGGAAATTTCGAATAAACTTTGATACGAGTTGGCACTAGTATACAACTAATTTTTTGAAGCTGTCAAAATTTATTTTTAAAAGCACTTTAAAAAAACCACCTCAAAAAACCTATTCAAAACCAAAAACCGTCTCAAAATGCAAACCGCCTAAAAAAACCTTTTTAAGCGGTTCAAGAAAACCACTCCAAAAAATTGTTTTTTTGAAGTGGTTTTGGATACCGCTTCAAGACCACTTGCTTGACCTTTAATTTGCTCCAGCTTCACATCTCCCTCCCTCCCTCTCTCTCTCCCTCGTTAGATCTTTCCGATGAATCCTCTTCAATTACATACAGTGCTTGAGACAAAAAGACATGTAGCCCTAAAACCCATTTTCTTCCCCCTTTTACTTCATTTTACACCTTCTCCAAGTTCTCTTCACCAAAACCCTAGATCATTTTCTGGCAAACCTCTCTGTCTCCGGCCACAGTGGCGAGGGCGGTGATGTTGTTCTCAGTAAAACGGTGGAAGCAGAAGAATAGACACAACCGCCACATTAGGTGAGTTTAGATCGGGACTTGTAAGCCTGATTTACTGGCAATGAAGACAAGTTATGACCAATAGGGGAAAAGACGGAACAAACAACAAAATGTGTTGTTTTTCTCATGAGAACGGTATACCCGTGTAAGTGTGAACATTAATTATTTTATTTATTATACAATTTGTATTAATTAGTTAAATATGAACATAATAATATTAATTAAAAATAAACACAAATAAAACATTATTAATTAAAAATAAAGACACGTAAAATAATATTGTTAAAAGTTATAAAATAATAACTAAGAAACTTAACATAAACAAGTTACTCTAGTGAACGGCCATGATATTGTAGTATTTTTAAAAATATATATAGTGGTATTAAATTATTTTTTTTATTTGAGCAAACCTTTGGTCAACGGTCACAAACGGTTAGTTTCTCCCATGAATGGGCTCTCGCCATTAACTCGCGCCTCTTATGCAGATCCGGTCCCGAGAATTCTAATGCCCTACACGAGCCGAAAAAAAAGGCCCAATAATTTTTTTTAAAGCCTTGAAAATTTTATATATATATATATATATATAAATTTTTTTAATTTTTTTTGGCTCTTCGAAATGTTAGGCCCACTATGGGTGTGTTGCCCGCAGGCCCAATGGGCCGGCCCTACTTCATATTATGAAAAGAATCATATCTTAAGATAACTTGATAACCATTAATTTGAAAGGAAAAGATGAAAATTTTCATGTTAGAGCCTTGAAAGGAGACTCATAGAATTTATATGTGCATCGTCTTTAAGTAGGAATGTATATTAATCTAGAAACTGCTTAAAGAGCATTACATTGAAGGAATTAGAGATCAAGACTCAACGGAAAAAATAAAAAATAAAAAAAAATGATTGCACTATAATAGAAATACTCCTAGAGACCCGTACATTCAAACTTTGAGCGTCCGTTGACACATACAAAATTAGGGCTAATCAAATAATAATTCTAACAATTTAAAATCACTAAATTAAGGCTAAACCATTACGTCATTAATTAACAATTCTATATAAAAAATTAGGCGCAACATTCAATAAAAACCTCAATTTTAAATTATAAAATTAGGCTCAATCAAATAAAATTGGTAAATTACCTTAACTAAATGAAGGAGCCGGAGGTTGAGGGGCGGCAGTAGCAGCGACCGGGGGCGGCAGCGACATTGGTGGGGTGGGGTGGAGGCAACAGGCAGCAAGAGCGCTGCTGCTGTTGTTTGTGTTGGTGGAGTGGAGGCCCAGCAGCGTTGGTGGAGTGGAGGCCCAGCAGCATTCTATTATTTTTTTTTAAGCTCAAGTAACTGAAAAGGCCCAAGTCACATAAAAAGGCTCAATTTTTTTAACCCCAAGTCACAGAAAAGGTTCAAGTCATAAAATTATTTTTTTAAAAAGACTCAAATTTTTTAAAGCCTATAAAATTTTATATATAAAAAAAAAATTGGGCCCCTCTAGATGTTGGGCCCGTGTTACCCACAGACCCAATAGGCCGGCCCTGCTCTTATGTCAATGAGATGACGGTGTTCAACGCCAATCACATTCTTCACAAGGCTTTCACGGAAAGTATATCGGATGCCGCTATAAACCTTTGATCATATTATAAGTTAGTTTAATATCTTTACGTCAAAATGTATTATGTATCCACTTGCCTCTAGATGTGACAACCGATTTGAGTTGAGATGATTTATACCACAAATTACTTCAACTTCCATGTTCACTTTTCATTACTAGGTTAAAATCTCGTGTATTACACGGATTAAATAAATGTAATATCATATATTTATTAATAAAAAATTAATTTCTTTAAAAACCCGTGTATTACACGGGTTGAATGATTTGACGGCACAGTTATAAATTCTGTTAAGTTAAAATTTTAAAACATTTTTTTTTACTCGTTATTAATATTTTTTTATGTAATTAATAAATGTTAATTTATATGAAATTCATATAGTTAATGATATAATAACTATCTATAACTAAATAAAAAATATCCATAATTAGATTTATATTAGATATTTAGAAGTATATATTATTTTAATATAACTATTTAATAGGAGAGAGGGTCGAGAAAAACATACTAAGGATGCAACACAAAGTGACATGTGTCGCAAAAAACTTTTATTTATTAGTATAGATATGCTTCAACTTTGACTTCTTTTGCCGATCTTCTAATGGACACAAATCCAATCTCGGAGATCTCTTCGTGGTACAAGATTTCAAAAGTTGTCTCCTTAGCTTTTTATAATTAATGCAATGTTTTAAAAGTATTGTCCAACAAACTACCCATGCATTGAAGCCATTTCTTTAGCCTGGTCAAAAATCAGGGGGGAGCCCTCACAAACTTCCGCCCCTAGTCGCAATAGACTCGACAACCATCACAAGGATTTGATCTTACATCGACGACGTCTGTCCCGACGACATGTCGTCGGGATATGTCCTACCAAAAATTTTGCCTGGTGAAACCCTGTGCCGATGACATGTCTTCGGTATAAGGTTGGACAGGTGGAGGGAAATTTGGGCGCCCGAATAAAAACCAATACCGATGACATGTCGTCAGTATAGGTTATTTTCCTTTTATTTTAGTTTTTAATGTTTCGTGGGTAAACATTTTTTTTTCAAATTAAAAAATAAATAAATAAGACAATACCGACGACATGTCGTCGTATAGGTCGTTTTAATTGTGGACTAGTTAAAACCCTATACCGACTAGTCGATATAGGCCACCATATGACGACGACTTGACACCCTATCCCGACGACATGTCGTCGAGACATTTACATTGCGAGAACAAATCCAGCAGACAACTTATGCTTCTCATTTCATAAAAATAAAAATAAAAAAACCCCCAACCCTCTCCTCCTTACCATCCGACGATTTCACTAATTTTGGGTGTTTTTGAGAGCAATCTTCACAAAACTCTCGGTTTTTTAGATGAGTTAACATCTAGGTTTCAATTTTCATTAAATATTCAACATTTCTTGGATTTTAAGTTTATTTTGTTTAATTGTTCTTATGTTTTTGAAGGTTTTCACAATTTCGCAAGACCGGGACAGGAGGCGATAAGCTGCGGGACCGCCAGAAACACCAGCCTCGGGGATGCAGTACCACCCAAAAACCAATACAGTGCGACACTAACTTCCTGAGCCTTATCTCGATTGAGTTTTCCATACATGTTCGGTGTATACAGTACATGACATACGTCAATTTTTTACTTAATAGTGACGTTTTAAACAAATTAGTGTTTGGCGCACTTGGTTGATGCATCGTCGATCCCCCCCCCCCCCCGGGCGGGGCCGTTTCACTCCTTTTCTTCGCAACAACTTTTTGGCTTTTTTTATTTTAATCCTTATAATTAATTTTGGACATATTTTGTTTTCTTTTATAAATTTTAAAATAAGATGTTTACAAAATTCCGAATGTACCGTTGCGACGTACTTATTTTTATCTACGTTCCGATGTAAGTTTTATTCAAACCGAGTTTTCGTTATAATTTTTTTGTTTTCGTCTTACAACTTTTAAACTATGATGTTTTATAAAATTCCGGATTTGCATATTCGACGTGCTTATTTTTATCAAAGTTTTCATATAATTTTTTTTTCGCGGGGTTAATACAAGTGTACATGTATTCAAAATCAAGTCTTACAAATTTTAACACCGCCACCGTAAGTCCATAACTCGCTTGTAACAGGGACGGAGCTGAGGATTTAGGGGCCTGCCGAGCTAGAAAAATGGGCCCCAACAAAAAATTTTGAATAAAAAAATTCATCATCAAGCAAAAAAAGTTTATAGCAATAAACATAACAAAATTATAGTTTTAGAATGACATAGTGTAGTAGTTAACCGACGAAACGTGCAGATCTCCTAGCATTTTTATAGCAAATTGATTGATCAAGTCTTCATGGTCCATATCGTATAATATTTCGTTCTCGATAGTTATAATTGACAATCCGTTAAGTATTTCTTGTAACATTGTTGATCGTAAGTACGATTAATATAATAACTTCGATTCTGAGAAACTTCTCTCTACATATGTCACCGTCACTGAAATAGTCAATAATATTCTATATGCAATTCTTGATAGAGTTCTAATATACATATATGTCTAAAAGTGTCTACCAAATTTATCATTGGGATAATTGGTAACATTAGTATTTCTTTTAGGACCTTTCTCCATCAAAAGATTGATTTCGTCAGAATTAAGTCCATCACATCTTTTTGGATCAAATATATCAACATGATTATGCTCGACAAATTCACCATTTAGATTAGGCTCAACATGGTCTTCAGCATGCTCTTGCTCTTCAACATGGTCTTCAACATGTTATTTATATATAAACTTATCTAGAGTTCTCGCTTGAGACTTTCTCATTTCTTCATCTAGTTTTCTTTTTTTACGTTTTTTATTACTGAATGTCCCTTTAAAAGACATAATTTCTTAAAATAGTATTTAGATTTGAATACCTAATATTCTAATCAAACACAACAACACTAATAATGTAAAATTTTATATGTTTTAGCAAATAACATACCCCAATAGTTGCAATATCCATAATAAACTTGCAATTCTCGAGTCACCCTTTCTCCAATATCAGTTTCCACGGGAGATCGGGTCCTAAACTGGCAATATCTGATTAGTTATTAAGATCCATTAAGATTACAAAAGTATCCTTTGGTATATGCAATAAGGTTCTCATTATATGCGGCAAAAGGGATTCCTTGTAACCTTTTCCCGCAATGGGGGGAGAAGTTAAAAAGGGATGCACCAAGGAAGTCTCAAGTTTGCTGAGAACAGCTGGTCCGAGCGAGGTGGGAAGGTGGCGTCGGTTACAGCCCCACCAAATGTGACTCCTAACCATGTTTGATTAATTAACTAGGTTAAATTCCCGTGTGTTACACGGACTGAATCATGAAAACAATACAATAAATAACTATTTTATATGTTGATAGATTATTATTAGATTTTATAGTGTCACGGTTAGCAGATAACTTATAAAACAGTTACATAGTAACAATTCATAATATTTTAAAAAAATTAAAAATTAACACCTCTAAATCTTATAAATTATAAGGAATTAGTTAAATTTAATTATAAATATTGTATTTAAAACAGAAAGTTATTAGTCAACCAAAAGTTGTCCTACATTTAATGTTTAAAATTGAAAAACATAAGAAATATGGAAACCTTTAAATATGAAGAGACGTAAAAGCTCCACTTTGATAATAATTCCCGAATTTAATCAAGTACAAGTTTCTGGATCCCCCTTCTCTATGAGATCACCTTCTATTTATAGAGTTTTACATTCTCTTTCCCCTAACCGTATGATAGTGACAGCCTCTTTCTCATTGGTTCCTTCTTCTTGTGGACCCTCATGGTGGTTAAGGAGTTTAGATTTCTTTCGTTTAGGCCCCTTATGTATGATCTTTTCATCATACGTCGTCAAGTCCCCCTAGTCAATTTGATTTTTCTTTATTTCTTCACAAAAAAAAAAATTAAGTTGACTATAAAGGCTTTTTTTTTTAAAATGAAAGGACTTAATACGTGCGGGCGACGCTTCTTTCAAACCTTCCGCACGTCCCATCCATCAGTCTCATAGCCCTTCCTAGGGCGCCGCCATCCGTCTGCCTGTCTTCACTTCCCGTCTATAAAAGGGGGAGGGCAGGACATTGTTGCCTTTTACTCGTCTTCCATCTTACCTTCTTGATTTCTCCTGGAACCTTGTTTCTTTAATTTCTTCCGATCCTATTTAAAGCTTCCGACGAATGGGTGATAACGCCGACGTAGCTTTGATTCCTATCAATTGGAGCGTGGAGCACTTCGAGAAATTGAAAACTTTGTACGGAATTCCTAATGATGTGGAACCCGAGTACCCCTCTCGAGGAGGCACGGCGACCAAACCTCCTCCTTGCAAGATTACTTTATATGCTGACTTTTTCTCAGAGGCTAATTTCAGAGTTCCTATCACCTCTTTTGTTATTGATCTCCTTCAGTTCTATAAAATTCATCTTTCCCAAGTTCACCCTCTTGGTATGTGCCGTATTAGGCATTTCGAATTCTGTTGTATCGCCTTGAAACAGGACCATTCTGTCGCTATTTTTCATCATTTCTACAAGCTATATTTGAAAGATAGCTGGTTTTCTTTTTCTAAACGCCCCGGAGTGATTCCTCATGCCAAAGAGACCCCTCAGGGATTCCGGGGTTGGAAAGAAAAGTTTTTCTATGTAAGTGCCCGGATAGTTCCTGCCAGCATGCAGATCCGGTCACTTCGATTGGCCGTGGTGGACATTCCCCCAAATCTGGATGCTTTTAAGAAAACTCATGTTTTCTCTCTGTTGACCTCCCGTCCCGCTGATATTCAAGAGATTCCGGAACATGCCCTGGTCGGTGTTGGTATGAGCCGGAACTGGGGAAGACTTGATCGTCTCCCGATTTATTCTGTGGGCAAAGAACGTAAGTGTATGTTGTCCTACATTTCTCTTTGATGGATGGCGCTTTCTCTTCTGTATATGTTATGCTTATGTGTTTTTCATTTGCAGCAGTTGCTAGTTATTATGATGTCCTTTTTTCGGACTCCTTTAAGAACCTTACCCGTACATATTTGAGAGTGGGGCCGAGTGAAAAGAATGTTCTTGAAGTCTTTCATGAGCGTTTCTTTTTCCCCCGTGCTAGTCTGCAAGAGGCTATGGATCTGGAGACTGGTTAGTTGATATGCCATGAATGGTTCAGATGTTTCCTTTCTCTTTCTCCTGCTCCTTGTTCTAAGTTGATGCATTGTTTCAGGGAATCAAGAAGAAGAGCCTGAAGAGGTTCCATTAAGGAAAAAAGCTTTCGGGAGTGCTTCCGGATAAAAAGTACTCTCGCCTAAGAAGAAAAGGCGAAAATTGACCGATGCTTATGCTGCCGGAAAGAAACCCCCGGGAGCGAGTCCCGAATGTGTGTATCCGTTCTGTTTTTTCTTTGTTGAGTATAAAAAAAAAATTCTGATATTCTCTTTTCGGTGATTTTTAGGTTTAAAAACTGGTGAAGGGGTTACTCCATCTTGCCCGATCATGCAGATAAATGAAACTGCTGTTAAAAACCCGGAGGGTCCTGTTTTTCAACCTTCTGTCCCTAAGGTCATACCTCCCCCTGTTCCCAAGGACGTGCCGACAGTAACTCAGATCCCTCCTCGGGATAAAGGGAAAGGGAAAGAGAAGGCACCTGTGGGTACTGAGGAAGTTCACTCCCCCAAATCTTCTTATGTGCATACGAGTCAATCTGACTTTAGAATGCCCACCCAATCCGAGCCTTGGACTCCGGCAGATTCTAAGTCTAAACATGTTCCTAACAGGAATATTTTGCAGGGTGACTGTTTGACAGATCCCCACCTGTGCCGGACGTTCTTGTTGCAGGCTTTTCCCCTGGCCGAGCGACTACGCCACTCAACCTGTTCCCCGGAAGTACTGTCCGATAGAGCTGCATTGAGCTGGGTTGAGAGCATGGCAGTCATGCCTGAGATATGTCGGCAATGGGATGAGGGTCGCAGGGAAGTTGCCCATCTTAGGAAATCTTTGGCCCAAAAAAGTGAGGATGCGGGTAAGGTGCTGACACTTACACATGAGGTTAAGAAACTAGATTGGCAATTGAAAGAGAGGAATGCCGCTCACTTGAAAGCCCGAGCAGAGTTCACTGAGGCTTGCTCACGGACAAATAAAGAGCTTGAGAAACATGCCCAAATTATCCGTGAAGCAAAGGCACGTTCCGAGGAGCTTGTATGTCAAGTGGCGGAGAAAGATGAGGAGTTGAGGGTGTCACGGGGAAGGTTGGATGTGTTGGAGGGAAAGGTGGTGTCATTTGAGAAGGAGAAAGAGAGTTTTGAGGTGGAGAAGGCTAAAATGATGAAAGAAATATCTTTGTTGAAGGAGGATAGGAAGTGGTTGGTGGCGGAAGGATTTTCCAGGGTAGTGGAGGCGGTCAGGGGCAGTGATGAATTTATTGATGGTGTAGTTGGTTTAAATGGAGCTGCGGAAGCGACGGGTTATCATGATGGGCTAGTCGATGGGTTTCAAGCGGGGAAAACTGGTTTGTCTTTGGAGAGCCTCCCTGGCTGGAGCCCGGAAGCCCGAAACATACTTACTCAGAGGCAAGATGCCTTTGATACTATGGATTTTCCTGTAGTGGGTACTCTTGCCTCTTTGGCTAATCAGTCAGATCATAGGGAGATCAGGGATGTCCTTACCATTGAAGACTGACCCCTTTGTATTTTTATTTATCTTTCTTGGAGCCTGCGTGCTCTTTTACTTTTTGATACTGTAATATTATTTTTGTATCTACTTATTTACCTTTGAATGCAAGTATCCCTTTTATGTCTTTCATCTGTGCTTTTAAGAATATTTGCAATTTGTACAAGCTTTGTTATCGTGTTGACTGTCTTGATCTGGTTTTGTACCGGACACGGGGTCCGGTCTTTATTCCCTGTGCTTTGTCCTTAAATATTTGCAAATCCGATTTTTTCATAGTGTCGGACACGTGGTCCAGTCTTTGATGGTGCGGGATACATTGATCCGGTCTTTTTTAATGTTGGATTTTAATCCAATCTTCTTGGTGCCGGACACATGGCCCGGTCTTTAATGGTGCCAGACACATTGATCCGGTCTTTTTTAATGTTGGATTTTAATCCAATCTTCTTGGTGCCGGACACGTGATCCGGTCTTTAATGGTGCCGGATACATTGATCCGGTCTTTTTTAATATTGGATTTTAATCCAATCTTCTTGGTGCCGGACACGTGGTCTGGTCTTTAATGGTGCCGGATACATTGATCCGGTCTTTTTTAATGTTGGATTTTAATCCAATCTTCTTGGTGCCAGACACGTGGCCCGGTCTTTAATGGTGCCGGATACATTGATCCGGTCTTTTTTAATGTTGGATTTTAATCCAAACTTCTTGGTGCCGGACACGTGGTCCAGTCTTTAATGGTGCCAGATACATTGATCCGGTCTTTTTTAATGTTGGATTTTAATCCAATCTTCTTGGTGCCGGACACGTGGCCCGGTCTTTAATGGTGCCGGATACATTGATCCGGTCTTTTTTAATGTTGTATTTTAATCCAATCTTCTTGGTGCCGGACACATGGTCCGGCCTTTAATGGTGCCGGATACATTGATCCGGTCTTTTTTAATGTTGGATTTTAATCCAATCTTCTTGGTGCCGGACACGTGGCCCGGTCTTTAATGGTGCCGGATACATTGATCCGGTCTTTTTTAATGTTGGATTTTAATCCAATCTTCTTGGTGCCGGACACGTGGTCCGGTCTTTAATGGTGCCGGATACATTGATCCGGTCTTTCTTAAAGATGTTAGTTTGATTATAAAGACGGGGATTCTATTTATGTCTTTGAAAACATGCTCTGCTTTTTTTTGTTTCTTAAAAAACTATGAACATGGCCATAGAGATTACATATAACATTTCCTAAGTTGGGCTGCATTCCAAGTCCTGGGCACGTTAGTTCCATCCAATCTAATCAAGGAGTATGCCCCATTTCCAAAGGATTCTTTAATCTGGTAAGGCCCCTCCTAGTTAGGCCCCAACTTTCCTCCGGGTTCAGCCCTGCTAGCTTCATTGTTTCTAAAAACGTATTCACCCGGGTGGAACTGGCGAAGTACAACATTCTTGTTGTAGTATTTGGCCAGAACTTGCTTGTACTTAGCTTCTTGGATGAATGCTTGTTCCCTTCTTTCTTCCAAAAGATCCAAGTTCAGTCTTAATTCTCGATCATTATCCCGGCCATTTGAAGCAATACGCATCGTTGGCGTGCCCATTTCGACTGGGATTACTGCTTCGTGGCCATAAGTTAAACTGAAAGGAGTTTCACCATTGCTTGTTTTTGGGGTGGTGCAATGAGCCCATAATACACTAGGTATCACGTCAACCCAAGAACTTCCTTTGGTTGTGAGCCTAGTTTTTATACCCTTTAGCATGCTCTGGTTGATTCGTTCTACTTGACCGTTTCCCTGCGGGTGAGCAACGGACGTAAAAACTTGCCGGATTCCCATTTCCTCACACCATCCGGCTAATGATTCGAACTGTGTTCCATTATCACTCACCAGGTATAGAGGGAGGCCAAAACGGCATATTATGTGATCCCACACAAATTTTTTGATCTAGGTGGTAGTAATTGTTACGACTGCCTTAGCTTCCACCCATTTTGTGAAGTAATCCACCGCGACGATTAAGAATTTGACACGCCCGGGTGCTTCCGGGAATTGTCCGACAATGTCTATTCCCCACTTTTGGAAAGGCCATGCTCCAGTCACTGATATGAGATCATTCTTAGGCTTCAATGTTTTAGGCGCGTGTTTTTGACAGCTAAAACACTTCTGCAAGGTTTGTACTGCTGTGACATGCATTCCCGGCAAGTAATATCATATGTTCATTAGCTTGGCCACCATCATTCTTGGACCGGCATGCATTCCACATGAACCTGCATGCACCTCTTTAACTAATAGTTCAGCTTCCTTTTGACCAACACACCTTAACAAAGGCCCTAGGAAAGTTCTTCTATAGAGCCGATCGTCTACCAGCTGATACTGTAAGGCTTTTATTCGCAGCTTTAATGCTTCTGCTCTATTTTCTGGCAAAGTTCCCTCCTTTAAATACGCCAACAAGGGCGTCATCCATGTCCAACCAACGTCCTCAAGGTGACTAATTTCTTCTGTGCAAACGGAAGGCTTATCCAATGTTTGTACTCGTATTTCTTTCGCCAGGTGAGCGAACTGGACCGACGCCAATTTACTTAAAGCATCTGCTTTCCGGTTTTGACTTCGAGGAATATGCTTTATGCTACACTCTTGGAATTGCAACATCATCTCTTTAGTCTTTTTTAAGTATTCGATCATCATCTTCCCCTTGGCTTCGTAAATCTTGTTCACTTAGTTAGCCACTAAGAGTGAGTCAACGTGTGCCCGGATGTGTTGGGCTTTCATGATCGCTGCTAATCGTAATCCGGCTAACAAAGCTTCATATTCAGCTTCGTTGTTCGTGCTTTTGAAGTCTAGCTTTATCGCATATGTGATTTCTACCCCTTCTGGGCTAAGTAAAATAAGCCCGGCCCCGGACCCTTCCATGCTTGAAGCCCCATCAGTGTATAACGACCACCATTGAGGTGCTTTGATCTGTATTTCAGCTATGACTGGGTCATTGGTGATCTCCATTTCTCGCCCCTCCGGTATTTCCGTAAGGAAATCGACAATGACCTGCCCTTTTAATGCGGTTCGAGGCTTGTATTCCAGACTAAGAGCTCCTAATTCAACCGCCCATTTGGCTAATCTTCCGGATAGCTCAGGTTTTCTTAACACTTGCTGGATGGGAAAATTGGTTAGTATTTCCACTGGATGGGCTTGGAAGTATCGACGCAATCTTCGAGAAGCATGTACTAAAGCCAATGTTAATTTCTCTAGTAGGAGTACCTTGTCTCCGGGTCTGTCAACACCCGGCTAACATAATAGATAGAAGTTTGCACACCCTTCCTTTCAACCATAAGGATAGCGCTAATGGCCGCGTCCGCAGCCGCGATATATGCCGTTAACTTCTCTTCTTCTTCTGGTGCCGTAAGGGTGGGGAGTTTTGCAAGGTACAGTTTCAGTTGCTGGAAGACCTCTTCTGCTTGATCCGTCCATTGGAACTGTGCTTTGTTGAGACAATTTTTCAGAGTTTGGATGAAAGGGAGAGATCTTTCTGCATGCTTAGCCAGAAATCGATTTATTGCCACCAAACGTCCATTCAATGCTTGCACCTCCTTAATGGATGACGGGGAAGGCATTCGAGTGATAGCTGAAACCTTTTCCGGATTTGCCCGGAAACCTTCCTTGGTGACCATCACACCGAGGAATTTCCCTTCTTCTACTCCAAATGAACATTTCCCCGGATTTAACATAATTCGGGATTCTTTCAACCTTAAAAATGTCTCGGCAATGTCCGCTAGGAGATTTGTTTCATCATGGATTTTGATGACCAAGTCGTCAACGTAAATTTCCAAATTTTTACCAATTTGAGGCTCGAAAACTTTGTCCATGAGCCTTTGGTAAGTGGCCCCTGCATTCTTTAATCCAAACGGCATTTTTGTGTAACAAAAAACGCCGATATCGGTGATAAAAGCTGTTTTCTCTTCGTCGTCTTCGGTCATGGGGATCTGGTGATAGCCTTTGTAAGCGTCCAAAAAACATTTGAAACGGAAAGAGGCTAACGAGTCGATCTTCTGATCAATTTCTGGTAAAGGGTAGGCGTCCTTAGGACATGCGCTATTTAGGTTCTTGTAGTCGATACACATACGCCAGGTACCATTTCCTTTCTTTACCATTACTGGATTGGTGATCCATGAAGGGTAACGAACTTCTCGGAGGATCCCCGCGTTAACCAGATCCCAGACTTGATCCACAGCTGCCCTGCTCCTATCCGGGCCCATCCTCCTTCGTTTTTGAGTTACCGGGTTAGCAGACTTGTATACATGTAGGCGATGTTCGGCTAATTCCCGTGGAACCCCCTTCATATCTGTCGGTTTCCATGCGAAAACATCGATATTGTTTCGTAGTAATTGTTTCAAACGGTCTCGCCCTACAGTGGATAAGGTGTGTCCAATGGTAATTATCTGTTCCGGGTATGCGGGATTCATAATCCATCTCTCCGGTTCGTATGTACTTTTCACGTGAGTGTCAAAATGATCTTTACCAGAAGTCCGACTAGTGTGCGCTTGCAATACTTCCATGATTTGATCGGCATATACCACCGCTACTCCCTTGGGAGTTGGGAATGCAATAGCGGAGTGGACAGTGGATACTGCTGCATGAAAAGATGCCAAACCTGGTCGTCCGAGTATCAAGTTATTTTTTGAAACAGCAGGGATTACTATGAAAGTTACAAGGACCGTGCGGATTTTAGCGCCTTCTTCCAGGGTCATTGGTAATGTGAGATGTCCTAGAGGGACCACGGATTCCCCAGAAAACCCTATGAGATCAACATCTGTAGGTTCCAAGGTATTTTGATCCTCCATATCCAGACGTCGGAAAAGCTGCTCATACATGACGTCCATTGAAGCTCCACTGTCGACTAAAATCCGACTGATGCGGTAATCACCTACTAATGCAGTGATTACTACTGGACTGGTGGATGAAGCACCCCCTTGAACGGGCGGGAAAGTAAGCGGTTGTTCCATCCAAGCTTCTAGTCGTGCGCCCCCGCATTTATAACCACGTGAGCTTGATGACTCCTCATTCATTATCATGCATAAATCACGCACCGGTTTTTTGCCTGCATTCTTTCTTCCCGGTGGTCCTGCGTGAATTTCTTTTAACAGATGAGAAAGTTTACCGGTTTGTATGGCTATGTCAATTTGTTTTTGTAAATGCCAACAATGATCCGTGTCATGCCCAGTATCTTTATGGAAATCACAAAACCGTTTGGGATCTCGTATGGATTTTGGGTTGAGAGGTCGCGGGGGTTCTAATGTTAGTTTTTCTGTTAAAAGAACTTCCCGGGGGCTTTTGACCAACTTGTTAATCCATGCAATTCCCTTGCTCTCCGGATTATCCTTAAACCTTATTGAGGTATTGACAGATCTAACAGGTTCCGGGCGGGTGTACGGGAGAGGCCTCGTCCATGTACTAGGTCCTCGAAAATGTTGAGTCTATCTGGAGGAGTGTGGCTGCTTTCCTATTCGATCACTTCGCTGATCCTTTTTATCATACTCATGAGTGCTCCGGACGGATCTTTCTGCCCGGACGAAGGCACGAGCGGCCGTCATCAGTTCCTCCATGGTTTTTGGTAAACCGTCCCGGCCGTGGAGCCTACGAATGAGCTCGTCATGTCGGATGCCTTGAATAAAGCTTGCTATCATTAAATCCTCCCCTGCCCCGGCTATTTGCAAACTTTCTTTGTTATACCGGGTGATGAAATCTTCCACCGGTTCTCCGTCTCGTCTCCGGATGTGAAGTATTTCTGTCTTGTCTTTTGTGTGTCGTTTTTGCTGATTAAACTGTTGCATGAACTTTTCCACGAGTTCATCAAAACTATCGATCCGGCCTATAGGTAAACTATCGTACCAAAGGCGAGCTGTCCCGACCAAGGTTTGAAAAAACATATGACACCATTCATGCAGAGTCCATCTCTCTACTCCACCAGCACTAATAAAGACATTAATGTGATCGTCTGGGTCTGTAGTACCGTCATATTTTCCAACTGTGGATGACATTTTTAACTTACGAAGTATTTCTGCTTGAGCTATTCAGGGTGTGAACTTCGATTGTGTTAACAAAGCAGTTGGTCGGTACGGACGGTGAATGTCCACTACGGGGTTAGTCCCAGGTATAGGTATGAGTGCGGGTGGGGGCCCTTGCGTACTGTATGGGTGGCTGGGAGGAACGGACTGTCCTCCGGCAAAAGGACTGATAGTACATGCAGATGTTAATCCCCCTGGTGTGGTATAAGCTGTTTCTTCAAATGTTAACCGGTTCCGGAGTTCGGCCAGGCGTATTTCTTTCCAAAATTGTTCATCCATTCGGGCCCGACGTTGTTGTTCCATCCACCATTCGTTACCTGTGAGTAACGGCATGGTGTAAGGGAGAGATCCGGGAATAAACGGGGTGTTGGGAACGGGTATGGAAGGTATTCCGGCCATGGTTGGAAGAGTTTGTGGTAGATTATAAATGGGTATGCCAGATGTGGCGGCCTGCGGAAAACTGAGAAATATTGCGGGTTGTGGGAAATCTCGAGTAACTTGGGTAGGCATGGTATTTGGGAGTAGAGGAGGCAATGAGGTGGGTAGGTTAGTATGCGAAGTGTGAAAATGAGATGTTGTTGCTGCTGGCAACACATCTGCTGGATGGTTTTGAGTTTGTGCCAGACGATCCTTCAACGAAGAAATCATAGGAATACCAGCTTGAGACTTTGAATCTCCTGTTGGTGCTCCTGTGTTGGTAATGTGATTTCTATCCTCGTTGGATTCATAATCTGACTGTATGTTATCCATTGCGAGCAAAGATTGAATTCAGGATACCGTTGTAACTATTGTTCGACCGGGATGGCGTCAATGAAGAGACGTAAAAGCTCCACGTAGATAATAATTCCCGAATTCAATCAAGTACAAGTTTCTAGATCCCCCTTCTCTATGAGATCACCTTCTATTTATAGAGTTTTACATTCTCTTTCCCCTAACCGTATGATAGTGACAGCCTCTTTCTCATTGGTTCCTTCTTCTTGTGGACCCTCATGGTGGTTAAGGAGTTTAGATTTCTTTCGTTTAGGCCCCTTATGTATGATCTTTTCATCATACGTCGTCAGGTATTTAATCAATTTAGGAGTTTAAAAAAATTAAAATAAATAATTAAAAAAATTTTAGGTGGGAAAACAAAGATTTATAGGCTCTAAAATGATATGTGACCGCTCAAAACTTTTATTTATTATATAGTACAGATATAGATTTTCTATTTTAGAATATGAAATTGCATCACTTATGACACACTGTGATAGGATACATATGAAGTTTTTTATTTATTTTCTAACTAGATGGTTGTATCCGCGTTTCACAATGGGTGTCGGGCCTAGAAAAAAAAGATATATGTATTTTTATGAAAATATATTTGATTTTAGAATTTGTTTTGAGCACGCAAAAATGTTAAGCCAACCCTGTTACAACAAACAAATGAGATCGACAAAATAAAAACTAGCTTATTTATTAAATTATACATCAAGATATATATATATACACACTACATTTGAAGATTAGTGAACCGGAAAACTACTTGAAGTTAAACATAGTTAGGAGTCACATTTGGTGGGGTTGGAACCGACGCCACCTTAAGGCCACGCTCCGACCGGCTGTTCTCGGCAAACTTGAGACTTCCTTGGTGCATCACTTTTAGCTTCTCCTCCTCAGTCCACTCCGAAACATAGTAATTCTCCTCACTACCTTTTACACCGTCGTTACTAGGTGGCAAGAACATGCTACCCCATTGCGGGAAGTGAACCAAACTAACCGGAAGTGTACAACATATGATCATGATACCCATGTAAGACAACCCTTTAGCAGTTGAGAATGAAGCATTTGCAAAGAACACTAATTGTGTTAAACCAGAACCAAAGTTTCCACCGGCTCCGGTCATTCCGGATATTATGCCAAGTGACCTCCGGGAAATGAATGGGATGATGCCAAATGTGGCGCCACATGCCGCCTGAGCTCCGATAGAAAAGAGGATCATAAATGTGATGGCTAAGGGTAAGGAGTTGACTAGGCCGAGACAAAGGCAGAAAATCCCGCCGGCCGTCTGGAGGAGCCATAGGTTCCGGAGACGGCCGCACATTCCATACCTTTTGGCCATGAAATCTGATGTGAATCCACCAAATGGTCGAGCCAAGATGTTTGCCATTCCGAAAGTGGCCGCAATGATTCCAGCAAGGTGAAGCTTTAGATCAAATCTATAATCACAAAACAAGATTGGCAAAAATATGATTAATTTATATTCTTTGCAAGTTCACAAAATAAACGAATTTGATTCAAAGGGAATTTTTAGATATATTTACAGGGGACTTTAAACGGTTGAATTTGGTTTCTAGGTGAATTTTTGAAAGGATGTTGGGTTTAATGGCAAAGTCATTTGAAATTAAATGCTGAAACTCTTCTGAGGTCAAGGGTTCGAGCACCACACGTGACGGATTTGTGTAAATTATTAAAAATGGAGTCCTAAAATATGGTATTGTTGTTAAAATAAATAAAAAATGTAATCTGGTTATTAGATGTGTGGATTCAACCAATCTACAGGTTGGACATTGGAATTCAAGAAAATCTGCTTGTGCACAAACTGATTCTACTCATCATAAGAATTTCTTGAATTCGTTTATCCAACCAGCAGATTTCAAGCAGCGGGTAACCTAAAACCTAAAATGCTTTCAAAAGTCAACCACAAACCAAAACTAATCACTTAATTAAATCCCTATAAATCTAAAAAAACATTTTACCTGTCATAGAAGTACTCAGCAATGACATTATCAATGGTTAATTCGACACCCATGGAGTAGCCATAAAGGAGTACAAAGATCCAAGTTCTATAGTTTGTCACCGCGTACCATAACACCTTCACAAATTGAAAAACAATCAGAAAATTAGATTTAGAAATTAGAATCAATAATCATTAACATATTCTTTCTTTTAAGAGCAAATTACAGATCCTGTCCTTTACGTTTAACATAAACTACAGATCCTGTCCTTTAACGAAACTAATTACACGGATTGTCCTTTATTTGAAAACTTGTTACCAATCTTGTCCTTTCTCCTAACTAGAGTTAAAAAATAACGTTACTTTTCATCAAACCCTAATCACGTGAGGCCATTTACGTAAATTTAGCTTCTTTATCTTCCCCTGATTTAAAGAAGAGCAGGAAAATCTGAAACCCTAAATTTACCTTCTTTATGTAATTTCATCCTTTAAGAGCAAATGAAAGTCTTTTACTACCTTTCTCAAATGCATTTGATGGGAGAACATGAGACGGACTGTTTGCTGTGCTAATTGCAAACTGTTTCAAACAAAAGGCTGAGAGCTAAACACAAGGCTGTGCAAACTGTTTGTCATTCAATTTGCTGCAACCTCACTAGTCAAAGTTGACTTTTATGCATTCAATAAATGTGAAATTAGACATTCAATTTGAAACATACAGCCTATCTGAAATTATGCATTCAACCATTAATCCAACAGGCAATCTTGACTTGTTAAAAAAAAAAAAAACCAACAATATTCATTCAACAGCTATTCCATTAAAAATAACAAGCATCCATAGTACCAAAATAAAAGCATAAAACTTCCCAAAATACCAAAATATAAAAAAAATTAATTCCCTAAGCTTGTCCTTGGCCTTTGCATGTTCTACTGTTGTGCCCCTGCTTTTTACATTTGCTACAAGTAACTGTTGAAGCTTTCTTTGATAGTCTCCCCTCCTCTAACTCAGTTGTTGACTTTTTTCTTGCCTTTTTAGGTCTCCCAATCGGTTTATGATGTTTAGGTGGTGTGATTGTATTTGGCACCTTAGACTTAGACCACATTGTTCTTTCTTTGATTGGAAAAATCTGAAAACTATAAACATTTTTCCAAGTTTCCAAATGGTAAACTTTATGCACCCAAGTTTCTGGTAACCCAACTTGTTGTCCATTGGATGCCATGTCCCACATTGATGCCACTGCATGTTTGCAGGGCATGCCGGTGATCTCCCATTTCCTACAAGAACAAACTTTAAGCCTCATATCCACAACACACTGATTTCCCATAGGTCCACTGACTTGATATTGATCCCCTCCATTCCATATGGCTGTGTACTTTGCAGCTTCTTTTTTTATGGATTCAAACAACTTGGTTGCAGTGGGTGTTAGAAAACCTTCACTTTTTTCTATAACCTTCAACACAGTTACAATTCTTCTCATCAAATACACCCTGATATATTCCAGCATTTTAATTATGGGCTTGTCTCTTCCATCAACTATCTTTGCATTGAACACCTCACACATATTGTTTAGCAACACATCTGAGTGTGCTCTTCCTGTAACACAACACTAGTTACAAATCAAAACATACCAATGTTTTAAATAGAAAAATGTGTTAGTAATATTTACCTGAGAAATGTGATCTAGACCAATGTTTCGGTGGGATTTTTGACAACCACACGTGAGCCTCTGTGTTTAACTTTTGAAGTTCTTGCATAGCATTTTGGAAGTACATATCAGTTGTGCTAGTGGCCATCTTCCATAATAGGTCTTTGTAAGCTTTCCCCCTAAAATTCAGCTTCATGTTCTCTAGTATGTGCCTCAAACAAAATTTGTGCTCAGCACAAGGGAAAACCTTTGCAATTGCAGGTATAATGCCCTGTTTAATTCAAAACATTAATTATATATATCAAATCACAATAACATAAAAAAAATGTATAAGAGTTACCTTTTGCCTATCACTCATGAATGTGAAATCTGAGTTACTAACCAAATCCAAATCATCAGCCAAACAGTTTAGAAACCAGGTCCAACTATTTGTTGTTTCAGCCTCTACGATAGCATAACACAGTGGATAGATACCATTATTTGGGTCAATACTCACCGCAGACAGAATTTGACCCGGGTATGGACCTTTTATGAAAGCCCCATCTAGACCTAAAAGGTCTCTGCCAATTGCCTTGAAGCCTTCTTTTAAAGGTCCTAAACATACATACATCCTTCTGAATGTTCTAGTATTTGAAGTTGGATCTGTTGATGGTTCGACATCTATCTTTACTGTTGACCCTGGATTAGTAGTCATCAGTTCAGTAGCATAATCCCAAAGTAAGGCATATTGTGCATCATAATCTCCATGAATTTCCTGCATAGCTTTTGTTTTGGCCCTGTATGTTTTCATTTTTGAAACCCGAATTTCTAATTTTTTTTGAAATTGTTCTTGAACAGCATTGACAGGGATGTCTGGGTTTTCTTGTAGTTGATCTATAAGTTGTTTAGATAGGAAAGTGTGTGTGCAAGCACTAACGGACCTGGTTTGTAGGCATTTATGATTTTCTACCAAGGTATTTATCTTTCATGTCTCACTACCCTTAACCTTGGAAGCTAACATAACCCAAGGGCATGAATGCAGATCCGGCTGTTTCTTTTGCCCCTCCCACCGACATGATTATTTTGTGGTCCCTCAGAGTTGCTACACTTGCTAGAATCAAGTTTAACCTGACTATCAACGTGGGCACCATCCTCGTTAACTTCAAAAGTAGGTATTTGTCCATGACACATTGCCCTGACCCGATGATGATCATCTTTTACTATTTTTAGTTGCCTTCTAGTTTCCACTGCATGATCTTTTATCAGTTTTTTAATTTCATCTTTCTTTCCAAACTCTTGGCCAACATAAAACTTGCTTGCTGTACTATGACCAAACTCAGGTGCATTGTCAAAGTCATCATTGTCAAGAACATCTTGTTCAATCTCTTTATAATCTACTTCATTTAAATTCTGGTTAATGCACTCGGCATCTTTATCAACATTCAAATAGAAATCTCTCATATCCACTCCCACATCATCGATGCAATTTTCATCATCAACAATGAAGTCACTGTCATCACTGTCATTCCCCTCACTAACATTCAAAGTTTCATCATAAATGACTAAGTCATCCTGTCTAACAAAACTAGATTCTCCTACTGGACTATTACTATTAATCAATCCCATATATGATGTGTAGACATTTGTAACTCCATGTTTAACGAAGACAATAAGGAACTTATGCACCCTCGCATGTTTGAGAAAGTTGATAGTATCTAAATCAGTATCTAAGGTTGAAAGTTCAACACCAAATTTGCACCGGGTACCAAGTAGTGGTAATAAACAACCCTGTTGTTATCCAATACATAACCTAACTTAAAAAGAACATGTTTAAGGTCCTGAACAGAAAACCTCTCATGATCAAGCAAATCAATAATATTTACTTTCCCATTAACATACATTCGACCCGGAGGTGCAGTAAACTCGCCACCATGATGCAACTCGACAGAAAAAAGAGTTTCATATATACCTGCAAACATAAATAGCGAAAAAACGAATCAACTGATGTGGTCATCTGAAGAACAAAATTCCGATTGCTAATAACATAAAAACGGAAAAAAATGATCGATTCTCTTACTGTAGATTTCGTCAACATCAACTTGATCAAGCTGTTCTCTAATGGCGAATCGATTATCACCCATGTCAAGCAGGTAAAGTGAAATAGCGCGAATCGTGTTTCTAATAATCTGGCCGATCGAATTTTTTTGTACAGAAGATGCCAAAGGGTTTTTGAAACGTGGAGATTGGGAGGGGGGAGGTAAATTTACGTAAATGGCCTCACGTGATTAGGGTTTGATGAAAAGTAACGTTATTTTTTAACTCTAGTTAGGAGAAAGGACAAGATTGGTAACAAGTTTTCAAATAAAGGACGATCCGTGTAATTAGTTTCGTTAAAGGACAGGATCTATAGTTTATGTTAAACGTAAAGGACAAGATCTGTAATTTATCTTTATCTTTGGCGACATCACCCTTTTTCTAATAATCTGGCCGATCTTTAATTAATTGTTAAATGTGAACATATCTACCTTGCCAAATTTATCTTTGGCGACATCACCCTTTTTCTGAAGAGCACCAAGGTTACCATCCGGTAAATCTTGACCAAGAGTCAACACCAATATCCCCATAACAACATTAAGCCATCCCGGTATAAAAAACGCAATCCTCCACGCCGTGAACGGCGTCGCCCCCGCCATCTTGATGATCTCGAACAACACCGGCATCAACAGCTGCGTCGCACCACCGCCCATGTTTCCCCACCCGGCCGCCGTCCCATTCACCAACCCAATAATCTTCCCATTAAACATGGTACTCATCCAATACTGGCACGACACAAACGTCGCCAACGAGAACCCGATCATGAACCTAACCGCTATGTACCCGCTCGCGTTTTCCACAAACGACATGCAAAACACAGTTGGAGCGGATAACATGATGAGAAACGCGCAGCCGTAGCGCGGTCCCAACATGTCACAAACAGCGCCCATAGCAAGCCTGGAGAAAATGCTGCCTGACACGGAAGCAACGCCCGCGTTCCCGATGTCGGATTTGGTGAGATTAAGGTTGTCGCGGATGATGGGGACAAGTGGCGCCGCCGCAAAGGTGGAGACAAAGGTGGTGAAGAAAGAGAGCCATGATAGATGGAAGGTTCTCATGTGAGGGTTTGCTAATGAGAATAGTTTGAAGACTTTAGCCTTGTGTTCGGAGTCCACCGGAAGCTTGAACTTCGCGGTGTTATCGGTTGGCACCATCGGAGATGCGACGGAGAAGGCCAGTACCGGCTCCCGTCCGGTGACTCCGTGCATTGAACTCCCCGGAGAGCCTTCAATCTCAGGCATTTTTTTTTTAATTTTTTATGATTAATTAAAATGGTTTTATTGGTTTCTAAATCTGAGATATGTTTTTGAAGCAAAGTGGAAGGGTTTATATAGAGGACGCAAAACCATATTCTAAGGAAAATTAGCAGTTGTACGGTACTGTTGGATGATGCATGGATCCCCACGTTTAATGTGGATCGTTGTAATTAGGGTTTGACAAATGACAACTGGGTAGGGTTTGATTTTGATCAGCCGGTGGATATTTCCAAGAGATTCGAAAAGGAGAATCCTATTTGCCGCATCCGACTAAAGAACAATATTTAGCCTCGTCGTATATCCCAAAGGATAAGACGTATTTTTGTTTTAATTTTTTTTTTAACATTTATACATACTAGGTTTTGGATTGCCACAAGTCACTCCCTCATACCTTCTCATATTGGTTTTCCCGCCTCTCTCTCCTAATAAATGTACATATATCTTATTAAACAATAATGATATTATAAATATATTATTAAATAAGAATAATAATTATATTAAATAAGAATATATAATAAGAATTCAAAATATAACTAATTAAAGAAAAATACTAATCTATACTCCCTAATAAATAAAAGGTTTTTTTAAATGGTTTTCCCACCTAAAGTTTAATTATAATTTAAGATTTTAAACCGCTCACAAATAATAAATGCTTAACAAACATAATTCCTAAAATTATTTAATATCATTTGACTAGAACTTAAAAACCGTTTGATTTGAAAATTTTGAACTTTTTTGTTATTTAAATTATAATAAAATCAATAAATTAACTCTCGCAAATTTACTATAATTAGATAACTAAATTGATATTTTTTTTAAAAAATTAACAACTTATCTTTGTTAAACAAATAACAATTAATCAAAATCAACTTTCTAGAATCTAAAAAATTTACCTTATGTAATTTGGTTTTGTGAATGTAATTGTAATTTTATTTTTTTTCACTATGTAAAGTAATTCTTATTTAGACACTTATGAATAATATATGTTTCTTTTCATTAATCGTGTAATACACGGGAACTAACCTAGTTTCTAATGTAAATAGCTAACTACAGAGTTTATATCTTCTACCTTAATTCAATGATACCTTAATTCAATGATGTACAATAATTTGTATTTAAATATGTGAAGATTAATATTCTAACTTAGTAAAAAATTATGAAAACTATATATACACAAACATATATGTTTTTTTTAACAGCAATGCTTAGATATCCTAGGATAATTGGGTTTTTTCGAGTCAACACCCTAAAACATCCAGGGCAGCCCACCACATAAGTAACCCCCAACTGGGTAAACCCACTGACTTGACCATATACCATTTTTTTTGTGGCTAGGATTCGAACCCAAGACTTCCACTATGAGAAGTCTTAAGGCTACCACTGCATCAAATGACTAACGATATATAAACATATATAGTAATGACAAATAACGTTCTTATAAATATTTACAATATATGAAAACAACTTAATTAGAATTGAATGAGATTCCCTTTATTCTTCTTATAATATATTGACACTTTTAGCAAAAAAAGATTCGACTATATATTAAATACACTTTCGATCCATTAAATAGGTTTGCAATTCACATCTTTTTTTTTAAGGCGAGCATTGAATGTTGTGACGTCGCATCCCCCGTCATATTGGAGAGCCTCGTCCAACTCCGGCCAATATGTTGTCTTAACCGGGCCCACTTGGCGTCAGAGTTGGAGAGCTTTCAAGGAAAAACCCCACCCAATACGGCCCCTTCCGGGCTTGAGGGAGAGCCGAGGCTCGAACCCTGGATCGGCGTGGGTAAAACTCTGGTACATCAGCCTAAAAGGCCTCATTTGCCATGCCGCAGAAATTAATGGTGGTGGCAGGGATTGAACCCGGGTCCCTTAGGACTTCAGACCTCACCTCAAGCACTACACCACAACCTCTTTGGCTACAACATCTAATGTGGTTTTAATTAATATTTAACTGTTTGTTAAAAATCTAAATAACCACAAAAAATAACTTACTAGAAAAGTACTATTTAGTGACGGTGACACGTAATAAAGTGTCGGGACATTTTTTAAATGGTATAAAACATTATTAGAAGAGTAGAGTATAATCGATATGATATTTTTGTGAAAGATAGTATGTTGTAAATTTGGACGTGGGTAATTTGATTAACGATAGATATTGGCGACATATTATCGCGCAATAGGCCTTCTCTGATGGTTGACAAGCCTTCACCGGTAGAATATACACTAGTACCAACGCATCACCGACGTATTTTTCAAGTATTGCCTACGGCATATCTCTTGGTAGTCCATCGATAATTTATTCCAATTAAAAGAATAAATTAGAATTAAATTCTATTTCTTGAAAAATTAATACAAAATCTGAAAACTAATACAATTTACAAAATTTATCAAAACACACAAAATCTAAAATTCAAAATTGAAATAATTAAAAATAAACTCTAATGACTAATTTGTCTTGGGATGGTTTTAGCACATATCTTGTAACGATCTTGTCTCAGGGTAGGTTTTAGAACATCTCTCGTGATAAACATGTCTCTTGATTTAATTTAAATATGGTGTATGAGGAGAAGGAAATCGTTGTATTTGAACTTGATTTTAGCACATCTCTCGTGACGATAGACTCTGGAGTATTATGTTGGGGACTCATATAGTCATAGGCGTCTTAGATTCCATTAGAGGCTCTGTCTCCAAAGAAAAGGTCTATGAGAACCTCTCAGTCTCAAGCCTCATACGGGTCATCAATATTCCTGCAAGAAGTATAAAATTTTAATTTTTTTATTATGGATCAAATATTAAATGATTTAAGTTTGTTCCCTATTTTCTCGTAAATTTCTTTTTTTTCTTAAATGAACTTTCATCTACATCTATACGTTATAATAAATAAAGATTTTTCATTCCACGTGTCGCCTCCATATTTATTCTTATCATTTTTTTCCGCCTCTCTCTCATATTAAATACATCTATATCTTTTAATAATAATATATTTTTAAATAAATAATAATCTTTATAGCAATAAATCTCCTGACATATTTTCACTGGTGTATGGGTTAACATATTATATTGTATTTCACGGGTTTATTCAACCCGTGTAAAACATGAGTTTTTAAAAAATGATTTTTTTATTTGATGCATAATATTATATTTATTCAACCTGTGTAATTAAAACGGGATTTTAACCTAGTATATATGGTAGGGATAAGATAATTTATAATTAATGAGATAGGTTCTCTTAATGTTCATTGTTTTCACATAAGTTTGTCGTTTTCATTTGAACCCATAATGCGTGTTTAAGGTGGCAAGCATGTTTGAGTTTGATATATGAAACTCGGACTCGATCTCATTTATAGAACGAGTCCCCATATAAACTCGATCTTGGATTTGAGCTCATTCAGCTCTGTTTGATTGAAGTTTTTAACGAGCCGGTCTAGAGTAGTTCGCAAACGACACGGTTCGTTTACACCACTAAATTCTATTGTGTTTTTCCAAGGCGAATCTATTTTCTAAACAATACTTATATAATGTAAATATTTTTAATAATAATATATGAGAAATATTATTTTCGATATTTTAGTTGGACCACCAAAGAGGTTTACTTTAATGACTTTTTGCAAGGAGACACTCGTGTTTAAAGACTTTCTATAATTTAAGGGAAATTTAGATTCATTCTTTTGTTCTTGTATGCTTTTAGATTTCTTAATTTCCAAAAAGTACATATTTTATTTGTCTTTTTATGATCAGTTATTTTAATTAAAGAAAATAATAATAAGAATAACAAAAATAAATCTAATTAAGGTGTTCATTCTCACGTTTTCGACACAAGAAAAAAAATAGCAATACATGATAATTTGTTAATTTATAAATTACTGATTATAAACGTAAATTCAGGATGATGAAGCATATATATTTATTTACAATAAAGCTTTTTTTCATAAATAAATAACTAAGTTGAATATCCTATATCTTGAATATATTAGAAAATATTATATAATATAATATTATCCGGTATAAAGTGAGACATATAAAGTGAAAAAACAGATTCATTGTAAAGTAACTCATAAGTCCAATCCGATGGGTTTTAACACCATAACGTGTAGATATTTATGCATAGATATGTTAATTAATCTTTAATTTAAACTAAGCAAATATAAGTCTTGCACACATATTCATTTTCTTTATTAAGTCAAATATGATGGCATAATAATATAGCTGAACCAATTGAATGAAGGTCAGCCAGAGGTATGTCAGTTCCCATGGCTTTTTCTTGCCTCCATAGTCCAGATGGTGACACAAAGTGTTTGCACAAGTTTTCATCAACATAACCTTTGGCTCTTTAGAGGTATCCCCATTGGCATTTTTGGATCCAGTGACCGATGTGGAATACAGAGAGGATATGAATCCATGGGACGAATGCCCTCGGACGGATTGTATGAGAGGAGGGAGGAGGGGAGTGTCCAAGCTCGTTCGTGGGGACGGGGGTGAGGCAACCGCGGGCAATGTGACCACTTTCGTGGGGCAACACGTAGCGATGCTCTTACTTCAGATCTTTTGATCTACTTTTATTGTTACTAAAATTTTGTATACGTAGGTTGTTGGATTTGTATGACCAAGTAACGACATTTGATGATACTGCTAACAAGGTAAGAATTAAAGGATTACACCTTAAGTAACATTTATGATCAATGGACTATGGATATATTAAAGGTTAATATAGTTCATTACACGAATAAACACTACAAGAAAATGAAGCTAATTCAACCCCGGTAAAATGTTGCATTAGGTTTTGAAAAGGTTGCATTAGGTTTTGAAAAGTTAGCGCGACTAACCTGGGTGGGGTTTGTCAAACCCAGTAGTACTACTCAAATTTCCTCGCTATACCCCATATATTAATGGTCCGAGTGTGTAAGGACTTTGCATGTTATGTTTGCACTTAGGTAAACAAGTGGTAGTGAAATACTATGTGATCCATGTCCGTTCATAAGTATACCTCTCCCCAGCGGGAAGACAAGTAAACAGATGGCTGCCCGTATGCGTGTTTCTTCCCAACGGGAAACAAGTAAAATGTTGTTTGTCCGTATGCATGATTCTCCCCCAACGGGAAACAAGTAAAATGATGTTTGTGTATATGCATGTTTCTCCCCCAATAGGAAAACAAGTAAAAATGGGTCGTGAAACTCACCTGAGTCTGAGTAAAGCGTAGTAACTAGCACCACACAAGGATGCAACAAATACCACAAATAGTTTGCTAGCGGACGATCTACCAATGCCCTAGAATACGATTCACAACTGTCAGAGACACATAGGATTTCGTGAAGACGACACAGAAGAGTTTAATGTCCTAAAACATATTTAGGATCAACATATAGACAAACGCGTCATCGGAATCAAGGATTTTTAGTTTATCATTTAATGTGAATACGACACGTGTAATACGTCACCAAAACACAAGTTAATAATATATATAGATATATATATATATATATACATTATTGTTTCAGGTATTTGTTTGGGTTAAAATAATATATTCGAATAATATAAATAATTTATATCATTTTGAAACGTGAAAATAATAATTAAAACGAGTTACCTAATCAAAAGTCTGAATATTAATATAAAATCATCGTTTGCGTGTTTTTAAATAAAATGATAATAATTTAGTGAAATAATAAATTAATAGTATTTCTAATACTCAAAAATGTTTTATAAAATCAGTCTCGAGCATACGGGTATTTTCGGGTGTTAAAACATTTTAACGTAGTATTATAACATCATAGAAAAATGATTTTGTAACAAGGAAACTAGTGAAAAGTCCCAAAAAATAATGCAGGAGACCGGACTCGAACCCGGGTCTCCTGTGCACAGGTCCAACAAACTAACCACTCTGCCTGCTAGGGTCATCGCAACAGAGGTCCGTCCCAAATGGTTTTAACACACCAACCCACTGAGTTCTTCCCCCTTTACGAATCTGAATCCCAAATCCACCCTCAATTCCCTTGAATCTGACGCGAATGAACCAAATGATAGAGGGGATTTGTTGATCTGTCCATTGAGAATATGTGGGTGAGTTTAATTGCAAAAAGATTAAGTTTAAGAGCATTAATTCTTGTTTGAAAACCAAAACCCTAGTTTAAGAACACAAAATCAAATTAATCAAATCTGATGTTAAGAGTTATTGAAACGATGGGGCTTTTACAGAGTAAGGTATTGCAAATCTATCCATGTGGTTTAATTGGATTGAGGTTGAGTTTAAGATCAAAACCCCCAAATTGTTTTATGAACGAACCCTAGTTTCTAGATCATAATGAATTCGATGTTGTAAGCCTGTATTAGCTTAGGGCTTTTGATTTATACATGAAAATGAATGTGTGGGAGTGTTTGATTACCAGAAAGGGTGTCGAATTGACAGTGTTGACTAAATCGGGATTCGACATTAACGGGCTCAGCCTCCGGCAACCCTGGTTCCTTCTCTGGCCGAATTTGTGTGTGCAGATGCTTCTGAGGGATTCGTTCAAGGTGCGTATATGTTTGATTGTGAGAATGGTAAACGAATTTGCTTGAATTCGATGATTGTAGTGATGGCTCGACGGTTACGATTTTAAGGCGAATTAATAAGCTTAATTCGAAATCATAATGGATCGATAATGCTTGTAAATGATTGGAAAACGGTCGAGAAGAGTAAGGCTTGTCATAACAGTCGTGAATTGAACAGATTTGAATTTGAATCAAAGCATAGGGGTTTGACTTTTACAAGTCAATAAAATCGATTTTGAGTGCAATTGATCCATTTTGACTTTCAAGGGTCAACCAAAATGGGTTTGAGTTAATTACAGAAATAGTCCCTATAATTTAAGATTAAATATTCACATAATTGGTCCTTGAGATTTGTAACTGAGTTAACAGAATTTTGTCGGGTGTCACATCATCCCTTAATTGAAAGAATTTTAGTCCCGAAAATTAGAAAAAAAATATATATGAGGTGCCATATCATCTCCTAGTTGAAAGAATTTTCGTCCCGAAAATTAGAAGAGTACCTTAAGAGTTTGACATGGAGTGATTGAACAGATGAGGATACTTGCGCATCATCTGATCCTCACGCTCCCATGTGAATTCTGGTCTGCGTTTCGAGTTCCAATGAACTCTGACAATAGGGATTTTACTGTGTTTGATTGTTTTGACTTCATTATCCATGATTTCTACTAGTTCTTCAATGAAACATAATTGTTCATCGATTTGTAGTTCCTCAAGCGGAACTACGAGTGTCTCGAATGCTAGACATTTCTTCAAGTTTGAGACGTGAAAGACGTCATGTACATCACTCAGTCCTTCAGGTAGGTCCAGTCGATACGCTACTGGGCCAATTCTCTTCACTATCTGGAACGGTCTAACATAATGAGGGTTTAGCTTGCCTTGATTTTCAAAACGTATTACACCTTTCCAAGGTGAGACTTTCAGTAGGGTCATGACGCCTACTTGAAATTGTAACGGTTTCTGACACTTATCGGCGTAGCTCTTATGACGATCACGGTAACGAGCCCGAACAACACGGTAACGATATTTATTTTTATGGTTTTTAGTTTCGATAGGAGTGAGTTTTGGTATTTTCTGTATGTATCGCGTGCGGGGAAAATTTGCAACCTTTATAACAAAAGTTGCAAATTTTATGAAATTTGCAACCTTTCAAGAAAAAGGTTACAATTTTTAGTAAAATTCGTAACTTTTAAATAAAAATGTTGCAATTTCAATAAAACTTTACAACTTTTTAGGAAAAGGTTGTATTAGATCTTTTAATGCAACCTTTATGTTGAATGGGGTTGCATTAGAGTCAAATGCAACACAATTGAAAAATGTTGCATCTAAAAAGTTGCAATAGCATCATTTTCTAGTAGTGAAAGGAAGATAATTATTGTCGATCATGATGGATGTTCAAAAAGATGGATAATTGTTCATGAAACAATTATCAAGACTGTAAAAGGTTGGACACGATAATTATTTATGAAATTATTATTATTATTATTAATATGATTAATAATAATGGATGAAAATATTTCTGAACATATTATTAATTGTATGTTATTTTAATTGAAGTCTTAATTATATTGGATATAATTAAGTAATTAACTAATTGTTAGTTAATTGATAATTAAAATAATAGGAATTGATAAATGTAATTATATGATAATTACAATGATCAAATTGTAATTAAGGAACCCTAAAACCATAAATTAGGGATGAAGTTAGATGCTTATAAATAAGGATTAAGGAGAGACTTAAAAGAGAGAATAATTAACCATCTAATTGCAAAAGAAGTTGCAAACCCTCAACTTTCCTCCCCTTTTGCTTCGACGCCGTCAAACCCACTGATGTCGGCTCCACACGTCGCCACCGCCGTAGCCGCTAACCGTGGCCGTTAGGACGCCCTTAGCCGTCGTCCTGCTACCCCACAGTTTTTGATTGGTTTTGATTATGTTAGTTTACTAGTAGGAGTACCCGGGTGCTGACAGGTTTCAGTTTTGCGGGAGTTTTATGGGTAAATTTGAAGGAGTACGTTCAGATTTATGGGTGTTTCGTGGTTAGATCTGAAAGAGTTCAGATTTGTGGAGATTCATGTATCCAGACCTAGCTCATAAAATTGTTGTTCTTAAGGTGTTGAGTTTATTCAGTCGTTTGTTTCACGAAAGATATAAATCTCTAACACCCCCCCCCCAATGGTTCTGTTTGTTTCTTTCTGGTTTGCAACTAGACTGCTGGTGGGCAATCTAAGGTTTTGGCCTAGATTGGTTCATTTGTTTTTCCGCTACGTTTATTTAAAACCTTCATACGAATCCCAACATAGGTCGTAGCACCATTTATAGTAGATAAATTATAGTGTAATATAACAAATGTTTTCAATATCGGACCAGAGAGTGATCAATCGGCTGTCTTACCGGTCTGACCGGATTTAATAACCTGATCAAAGTTATATAAACATTGTGATAAAGTCAAGTGATGCAATCTTTGATAAGGATAGGTTCTCATCTAAACATAGACCAAAGGATATGGTTCCAAGTTTGATTGATTCTAGAACAACAAACTATGAGGATAATACACCCATCACTACATCGATCTGAACCGAGAAGAAATAGTAGAATAAGAGTAGCTAAAAACTATAGTTCTGATTTCAACTATACCTAGTTGAAGGAACAAGATATTAGATTCAATCTTAATATCCTTATTGCTTTAACATATAGGACGGATCCTAGAATCTATAGTGAAGTTATGGCATGTCGTGATGTGGCTTTCTAGAAGAAGCAATAGGTGATGAGATGGATTCTATTATATGGAACAACACACGAAAACTAACTGAATTACTCCCCGGGTGTAAACCTTTAGGCTGTTAATGGGTTTTCAAGAAAAAAGATGAAAGTAGATGGTACAATAGATAAGTTTAAATCCATATTGGTTATCCAATGCTTTAGATAAAAGGAAGGTATTGCCTACTTTGTATATATGCTCATGTGGCTAGAATGTCACACCCCCAAAATCCACCAACGGAGTTTTACCGTTAGGGGCGTGACATACCAGGATCTCAGTCATTAGTTACGTTGAACGACTCTATATGAGTTTAATAAAAACCACTAGTATTGCTCATAGTCACGATGCAACACTAGTAATGAAAATACTGATTTAATGTAAGACTTGCGGAAGCGAAAAGTTAAACGAAAAACATGCGCTAAAACAGTTGCGCCAAGATAAACAATTCAAAAATAATTAAAATAAATAACTCTTGAGTTTGCAAATGATAGACTTCGTATGCATGCATGCCTTAGCTCGTGCTTGTACCTTAATGACCTGAGAAAACATGCTAAAACGTGTCAACGCTAGGTTGGTGAGTTCACATGTTTATATGTTTGTAAAGTTTACTAGATAATACCGTATTCAATTATATCATAGGTAGCTAACCTAGTACATGTTACTAAAGCGTTTCGACACCGAAGCTGACTGTCTGTATGTTTGAATTGCCTTCCACCATGACTATCACAATCAATGGTAATGTTTAGGTAAATGTTACACCCGTTCGACTACCTGTCGAGTTAGCGCGACTAACGCGGGTGGGGCTTGTCAGTGCCCAGTAGTACTACTCAAGATTTCCTCGCTAACCCATATACTAACGGTTCGATAAGTAAGGACTTTCGTGATATGTTTGCGCTTAGTACACAAGTGATATAAAAGAAACGTAATATCTAAATGTTCGTACCCATGTTTTCTCCCCCAAGTTTAAAACGTAAGAAAAGGGGCCGTGAAACTCACCTTAGAGTATGTGCGTAAGAAAGCGAATCTAAAATGCTTGACGACTAACTGCCACCTATAAACACCGGTTTATAAGTGTATGTTCGTGCAAGTTGATACAAACCCTAAGTATCCAAACAATCCCATTGTTTAAGTGTTTGAAAAGAGTTTACAAGTTTGACTCATGTTTGACCAAGTTTGACTAAGTCTGACCAAGTCTGACCAAGTTTGACCCGACGACCCGTTGGTGACCCGTTTAGTGATTTAACGTTTGTTCAGTATAATACTTCTATATTATACACAAATGATCATGCTTTAACACTTAGCAACAAATCCTAATTGTTCTAATCAAACAAGCATGATTTCTAAAAATAGAAAGTTTCCAAAAATAGTAAGTTTCCAAAAATAGCAGGTTTCTATAAATAGCAGGTTTCTATAAATAGAAAGTATGTTCGGGATTTGTCTCGTGAAATTATCATCGTTAATATGTTTGTAAGACTACTATAACATGTTCAAGATCGTCCTATCACATAACCATTGCATAGAACTTAACATGTATATCACAATTCTAAATAAAGTTTCCATCTTTAGTAACCTATGACTAGCATGTGTGATTTCAAACACCTAAAACGTTACAACAGGTTATTATGTCTTAACTAACATGTACCAATCATTAAACCACATCATGCATGTCTAATTAGTAAGTTCTAACCACTTTTGACAATTAAAGTTTCCTTATTTGGAAAGTTTGTAAAACCGGGTTATGTATTCAAAATCTGATTTCACAATTTGTCTAACCATGTATCAATTTGCTCATAACCATCATCACATCATCCTACTCACGTCTAGCATGCAAAATAGAATTTATAAAAAGTTTCCTATTTTAGTAACTCGATCATTACACGCTCAAATCACAAAATTAACATGTCAAATCAATCACAAATCTTTCAACTAATATAATTACAACAATATTAATCATTATTCACGTCTAACATGCGATTTCTAAACATCACATAATCAAACATATTCTATTTTCACATCGTATGACAACTAGGGTTTCATAAACGTTCATCAAATCATCAATAAAATTCAATAACATCAAACAATTAATGAATCCATTATCATATTTCAAAATCATTATGTTTGGATAATCTAGGGTTTCGATCTCAAAAATAATAATGAAAAAGTGACGGATTTAAACGAAACGACTTACGTAGAAACGTTAGGAATGTCGAGAGGAGTCCAAATACGCGTTCAATTGCGAGATCGGAGATCGAATCGATGGTGCTTTGGGGTGTTCTTGGTTCAGTCGAGTATAGGGGGTGAGGGAGAGATCGATGGTTTCAAGGGGTGGTGGTTAGGGTTTATGTTTATCCCTTTTTTTTAAAAAAAAAAACTTTATCCTTATCTAAACTTAATGGGTTTTAAGTTGGGCTACGGGCTTTCTAAAGGTCCATAACTCTAATTAATTAAATAACCACTTAATTAATAATTACCATTTTCGATTTTTATTTTTATAAAAACAATAACTTTTATAAAAATACTAAATACTATTTACACACGATGAACACGTACGAAAACAATAATAATTCATATAATTCACGTAATCACATAAGATTATATAAAACTCGTAATTTATATTAAATATAAATTATTAATGTTCGTAATATTAATGTTCGATTAATCACTAACGTTCCGGTTAGACTCGAGTGCGATCCGATGTGTGCGAACTGACTGACACATTTAATTAATCCTAATTAAATGCAATGTACGTGCGACTAACTGAGATAACTGAGTTTGTAACGAAAAATGTTTGAACTAACGAGGTTTGAGTTAACGGAGTTAACCTGAAAATGCCGGATGTCACATCATCCCCTTGTTGAAAGAATTTTCGTCCCGAAAATTAAACGAAGTCCGTAACGTCTGAAACAAAAAGTTTAGGTTTGTCACATCATCCCCTTATTGAAATAAATTTCGTCTCGAAATTTAGTTAGTACCTTCCGTGTTTGCCGTTGAATGTTTGAACAAGTGAGGATACTTTTTCATCATCTGATCCTCGCGTTCCCACGTGATCTCCGGTCCACGCTTCGAGTTCCAACGAACTCTGACAATAGGTATCTTACTGCGCTTGAGAGTCTTGACCTCTCGGTCCATGATCTCAACAGGTTCCTCAATGAAATGTAGCTGTTCATCAATTTCCAACTCCTCGAGTGGAACTACAAGTGTCTCATCTGATACGCATTTCTTTAGGTTTGAGACATGAAATACATTGTGTACTCCATTGAGTGTGTCTGGTAGGTTAAGTTGGTATGCTACTGGACCGATCCTTTTCACTATCTCGAATGGTCCAACGTAACGCGGGTTTAGCTTTCCTCGTTTCCCGAAACGAATCACACCTTTCCAAGGTGAAACCTTTAATAACACTTTGTCACCCACTTAGAATTCTAGCGGTTTTCTGCGCTTGTCTGCATAACTCTTTTGATGGTCACGAGCTGCCGCCATACGATTTCTGATTTGCACAATTTTCTCTGAGGTTTCATGCACAAGTTCGGGACCAGTAAGTTGACTATCTCCAACTTCAGCCCAACAAAGTGGTGATCGACATTTCCGTCCGTACAAAGCCTCGAACGGTGCTGCTTTGATGCTCGTATGATAGCTGTTATTATAAGAGAACTCCACTAAAGGTAAGTGAGTCTCCCAACTGTTTCCGAAATTGATCACACAAGCTCGTAACATGTCTTCTAGGGTTTGAATGGTACGCTCACTCTGGCCATCTGTTTGTGGATGGTACGCTGTGCTCATATCCAGGCGCGTGCCTAGAGCTTTCTGTAACAATTGCCAGAAACGTGAGGTGAATCGGGCGTCTCTATCAGAAATGATGGAGATTGGAACTCCATGTCGAGATACTACTTCTTTAAGGTAGAGACGAGTTAACTTTTCCATTTTATTGGTCTCTTTGATAGCAAGAAAATAAGCTGATTTGGTTAGGCGATCCACTATCACCCAGATTGTGTCACATCCAGTAGGGGTTCGGGGTAATTTGGTTATGAAATCCATGGAAATCTGCTCCCATTTCCACATCGGAATTTCCGGTTGTTGAAGTAATCCGGATGGCTTTTGGTATTCCACCTTGACCTTGGAACAAGTTAGGCACTTGCTCACGTAGGTGGCTATGTCAGCTTTCATGTTCGGCCACCAATATAAAACTTTGAGATCGTGATACATCTTGTCAGATCCCGGATGGATAGAGTATCGGGATTTGTGAGCTTCATCCATGACTAGATCTCTTAGGTTTCCATATACTGGTATCCATATTCGTTCCGCGAAGTAACGAATACCATCTGTTTTAACCTCAAGTTGTTTCTCCATACCACGAGTGGATTCCAATGGTAAGTTCTCCTCTTTTAAGGCTTCGAGTTGGGCATTGCGGATTTGTTCGGGTAATCCTGTATGGATAGTGAGTTGTAATGCTCTAACCCGTCAGGGTTTAGTTTCTTTTCTGCTTAGGGCATCGGCTACCACATTAGTTTTGCCCGGATGGTACTTGATTGCACGATCATAATCGTTTAATAACTCGATCCAACGACGTTGACGCATGTTCAACTCTTTCTGCTCAAAAATATGCTGAAGACTCTTGTGATCGGTGTAGATGGTGCACTTGGTACCGTATAAGTAATGTCTCCATATCTTGAGTGCAAACACCACGGCTCCTAACTCCAAATCGTGAGTCGTGTAATTCTTTTCGTGGATTTTTAATTGTCGAGAAGCGTATGCGATAACCTTGTCACGTTGCATCAACACACAACCGAGACCTTGGATGGAGGCATCGCAATACACCACGAAGTCATCCGTTCCCTCTGGTAGAGATAAGATAGGTGCGCTACATAGTTTCTGCTTCAGTAGCTGGAATGCTGATTCTTGAGTCTCATTCCAATTATAGGGTTTATCTTTTTGGGTTAAGGAGGTGAGAGGTTGGGCAATCTTTGAGAATCCCTCAATAAAACGACGGTAGTATCCGGCCAATCCTAGGAATTGTCGAACTTCGGTTGGAGTTGTTGGTGCTGCCCAGTTCTTAATGGCTTCCACTTTGGCTGGGTCGACATGTATTCCCTTCTCATTGATCACATGTCCTAAAAATTGAACCTCGCGAATCCAAAAATCGCATTTGGAAAACTTCGCGTACAGCTGCTCCTGTTTCAGTAGTTCAAGGATCAAACGCAGATGCTCCTCATGCTCTTCCTGACTCTTAGAATATATGAGGATATCGTCAATAAAAACGATGACGAATTTGTCCAGATAGGGTTTACACACACGGTTCATGAGGTCCATGAACACCGCGGGTGCGTTAGTTAATCCAAATGGCATGACCAAAAACTCGAAATGGTCGTACCGAGTTCTGAATGCAGTCTTGGATATATCTTCATCTCGAACTCTCAGCTGATGATATCCAGACCTTAAATCGATTTTTGAGTAGAAACTTGACCCTTGAAGTTGGTCGAATAGATCGTCAATACGGGGTAGTGGGTAGCGGTTCTTGACTGTTACCTTGTTTAACTCTCGGTAATCAATGCACATGCGGAAAGTTCCATCTTTCTTTTTGACAAATAGGACTGGAGCTCCCCATGGCGATGAGCTCGGTCGGATGAAACCTTTATCCAACAACTCTTGCAGTTGAGTGGATAGCTCTTGCAACTCGCTTGGTGCCAGTCTGTAAGGTGCACGAGCAATAGGCGCTGCTCCGGGTGTTAGATCAATCTGAAATTCGACCTGACGATGAGGTGGAAGACCAGGTAGGTCTTCAGGAAATACTTCTGGGAATTCGTGAACGATTGGGATATCTTCTAACTTTTTCTCCTCGGTAGGCTTGTCAGCAACAAGGGCCAGTATCGCGGTATGACCCTTACGCAGACACTTCTAAGCCTTCATGAAAGATATGATGCCCATGGCTGCACCACTTCTTTCGCCCTGAACATATAGGATTTCTCCACTAGGAAGGGGTACACGAACGATTTTCTCACTACAGATGATCTCAGCTTGGTTTTCAGACAACCAATCCATGCCCACAATTATGTCGAAACTGCCAAGTGTAACTGGCATGAGATCGATGTCGAGTTTGTGACCAAATAGTTCTAACTTACATCCCTTGAGAATGTGGGTTGCCTCGATTACTTTACCGTCTGCTATCTCTACGGTGTAATGATGTTCTAATAAAGTTGGAGTAAGACTGCACCAACTGGAAAATTGTGAAGTCATGTTGAGATTTCTAGTGAGACCCGTGCTTATAAGGTAAGCGTCGGTCAATCCAAAGGTCAAGGAAAGGGGTTCACATAAAGAAAAGAAAAATCTATTGAGATGCAGGTTTCAGTAACCTAAGAAATAGGATGTCTGTTTAAGTAGTCGCGTTCAACTGATTGTTGGTTAGACCAAATCCTTGTTTTCTAATGTCATTAGAACAACTGGATCATTTTGTGAAGAAAGAAGTATGTTTACAGAGTTGGATATCCTGGGTATAAGTCAAACTAGACTAAGGATTAGCCACAAGATAAAGAAATAGGGTCAGATGAAATAACACGTGCTAGCTTGGGAAGAATTTCGCTTACATAGTTGGAGTCGATAGGTTTGTCATGAGTTTCCATTAGGGTTCCAATCAAGATGGTTTCTGTTATCACGTTTAGATGAGAGTCTTAATTTCACTAGGACTCTTCCATGAGTGAGATAAACATTTTCGACCTGATAGTCGCGCCTATCAACTGTGGAATAGGTTTAATGATACCAACTAGTCATTGAGTGGGTTACGAGAATTTCTACAGACAGTGGAAACTTAAGTTTGCAACTCACAGATTAGGATCATTTATCCACACACTAGGTTTCACCAGGACTTACATGCACCTCAAATTACTATTACGTGTGCACCCGTAATGATAATTTGCTTTGCATGCTCATCCTAGTTTTCCCCTGTCCTGCGTCATAATGTCCTTTAGTTTGTATTGCTGAGTACAGAGTGTTCAGCTAGGACTCCTATCAGCTATGATAAGTCATTGAGAAGCTTAATCATCAACCATAAGTTGATCAGCTAGGACTCCTATCAGGACGAGTAGGCAGGAATTGTTTGATCCGAGTATTCCCTAGAGTTGGAACACAATTCAAGAGTCCAATCCAGCGGATTGTAGATGAGAGCATGAAACAAACATGCACATGAAATGCGACTTCAAGAAATGAAACTAATTCATGAATACAAGTTACAAGAAGCAGCAAGGTAGCCGTCCTTCCATCTGAGTCAGGGTAGGGTCTGAGTATGCAATGAGCAATGCGTTCTCAACTTTGTGGTCAATCTATCTTCAACAGAATATCGACCAAAGACGCGAGCCTATGGCTCGGGAAAGTGATGACATCTACGTGCCAAAGGATCTTGCAATAATGCGTGCAATGGTCTGCCTTCACTCGGCGTATTGTTGCTAGTGGGTACAGTAGGGACTCGCCTCCGACGATCCCAACTCCCGAAGAGATATGTGCTAGTTGAGTGTCGTCCATAACATGGACCTGTGAATGCCCACCAAACCCGACATGTGATGGTGGTGTAAGTGACTCCTCCGAAGGCTTCGTCTCGCTGCCCACGGACGTGAGTGGAGGTGGGACTTCCTCCTCGCGGATCCAGTTCCTGATCCTATCGGGATACCAATCCCAGTCCTGCGTGTTGCCTCTGACACGCACATGAATAGGCTCGGCATGCCCTACTGTGGTGTTGATCGGGTTGAGTCGACGTCTCCTCGGCTCTGGCAAAGGTACGGTAGGAACATCGTGCTCCTGAACGACTGGGGATGCGGGTGAATTTGGTGGGGTCGACATTTCCTGTAACAGGATGAGTGAGTGCCATGTTTGAGTGTAAGTGTTGTGTAACTAATGCAGGTATGTGGTTATAGTCTAGTATGCATTTCTTAGTTCTCTATAACCAATTGCTCTGATACCAATCTGTCACACCCCCAAAATCCACCAACGGAGTTTTACCGTTAGGGGCGTGACATACCAGGATCTCAGTCATTAGTTACGTTGAACGACTCTATATGAGTTTAATAAAAACCACTAGTATTGCTCATAGTCACGATGCAACACTAGTAATGAAAATACTGATTTATTGTAAGACTTGCGGAAGCGAAAAGTTAAACGAAAAACATGCGCTAAAACAGTTGCGCCAAGATAAACAATTCAAAAATAATTAAAATAAATAACTCTTGAGTTTGCAAATGATAGACTTCGTATGCATGCATGCCTTAGCTCGTGCTTGTACCTTAATGACCTGAGAAAACATGCTAAAACGTGTCAACACTAGGTTGGTGAGTTCACAGGTTTATATGTTTGTAAAGTTTACTAGATAATACCGTATTCAATTATATCATAGGTAGCTAACCTAGTACATGTTACTAAAGCGTTTCGACACCGAAGCTGACTGTCTGTATGTTTAAATTGCCTTCCACCATGACTATCACAATCAATGGTAATGTTTAGGTAAATGTTACACCCGTTCGACTACCTGTCGAGTTAGCGCGACTAACGCGGGTGGGGCTTGTCAGTGCCCAGTAGTACTACTCAAGATTTCCTCGCTAACCCATATACTAACGGTTCGATAAGTAAGGACTTTCGTGATATGTTTGCGCTTAGTACACAAGTGATATAAAAGAAACGTAATATCTAAATGTTTGTACCCATGTTTTCTCCCCCAAGTTTAAAACGTAAGAAAAGGTGCCGTGAAACTCACCTTAGAGTATGTGCGTAAGAAAGCGAATCTAAAATGCTTGACGACTAACTGCCACCTATAAACACCGGTTTATAAGTGTATGTTCGTGCAAGTTGATACAAACCCTAAGTATCCAAACAATCCCATTGTTTAGGTGTTTGAAAAGATTTTACAAGTTTGACTCGTGTTTGACCAAGTTTGACCAAGTTTGACCAAGTCTGACCAAGTTTGACCCGACGACCCGTTGGTGACCCGTTTAGTGATTTAACGTTTGTTCAGTATAATACTTCTATATTATACACAAATGATCATGCTGTAACACTTAGCAACAAATCCTAATTGTTCTAATCAAACAAGCATGATTTCTAAAAATAGAAAGTTTCAAAAATAGCAGGTTTCTATAAATAGCAGGTTTCTATAAATAGAAAGTATGTTCGGGATTTGTCTCGTGAAATTATCATCGTTAATATGTTTGTAAGACTACTATAACATGTTCAATATCGTCCTATCACATAACCATTGCATAGAACTTAACATGTATATCACAATTCTAAATAAAGTTTCCATCTTTAGTAACATATGACTAGCATGTGTGATTTCAAACACCTAACACGTTACAACAGGTTATTATGTCTTAACTAACATGTACCAATCATTAAACCACATCATGCATGTCTAATTAGTAAGTTCTAACCACTTTTGACAATTAAAGTTTCCTTATTTGGAAAGTTTGTAAAACCGGGTTATGTATTCAAAATCTGATTTCACAATTTGTCTAACCATGTATCAATTTGCTCATAACCATCATCACATCATCCTACTCACGTCTAGCATGCAAAATAGAATTTATAAAAAGTTTCCTATTTTAGTAACTCGACCATTACACGCTCAAATCACAAAATTAACATGTCAAATCAATCACAAATTTTTCTACTAATATAATTACAACAATATTAATCATTATTCACGTCTAACATGCGATTTCTAAACATCACATAATCAAACATATTCTATTTTCACATCGTATGACAACTAGGGTTTCATAAACGTTCATCAAATCATCAATAAAATTCAATAACATCAAACAATTAATGAATCCATTATCATATTTCAAAATCATTATGTTTGGATAATCTAGGGTTTCGATCTCAAAAATAATAATGAAAAAGTGACGGATTTAAACGAAACGACTTACGTAGAAACGTTAGGAATGTCGAGAGGAGTCCAAATACGCGTTCAATTGCGAGATCGGAGATCGAATCGATGGTGCTTTGGGGTGTTCTTGGTTCAGTCGAGTATAGGGGGTGAGGGAGAGATCGATGGTTTCAAGGGGTGGTGGTTAGGGTTTATGTTTATCCCTTTTTTTAAAAAAAAAAAAAACTTTATCCTTATCTAATCCTTAATGGGTTTTAAGTTGGGCTACGGGCTTTCTAAAGGTCCATAACTCTAATTAATTAAATAACCACTTAATTAATAATTACCATTTTTGATTTTTATTTTTATAAAAACAATAACTTTTATAAAAATACTAAATACTATTTACACACGATGAACACGTACGAAAACAATAATAATTCATATAATTCACGTAATCACATAAGATTATATAAAACTCGTAATTTATATTAAATATAAATTATTAATGTTCGTAATATTAATGTTCGATTAATCACTAACGTTCCGGGTTAGACTCGAGTGTGATCCGATGTGTGCGAACTGACTGACACATTTAATTAATCCTAATTAAATGCAATATACGTGCGACTAACTGAGATAACTGAGTTTGTAACGAAAAATGTTTGAACTAACGAGGTTTGAGTTAACGGAGTTAACCTGAAAATGCCGGATGTCACATAGAATATCCACTGTTATGTTGTTTATAACTCTAGCAGCTATACACAACCTTGTTATTCACTAATGGATGTGAAAATTGCATTCTTAGATGATGAGTTGGATGAGGAGATATAAATGAAACAACCAAAAGGATTTATTATGCCTAACAATGAGCATAACTTGTGTAAGCTCATTAAGTCATTCTTTGGTTTAAAGAAAACATAAAAACAATGGCATCAAAAGTTTGTATATAGTAAATTTGATAATTCTAGTAAAGGAGTTATAATTTTGTTATGTAACATCCGGCCCTTCATACCACCAATATTGTTCGCTTTACCTACGATGAGCTCATGGATTTGCTTTTGCTTGCCCGGGTGAAAACTTCTTAGGGGGTCACCACCCCTGTATTACTCCCACCCGAGCACGCTAAACTGTAGAGTTCTTCTCTCATCCACAACCAATGCGCTCAAAATGCGTTGATGGTATTTGAGGCGGGGCATTCCTTATGAACCAAGAATCTCTTCTGGCCACGGCTGATGTGGGATTTCCCTGGGGTATTTACAATGGGCTATGCTAATCTTCTATGTATCGTTACAGCTTATATGTTGATGACATGTTGATCTTTGACACAAGTCAAGATCAAGTGGATTAAACCAATCACTTTTTTGTTATCAAATTTATCTATGAATGATTTGGGGGAGGTTTGTGGTGCCTAGGCATTAGGATCAAGAATTAGAACAAAGGTATTACTATCTCTCAATCTCATTACATTGAGAAGTGTTGAAGAAATTTAATTATGGAAAATGTTCTCCTGTTAGCACTCTTATTGATCCAAATGTGAAGTTTTTACCTAACAAAGGTGAAGTTGTATCTCAGCTTAAGTACTCTATGGAAATTGGTTGCTTGATGAGTTGATGTATGCTATATTAAGCACTAGGTCAAATATTGTCGTTGAAAACCTTAGTAGGTTCACTAGCGATCCAAGTACACAACATTGGCAAGTAGTCAGGAGAGTATTCAATTTTTTAAAGAAAACCATGGACTATGGGTTAAGACAAGATAGATTTCCTTATGTTATTGAAGGTTATTCTAATGTAAGATGGATGACTAATGTGGGAGAGCACTCCTCAACAAGTGGATGTGGGTTTCTACTCAGATGAGGGGTTATCTCATGGTTCTAAGAAACAAATTATTAACTCAACAATAGAATCTGAGTTTTTACATTAGCAGCGACTAGTAAAGAGGCTAAGTGGCTAAGAAATTTAGCGTATGAGATTCCCTTGTGACCGAGTGGCTAAAAAAGTTCTTGGATCCGCCGGTTAACACAACTACCTCTCATTTCTCATACTTTTATACAATATCTTAATTAAATCTCCCTGTTAGGTAGTCATATATTATGATAGGAACTCTCAATTCTCTGGCAAATACATCAACGTCTTTTTTCTAAAAAGTAAATGACATCATCCGACTGGTTTAATACTAATAATAATTCAATAAAATAATTACTGCAAATCCCACGAGGCCACGATGACAACATAGTCGAAGATTCTAAAAATATAGAATATTCTGTTTGTGGATATTCAATTATAAATGATGCATTATTGAATCGACATTGATATATAATATAGTTTTTTAAGGCTAATATATAATAACATCCATTTTAAGTCATTGGCGTTCAAAAGAACATCCCTTTTAAGTTATGTTTTAAAAAACCATCATAAAATGTTCTACACGTTCGAAAGCTCTTTTAAGAAAACAGAGTTCAAACCTTCTTTAGGTAAAACATATTGAATAATTATCGTTGTTAAAAAAAGTTATGCTTTAATAGTAAAAAAGTTGTTTGGAAATTTATGTTTACTTTTCTTTATAAAATTTTAAAACTATGTACTAAATATATTTATTTATATGATATTCAGAGTGTCAATGTTCAGGTTATATGATTTTATATATATATATATATATATATGGGTTAATATTTATTTATATAGTAAGTTAGTTATCATGAAAGATATGTCAGTGAGCCTGAATTACAATCGTCGTTCAAAATAAAATTAAATAATGATATGTAAAAAAAGGTTTCTATGATGTGTCAGATTACCGAACAAGTTTACGAGGGCTTTTGAGTTTTTAGATTAGATACCGATCATACCCGTAACAACTTGAATTGAGTGGAGTTGGTCGTTGACCTAACATTTTTGGAAAATGTACTTCCTCAATTATTGTCTAAGGATGCAAAATTTTATTAATCTAAATACAACATTCGTCTAACCCAATCATATCTTCGTGTGTTAAATAATGTTTCTTCTTTAGAGGTTGAGGTTTCGAATCTTGTTATAAACTGTGGAGTAGATTTAGCGGTATACTAGATGGGTGTGTGAGTTGTTCTATATCTATATCTATACTATATAATAAATAAAGGTTTTTTATGTCACGTGTCGGACGTGTCGTCTTCATATTCATTTTATCATTTTTTCTCGCATATCTCTCTTATAATTATTATTTCCTTAAAAAAAATACTAATTATACTAATAAAACATATTTATTTTAAATTATCTCTTATTATAAGAAACTTTGAAATATAATTATTAACTTTTATGTTCAAGTAATGAAAGTCAAATTACATTAAATACTAATTAATATATTTTCAAAACCCAATTATACATTAATTTTTATATATTTTTGAATTTCGTTTTTTATTCTTAGTATATGTAATACATTTTTACACCTGTAAAATATATACATAAAGATTAAATAAATTTACGTATTGATATTTTTCACCCCGTGCAGGGTCTAAGCTAGTATATTAATAAAAAAAATGTAGAACATGTACTCGATAGTCATCCAACGATTACAACATAGTCGAAGATTCAAAAATATAGAATATTCTATTTGTGAATTTTTAATTATAAATGATGCATTATTGAAAATTATGTAGATAACATCCATATTAATTATTATGTGAGACAGTTTCTGTCCGATGGTAGGTTTTAGAATTTAAACGAATCTTAGAGTGAAAATCGAAACTCAAAAGGCATCTTTCTTTTTATTTTAAACTAGGTATAAAATCAACGCGCGTTAAGACGTGTAAAATCATGAAAGGTTTAACCTCTTTGAAACTTAACGAGAGCGTTGATAATGTTTAAAACCTTATATAAAAAAACAAAACGTTAACGTTTAAACCTTTAAGAATGGTAAGCACGGCGCAACGGCAGGGACAATGATTACATTTGAAACTTTATATAAAAAAATAGAGTCGTGACATGCCCAAAAGGATGTGACACATGTTTTACGACGGTTGAGAACCATAAAAACAAATATTGATACATGTTCCGATAATACCTATATCGGTATTGATTGCCTAGTCAGTTTCAGTTTAGGGTGGAGAAGGGAAACCGGTTACAAACTGCCGGCTCGGGTCGGGTCGGGTCGTCGGTTTGATTCGCGGCCACCACTCTCAACTCTCAAGTAGCGTCTATTACAATTTACAACCATATGTTTTGTCATTTGTGTGTGGATTGGACCCAAGATGTTCACACTTTCTGGGCTTTGTTTGGGCTCAATGTCACAATTTCTCATGGAAACATTCAATTGGCCCAAAGTACACGCAAGCAAGTCTCCTGCTAATGCGAACATTACTAAACCCTTAATTTGAAGTGTTGGTCACCAATGAGATTTGGCCAGATACACTTCAAATTTAATGTATATAATTGATTGTCCCACTACAGTAAAAAAAATCGGGTATGGGACCGGGTTTGAGATTACATTTGAGATTTGTCGCGTGTTTAGGACGAGTATGGGATATGGTGATATACCCGTTTACCCGCCCCGATTACCCGATAAGATATACCTGTTTACCGATTATATACCCGACATATCTTTCTTTCTCTTTTATTTAATTTAAATGTATATATGCTATGTGGTGTTGGTGTAGTGGTGTGTTCCTACTTTATTCCTTTGATGATTTGGTTTAAGTCGTGGGTTCAAACCATCCAGCCAACAAATTTTATTTTTTGTTACTTTTCTTTATTCTTTTGTTTTTTTTCTTTTCATTATTATTTTTTATTACTAGGTTTTTTTCTTTTTATTATTCTTTTTTAATTATTAGACACAATGTGAGATGCGTAATACATTTTTATATCTATGGTTCGATCTCCAAAACTGACCCGACTCAAATTCGTATAATACTTTTATGTATTTAAAGACGTTAGTGTCAAAGCGAAAAAAAAATTTCTTTAGTTTTTTTATTAGCCATAATCTTATATGTTTTATTATGTACCTAATTATTTTTTAATTATTAGGCGTAATGTGAGAGACATAATACAGTTTTATATTTATGGTTCGATCTCTAAAACTCATCCGCCTCAAATTCGTACGCTATTTTTATGTACCTAGGTACGTTAGTGTCAAAGCCAAAAAAATTGTTTCTTTTGAGTTTTTACCGGCCATAATCTTTATATGTTTTTTTCTATTTACCCAACTATGTTCTTTTGTAACTGTCTTAACCGTTTAAGGTTCGTTTCATGCCACAGAGTGATATAATTCGAGTTAGACTACGTTTCGACACCGCCGCAACGCGCGGCGGGTAAAGATCCTAGTATATCCTTAATTTATAGAAGACGTGTGATGTCTATTAAGAAAAAAGGCCTGCATCTTAAAAATGTATCGTCATTGATACTTCGTTTTAATATGATAGCAATCCGTGTGATTAACTCTCTATATATATTTTCAAAGTTTAATAGATATCATATGATAGAAGTTATGTTTTAAAAAAAATTGTATGTGTTTATTTAGCTTCTTATAGTAAATTTTAAATTTAAGTAACAGATGATATAAGTGACGTTCTAGTTTATCATATCTATTAGATTACATAAACAAAAGCAGTCTTAATTATTATGTTTATTATTTAAAAATTTAAATTTAGAAAATCTACAACTCCAAACTTTTTTATATGTTTAATAAAATAGTAATAAACATTTAACTAAACATGATTTATTAGATTACTTACGATTCTCAAAATGAAAAGAATTAAAATGATTTAAGCAATTTTAGCTTTTTCTTGGAATTTTAAATTTAAGCCTCTAAGACTATAGAAGATTTACTTTAAAGCCCCTGAACTTAAAAAAATTATTTTTCTTTTCACAAATTTATAATATAACGTATGAACTTTAATAAAGTTATCATTTACATTTGTACATTATTTTTCTAGTTTCTTACCAATCAAGTTACGAGATATGGCACACTCACAATTGTAACGGAGTTGCACGTAATAAAGTACACGTTATCTACCCACTTACGTGTAATGTTGTTATGAATTTTTTGAACTCTTTATTTTTTTTAATGGTTTTGCTTTCTTTTTCTAATTCTTTTACCGGTTAACTTCTTTTTATCAACTTTGTTACGGTTTCATATGTTTTATAAAGTTTTTATAATTTTACTAGCTATTTCCTAGTACCATGTGAGTTTACATAAATGTTTGCTTTTTTATATAAAGTTCAAATTACGTTTATTTATTTCGTAGACAGTTTTTTTAATGGTTTCATTTTTTTTTTCTTTATTTTATTGGCTTTCGAGTATCTTAAGTTCTTTCGCACTTAAAGACGACGCACACTGATAGAATTCTAGATCATATTCAAAAAGGCCCAAGACACAATTACATGAACTCAATCTCAAATCCTCTCCACCCCATTTTTTGAACTAAAACCCTAGGCAAACACCATGGACCACCATAGCATCTTCAATAACAGATTTGATCAAACCCCACCACCGCCGCCGCCGTCTTCCTCCACAGACAACAATCAACAACTCGTTCCAATTGAAACCAACGAGTTAAAGAAGAAGGACCGGCAGTCGAAGGTGAACAGGAGGGGGCAGAGAGTGAGGGTTCCGGCGCTGTGTGCGGCTCGCATATTCCAACTCACCCGAGAGCTCGGCCACCGCACCGACGGCCAGACAATCGACTGGCTCCTTCACCGTGTTGACCCATCGTTGTTTCCCTCAGGTGCTCCTCAGTCGGAGAACAAAGGAGGTGTGTCGGAGCTGGACCTGTTTCCAAACATGTCGTTCGCGTCGCTGTTGATGCAAGTTGAAGAAGAAGATGAGGAGAAGACCAAGATTCTGAAAATTGGGGATGCTAATTAGAAGATATCTTAAGTTACATGTTGACTTTTCTGACTGAGAAGTTTGACTTGTGGTCCCATTAGGAAATGTGTACTAGTAATTCTGTATGTGTGTCAATCAACTGTACTTGAATATTCACAAATTCTCACTTTTTAGCTAATCTCTCAAGGGTTTCACAAGATTAGGGTATCTGGTGTGGGCGTGAAAGGTGCGTGGGAATTTTCATTTGAGAAAGGAAAGAGGAAGGGGGCTTGGGCACTTGATTGGTTGAGATGGGCGTGAATCACACACAGGAGTCAGAGGTGGTATACCGGATACCCTTAGAGGTGACAATTTTGATCCAGTAACTTTAAACGGGTTGTGTTTTATATCTCAACAATGTTGTCTATAAAATCATTTCAAGTGTATTTCGATGCAGACATGATATAACCTCTTAATTGTGTATTTAAATTTAGATCATTAATGTAATTATATTGTTTTCGTAACATTAATTATCAACGGAAATGCCAGAAAAAAGAGGTCGATGAAGGGTTTGTGACGTCAACCCAACCCGACATGTACGGAAAGTGGTTTGTTTCAAACCGAACCCAAATTTTATCATCACCCAACCCGTCTCATCAACCTATGTGGACACCTCTGTAAGAAACCTTCAAATGTTTTAGAATTTTTACAACTTTTTGGTTAGGAATACAGTGAATGTTAAATTATAATATATATAATTTATAAAATAAATGCTTATGCTCTTGGGCTCCTGGATGTGAACTAGGCTGGGCTCACGTTGTGAAGGTCTGGGCCCAACCACTTGTCTATAAAAAAGACTTTAAACCTTTTAGAGGGAGGGTCCTCTCCACCTGAAGAATTTCACCAGCTTACTCTCCCATTTCTCTCTACATATTTGCTTGTCTCTCTTATATACTTGTATTCATTTACATATGCATCTTGGGGTCCATAATGAGTATGCTGACTTGAACGTCAGAAAGTGGTACCTTCTAGCGGTTTGTTTTCATGTTAACAGCACAAGGTTGAGCTCGGGAGCAAGAAGAACGGCTCCCTACAGTCTCCAAGAACATCACAAACGCACATAAATCCTAATCTCACCTTATTATCGGGATCCTAAGTCCAACCGAGTTTGGGATCTTGGTAGCAACACCTACCATCCAGGACACGACTAAACACAGTTATCGTGGAGCACGTCTGATCAGCTATGATGTATTTTGTCCAACATGTTCTTTTATCTGAGTTTCATTGAGAAATATTCTTGTAAACTAATGTATATATAATTATAATTCATGATGTTTGTGCATTTGTATATTGTCATTATTATAATTTTTTCCTCGTAGTTTAAATCCTCATGAGTCTATTTCAACCCTTCCTTAGCACCACTATTTACTTGACATTCATTTATGTTCAAGATTGGATCAATGTTTGAAATAGATAACAATTTATGTTCAAGATTGGATCAATGTTTGAAATAGATAATACACAGTGACACACATGCATTTAGCTTATGACAAACTGCAATAAAATGCAATGTTCTTATTAACTATTTAGGTGCTTTTTAAACCATTTAATACAACATATTTATTTTTCCATTTAACAGAATTTGCAATTTATTGCATTTTGAATGTTAATATTGATAAGGATATTGCTTTAAATAGACAAATAGTATAAAAAATAGTATATCATACGTCAAATTGCATATATTGATAAGATGAGATAATGATCCTAAGGATTTAAACCTCAACCTTTTGGTTACGAAGTACACCACTTAACCAACATGATATCCTCTTGGAGACAATTTTTCTCTATAGATACCGATCCAAATTCAACACTCCTTCAAACTGTTAGCCTAATCGGTTGATCAAAGTTTGCAAAGTTATTAAACTTAATAGCTTATGGGTCATTAGTGTATATAGCTAAAAGTCAAGTTTTTATGTTTATTATGTGTTTATGTAAAGTTTAAGGGTCAAGTACGTGTATATTGATGTCAAGGTATGCGACGTTTCACAAAGAGAAGCGTCATTCTCTTTTAGGGTTACAAAAGTTCAAATCGGGTCTGTAAAACAGTTGTTACGAAAATTGCAATCGGAAATTCAGTGCGGATAACATCTTACCACTGTAGGATTATTTATAAGACATAAACCTAACACTTTTTTTGTTGCAGTATTAGAAAGTAGTATCAAATGTCATAGTCCCCCCTTTTGGCCACATTCAATGGTTTCCAACGATTAAATGTCTATTTAATTATTTTCAATTTATAATTTAAACATCAAAGTAAACACAAACATTTGAACCTCAATAGAGCTTAGATTAAATAAAATAAATAAGCCTAAATCATTACCTATGTCAATATGTCATCACCTTGGGGCAAAAGATGACGTAAAGTCGGTAGGAACACGAAAGGTATCCGCCCACTTTCTCGAGTCCAAATAAAGTTTGGATATCTTACCGGCCACGAGGCTCATGCTGGGCCTCTTATTCGGATTATCCTCCACACAATTCAACGCTATTCGGGTCAACTTCTCCGCCACCGCCACCGGAAACGAATCCTTCAACCGCCTATCCACCCACCGTCTCAACCCCGCCTCTTCTCCGCCGTCACCTTCCACCGCAAGCCTGGCGGTCTCCACAACCAAAGTCCGTACATGATTCCCCTTCTCCTTATCATACCTATATTTCACCGGCTCTTCACCGGATAACAACTCCAAAATCACAACGCCGAACGCGTACACATCGGTTTTCTGCGTTGCCAGACCACGAAACTCCGGCGCCATGTAGCCTTTAACACCTTCAAATTGCATCCTTCCACTGCTCGATCTCGTCAAATTCTTCGGCGGCGAAGATTCCGGCGATACAACCTCAACGATCTCGTCTTCACCTCTCGTTTTTACAAGTTTTGCCTCGATTACCGTCTCTCCGCACAACTCCGCCGTGCCGAAGTGACAGATCTTGGCGTTGAACGACGGTTCCGTAACAATTACGCTACTGGATTTCATATACTTATGTATTAAATTGATCTTCAAACCGGCATTGTTATGAATATAATCCAAACCAGAAGCCAGATCCGTCGCGATTTGCATCCGTGACATCCATGTCGATAACACTGTAAAATTAGGGTTTCTCTTGTTACGCAAACAGTCCGCTAGGTTTCCGCCGGACATGAAATCGTAAGCTAGGTAAATGTATTCGCCTGAAATACACGCTCCGAGGAGTTTAATTATACACATATGATGGCTTCGGTATATAACAGACAACTTCTCTCGCAAATCGGAATCCTGTATCGTCCGGCGAAGCTTCCGTTGGAAAACAACCACTTCCTTGCCGCGGAGAGAGCATCGCCACGAATGCGTCGACGAATAGGAAAACCGTTTCGCTAGAAAATTGTTGGTGGCGGTACGAATCTCGGAAATATCGTATATGTGAGTGTTTTCCGGCAACGAATTACGGAGGCTGGAGAGCGATGTTCTAGTGGAGACGGAAGCGTCAGCGGTTGCGATTGAGCTGCCGAGTCGGTAACTGGATCCGGTGCCACCGTCGTAGCTGTAGCTACTGCTTGTAACATTACTGGATGACGGATCGAGACGTGTTTGCGATTCAGTCGGTGAACGAATTGGAGTCGCCGACGTGGTTGTTCGCGCCGATCTAGAGCTCCTCCTCCTTGTTAGATCAGGTTCAGCTGCGTTAACAGCCATTTTGTTTCCACACATATGATTTTCAGCAATCGAATCGGAAAATGAAAATCCCTAATTGATTGCTAGTACTACTAGAGATCATGATAACCAATTTATGAGAAAGGAGAAAATGGATTCGTTTTGTGTATCTGTAATGTGAAAGTGCCAGCTGTAAATTCCGACGACCGGTATTGTGTTATGGATTCCGGCCTACGTCTCTTATTAGAAAATAGTGGTGGGGAGTGAATATAATATAATAATGTGTGTTAGGAGAAATGGATAAAGACAGGAGTCCCTTTACAAATATATTATTCAAACGTGACACACCCGTTTAGAATATTAAAATTTAAACAAGTTAAACCTAAACCTACTCGAATATAAAGATTGATTCAGATATAGATAATGATAAATAGATTTCCTAATTCTACTCGACTAGTAATCTCAGTAACGTCCCAACCCAAACACCTCCACGTGAATGAGTCGACCCAACTCTTAGACGGCTTGCTAGATTCAGGAATTAAGCTTAAACACTCAACATAATAGTCAAGAATAAGACTAGCTTTAAAGAAGAATGGTGTGGGCACATTGTTAATGGAATGAGTCATGTTTTCTGAATTGTCTATTTGTTTAAGTGGTACGAGGAAATAAAAAAAAACATAATTAGATGCCATTGTGGCAAGAGGTCATGAAGATTGATGAATGATGTGTTCAAATTATCCATCATTATCACATTTGAAGTTTTTTTTTTTTGATAGGTAACTTTCATTTTTTACGTGGCAGTTACATATCCAAATCGGAGACCCGTACCCCACAACCTGACCACTACGTTGTCTGAACTGGGCCCGCGTGTTCAGTACGAGGGGCATAGGCTATCACCGGGAAACCATGGAGCCTGCTGCCACTTGACAACAGTTGCGCCGCTACACGGGCCAAGACCCGCTAGCGAAACGCACTCCGGACTAAAACCCGGGGTGGCTCGGACTCGAACCTGCGTGGGCAGGTTGAGTCTTCATTGCCTTTAACCACTAGGCCAAAGCCCAGTAGTATATCACATTTGAAGTTTAACACCCACATTTCATAAAGCATTTTATATCACTTATATACTTTAAAAGGTTCATTTACAAAAACTGGTACCAACTTTTTTTATTTTACAAAGTGCATATTGGACTTGTTCAAGTATGGCGGTAGAGTGGGTGGCACAACATGTAATTATTATAATAAGTCTAATATATGTATAAGTCTAATCATATATTCATATTAAAACTTTATCCCAACAATTTAAAGAAATCTTTAAACTTCAAATGTGTACAAGTCTCGACTAGTTTATTTTTTAGTAAAAATCCATAATTCCAATCACTTACCATCTTGCTAGCCATTGGGGTGATGGTCCAGTGCCAGTGGTAGAGAAAAAAATCTTAAACACCTAAAAGACCTAATGGTTATGGGTTCAAGTCCCACTGAGTGAGAAATTTGCCGTTCAAAAAAAAACTTGGCATCTTGCTTAGAAGTTTTTCCATTTCAATTCTGTAAGTTTGTAGAGGTAAGCGTAATAGCATCTTCCAAACAAGTCATGTGAAGTTCAAGGACTTTAACATGGACATGTTAAGGTCTTTGTTGGGAGCAGTGGTGATCAGTTTAACTTTTGTAAAAATGGGTTTTGACAGAGAAATTAATTAATAAATACGCAGCGGAAAATAAAATCATAACCTATTTAACAGCACTGACAAACCGAACAGGATCTGGTTATGAACACGCAAACACAAAAAAAACAATTAATCTACTGATGAGATTAATTATACCTTAGTGGTTAATGATTAACCGGTTGAGACACCTAGGTACAACGAAACGATGCTAGATCACGAACCGAACGCGAGAGAACGGGACGCCGGGGCTGACCGAAACTTGCAAAGACAGGAACAACCCGTTGCTAGCTGCTTCGGAATTTACAAAAGAAAAAGAAATCGATTTATGTTTTCCTTCTTGTTTTGCGTCGACCGAATAAAAGACCAAAGAAGAAAACAAGTGTGTTCTTCCACTTTTGCGGCTCCTTTTGCTGCTCCAATTAGTTGTAGGTCAAAAAAACATTATTAGATTATAATTATATATAATAATTATAAACCCTATTAATTGTTTTCGGGCCAAAAATCTAATACGAGATGCAAAAGCCTGAACCCATTTTAATGTTTTAATAAAAGATTAAAACAATATATAATTATTATTTATAAACGAGTATAAATAATAAATGCCGTCTAACGAATATATATAAAATATATCGTCTCGCTAACAGTTCGTAATTACCAGTTAAGCAGGTTAAGTGGATTTAATGTTCGTTGCCCTATGTGTAACTCTTACAGGTCATAGCTCGGTCAGCCGCGTTGTCCATCGGGTCGGTCCATAAAATCCAACAATCTCCCACTTGGACGATCCACGATAAATCAACGCAAACAGTCAGCGGCGCTCTAGCTGCACATAGCTGTCCCTAACAATGTATGACGCTTTAAAGTCATTAACCAAATATCTCGGTGTTTGTAACAGCTAACTAAAGCAAGACAATAGACTTATGGCAATAGTTGTCATTCATCATTTCCGTATAAAACATCAATTGAATCAATGAGACATGGATTTAGTTCATTCTCATATGGCGTTCAATTATTATTGTTCTCGATCAAGAATCAAAGTGGTCCAATCAAACACACAGTAAGTTTGGGTAAGGCCTTACACTTCACCAGTTTGAATCAACGAGGGCGCCGCGATGTCTATCTGTTACATATAATGTAAGAGTACAGAATCCCTTATTGACTACATACAACTCCCACTGAACTTCAGAACTATTCCTAATCAAAGCCTTTATGACTGGCAGTTACGCGACAGCGTTTGACAGTGATTAAAGAATGGTTCTTGGTAAATGGCAGTTCTAGTACGAATATCACGTCAGAGGATACTAATGAGTATACCAATAGCAAAACATCTTATGACAAAGATCCATGAAGATGATTTGATGCGAGTTACATCCAACGTCATTCAAAATGAGGCCTGTGAAGTTCGGAGTCAACTCCTTGAGCCTAAGTTCAGAAAAGTCTTAATTTAGAGACGTTCCCACGAGTCTGACCGACTACGGATAATTAAGAATACAAGATTCATGGATTAAACGTATTAAAATCTAACACAGTTATAAGAATTCAGAATTGCATTTAAATCAGTAAACCAAAAATAATTCAAAAGTACAACTGTTTAATTGTTCACACATTCAAAATACTAAATCAAAACATATCACTAGAAAATCTAAGACCAATAGCATCATTGTGAAGAACATGCTTGTCCTGAGTAATGGGCTTAGTAAACGGGTCCGCTAGGTTTTGATCTGTGTCTACTTTGCTTATCACGACGTCTCCACGTTCCACAATTTCCCGTATATAGTGGAACTTCCTTTGAATGTGCTTGGCTTTGTGATGAGATCTAGGCTTTTTGGCTTGAGCTATAGCACCTGTGTTATCACAAAGTATCTCGATTGGTTGGCAAATACTCGGAACCAAATTGAGGTCAGTAATGAATTTCTTCATCCAAGCAGCTTCCTTAGCAGCATCTGATGCAGCTGTATACTCAGATTCGGTGGTTGAATCCGCCACCACACTCTGCTTGGAGCTTTTCCATGAGACAACTCCTCCATTAAGAGTGAATACGAAACCCGACTGTGAGCGAGAGTCATCTCGGTCAGTTTGAAATCTAGCATCAGTGTAACACCGTACAGTGAGCTCCTCTTTCACTCCTCCAAATATTAAGAACATGTCTTTGGTCATTCTCAAGTACCTCATGATGTTCTTGATTGCAGTCCAATGGGCAATGCCAGGACTTTGCTGGAAACGGCTGGTCATGCTTAAAGCATACGAGACGTCAGGTCTAGTGCACAACATAGCATACATGATAGAACCAATCGCTGAGGCATATGGAATTTCTTCCATTTCATTAATTTCAATGTCCGTGGAAGGAGATTGTGATTTGTTCAACACAGTGCCTTTAGTCATCGGAACACCTCATTTCTTGGAGTTTTCCATCCTAAAGCGTGTCATCATTTTGTCTATGTAAGTACTCTGACTTAGCCCTAGAAGCCGCTTAGATCTATCCCTGTAGATCTTGATTCCTAGAATGTAAGCAGCTTCTCCAAGATCCTTCATTGCAAAACAAGATCCTAACCATTGTTTGACTTTGTCAAGCACAGGGATGTTGTTTCCAATGATCAGTATATCATCCACATACAAGATGAGAAATGATATAGTGCTCCCACTAGCCTTTATGTAAACACAAGGCTCATCTTCATTCTTGACAAAACCAAATTCTTTGATTTTCTGATCAAAATGAAGATTCCAGCTTCGAGATGCCTGTTTAAGTCCATAAATGGACTTATTCAGTTTGCAGACCCTACTAGGATACTTTGGATCAACAAAACCGTCAGGCTGAACCATATAGACATCTTCAGAGAGATGTCCATTAAGAAAAGCAGTTTTGACATCCATTTGCCATATCTCGTAATCATGGTACGCGGCTATGGCAAGCAGTATCCTGATCGATTTGATCATAGCAATGGGTGAGAAAGTTTCATCATAGCCAATACCTTGAGTTTGAGTGAAACCCTTTGCAACAAGCCGTGCTTTATAGGTTTGTACATTACCATGCATGTCGGTTTTTCTTTTGAAAATCCATTTGCTCCCTATTGCCCGAGAACCGGGGGGTAGCTCAATCAAGTCCCAGACCTGATTATCACGCATAGATTGCATCTCGGCGTTCATGGCTTCAAGCCATTTCTCGGATTCAGGATCTAAGATAGCAGATTTGTAGTTTGTAGGTTCGTCATTTGACTCAGCTACTAACAGGACTTTAGAAACTTCAAGATGTCATAGGTATCTATTAAGTTCTTTACGAGACCTGCTACTTCTGCGAACGCTTGTGTTTATGTCTGATTCATCAGCAACAACTTCTTGTTGATCAGACGCTCCGACTTCCTCAGCGGTTGTTTGTGTTTCTCGAATTTCTTCAAGATCCATAATATTATTTCCGGTTCCTCGATTTAGAAGATCTTCCTCGAGAAAGCGTCCTTTCCTTTTGATGGAAACAATGTTTGCATTAGGATGATAGAAATAATATCCGCTTTTGTTGTAGTAACCGACGAAAACAACTTTTTTGCCTCTGGGATCGAGCTTGTCATCAGAATCGCTAGTGGCATCACATCCCCATACTCTAAGGTAAGACAAATTGGGTTTAGACCCATGCCATATCTCATATGGGGTTTTGTCCACCTTCTTAGTCGGTGCCAGATTTACAGGGCGGGCGGCGGTCATAAGAGCATAACTCCAGAAGAAGTGAGACAAATTAGTTCTACACATCATCGATCGAACCATATTAAGCAGGGTTCAATTTCTCCTCTCGCTCACGCCATTAAGTTGGGGTGTGCCAGGAGGAGTGGGCAGAGAAATAATTATGTGCTCCTTCAGATGATTAAGAAATTCTAAGCTGAGATACTCGCCACCTCGATCTGATCGAAGTGTCTTAATAGATTTATCGAATTGTTTCTCTACTTCGTTTTGAAATTCTTTGAACTTTTCAAAAGTTTCATGCTTGTGTTTCATAAGATAGACATAAGCATATCGACTATAATAGTCAATAAACGAAACGAAGTATCTTTCATGATTTCTATACATGGTTCTGAAAGGGCCACACACATCAGTGTGTATAAGGCCTAGCAGATCCTTGGCTCGTTCACCAACATGGGTGAAGGGGTCCTTTGTGAGTTTGCCAGCTAAACAAGACTCGCAATTATCAAATGAGTCATGTCCGGTAGGTTCAAGAATTCCCTCGGATTGCAGTCTTTTAATGCGTGCCTTGCTTATGTGGCCAAGTCGACAATGTCATAGAAAAGTGTCATTAATGCCAGATTTGATACGTTTAGAAAGATTATATATGTTATTGTCAGTTTGACCGTCAATCTCATAAATACCGTTTTGAGGTTTAGCATCAAAATAAAAGATATCATTTAAGTAGGCAGAAATAGCAATACCATTAAAAATGTACTTAAATCCTTGTTCAAACAATAAAGAAACTGAAATAATGTTTCTGGTTAAACCAGGTGCAAACAAACAATTGTTCAAAACAACCATAAGGCCAGAAGGACATGAGAGATGATATGTTCCAGTTGCAAGAACCGATACTCTTTTCCCATCACCAACGATGAGCTCCATGTCGCCTTGTTTCAGCTTCCTCCAACTTTTAGGCTCCCGCAAGACATTAATGATGTGGTATCCACATCCAGTATCAAACACCTATGTGTTGCTAGAGACAGTAAAAATTTCAATAACATAAATGAGAATACCCGAAGAGGTGCCCTCACCACTGGCCCTCTGCAGCTTCAGCTTGGCTAGATATTCATGACAGTTACGTTTCCAGTGCCCCATTTTGTTGCATTCAAAGCATTGGCGCTCCTCAGGAGGGAGTGCTTTCGAAGCTTTCTTGTTATTGTTGGTGGCAGGAACATTAACCTTCTTCTTGCCTTTGCTATTATAACCTCTTTTCTTGGGGTTAGGTTTTTTAACACCAGCAGATCTGACCATCGGAACTTGATTTTTCTTTTCTTGGATATTCATCTCGGCCATTTTAAGCATACCATGTAGCTCGGCCACTGTCTTCTCCAAGCCATTCATGTTGAAATTCATTACGAATTGAGCATAGGAGCTTAGGAGAGAGTTTAAGATGAAATCAGTAGCCATGTCATCCTTCATGGGATATCCAAGTTTGTTCATCTGGTCGATGTACCCTTTCATCTTAAGTACATGAGCACTAACAGGCGTGCCCTCTTGCATCGTGCAACGAATGAGCTGAGACATGGTTTCATAGCGTTCTTGTCGGGCTTGTTTCAGGAACATGCCCTTAAGTTGCTCAATCATGTCAAAGGCACTCAGGTCCTCCATGCTCTTTTTGAGCTCACGGGACATGCAGGCTAGCATAAGGCAGGCCACCTCAGTGGCATCATCTCTTTGTTTTTCCCAGGCCTTACGAGCGGCAGCCGTGTTACCATCGGGTGCCTCAGGGACTGGTGCATCGAGAACATAAAGCTTCTTGGCCATCTTGAGAACTATTCTCAGATTGCACTGCCAAGAGAGAAAGTTGGTGTTATCAAGCTTTTCATTCTCAAGGATAGACTTGAGAGCAAAGTAGTTATTAGTATTATTATTTTCAGTAGACATCTGTCAAGATAAGCAAAGAAAATAAATTAGTATAAAGAAAGTGAAAAGTCTTTATTAATTTATGACCCAACTACAGAAATTAGAATAAGGAGTAAGAATCTAGCTAAATCAGTCACTAATGGTAGCTGTGGCATACAACATTAGTAAGTGGGTAACTAGACTAACAATTAGTGTCAATTGTGGAAAGATACACAACTCTCGTGTATGAGGCCGCTAATACAAGACATGTTTATGCATTGATACATTTAGCCTCATATATGCCCACTTTTAATCTCTTGACAGCTGGGGCATGTAACAAGAGAGAAAAGTAATAGTCGTCCTAAAACAGGTACTTGCGCAAGGGCCGGATGTGTCAACGAAACCCTTGCGCCTTGGAAGGATAAACTACACATCCAGTGTTGTGCTGTGGCTCCAAACACCGATGTTTCGTTTTATGCTCCAAGTATTCCTTATAATAGGATGGCATAGACCATTGGTTTTAATTATGGGTTCCAATTTTAGTGTTTACCGAATAGGGTCAAACACAACGAATGATTAAATCATACGTGTGTTGTAAAAGCCAGTTTTACTATTTAAAGTCATGACAAATTTGATGAACCATTTCATCTCTCAGGACACTTAATTTTAAATAACATATTAAAACTAAGTTTGTCGCGACTTGAATAACCAGTTAATAGTTGAAAACTATTAAGTTATAAGTTTTGAAATTAAATTTAGTTTAAATTGCAAAACTTTAGCGGTTATTTATTTTATAAAAACAAGCCAGTTGTTATTTTTATAAAATCCTACAAGTTGTAAAATTAGAACTTGTGGTGACAGATTGTGACATTTTAAAAGGTTTGGTGTTTGGTTGGTTTATAATAAATTTAAGTTATAAAAAATTAAAAGCAATCATAAAGTAATAAATATGTAAATCTTTTAGGGCCAAGTTTATTTGATCTTTCTAGAGCCAGTTAGCAAGACCAAACGGGTCACGGGGTCCACAAAACTAAAACAACCACAAGGATAGACTTCTGTGCATCTAGTCGTCTCTGATGACTCCCACTGAATCCACGATTCCTGTTGCGTCTTCAGATTTGTCTTCGGGTTTTTATTACATTACATAAAATAAAAAAATCTATTCTATTACAACTTTAAGCCATCAAAAGTGGGCCAAAACCATAAAACCAAAAACTGAATAATAAACACAAACAACTCAATCACATGGGTCGGGCCAGATTTACATATTCAACACAATTACATATGGGCAATATATTTGGTCAAATAAAATAAAAAATCGACCTAATTAATAAACAAAAAAATTGCCCCAAAAAACAGATTAGATCAGAAACTTCAAAATAGTTAAAGTTTGTGATTAATCTAACCGGTGAAACCAGACCGGTTCTGATTTACGTGTTATAACCCAGGCTCTGATACCACTGTTGGGAGCAGTGGTGATCAGTTTGACTTTTGTAAAAAACGGGTTTTGACAGATAAATTAATTAATTCAGTTAATTAATAAATACGCAGCGAAAAATAAAATCATAACCTATTTAACAGCACTGACAAACCGAACAGGATCTGGTTATGAACACGCAAACAAAAAAAAAACAATTAATCTACTGATGAGATTAATTATACCTTAGTGGTTAGTGATTAACCGGTTGAGACACCTAGGTACAACGAAACGATGCTAGATCACGAACCGAACGCGAGAGAACGGGACGCCGGGGCTGACCGGAACTTGCAAAGACAGGAGCAACCCGTTGCTAGCTGCTTCGGAATTTGCAAAAGAAAAAGAAATCGATTTATGTTTTCCTTCTTGTTTTGCGTCGACCAAATAAAAGACCAAAGAAGAAAACAAATGTGTTCTTCCACTTTTGCGGCTCCTTTTGCGGCTCCAATTAGTTGTAGGTCAAAAAAACATTATTAGATTATAATTATATAAAATAATTATAAACCCTACTAATTGTTTTCGGGCCAAAAATCTAATACGAGATGCAAAAGCCTGAACCCGTTTTATTGTTTTAATAAAAGATTAAAACAATATATAATTATTATTTATAAACGAGTATAAATAATAAATGCTGTCTAACGAATATATATAAAATATATCGCCTCGCTAACAGTTCGTAATTACCAGTTAAGCAGGTTAAGTGGATTTAATGTTCGTTGTCCTAGGTGTAACTCTTACGGATTATAGCTCGGTAAGACGTGTTGTCCATCGGATCGGTCCATAAAATCCATCAAGTCTTAAAGGGTTATTGATATTCAATGGCCTCATCCTATTCAGGCCATTTTGATAACTTATCTTCAGTGAGACACGTAGTCTCCATCAAGCGACCATACCATCTTGATATCTAATGACTTTTGGCATCAATTGAAAGATCTAAATCATGTGTGCACAATATCCAAATAGTTATTCACCTTTACTACAATATGCACATTGTTGAAATTTCACATAATAAGTATACTAATTTTACATAGTCGTACATGTTTGGTTTTATACATGTCTTCTAGAAAATCTTTAGCCGACAAAAGCATAATTATATCTATATCTATACTCTATAATAAATAAAGGTTTTTGTTGAAAAATAAGTACATAAAAATGGAGGTTTTTACATTTTTAATCAAGAATCAATCATCCAAAAACCCCCAAAATTCATAAAGTTAGGGTTTTTACCCGAAACTCAAGTACATAAAAATGAAGGTTTTTGTGGGAGAACTAATACTTACTTGAAGCTTGGAAGATAGAGAATGCTTATAAAATCACTTTACCTTTACTTTAAAACTTTACACTTTATAAAATCGATTTGTTACTTTCTTTAATTAAAACTTTACTTTTAAAGAAACTAGTTAAGATATCCTCATTTACTCTTTTAAACTTTTATTTTTTACTCGTACTGCACAAGTGACTGTTACATATTTTAAATATCACATATGGATCACTATCCGAGGACAAGTTCAATTTCTCGATTACACCTCATGGTAAGACTTTTTACTTTAAATGTGCTCACACCTCAGGTTTAGACTTTCTCGCTTACACCTCAGGGTAAAACTCATTTGCTTGCTCACACCTCAAAGTGAGACTTCTATTTTGCTTGCTCACACCTCAAGGTGAGACTTCTATTTTGCTTGCTCACACCTAATGGTGAAACTTCTATTTTGTTTGGCACACCTCGAGGTGAGGCTTCTACTTTGCTTGCCTGTAGAGTTTTCTACTTTACACTACTACACAATTATACTACAACACATAATACAATACCTTTAAAAAAATCACATAGAGAAATGGAATATATTAACATATAACATGACATCTGTCTGTTGAGAATCATGGTACCAGTTTTAACTTTTAAAACAATTATTATTTAAACTTTTTAAATAAATAAATCAGATATATTTAGCGGAGGCGATTAAACAATACCATTAACAGATCAGATCTGGATTATTTTCAGTGATCCGATTACACGCGTATAGACAATAATAATAAATAAATAAAACACAACCATAGGGTGTTTAGGGTTTTATACCTTTGACGAATCAACCGGATTGAAACACTCGGGTACAAAGAACGTCACGCTAGATGACAACAACAAGCTCGTCACACGAACTCGTTACACGAACACACTTCTTGCAAAACCCGGTTTTACGGCTCCTTCCGGTTCTCGGCTTATATCCCACGAGTGAGGAGGGGTTCGGCCGGAGTGGTGGCAGCGACTGGAGGTGGCTGCCGGAGGCGGAGCACGACGGCGGTGATGGCGGCCGGTGGTGGAGACAGACGACGAGAGGTAGGAGGGGGTAGGCGGTCTCGGTTTGCGCAAGGGGAAGAAGAGGAGGCCAAAAACCTTATTAGGATTTTAATATTAAGCATGTATTTATAATAATGATATTTACATCTTAAACCCTTGTGTAATTAACACTTAATTACTAATTGAATAACCTTTAATCAGTTCTAGTCCTCGTAGTTTATAATCACACTGATTATAAACTAAAACTCGCAAACCCTTTATATTTAACTATTAAATACAAGAACCTGTCAATATATATTACTCTAATATATATACATAACACCATATTCCGTCTCTCGTTAGATTTAATTATTCTAAATAATTAAATACGACGTAACGAATAAATATCTCTCTAGATATTTAATCCACCGAATTCTAAATTCTTGTTTCGTGTAATAACGTTTAACAATTAAACGATATAAAATGTTCTTTGCCCAAAATGTAACTCTTCGGATCGTACCTCGATAGTAACGTTGATATTATCGATGATCGGACATCTAATATCCAACACTGTCAAGCTACACCGAAGTGCGGCTTCTTTACCATTCCTTTACCTTCGTTCTATACATTCTTTAAAAATATTTATTTCAAATATAGTACAATACTTTTTAACTATTTCTCTTTCTTTTATAAAAATAAAATTTTTATACAACAATACTTTGTCTTTCAAAATACTCCCTGTCTGTATGTATACCAGCCCAAAACAATAGGAAAACGGGCAATAAGAACTCACCTGTCAAGCTATCATTCGCATACTAGAAACAGATCCTGTAAACATCACTCTATATATGAATTAATAGTAATACATCATTAATCGTAACCTTTCATAATTAAGTCTAAGCGAAACAAGCATTTCGCTTCCTTTGTCCAAGCGAAACTATACTTTAAGCGAAACTGTTATTTTGGGCGAAACTGTTCTTTTAAACGAAAGTACTCTTAAGCGATACAATTACTTAAGCGATACTGTCCAGTTTCGTTTGGTAGTGTTGTCTGGTCGTCTTCTTCAGGAGAAACCTTAAGCAACTGCATGAAGATGGCGGCCAGAACTTAACACGTTCAAGACTCAAACTTTTTTACGTTCAAACCATGCATTTTCCACTCGTGGTTCAAGATCTAAGGTTGTTTCTTGTTTATAACACATAAAAACTCAACCTTTCTGCAAATCAAACCCGAAAACCCTTTTTACGCAAACACTCAGATTTAACGAGATACACATATGTTTTGAGCCCAACTCTTCGAACCTTATCTTCTGTTGATGATGATGATCGATCCTTAAGCTCCTTAACTCGAATCCCGACTTTCTCTCTAAACCCTCTCAAGCTCTCTCTAAAACTTTGCAAATGAAATGGAACGAGGGATTAAGGTGGTGACAGCTAGGGTAAGTCTCTCCCTTCCCATATTTTCATCTTTCGTTTAAATCTCAAACGCTCCTTCAATCTTTACTATTTTATTTCCCGAGCCTCGTTTATTAAAACGCCTTTATTACAAATTTATTTTTTTGGGATGTTACACATTATGGCGTGGCATTTACTTCTAAATCGTGTTCCTACAAGAGAGAACCTTAGTAATAAAGGTATAGATATTCCAAATATAACGTATGTCTTTGTTATCAAGAGATTGAATCGGTCGATCATGTTTTTTGGTGAATGTCGTGTGGCTCTAGCATCGTAGAAGTCGGTCTCGGCATCGTTAGATTATGAATTTCCATGTTCTTTGAAACTGAGAGATTCGAATAGAGTGGTTAAAGAAAGAAAGAGATTGTGGAGGCAATTATTATATCTACTTGGTGTATTATTTGGAAATTCAGAAATAAGACCATGTGCATCTGAATATATATATATATTTTTTTACGTCATTTAATTATTTATATAAATTAAAATAGGACGATTACAATAAAGTGGCAGGTAAACGGGTAACAAGTTGCGCTGCAACCCCCTTTTGAATAGCAAAACCGATCCTACTAAAAACAAAGTTTTGGGTCTTAGGGGCCGAAATATTACTATGCACGACTCGTTGAACCCTGTTTAGGAATTCCACTGCCTCCGGTGCTAGAAACCCAAAAGTATCAAAAGCAAAAGGGATAAACACGTGTTGGTTCTCTAAACAAGCTTTCTCGTGTTTAGCAACTTTGCTTGATTCCCCCTTTAAAGCAGCATAACCCGCCACAACCCCATTGTCCCCAAGCCCCACAAGAATATGAACCAAACAAGATAACCAATTTGTTTGAAAGTCAACGAAAGTTAAATTTTTGGGAAAATTACTAAAATGGATATTTCACTAGTCAAAGTTGTAAAAATGAAAAAGGTTTTTTAACCTTTTTGGGCATGGTCATTTAGGCTATTAGCCGTCTGAAGAAGGCTAATTCAGCCGGCTTGGATTTCCACACCAAGTCAGCTATTTTCAGAATTTCAACCAACCAGGAATTGACACGTGGAGGTGCATATTCACAAGACGGATAAAGCCTACTTTTAAGCAGGCTTAGCCGGCGAACTTTTTTTTTACATGGCTCAGCCGGCTTGGTTCGAGATGGCTTCTCCGACTTGGCTTAGCCGGCGCCGAAGGTGTTATTACACTACTTAGCCGACTGAAGTGGACTAGTTAGCCTGATTCAAGTTTTTCTCTCACTTATTTAAGTTAGTTTTCCAATTTTCTCTATTTTTTTTTAATTTCTCTTAATTTCAATGCACTTTGTGAAGTTGTTCCTACTGTTCGCGATACGTTACTAGGTGTTGGTTTGCATAAATGGGCACAAGCACATTTTGTTGGTCAACGTTATTGCATTATGACATCAAATAGTGCTGAGTCTATTAACGCGTTATCACGTTATGCTCGATGGATGCCTATTACCAAACTAATCGAATTATTTCGTGAGTCGGTCCAACAATGGTATTTCAACAGGCGACACCAAGTAAGTAAATAAGTTTATACTATAGCAGGCTAAGTAATAACATATTGTAGGCTAAGTTATCAGATATAGCAGGCTAATATATAATGCTAATGTTTCTAATTTTGTATAGCAGACTAAGTAATAACATATTGTATACTAAGTTATCAGATATAGCAGACTAATACATAATGCTAATGTTTCTAATTTTTGTATAGCAGGCTAAGTAATAACATATTGTAGGCTAAGTTATCAGATATAGCAGGCTAATATATAATGATAATGTTTCTAATTTATTTATTTTTACTTGCAGCTAAAAATACACATGATCTAAGTACTTAAAGCAAAATTTGAAAATTGAAAATGAAGGTTGAAATGAGAAGATTTATATTTATAAAACTCGAAGTAGACTAGTAAGACTACTTCAGCCCGCTATCAAGTGTAATAACACCTTCGGAGCCCGCTAAGCCAAGCCTAGCCGAATTAAACAAGCCAACAAGGAAGCCATCTCGAACCAAGCCGACTGAGCCATGTAAAAAAAAAGTTCGCCAGCTAAGCCTGCTTAGAAGTGGGTTTTAGCCGACTTGGAAATATGCATATCCACGTGTCAATTCCTTGTTGGTTGAAATTCGGGAAAAAAACTGACTTGACGCGGAAATTCAAGCCGGTTGAACTAGCATTTTTTCAGCCGGCTAATAGCATAAATGACCATACCCAAAAAGACTAAAAAATCTTGTCCATTTTTATAATTTTGACTAGTCAAATGCTCATTTTAATAATTTTTCCCAATTTTTTTGTGCCCCAAAACAATTTTCAACCATGTACATACGTTGTTTGACTTTGACTACAAATTTGTGCAGGTTTTGACAGAAACACGAGTTCGTATCCTTTGGCTTTCAGATAAATTCTACCGTTGTTGGTTCACAAAAGTCAAAACTTAAAGTTTAATAGATAACGGTCAACAGACAAACTGTATACATGTCATCAATGTGAGATGGATGAGGATGAACCAATGACCGGTGATCAAATTATTAATAATATAATAACATAAAAAACTTTGTTTGAAAAAATATGTTATCAGCAATAGCATAAATAAAACATTGTTTAAAAAAGGCAAGTTGGTTGTTCTTATGACTCAGTGTCATCGTCAACAATTTTTTTTTAATTAGGAAGTGATGATAGACAACGGACGAACCGGATACGTCTCATCAATGTGGGATCGATGACCAAGAAATATTTTTCATAGGGTCGAAGATTTTTTGAGGCGATTGTCTATAAAGGTTTTTTTTTAGGTTTGGTTTGTGTCGGGTCAGGTCTAGGCTCGGCTTGTTTATCTTAACAAACTGGAATGTTGAGCTCGGGCTTAGTTCGTAAAAAACTTGATCCGGCTCGTTTATTTATTTTATTTTATTTTAATTCTATACTTTTTACGCATATTGATATATAAAAGGAAACATGATTTATAAACTACAAATTTTATAATTTAAGTTCAATGTATAACAAAGTTCTGATAATTGTTTATTTGTCACATGTTCGACCCAACTATTAAGCTCATTTACTTTAAACAACCTCTCAAAGTCCAGGAAACCGAGTGACTATAAAAGTTCTTTAGCGTATGAGATTCCATTGTGATCAAATGGCTAAAAAAGTTCTTGGATCCGTTAGTTAACACAACTACTTCTCATTTCTCATACTTTCGTACAATATATTAATTGAATCTCCCAATTCTCAGACAAATACATATACATGAACGTCTTTTTCTAAAAAGTAAATGATAGTTTAATACTAATAATAATTCAATAAATAATTACTTACTGCAATTCCCATGAGGCCATGAAGACAACATAGTCGAAGATTTTAAAAATATAGAATATTCTGTTTGTGGATATTCAATTATACATTATGCATTATTGAATCGACATTAATATATTATATAGTTTTTTTAAGGCTAATCTATACTATATAATACATTTTCATGTTTTAATAATAATATATATTTTAAAAAGAATACTAATTATACTAATAAAACACATTTATTTTAAATTATCCCTTATTATAAAAAACTTTAAAATCAAATTATGTAACTTTTATTTTCAATTAAATAGTAAATGAAAGTCAAATTATATTAAATAGGAATTAACGTATTTTTATGAATATATACATAAAAATTTAAGAATTTTGTGTATTGATATTTTTCATCTTATGTGTAGACACGGGTTCTAAGCTAGTATATAATATAGTTAACATTCATTTTAAGTCACTGACGTTCAAAAGAACATCCATTTTAAGTTACGTTTTAAAAACCATCATAAAATGTTCTAGTGGTAAGACATTCGAAAGGTCTTCTAAGAAACTCGAGTTCAAACATTCGTTAGGTAAAACATATTGAATAACTATCGTTGTTAAATAAAAGTTATATTTTAATATTAAAAAAGTTGTTCGAAAGTTTAAAATTTTAAAATAACTCGAAAACTCCGTATTAAATTATATATGTATTTATATAATATTCAGAGTGTAACATCCTAAGAACTCCTAAACATAAGATGGGACACGTGTCGGTTGAGAAATGTGGCCAAAGAACCTAACCGGATTCGAAACTGGAAAACTATTCGCCCAGAATTAGCCCAAAACTTCACATTAGCATATCTCGGGCTAGAAAAATAGTTACAGGAGCCATAATATATGAAAATAGGGTGTTTCCACGAGGAGAATCTAAAAATAAGGTATGTCAGACCGATATCCTAAGCATAACGGTCCGACGTGTGTTGCTGAAGCAAATCAGGAGGCTTTGACGCGTGTTTGGTGACTCAGCTCCATGTCGGACCGATATGGTTTTAGACGTCGGTCCGACATGCGGACATCGGACCGATCTCGTTTTAGACGTCGGTCCGACATCGGCGCTGTTTTATCTTATAAATAGAAAGCAATTGTCGTTCAAATGGGGAACACAACAAACACACACACACCAACACCACACAACACACACATTCTCTCTAAGGAGGATTAGAAGACCCGGTGCGGCACGTTTAAGTGCGAGAGAGATACGCTACGAGTGCGGTTCGGATTTGGAGAGACGTTTAAGCGAGGAACGGGCGTAAGAAACGACCCGAGACTATCGTAAGTACACTGGACCCGTACCTTAATATGAATTATGTGATTATGTGTTATGTGCTACATGTGGAACTAAGATACGGGGTAATGACGAAATAGTCTAAACACTAAACGGGAATAATGGAGTAGTCACGACGTATCCAAGGGGTGGTGGATACGCCGCTTGTACTTCCTATATATAAACCTCTTGGTACTTCGTGGTGAAACCATTATGAATGTTTAGGGGTATAGACTAAATAAAAGTAATAAAGAATTTAGTAAACGTACGATAGAACTTCCGACCGGTATGTAGTTATCTGACAAACGGAATGTTCTGTCTAAGGAAAGAGTGGAGTATAAATCTCTCCTAGACCCGTTACTCTTTCCTAGAAATATCTCTGTTGGAGCTACTACTCTGGAAGGATAATCACCCCAGTTTACGATATATGATAAATATTAATAAAGAAGGCTTAATTCTAAATAAAGGAATATCTGTAATGTATTATAGGAGTGGTGGGTACGCCGCTGGTACATCTTATATATAAACCTCTTTAATACATCATAGAGACGTCTTTATGAGTAATTAAGACAAGAATGGGATAAAAGCCTGAAGAAATCATGCTATCAAATAAATGATGAGAAACGTTTAATCTTAAGCAAAAGAGTATTCATGAGATGTTAAAGGAGTGGTAGATACGCCGCTGGTATTTTTCTATATATAAACCTCTTTAACATAACATGACGAAACTTTTTTCAGTGATTAGAGCAAGAGTTAAGATAAAAGTATAAAGAGATCATGCTGCTAAATGAGAATTATATGGAAAATCTTATTTCCAAGTAAATGAGTATTCATGGGACATTAAAAGGGTGGTGGATACGTCGCTGGTATTTCATATATATAAACCTTTTTAACGTAACATGGAGAAACCTTTATAAGGAATTAGAGCATGGATGAATATGAAAGTATGACAAGAGGTCATGCTATATGTGCAAATATGTAATGTATGTGAATACGTGAATGCATGATAAATTATCATGCTATATGTGTAAATATGAATGTGTGATGGAAACGAGTCTAAGTCTTAAAACGGAATAACATAGTACTCATGAAGTGTTAAATGGGTTGTGGATACGCCGCTGATACTTCCTATATATAAACCTCTTTAGTGTATTATGAGGAAAAACCGTTAGAAAGTTTTAAGGTGAGTACTGGTTGGGAAAACATTGAGAGGCTGTGAGTCTATGATACTTAATGTCTCAATGAAAAGAGATGTCCAGCCTACGGGGCGGGTCTCAATAAGAAATGAATGAATGGGATGGGATGCCCAGCCTACGGGGCGGGTCTCAATAAAGTATGGAAGAAACGTCCAATCTACGGGGCGGGTCTCAGATAAAAACTCGGACCGGAAGTAAGTCCGAAAATGGTCGCGAGGGGGTTAGCACACCCATAAAATGTACGAAAAGCGTGACCGGAGGTACGTCTGGAGATGATCACGTGGGCGTCGAGAGCCCGAGAAAATTTGAACAATAAGAACCTTACGGGTTCATAATAAAATGAACGATGTGGTGTACTTACTTAGCGTAAGCTAATCCAAAAACGTTTTACAAACATTGCGGGTTAAAAGAATGTGGAATAAGGCTTCATGAGGACGTGACTGATCGGAATTGAAGAATCCCTATGTTACATGATGTAATATTTTATGTAAAAACAATATTATAATAAAATATATTTTTAACATACTTATAATAAATGATTTATAAACTACAAAATTTATAATTTAAGTTCAATGCATAACCAAGTTCTGATAATTGTTTATTTGTCACATCTCCAACTATTAAGCTATATAACATCTCAAAGCGCACGAAACCGACATCAACTTAAAATATGGATCTAAATCGGACGTAATTGATCTAAACAAACTGAGCTCAAGTTCAAGCTCACTTAATTAAGTTAAACAAGGCGAGCTCAAACATTCACAAAACTAGTCGGGTTTGGCTCATTGAGAGTTCGAGACGTTTATTTCTTTACGTACTCATTCCATACGTTCAGAACACCTGAAATTCAGAAAATGATAAAATGAATATTCCACATTTTAAGAATTTGAGGAGAAATTAACGACGACAAATGAATTCATATTATCTGTTTTGCCTCTTAATCGGCCGAGATTTGTTGGCATATTTGAATCCAACGTGAGTAATAAGTCTCATGGGCTTATGGGTGTAAAAATTGAGTTACATGATTCATATTTTGTATTTAAAAAAACAAAACCCTAATAAAGCAAAATATTGAACATGTTTAAACGGGCCGGGCCATGCATGCCAAAATCCAGTTTGTTCGGCCCATTTAATATAAGCGTTTTTTTTTCCGACTCACGTAGTGAAAATAATGTGTAAAAAGAAATCCTAACACCATTTCAATAAACGTGCTAATTTTATCACCTCAAAATTTGAGGATGTGTTCATTCAATATATAACTAGTTTTATACCCGTATTAGTCCAGATTTTTCAAATTAATAAAATTAAAACCTAATTAACATGTTCATAAAAAAAAGAAAAGTTAATAAGTAACTGAAAACTAACAAACGTAACACAACATTTACTTCTAAGTAACAAATCATAATAGCATTACATGAAAAGAAATCTTTTTATGTGCCATGTAAAAGAGAATAGAATGAGAAAATGATAAATGAAAAAAAAAGAAATCTTTTTATGTGCCATGTAAAAGAGAATAGAATGAGAAAATGATAAATGAAAATAGAAGCTTGGACAAAAACATAAAAAAAAAAAAGGTAAAGTAGAATGTATTGAAATCATTGTAGCTATCCCTAAAATACAAGTAATATGTGAAACATCAGTTACCTGTGCATAGAGCCCGAAAAGTCTCTACAAACACAAAAAATAGAGAAATATTTAATCAAGATAAAATGTTAAAAAATAATAGCATTGGTTAGTTACTTGTATTTAAAAGCAGGGCGGGTTAATCATTTTAAGACCCAAAACAAATAAAAACACGGGGTTGTTTTTTCAAATTTCATTGTTATAAAAATCTAGGGCCCTTATTCTATTTTGTTGGATTTTTTGATAAAGTATTTTGTGTTATTTGTTTGTGACACGATAAGTAATAAGTTAGGAAAAATAAAATTCAAAAGAATACCTTCTCCAATACAAAATACAAGTGGCGACCTTCCATGTTCCCAGTTAGTGAAAAAATTCATTTTAGCAAATTTTTCAACGGTGAACTTAGAAATGTAACTAATTTTTCAAATTATTTCAATTAAGTCACTTAATTTTTATTTCCTGATTTAGTCACTAAACTTCCAGGTACTCTGTTAATCATATGTTTTTTTAGCTGTTTAACAAGTTTTCATACTGACGTGACATTTAACATGCTAAGTGGCATTTATTTTTTGTTTTTTTCTTTTAATATGCTAGTATGGAATTAATATATTTTCAATTTTAAAACTAAAAAAAATTCTTTCTCGAAAGATTTTTTTTTTAAACATCATGTGAGTGTATGAAAGAAAAAGAAAGATTTTTTTATTTAAAAAATAAAAAAATTTATATTAATTTCATGCTAGCATATTAAAAAAAGGAAATAAATAAATGCCGCGTTAGTTTGTTAAATGTCATATCAACATGAAACCTGTTAAACAGGTAAAAAATATTTGATTAACAGGTTACCTGAAAGTTGAGTGACTAAATCGGGACAAAAAAAGTTTGAGTGACTTAATTGAAACAGTTTGAAAATTTAGTTACTTTTGTATGAAATTTTCCCTTTTTCGAATGCTTATGATGCAGTTCCTACGTAAACAAACACCAAAATTTTTATAATGTTTATACTAATATGAAAAATATACACACACAGATTGTATGCAATTACGTATTAATCAACTTAAGTATACCACAGATAAAAATAAAATAAAAACTTTACACAAACTGAATAAATGCCTACCAAGCACCCACCCTAGGGCTGTTGTTTGAGTTTTTTAATCGGGTTTCAGATTATTCGGGTCAGGTTATTTGGGTTTTGGTTATGGGAATCATGCCCGTTACCAACTCAAATAAGATTAAGGGTATTCGGGTTTCTAATTACAAGTTGCAAAACATATAACGATTTCATAGAAGGACATGTGTAATTTTAATATAAAAACTTCACAAAATAGAATGTATTGTAATTTTTAATTGGATGGATCTAACCTGGGGTATCCTTTCCTGTGTATGCTCTCACAGTGCATCAAGAAATTCTACAGAAACAAAATTCTCATCTTGATCTTTGCAAGTCATGTTTTGTGCCTATCACCAAATTTAAAGTTTGACGTAAAAATCATGAAAACCGGACCGTGAACATAATTAAGAGGTTCGATATGATAATCAAATCGACATATGGTTCTAGTACTCGGTTTTGAATTTTGATATCTTTGAACTATGGTAACCATGTACCATCTTATTTTTAATTATTAAACCACAATATGTTGTAGTTTTTTTTTTCTGAACGACGGTGTTATCGGGCTCAGTGACATGCCTTTTCTTAACTTAGTAATATATCCATACCTCAGACGGATTATGTAGTAGCTATGTTCAGATTTTGCACTTTTACTTTTATGTTTTTACTCAGAAGTTATAAGATCTTCATGAAAACCGAATACTTTTGTTAAGGGACCAGTTATTAAATCGGCCTTCTTACCTGTTCATTGACTGGACATGTTAAATCGGTTTCAAAAACCGAAAGATGTCATAGACAATTTAAAATTTTTAAAAGTATGTATGTAACTAATTAAAATAAAATATAAAACTACTTTATATTTGGTTTAAATCATAATAAAATATAAAACTACTTTATATATTTGTTTAAATCATAATAAGGTTAGAGGTAGAGAGGGTGTTAAGTGGTGATGTTTCTTTTTTGGTTCCGTGTAATGTTATTATTTTGCTTCTTCAGTTTCCTGCTGGAAGTTATATAAAATTTGACATTTAAAAAAAATCATGTTTAAATATTTAATGCCTTAACAAGTTTTTTTTTTTTTTGAATAATCCTTTCATATTTTTATTAAGGACGATTACAATAAAATAACAAGTAAACTGATAAAGTTGTGCCGTAACCCATTTTTAATAACAACCGATCATGAAAACAAAATTTTGAATGTTTACTAGTTGAAAAACACATTAAAAAGGAATTTTACACTCCCCGTTTAACTTTCAATATTGTCTTCAACTTTAAAACTTAAAGAAATGCTTTCTGGAAATAATAATTAGAATCTAAAACCATATAAAACTAAGATCCTACATCAACAAGCAAGAGCAAATGTAGACGCTAGACCAGGGGTAACGGAAGACGACGTCATCATTTAAGATATAAAATACTGTTTGCACCCTCCCACTTTGATGTTTGTTCCCTTTGTAGTCTTTTAAATTTAAATATTATACTACTAGGTTATATACCCATGTATTATATGAGATTATTTAAGGGGGGTGAGAGTGTTACCCTTCCAACCAAAGTATCCTTCCAAATTACAACGGGTAAAAATGGGATTTCTAGTGGGAATATACCCGTTGAGTGAAGCAGCCGGCAACTACCCTCCGAAGCCGCTGAGGATGCGGCGGTGTTACACCCAACCCGCCAACTACCCGCTTTCCACTCGCACCCTCCTAATAGAAAAGTGAAAATACAATAATATGTAAGGAAAATTAGATTTTAAATTTTATAATATAATTTAAATTAAGTAATAATTAGAATTCAAAATTTATATTATTTATTTTTTATGAAAACATAACATTAGTATAATTAGATTTCAAAATTCCAACTTACTTAAAATATGAAAAATTATAAGATTTTAATGAGAAAAAATATAGTGATGACATGTGTTATTTTTTGAAATCATTTATTAAATAAGGATTATTTCAAAATCTTCCTAAACAAAACAAGTAACCTAAAATTATACAAATAGGAAACTTAGTTAATATTTTTTTTGTGTTTAAGTAAACCCTTACATAAATTCTTATAATTTTATACTATACTAATTTTGTCTTATTTAATTCTACATAAAAATAATTGAAATCATCATCTAATATTAAAATGTTTCGTATATATAAAAAGCGAACGGATAGCTGGAAAAAGTACAAACATCGACAAATCTACATATCACTACAACTTAATAGAAAACCTACAAAATCTACAAAATCTAAGCATGAAAACAGGAAACATCACCACTTCATCCAACAAATGGATTGATGGTTGGATGTGTGAGATACTCAAGCAAACATGATATTGATATATCTTAAACTTTGATGTTGAATATCAAACTTCATTAAATACCAACGTGTTAACACATCAACATCCAATTAAATTGTGATTAAATCCTTATTTTAATAATAATCTAAATTAAACAACTTATGTTATTAAAAATGATCATATACAATATATAAGTCATCAAACATGTCAATGATTTGTTGTTATTAAAAAAATCAAATATAATGTATTTATTTATAAGTTGAATGAACAAAACAGTAAAATAAAAAATATAAGATTTCTATTATACATTCAACAATAAATAAAAAATAAAATAGGCACTATTTTAGGGAGGTGTGAATGATGTAATGTTCACAAATTCCAAAATGTATTTCTGAGAGATTTTACTTGCAGAGCAACTTCGAACTGACATTAAATAATTTTTAATTATTATTTAATTAACAATGAGATTGGGGATAATTGATTTGATTTGATTGGTCATGAATGGTTCCATCAAACTTTTTGATGTGTGTTGTACCCCCTCAGCCATGGGCCCTCCCCCAACCCTTAATTATATTAACATTCTTAATTATTTTAAATTTATTCATTTTAGATCGAGGGGTACTTTTTTTCTGTTCAATTATGTAACGATTATTCGTGTTATCTAGTTTTGTTAGAAGTTCAATTTTATTACAAGAAAACACTGCAATTATTAAAAGTTGTTAAGCATGTTTTATCATTATAAAATGCATCTTATTGAATTATAATATAAATTAAGAATATATTATATAAAATTATAAATGTTATATATGTATAACATACCAAATTACTAACACTATCAAAACATAAATAGTGATAATTAAAGAAATGTACAGGTGAAAGAAAGATGGAGGATTATCGACTCATAGTCAACCATGGTGAAATCAGTGACGGATCCAGGATCTTTCGTCAGTGGGTGCCAAAAATGGGTGAGGTTATAACGGGTTAGATCAAATATTTATGGGTGAGGTTATAACGGGTCGGGTCAAAATATTACATTAATGGGTAAGGTCATAACGGGTCGGATCAAATATTTATGGGTGAGGTTATAACGGGTCAGGTCAAAATATTACATTAATAGGTAAGGCCATAACGTGTCGGTTAAAAGATTAATTGTGGTTATTAAAAGAACCTAGTTATGTCATGAAATAAGCACCAATAAATCTCAAATGCAGTAACATGTAAACCAAAAACCATGTGTACACATAATACCTTATCCAGATCTTTAACATTGAAAGAGTGGTAGGGATATGACTTAATAAATGATAAAAACAAAACTAGAAATCTTCAAATCGTGCAGGGATAAATACAAAACCAAACTGTCAGAAACATACAAAATCTAGATTTAAGCTCTAATAGGGATGAAGACGAAAGCATAACCTCACAAATCATGGTTCAAGCCCTAATCATCAGTTTGTTCTTATTCTGGAGTCAATCATCAGGGGTGAATAACATCATCGACTCCATTGGTGTATCGATTTACAATTGCTCTAGGGCTTTGTGGGTTGAGATAAACCGAAATGCTCGTTCAATATCCTTTCTAGCAGATTTTTTTTTTCAACTCTCAAAGGGAAATTACATAGAGATAGAAGGCAAGTGGGCAACAAGCTGCGCCGCCAACCCTTTTTGAATAACAAAACCAAGTTTTTTAAAAACTACATCTACAGATCTTGGGGTCATAACATTACTATGCATGACCCGCTGTACTCGGTTAAGTAACTCCACGGCCTCTGGTGCAAGGAAACCAAAAGTGTCAAAAGCAAATGGTATAAACACGTGTTGGTTGTCAAGACACGCTTTCTCGTGTTTGGTCACTTTGCTCGAAGCAGCTTTTAGAGCAGTCTGACTCACCGTGAAAGCACTAACTCCCAAGCCCACCAGAGGGGAGACCCCTGTTAGATCTACACATGCATGTTTCCCACCTATCCACCCAAAGACCAAAATGTCAGCGGGTCTAAGTGTTGATCTTCCTTCCAATGGGTCCGTCAAGAAATTCACTGGTGCCTCTTTCTTAGTAGAAACCCCGGCACGCCTAAATATGTCAAAAGGAACATCCCTAACCAAGTCGTGTCGGTACTTGAACCCCGGGAGCTCTCTACAATTAACCGCATGCTCCCCATAGGAGTCTAAACACGCCTTACGGCAAACAGGGCATAACTCGTCAACCGGGTATAGTGGAATCATGAGGCGATACTTAAGAATAGTACGATACTCCACCGGCGACATATGTTGGCCTAGCCCATCTATAGGGATCGCGAGAAGGTAATCTTGAGCATGTGGTGCTCGTAGACACTCAAAAACAGCTCTTTGTCTAACGGTCATTTCAAACTGGACTTTCATTTCACGGACGATTTTACTAAAAAGGGCACTCGCCAATGCATGTTGTGCTTTAGGGGGGGCGGTGTCCTTATTAGTGAAACCGCTGAAGTCAAAGCTTGAAATCGTATCACGAAGACAAGCCAAAGCACAATCATAATCAGAATCCATACCGCATATGCCGCTGTCTCGTAAGATGTGGTCCTGTAACGCCCAAGATTGGGCCCTCGAGGCTACAAAGGCATAAGATGAAGCCTCTACAGCGGAATACAACCCCAAACCCCCAAACCTAATAGGTAGGGAAGCAAGTCGCCATTGGAAGTCTACAAAGAAAGGACCTCCACACACAACTATGTCCTCAATCGCCCCACGCAATCCTTCGTCAAAGAACAGCGCTGCCTCCTGCATGTGTATGGGTTGGCACGTCCTCAAGCCAAAGAAAAGTTTGGCAATACCCATACAAGATCGAAGCAAGAGTAGCTCACTCTGCGGGTCACGAAGTTTTGGAAGAAGACGCATCGAATTAACAGCGTTAGTAGCTCTCTTCTTAGCTAACCCACTAATAAAATTTGCATCTCTGCTGACGGCCCCCCCAAGAAGTTTTACTCCGGATAACGGCCTCCCAATGTCCACAGGGAATAAACCATCATGAAACTTGCTACCATCACATGAAGGCCAAAATAACTCAGCTTTCTTAATATTCAGTTCAAGACCCAAGGTAGGACCCACCACCTTAATAATGTCTAACACTCTAGCCACCTCTTCTGAATTTCCAATGACAGTCCCATCATCAAGATACCAAGCCTGAAGAAGAAGCTTGCAATTGTCTCTAATTTGATGCACAAGGGGGTGCAAAACAAGAGCGAAAAGAAGTGGTCCCAATGGGTCTCCTTGTTGAACCCCGGTGGTGGACCAAATGTACTCGTCTCTAAGATACAATCTAGCTGGTTGCCCATATAGGAATTCTACCCACAAAGAAATAGACGGGCACCTCATCCGGACCTCGCGAAGTAAGGCTGATCTATCCACCAGATTAAATGCATTAGAAAAATCTACTGTAAGCATGGCCAGAGACCCATCCGTGTGACGTTCATTCAATACCCGGTTGACACTATGTAATATGGCCTCGACGCCACCCGACACACCAACCCCAAACTGATAATCATTAAGGTACTTGGCCATCTCTTTACCGACACCCTTCATAGCAACCTTGGACACCAACCGCCTCCATATAGTACCCACTGCAATAGGTCGGATCCCGTTGTCGGGTTTTAAGAGCGGTGTAAGAGGAGCAGACGCAACAAAACCTGATAAACTCGATGGGCATCTCCCCCTAACCATAAATTGACCACTGCGGTGATAGTAGTTAAAAGATCAGTGGCAACTGCAGACCCGTCTCCACATAAAGCATCCAAAATGTGTTGTGCTCTCAAGCCGTCTTTCCCACACGAAGTTCCCTTAGGAAACGATTTAATGCAACCAAGGACACTATCAACCTCCGCAACAAGAGGAGGCTCGGAGTATATTTCACTTGGCATAGATGGAGGTTGCCTGTGCGGGTGTTTAGCCTCTAAAGCTTGTATGGTATCGCCATTGTATGGAGCAACACCAATCGAGCATAACACCTTCACTGCCGCTGTAAAATGGCCATCTGCAACCTTACGAAGACACTGCCTGATGTTGGTATTGCCCACAGCTCCCTCCTTATGATTATCAATGCCTCCTGGGCCAAAAGATTCAAAACTAGAACTCTTACATGCTGGCCTGCTAGAAAATAGGATGGGGGCCTAGTCTAATTTTAAACAAAACTGGATTACATTTTACACTTCTGGCCCTAATCTCAGTGGGTGCCGTGGACCCCTCTCAGTTAAGCATGGATCCGCCCCTGGGTGAAATCATAGTTAATCTATAAACGACAACAAAAATCATATCCAGTAAAAATTTCACTATATGCGTTTTTTTTCTGCTTTACCTTTTTAACTCGTTAACCTACAAATAAATAAGGTATATATTTTTTATCTAACAAATATCCGGGTTTGGTCCGCTTGGACCTAAGGCCAAGTATGAAAAGAGAAACGCAACTCAAATTTGACTCATTAGTGAAAGAAATTTCAAACTTTCTTAAGGGCATGTTTGGGATTACTTTTTGACCTACTTATTAATTTTTTTAAAAAGTTAATAAGTTAAAAGTTTGTTTGGGTAAATCAAAAAAAGATGAAAAAATAGAAGGGGATAAGGAGTTTTCAATAAGTAACTCCCACTTACTTTTCAAAACTACAAAAGTTAATAAGGAGTTTTCAAAAGTAATTCCTAACACCCCCTAAATAATAAGTTATGGCTCGGGTAAGAGATTTGATCTTCAAGTTGGTCTGAGAATGTTGCTTTCAACAACTTATTTCTTTGATTGTTTATCTTTTAATGTAAGTCTTGCATTGTGTCTTGTATATTCTCTTTTAATGTAAGATTAAAGAAGGCCCGTTGATTTTACCCGTACCCGATTAACCCGACCCGAACCAACTTCACCCGAACCTATTAAACCCGTACCCGAATAACCCGTAACCGATTAACCCGAAAACCGTTTAAACCGATTGTTATTCGGGTCGGGTTTCGGTTAGACTTTCAAGCATCAAAAACCCGATTAACCCGAACCTATTAACCCGAATAAACCGAACATTTATATATTCTACCCTTTCTCTTCTCACCACCACCACCAACCCTACCAAAATCTGCTTCTAAACTATGAGTTTAAAAAATCCACCACATAAACACGAATACTTCTATTTGAAGTTTTAATCTCTTGAAAATGTACTTATTTTTGTTTCACATACATGTTTATTTTATGTTTTTAAACTTGATTCATTTTTTTTCAACCATTTGTCCCTACCCAAACCCGACCCGATTAAACCGAAAACCGATTAACCCGAACCCGATCTACCCGAATGTTATTCGGATCGGTTATCGGATAAATTTACACACACGAAAAAACCGATTAACCCGAACCGATCTACCCGAAACCTGATTAAATTACCCGAACAATACCCCTAGATTAAAGCATTGTTATACACCACAAGATATGAAAGTGATCGATTGTTATTATGCTTGGTACTTTGGTCACAAATGGCAACAACCCCATTTCCTTTTAGTTTCACATTTTCACATCAATCAATCGTTTACACATTATTGTATGTATTCTAGAGAGATAGAGAGTTTGAAAGTTTAAGTGTTTAACCGTCATCAGAAAGAATACATTAACTTGTAGTGTCACCATACAAAATTGGGAAAAGATACCAGTTTTCATCGTCATCGGATATAGGTAAATATACCTATAAAAACCGAAAATATTTATTTTTATTATTCAAAATAATACAATTTTACCGTAAATAGGTAAAAATTCAAATGAACACAATTTTACCGTATCAACCTCAATGGATGATATAATGAATTCGTCCCATCATCATACTCGAAGAAAATCAACCGATCCGTCAAATATTAGATCCATAAAGTGACACGGGAAAATCGTCCAACTTCCCCGATCGACAACTCCTCCGTTCTTAGCATATAATCTACTCGCCAAGCAAGAATGTGTTTGTCAAAGCCTGAACATGTTGTAAGATAAAACTATAGTTACTAACATTTGAAATACATTAATACGACGTGTAAAATTTTTTAAAACTTACAATTTAACCTATATAAGCGTCTCCACAAAACCCTAGAATGGTACCCCAAAATCCATGTCCGACCCATACAAGAGATAGTACACCATTGACCATCTCCCTTGTAAAAGAACTCGACAAAATTTCAAGACAAATTCTGACCATTTTCCCAAACATGGTTCTTTACCGATGTCGGAATTTCTATGATGGAGGCATTATAAGATGACTCGTTCTGACGCCTTATGTTTCTTCGGCTTCTTCCGTTTCTCCCGTTAGACGACATTTTCTTTTTTACATAAATTTATCAATCTAACAAATTGAGAAATTTATAGGTGTGTGGAAAGGGTCTATACACCTCGTATAGGAAAATACGATACGTATAGCTTCCCCAATTTTCAATGCCAGACATCTTGTAGGGGTCACAACGCAACTTATACTCGTCGTATAATCCTATACGTGGGGTATACTCTTTTATACACAACGTATATGGCAATACGACGAGTATAGGGTACGATGTGATCCCTGCAAGATGTCTGACATTGGAAATTGTGAAAATTATACGTCTTGTATTGACCTGTACGAGACGTATAACTTGTGTCAAAATAGGGGTTAGACGTTTGTATATTAGGTTCAACTCGTAAAATTTATCTTCTCTATGGACTATAATTAGATTGAACTCTTATTAAAAAAAGATTGTAGTTTGTAACTTTTTTTGTGAAGAGCCAAATTACCATTTTATGTGTACATTTGATATGGCGATGATTTAAAATTTGAATGACTTGTACTATGTAGGGGGGTGTTGGTAGGGTTTACTTTAATGAGTATCGAATTGAGACCATGGGGGGTGTAAAAGCATAATCAGTGTATGTCCATCACTTTACCCCCGTTTTCCATGGGTTCCTCTGCATTTATTCCTGCCACCCAACTCAATTTTCATGTCACTACTTTTAAGACCTTTCACTTTTTATTAATCACCTCACAGTCCTTCAATTATTCCAAACTATATTCGAATAGTTTTGAGATATAATTTTTAACAAACAATTTAGCAACTTAAATGCTAATTAGGATAACTAGAATTCTACATGCGTTTCGCGGTGAGAAACAGATCTTAAACGGTTGAGGTAGTGACATTGACGTGATAAAACACAAAGAGAAACGTGGTTAAGTAAGTTTTGCGTGCACTTCGCTGGGGAGACGGATCTTAAACGGTTGAACGGTGACATTAACGTGGCTAAAAACAAAAAAAACAAATAAAGTTCACGTTGCAACGTAAACATCACTTAACATTGAAATGACAAACTCGTTAAAAAATTTAGTAACAGACACATTTATATAACGGTGCCGATGTTTTTCAATCGGTGTCACATTACCGTAGGTCGATATGACACACAACACCTAAAAATATTTGATGTTTTCAGACGACGTCGGTCTCATTTTTTAACGGTACCAACACATTATCGTCTGTCGATATGACATACGATACCTAAAAAAGATACTCTATTATGAAAACAACTCCGTTTTTAACAAATTTTATACTGAGACGCCAAGAAAAAAAAGTAAACACATCCACACATTATTATTATTTTTTAAATAATGAATGAAAGTTATTGAAAAAAAAACAGATTATATATACTACAGAGGGTAAATTTTTGAAACTTTAGAAGCTTGAGTGAATCAGAGTGACATTTTTTTTAAGTTGAGGGGTTAGTATTGCTAGTTTACAAAGTATAGGGGGAGAGGTGGTCAGTGGCATTTGAAAAATCAGATTATACATACCACGTGGGGTAAACTTAAAAATTTAGTGGACTAAAATGACATTTTTTTAATGATGAGGGTAGTTTTGCTAGTTTACAAAGTATAGGGGGAGAGGTGGTCGGTGGTAAATCTCACCGACACTTCTAAATGAGTGTAGTAATAGTGTTTCTGAAACACTCAACGTATGTAGTATTTCACTAAAGGTTTCTATATTGTATAACTATTCCGTATATAGCTAATATAATTACGTATATAGGTTTGTTTATATCAAATACTTCTTCAATGGCGGCGACAAGATGGTCGTGGGGGTGACCTGGAAAATTGTGGTGGGGAGGTGGTGTCCGAGGTTGTTAAAATTAATAACAGTATAGGGACCAAAAATGTGATAATGTAATAAGATATGGTGTCAATTGTAAATATCGAACTGTCGTTGAACTTACAGAAAGCTAAACGGTAAGAAACGGTACGAATGATTTGATAAATATCTTCTTCTTTCTTCTTATAGTCTTTTGTGTTGAATTCTCCTTTTTGGGCTGTAATAGTGGTCGTGGAAGGGTGGTGGTGTCGTCAGCGGTGACAGTGGTGGTGACCCATAACGGTGATGGGTGTGCTCACTGACTTCTATCAATTTTAAAGTAACAAATTTTATAATATGCCTAATTTGATCAATTGTATATTTTAAACAAACGCAAATTGACCTGTTCTATAATTTAGTTGGATTCAGATTGACCCAATATATAACTATAATAGATACAAATTCACCTGTCGTACAAATTAAAAGACCTAAATTGACGAGTCATGTAACTTTAGTAGACCCAAATTTATCTATAACCAATTTGTTTATCGAATTCAATATGTTTCTTGATGAATAAGTAGGTTATACCTGTGTTGCGTGACCGGAGGTGGGTCAATTTTAACAAAATTTACATGAAATGTAGACGACGGGGGACGTGGAATAGGCAAAGGCCAGACCCCATGAAGGCGCCTCTTAGACGGGGGTTGCAGGAGGGCGTATTGAGAGTTGGTATTGGAGTTTCTTTCCATCTTCCGTTTCATTCCCGCTTGAAGCAATGGATCTGTAGGCAAACAATATTCGCACGACGACGGTGGTAAGATGCATGTCATGATGCGATTAATGGCCTATTTCTGTTAGGATTGGGGCAGGACACATTGGGATTCCCTTCCCTGGTCTTCCCCCTATCCGACCATATCTCCAAATTTATTTAAACAAGTTTTATTATTGAGAAAGTCCTCAAAATTTGTTTTCTAAAATTAAATTATTATAAATTATAATTGTTTAAACCAACCATATTGTACCATATTACCTTTAACGTTAATTGATTTGACTGTTTTGAAAGCATACGAGTCGTATGATACAATACGACCCGTATACAACGTAATAACTGTGTGTGTATTACATATAATAGGTGCGAATAACAAAATCCTTTAATTATTTATCATTAGAAATATATTAAATGATATTTTTGCCAAAAAAACAAAATTTAAATCTCTTAACTATTAAATTAGCCCAAAACATGTAAATGTTATCAAAAAGTTCAACACTTTGTGAAGTGGAATAGAAAATCAGAAAAGATATCGAACTATAGATTCGGGTACATCGACGTCAAATCTATGTGGCCCCTCTAGAAAGGTAGATCATAAATAACACTTCCGTAATTAAATGGCCGAATGGGGGCATTTCCGTAAACCCCTTCCCTTTCTTACCATCCAACCTCCGTCAACGCCGTTAAATCTCTAGGTCTGTAACACACGAGACATCTAAAATGCCAACTGCACTTAATTATCACCTTTGCAATCATTGTCCTCCCTAACACCCTCCTTCTTTCCCCACCGTCGCCGGCGTCCACTTTCTCCGGCCGGTATACTTTTTTTAAGGTAATCTTTTAAATTCACTCTTGTTACTGAATCTAGGGTTTTTAAGTGGTCAAAACGTCACCGTTTTAATTGTTTACATGCAGGAAATTTGACGATTGTCAATCAAGTAATAAGATGGATATGAACAATCTGAGAACGGAATCTCATGTAGCTCAGAAAATCCGGCGGCATAAGCTGAGATTTCAGCAAAACTCCGACGAGCCGACCCACCAACATGTACCACAAGACCCGCACTTTGAAGTTCACCGACCCAGATACGGATCCATTTCCTACGACCCGGTTGTGTTCCATACAGAAATGCTTAACTCCATTACTATGTTACCTCCTAACAATGCTTTTGTAGATCAAGATTCATGTTCCGGTTCCGGCAACTGGAAAAGTGTTGTTAGTTCACAAAACCAAGTTGGTTATGATTGGAATGTTGTTCCAATAAGTATGGATCAAAGCTATGAACAAGATTTGCAAAACATTCATCTGGGTGATAATGATCATAAGAATTCCGGTGAAGTTCCGGCGTTTGGTTGTTCAACTTATTACCAAAATAGCCTCCAAGAAGTTGTTACATCTGCCACCGTTGGGACACGTGTCCATCAAAGCAAGAATCTTTTGGAGGTGAACCAGTCTATACCTTGTTGGATGAATGCTTCCGAGCAATTAGGGTTTGTAGCAAATAGAAATATTGATCATAGCACAAATGAGAACAAGAACAATCACATCACACAAGGGTTATCTTTATCACTATCATCGGGTCCGAAACTGTTAAAGATTGAGCATTTAACGGGTTCGGACCCGAAACAGTTAATGGGTATGGCTTCTTTTGCTCATCGGAGCGTAGGCCCGCTTGGCCCGTTTACGGGTTACGCTACGATTCTTAAGAACTCCAAGTATTTGGAGCCTGCACAAGAATTGTTGAGGGGTAGTTGTGATGTTGGGGGGCATGAGTTGGTTCAAACATGTGACAACACTCACAAGATTCTTGAAGAAGAGATGAGCAGGGTTTCCGGCGAGTCTGGTACGTCGTCTTCCACTATTTATGGTTCGAATGAACATATTACTGGTCGGGGCAGCCCTCTTTCCGAATCATATCGGCCGGAGTTTCATCATAAGAAGGCCAAGTTATTATACATGCAGGAAGAGGTATTAATCATATCTAGACTCTTTAGTTTATGTACATTCATTAGTGTTCAAATAGTTCTTGATTTAAATGGTGTTGGGAATTATGTTTTGAAGTGATTATATGATTTAGGGTACTCACTTTGGATAAGTTAAACACTCTAATAATAAGTTTAATCTAAACACTATTTTTGTTATTTGACCGCATAATAACACGATTGAAAACCTAATAATCAGTTGCAAACACAAAAATTAGTGCAAAACATGTCATTGACATCCTTTACTATGAATTGTGGATGCTATTATGGTAACCTTATTAGTGTTTTAAGACATTTTTGTATTATCCGTATTCTTTTTACCCAAATTGCGGTGGTAGAAGAATAAAGATAGATTCTTTAAGTTTGTGAAACAATTAATACAACTATGTTATACGTGATTAGCGTGATTGTTGCTGATTATAAGTTTTGTTGTGGATGCATATCTTTGACATTTGTTTGGGAACAGTCCATTGTCATGAGATAGCTGTAGCATATGAAATGATTGCTCAATGTTTGTCAAAATATGGATGAAAAGAGTTACATTTTGTGTTTGTTTTGACTCGATTGTGTAACGATCATGAAATTGATTAATATTTAGGAGAAAATTTGGAAGGTCCAAAATCGAGCTAGAAAGATGGAACCTTTGAAATGAAGGTTTAATCTTGATATTAATTATTATTAGTTTATTAATTGTTTGGTTGAGTTCGTATTAGAGTATGATTGAGTCTATTTATTTATTTGATTATTTAATTGAGTTTGAGTTTGGTTAGGATTAGTATAAGTTTATTATAAATAGATGGTTAGATTTCATGTAATTGGTGTGGTCTTTGATATTATTAAAAAGTGTCGATCTTTGTGATCAATATTGTCGGTGTTTTATTGTTCGAGTTTGATCCAATTTTCCAACATGAAACTCTTATAAAAAGACCAAATAAACCTACTTTAGACTGTAGTTACCGCATTGATCTGGTCCCTTTCAAGTCCCTAATCTCATCATAATTGAGGTTTCACATGCTATGTTTTTCCATCCCATCAAACTTTTCATTACAAGCCCAAAAGTCGACATTGATCAAACTGCTGTCACTAGACCTGTCATTTAATGACACTTTTTCAAGAAATTCACCAAACTGTTTTGATGGTTTTGTTATGTTTCAAAAAGGTATGCAGAAGATACAAACAGTATCATCAGCAGATGCAAATGGTGATTTCGTCTTTTGAAACTGTTGCGGGACTTACTTCAGCGACACCTTACGTTTCTTTGGCTTTAAAGTCGGTTTTGCGACACTTTCACTTTGTGAAGAATGCCATTTCTGAACAGCTCACACAAATGAAGAAAGCCTTTGAAGATTTGTGTTCTCCAACTAAAACTTTTGATGCTAATAATACAACTGATCCGGTGAGGTCTGTGGACCATAACTTTCAAAGACATGGGAAATCTAGTGGCGAAACATGCTTTTTTGGAAACCAACAACCCGTGTGGCGGCCTCAACGAGGCCTTCCTGAACGCGCAGTCTCAGTTTTGAAAGCTTGGTTATTTGACCATTTTCTCCACCCGTAACATACTATGCTTTTCTCTATATATGCATATTTATTTGCATTTTTAATTTATATTTATATGGTAATATTTTTAATTTGTTTTTGTCTAGGTATCCGTCGGATGCAGACAAGCATATGTTGGCAACTCAAACGGGATTAACAAGAAATCAGGTTAGAACTAGGTTTAACATGCAAAAAATATGCAATTTGCACTGTTTTATACAATGTTAAGAAAATTTGCAAATTTTATAAGTTATAAATTTATATATCATGGAAAAATATAAAAATTTTGCACTTATAATTGTAGAAAACAATGTTCTCGTTTAAAAGCACGCGTAAACTTAAAACAATGCTTACACTTACAACTTTACAAGTGTAATAACGCTGTCAATGGTTATTGAAATAGGTTTCAAACTGGTTCATAAACGCACGAGTGCGTATTTGGAAGCCTATGGTTGAAGAAATCCATACCCTTGAAACAAAAGCCCTAGCAGACTCCAGCCCAAACAAACCACTAGCTGATGGTCAACACACGAGCCGCGTGGACATGGGGTCAATGACAAGCAAGCAACAACCCGAGTGTTCAAGGACTTCTGGAGCCTTGACCATCATAAATGGTCAAAATGAACCAAATCATGAGATACGGTCAAGGCCTGATTATCAGATTCCTCAAGCCACCATGGACCGGTCCTTTACAAACATGATGCCCTACACTCGGACCGCTTTTGAGACGGGTACCGGGATTGGGCCCGTTTCACTTACTTTAGGGCTCTGGCAGAACGCGGAACATGTACAACAGTTGCAGCAGCATGAACATCAGTTTCGACAGCATTTTGGAGGTCAGTTGATTCATGATTTTGTGGGGTAGTTTTGTAATTCTCCGACGGTAAAAACACTACAGTAGCATGAAGAAATCGTATAAGATGCAAAAGTTGTATTTCCAGTAATTTAGTCAGAATTACGGCAGTGGTAGATTGGCATATTGGTTTATGTTTGTTTTAAAAACCCTAATCCTTGATTTTTCAAGTTTCTATCTAAATCAGGGATTACTTTCCTTTTATAGTAAATTATGTATGAATTATGAAGTAGCATCGTACGTTTTACATTTTGGTACGTGTAATATCATGACACAAAATCTATACTATATAATAAATAAAGGTTTTTCATGTCGCCTCCACATTCATTCTCATCATTTTTTTTCCGCCTCTCTCTTATTAAATGCACTTTCATCTTTATACAAAAATATATATTTAAAAAAATTATTAATTATACTAATAAAACATATTTATTTTAAATTATCTTTTATGAAACTTTTAAATCTAATTATGTGATTTTTATTTTCAAGTAAATAATAAATGAAAATCAAGTTACATTAAGTAGTACTTAATGTATTTTCGAAATCTAATTATATATTACTTTTTACATATTTTGAGTTTTATTTTCTATCCTTATAATATGATACATTTTTAAATCTATATAGATTTAAAAATCTTATTTATTGATTTTTTTTACCTCGTGTGTATACACGAGATCTAAACTAGTTAACATTCAAACCATGAGGAACATTGTGTGATTTCAATTACAATATACAAGTCATGGCGGATAAAAATCAAGAGGGAAGATGGTAGTTACTGTATGAATAATTTTTATTTTAAGTTTTTTTAAAGCATTAGAAAGTTAACGGTGTGTAAGTAAACTCTTAAAATGGGTAAACTGACTTATTCCTCAAATACTTTATATATTATATACTAGGTTATATACCCATGTATTAAATGGGGTTGCTTAATAAAAAAACAAAAGTAAAATAATGTGTAAAAAAATTAAAATAATGCGTAAAACTAAAAATAAAATTCTTTGTGTTATTTAATTAAATAATAATTAAAATTCAAATTTTATATTATTTTTTTTTAGAAATAAAAACATTAACATAATTAAATTTAAAATATCAAACTTACTTAAAATAGAGAAAATTAAAATATTTTGGTGAGATAAAATATGGTGATGACACGTGACATTATTTGGAATCATTTATTAGAATTAGGATTGTGTTTACTAGTTTAGATTCCGTGTCTACACACGGGGTGAAAAACATCAATGTATAAATTTTTAAATCTTTATATATATGTTTTACATGTGTAAAAATATATTATATATACTAAGGATAGAAAAAACTCAAAATATTTAAAAATAAATATATAATTGGGTTTCAAAAATATAATTTAACTTTCATCACTATTTGATTGAAATAAAAGTTATATAATTAAATTTCAAAAAAATTTATAACAGTGGATAATTTGTTTTTAATCCAAATCTCATAATCATAAATTTTGCTACATGGATCCGTTCAAGTTCAAATCAGGCGGGTCGGGTCACGGTAGCTATGGAAATTATTTGTCCATACTTCGTCTTCTCCATATTGATCCAGATTTGTTAAACATCATGAAAAAAACTCGTTAGAAGGGGTAACAGACCGGAGTTTTTAGACCACTCTCAGACGCTCAAGACAGTATTGGATTCCACTATCGATCTGTATAAAGTATGAGTATAAAGTGTATAAGAGGGGGAAAGATACCGGAGCTCCATATATAAGGGGATAGATAGATGGGCTAGGTTTTTTAATGCGTCATATCTATCAAACCCTAAATTGTTGGACCAAGTCAATTATAGGGGTATACTCTACAATAATCGAATGCTTATTTCTCTATATACTCACACCGAGATGGATCCGAGCCGGAGTAGTCTACTACAAAGTCTAGATCTACTGAATCCACCTACTTTTGCTTCAACAAACATATGAGGCTTGCTAAACATCAAATCATATAACAGGTTTTTACGGTAGTGTCATGAAACTAAATCAAAATTATTAATATTTGTACACAATTACAAAATCCACTACATCCAATCTAAACGTGGTTTGAAACTAACAAGTACTAAACAAAAACTAGTTTGGACCGATAATTGAACTAGACTTGACCAGATCAAATCAGTTCTTAGTTCGGTTTAGTCCTTCATGGTTCAAACTTCAAAACGAGAACCATATACGATATTCTCTTTTTGATTTATTTTTTCTTTTAACTTGAAATTAGAAAATCGTAGATATTTTCTTTTTAGAATATCTGGATTCAAAACGAAAACCATATACCATATTTTCTTTTTGATTTTTTTTTAACTTGCAATTAGAAAATCGTAGATATTTTCCTTTTATAATATCTGGATCCAAAATTTTTTATGATCTTTCCGTCATTGCATTTGACTATTTCTAAAATCGAGACTCGAGGATATGTTCAAGTTGAAATGTTCTTAACTTATTTTCTAATTTAATTCTGTAAATTCTGAAACCGTTGAATAAGTGTATTAATTAACAGAAAAGCTTAAATATGTTTCCTAATTTTTACTTGGTTTATACGACAAAAAGAATAAATTATCGATGCTTTTTATTAGATTGCTAATGGACATATCTTTATTTAACGACTAGCGGGCGTCATGGTTGGGTTTATCGTTTTCACATAATTCCATACGCAAATAGCCAGATACAATATGGATTATATAATAAAGTTAAAGTGTTAATTACATGTATAGTGATTGTTGTGTGCAATTATGTATGTTTTATGGATTTGATAGATTATTCCTAAATATTATATATTTAATTTTCACTGTTTGTTAACCATTGTATTTATAACTAATTAAATTAAAAGAATCTATTAAATTGATGAAAATTAATCATTATGCTCTTACAATTAATTATATAAATAAAAATTTTAAAAAGATAAAATACCCAACTTTATCATGTTCGCTTCTTCTTTTTCATCTTCATCTCTATCCCCTTTTCTATATAAGTGTCACTTAACCCTTCAAATTTCATACGATCCTAAATCCATCATGAAAATTTAAAAGAATCAAAGATCATTTTCACATGAATTTGCCTTCACGGTTTGATACAATATGGATCAAATACAAAAATTTCAAAAAGGAACAACCCATAAAGTATGCGTATCATGTAAACCATTTGTGTAATTAACTCCAAAATTAATGTTAATACAAACAAAGCAAAATGTCAACAATATATATGACAACTTGAGTAATTGATCTTTACGGTACTTTAGTAACTTTGTTTGGCAAAAATTTCCTAGATGCTATACAAATGCAAGATCATCCCCAAAATCATGGTATCCAACCACTAGGTCCACTAGAATTTTCTTTATAAAAATATGCCAGTCATGAAAAAATATGAGTTTGACATTGAATTATAGTCGACATAGAATATAACTCTATATTAACTTCCGACCTAGCAGTCATGTTTCTGCTACTAGTATTAGAACATCTACATCGCGCCGCCCGGTTGGAGACAGACAGATTAGCTGGCAAACTCAGTGCGTTAGAGGCCTCGTTTGGCTTATACATTTGGATTTTCGAACGCCCACATATATATAAATTCTTTATATATATATATATTATAACTAGCTTAGAACCTGTGTACTATATAGGGTGAAAAAATATTAATACATAAAATTTTTAAATCTTTATATATATCTTACTAGCTTAGACCCCGTGTATTACACAGAGGTGAAAAATATCATTTGTAAAATTATTAAATCTTTATATATATTTTTTACATGTGTAAAAATATATTACATATACTAAGGATAAAAATAAATTCAAAATATGTAAAAATTAATATATAATTAGGTTTTGCAAATACATTAATTACTATTTAATATAATTTGACTTTTATTTACTACTTAATTGAAAATAAAAGTTAAATAATTAGATTTCAAAGATTTCATTATAAAAGATAATTTAAATAAATGTATTTTATTAGTATAATTATTATTTTTTAAAATATATTATTAATATTAAAAGATGGAAATGTATTTAATAGGACGACATGTGGCATTAAAAACCTTTATTTATTATATAGTATAGATATGTGAAAAAATGTAATTGCATATACTAACAATAGAAAATAAAATCCAAAATATGTATAAGTTAATGTATATGTTGTTTTGAAAATAAATTAATTATTATTCAAAGTAATTTGGTTTTCATTACTCTTTGAGTGAAAATATAAATTAGGTAATTAGATTTCAAATTTTCTTATAATATGAGTTAATTTAAAATAAATTTGTTTTATTAGTATAATTAATAATTTGTTTAAAATATATTATTATTAGAAAGATGAAGATATATTTAATAAGAGGAAGAGACGGAAAAAAAAATTATAAGAATGAATATGAAAGCGACATGTGACATTGAAAAACTTTTATTTATTATATAGTATAGATATAGATTCTTTTAAAATTAAAAAAAGGGTGTTTTAAAAAAGATATATTATTAGAGTAGAAATAAATGTTTTTTAAATGATACGTGAAAATCTTGTGACGTGTACGCTTTGTCCAACGTCGTGAATCGAAACCGGTTACACCAAGTATTTCATGTGTATAATAAATTATGAATTTAACACGAGAATCAACGAGCATAAATAAAATACAACCAACATTGTAATAAACATGTAAACTAATTACCCAATTTAAGAAAAAATTTTAAACCTCGAAAGATGTTGGTAAGGATATGGAATATAAAAAGCTAAAAAGAAAAAAGGTTAAAAGGGGAAAAAAAGAAGAAAAAGACGGGGATCAAACCAAAGAGAGCTACGATGCGGACACCTGGCCAATGATGAAGGCCAGCATCTTTTCCAAACCAAAAGTTGTTCTTACTTGTACATCACTCAACGAAGATCGTACATTGCTCTGGAATAATCATTTCAAGCTCTGGAAAATCACAACAAACGAAACGATAATATTTTAAACTAAAAGAAAATATTTTGCCCGCACTAAAAATTTCCTCTCGAAATTGTTACGATCTCCGAAGAAGACGACGCCTCGATCTTCCTCATTCTCTCCACTCGTGAAACTGTAAGCATCTTCTAACCCTAGACTTTCTGCAACTGTGTTTAATTTTATTAATTATCATCAGTCTGTTAGTATAGATGAGTGCAATGCTATGTTTCGGTTACACTACATACATACACGTTCTTACGAATTTCATTGTTATGATCGCTTTGCGTTATTTCAACGCCATGTGTTTGAAGTTTTCACGTGGTGTAGTTGTTTCCTGTTGTTAACGATTCTCTATCGGCGTTATCGTCTCCGTTTTGTGGCTAATTTATTCGAATTCTAGTCTGTGACTGTAACAGATCCTCGATTTTCATGCGCGTATGTTTGATTTTTGATGTGGTTGTTGTTGATAGTTTGTTCATGTGAATAGAAGGTTTAATAAGTAGCAATGGCGTCTATAATAAGTCATAACTGATTTGAGCTTTGTGCCCCTTCCTTTCAGGATTAAATAAACGTTCTGGATTTTAGGTTTGTATCAGATAGAATCATATTACGGTTTGTTCAAGCTAAAAGCGATTTCTGATCCAAATTTTAAAAAAGATCATCATCGTGTGATGTTGTTAGATGCTCACTAATATGATGAATTTTGTTTTTGAAAATGGTAGTAGGTTAATTCCATGGATATTACCACAATTTACATCATATGATGTTAGATGATCATTCAGAAGTACCAGAATTTCCAAAAATTTCAGTAATACTCTCAAGCCTAGGCGAGGCACAGGCAAAATGCCTTGAGCTTAGGCCCAAGGCTCACCCTTTGCTCCTTGAGTGTGCCTCATGTTTTATTAATCCATGTGTCCTTGCTATTAATCAACATGTTTTCAATCGACAGTGAGTACAATAGGTGTGAAATGTGGATATTTTGCGTTTCAAATTGATAAAATGGTTCTCTTGGTGTCTAAAGTTTTTAACAGCATGCTCATACTTGGAGTTTGATTAGAGTATTACAATGAAGGAAATTGTTCCCATTCAAAAGGGGAATCTATCTTTGAGTTCTGATGTCAAATGGTTAAATATCAGCTTCAAAATGTAATTGGCTGTGAGTATTTGCAAGAAATTTGTTGCAGTACATATAATCTCCATACCTTGTAATGACTTAACATTGCAAGTTTACTAGATTTGTCAATAAAAAATGAAAGTATAGCCTGTTTTTGTCCAAATTTTCTCTTTCTTTACTATGCTCCGTTGACTTATCACCTATGGTTTTAAAGTTAACTTGTGATTTCTGTTTTTGTCTCAGCATTACTCTTTTATGTGAATTTTTTATCGACACGTGTAATAAATTTGCAAATGTTATGTGAGTATGCCACATATCCCAGGCTCTATTCATCGTGCCTGCAATAATTATGAGTTTATCAAGTGTTATTTGCTGATTTTTCTCATATCTACTTTCTTATTTGAATGTAGTTATATGAACCTCATGTACTTTAAGTTGACATTTTCATTTTAATATTCAGGCTGTAGGATATTTTTCCCTTTTAACATCTAGCTTTTACTTCCCTGCATTTCAGGTATATTCTACTGTGGTAACACAAGTTTGATGCCCATCAAATGCTCTGTAATCTTGCACGCATAATTGATTTGACCTAGTGTTTGACATTTAAAGTTGGACACTTTTGGATCAATGAAAAGTATGTACAGAAGGTTAGTAATATGATTTTGCTATAAACTGGCTATGTTCTTGTATGTTCGTCTATATGATTTGTAATTTGAAGCATAATTAAATTTTCTTTTTCTTTTCAATCCAGTGGTTTTTTCAAGAGGTCAAATGATAATGGGAGAATTGTTTTAACTGCAATCATGGGGATGATCTTAGGATATTTCATTGGTGTATCTTTTCCATATCTTTCTTTTACTAAGGTAATTGGATTTCAAAAGTTTGATATACTTATCTTGGAAACATCATCATTCACCCATTAGGTTAACTATTACATCTTTCAGATTAACTTACATCCAAGCATCCTTTCACCGCTTGATACAACAATGCATGCGGAACATCAATCTAAAACCCATGAACGCAGTTTCCCTGAAAATCTTGGTTCATCTAATACACCTGAACTACCTAATGTATGTTTTTCTTTATTTCCCAATTTATTTGTCCCAGGCAAGAATTTCTGCACATTGCTTTTCATTTGGGGTTTAATAAGGTTTGACACATCTGTTTTTTTGGGTGTTAGATTTATGTTCCAACAAACCCTCGTGGTGCAGAGTCATTACCTCCAGCAATTGTAGTTTCAGAGACTGATTTTTATTTGAGAAGATTATGGGGTGAACCTTCTAAGGTATGGAACAGAGAGAATTTCTAGCAATGCAACACTTTTTTTTAACTGTATAGATAAAATAATTAATTTCAGACAAATGTACCTGGTGTTGTAATTTCAGGATTTGAAAAACAAACCAAGGTATTTGGTAACTTTCACTGTAGGTTGGGATCAGAGGAATAATATTGACGCGGCAGTCAAAAAGGTTAGATTTTGTTTATTTTTTATAAATATATAAATTTGATGCTATTTTGAAGATACTGATATTTGAGCATATGATGTTTCATAATTCATAGTTTTCGGATGATTTCCAAATCTTGCTTTTTCACTATGATGGTAGAACAACGGAATGGGATCAATATGAGTGGTCAAAGAAGGCAATCCATATCGGCATAAGGAAGCAGACTAAATGGTATGTATGATGTTGAGATGTTTAATATTTATTATGTTGACTATTTTGTTTTCCTTTTATAAAGAAAATCTCTTCTTTTGCAGGTGGTATGCAAAGAGGTTTTTGCATCCAGATATCATAGCTGCTTATGATTACATATTTGTTTGGGATGAAGATCTTGGTGTTGAGCACTTTAATGGGGACAAATATATGCAATTAGTTAAGAAACATCGTTTGGAGATATCTCAACCCGGACTTGAACCCAATGAGGGATTAACTTGGGAAATGACAAAAAGGAGAGGTGATAAAGAAGTTCACAAGTAGGTTACTATCTTTTATTTAATTTTTCTTATTTGTAGTACAAGTCCTGTAATGGTTTTCATTAGAGTGGCAATTTCGACCCATTTACTTATATTGTGTCAAATAAAAAATAGCTTAAACCTAAATCGGGCAAATAAGACAAAAGTTGATATCTCATAAGGCCTCCTAGTCCCAGGTAATTTTATTCAAAAAGTTAGATTATTATTGAAATAATTTAAGTTTTGTAATCGTAGTTGACACATCAAAAAATTTGGACGAAAAGCGTTTTGGGTCAACCGAATCCAACCCAACCCTTGGGGTTATATATACTGTATTTCTTGCTAGAATTTGTATTTAAAGTAGTTTTGAAATTTGAACAACACTAACCTTGTAAATATTTGACTTTTTCAACAGGGTTACCGACGAGAAACCTGGATGGTGCAGTGATCCACATCTGCCACCATGTGCAGCGTATAATTTCTCTATTATACACAAAAGAGTTAGTTATAATGATTCTCACTTGGGTTTAGCACTCATTGATATTGCTTATATCCAGATTTGTGGAAATTATGGCTCCCGTTTTCTCTCGTGATGCTTGGCGGTGCGCGTGGTACATGATTCAGGTAAAAATATCCATCGAGACTCAATATTGCTTTACAGAATTACACATGTACATATTGCACACTCTTTTGTCTGTCACGTTCATGCAGAATGATTTGGTCCATGGATGGGGATTGGATTTTGCACTTAGAAGATGTGTAGAGGTGAATGATTTTATGTTCAATTTTTATACTGTATTTTACAATTTCCACTGGTGCAATATTATATAAAACTTGTTTCTTCTCACAGCCTGCACATGAAAAAATTGGTGTGGTTGATTCGCAGTGGATTGTGCATCAACATATTCCTTCACTCGGGGGCCAGGTCGGACATCATAACTTATAAACTATCAAAAAACTGTATTGCTTTTCATTGTTTGACACATGAATATTTGTAAACTGCATTGAAAACTATTGGCTTCCGAAATGATAACGTGCTGTATTCATTTAGGATGAAAATGAGAAGGGGAAGGCTCCACGAGAAGGGGTAAGCATGTTTTACACATATTCACAAGTAAATAATCCCCTCGGTCCCAAATAAATTCAACACGTTCATTGTTTAGCTATCGGTTATTTGAATAATCCTTAGCTGTAAACAAAAACTATTGCATTTAGTGTGGGACAACCTGAAAATGAAATTATTGCATTTATGTTACAAGATTATGCTATGCTTGCTTATAATCCTTTTGAACTGTAGGTACAAGATAGGTGCAAAAGCGAGTGGGCTCTATTCCAAGATCGACTTGAGAACGCGGATAAAGCTTACTTACAACAGAATGGGACTAAACTTTAACATTCGTTTCTTTACTTTTTCTTAGAAGTTAAAACCCATTTGGCTTCTCTTTCACGTCTCGGTAGTTGACTTTCCTGCTGACTTTTTTGTCATGGTTCATGGCTAGACATGTTTTGTACTATATAGGCATGATAAGTGTAGTTTGCTTGCATAGTTTTCTATAATCGCCAAATACTCAATTAAGCAGGTGGTAGTGACCTAACCCTCATGGATTCACCCGGATAAATGGAAGATCAAGCAGTGTTCTTGAACCTCTCCATAAACATCATATTCTTTGGTAGTTTGGAGTATGCATCATATTGGAATGAGATGCACAAATTGCATTGGTTCACATTTATATAGCAACACTTTTTTGCTGATTTATAATAAGATAAAATTACACGTAAAAACCAGGAGAGTATATGTGCGGGTGTTTAATATTCGGGTTGAAACCGATCTAAAAATCGAACTGAACCAAAATCGAATTAGGTTTTTGTTCCAAACAAAGAGAAATAAACTGTTGAAATTGTCTAAACCGGCCAAACAAGGATAAGTAGACTAGGTTGATTAGCTTAGGATGATAAGAAATTGGGTTGCACAGGTCAACCTACTTTTTAAGTGAGTTTTCATGTGCGACTATAATAATATTCTAGTTGTGAAGATACATAAAAGTGATGTTTTATTGAGATGTTTGCATAATACAAGGCTGACTATATATAGAAGAGTAGTCAAAGAAGCCTAATCTTTATGTGTTGAACAATAACCACCATAATATCTAGTATATCCCACCAAAAATAGAGCGATACGAGAAGGGTACGATGTAAGCAAATCTATACATACTAATAAATAAAGGTTATGGGGTGCTACATGTCATTCTTATGTTTATCCTCAACATTTTTTCCCACCTCTCTCCTATTAATGATACAAGTTAATTTAAAAATATATATCTAATTTTTGTTTCCCGACTCTCTCTCCTATTAAATAATAATGATTTCTATAACTATTTTTATAAAACGTTTTTTAATTAAAAAAATAGTTTTGTTCATAAAACATTTTTATAATTTGAACATTTCTTTCATTCTTTTTATAAAACATTTTTAAAAAATAACTATACAACGTTTTTAAAAATTGTATTAAAAAATTATGTAATATGTCATAAATATGTAATATTAGATCTGTAAGTATATATAACACTGTATTTATTCACCCTGTATATATAAGGTTTCTAACCTATATTATAACAAATGAATAACTATACTTCCTAGGTGTCGAATTCTAATTAAATCTAGATTTTTGTTTTTCGTCTTTTTCTCTCCTATTAAATAATGATGATGTTAAATAACTAAAACATAAGAAAACTTTAATTATATCTTATTTTAAAATACAATTTTATAATTATTAAATCTTCATTATTTATTATTTATAATTCTTAAATCTTCATTATTTCTTATTTCACAGATGACTAATAACATCCAACGTACAAATATCGATAGAAAATATTGTTTTATAACAAGTTGTATTTATTCAACCCATGTAAAACATGGGCTTTAACCTAGTCATACCTATATATTAGAGGATAGAGATATAATTGTTTTAAGTAGTTAATGAAATACAACAATCCTCTTTAACCAGTTAATAAAGTTACAAGAAATTGCATAAAACATGTTAAAGCAGAAAGTGAGATGATGAAAGAGTTACAAAAATGTTGAAACGGTCTCACTACAATTGATTGTTGGACATCATACCGAATCATTAGGTACTTTTGTTTGACAACCCACTATGTTGATTCAGGTTGCGAAAATGCAAAAATCCATAATTTGTTTCAATGAGTTTGCACCACTATATAGTGGTGAGGTGATGTTATTTGAAATGATAGTTTAGAGTGTCTTATTATATATGGTATTTAAGAAAAAATAAACACAATTACTTCGTATAATGCATCACTAGTGATAAAGGAAACCGCTATTTTGAGGAATAGTTTTTAAGGGAAAGGAAAAAGTATAATTTTAAAGGCTGTTTACTTGTTTTTCATTAAACATGTTGTGTTTACATATTAAATTTGACAGTACAAGATGATCTATGAACAGTTGATTCTTGTCTTTTGAAAATTAAAGAAGGTGACAGGTACTAAGGAACTCAATGGTTCGTCCTTTGAAATTTGGTGAAACAACAAAAAAAATTGGTACCGGCACTTGGTATTTATGAACTGATGTAAAAATTATTTAGGTGAAACTCGAACACACCACATGCTTGAATCTTTCATTCACTACAAACTAGTTATTTGAAGTTACGCATTGAGATATTTCCATTGTCTCTTGTAGATGTTGAGCCACTCAAGTCAAAAAAGTGAACGCGGTATTTGAAGTATTTTAAGATGCTACTAATTTGTTTGTAGGTAAATCCTATCCAACATCAAATTTGTTTCTTGTTGAAAATTTTAAAGTGAAAAAAGAGATAAATAATGCTTATACATCACCACGTGAGTTTGATGACATATAAAAAGTTTGAGAAGTATCGAGAGGAAAATGAAATGTTTAAGTCAATTGCGTCCATTTTAGATTCACGTTTTTTAGTTGGTGTCATTTTACTATACTTTTAAGAGATTGCATATAATAAATGAGCTTAATGGTAAGGTTAAATATGTAACCGGGGTCTAAAAAAGATAAAAAAATAATAATTTTATTCTATTTGGTATTTAGTTTATGAAATAAAAAAAAAAGTTAGCGCGGTTTGCGCGCGTTGTTTGACAGAGGTTTGAACAGAAAACATGAGGCATAGCTTCAAACTCCTACCATAGCATCATAATCGATCATCATACCTTCTCCAAACGATCACCCTCAACATTCTCCGATAACTCTCTCCGGTGACGTTGCAGTGCCGGACGAGAGAGCACGGCGGCGGAGGTATCTTTTTGTATCCGTAATTATGGTTTTATCTGAGCATTGCTTGTTTGATTGATCATGATCACCAGATATGGTTTCTACATCCAGATAAATCTTCATTTGATTCGTTAGGAATTGTTTAATCATGTTTTGTATTTAATTTTTAATTTCACGTAACTATAAAATAGAACACGAATGCGTGCATCCGTAATAGCGTCATACGCGATTTCCTCCTTGTTAGTTCTTCTTTAGATCTCACATACGTAAATTGCGTGGTTGCGTAATCTGCTAATCTTCTGTTTAACTAGTTGATTTAGGTTAATTTGCATAATTTTGTGACAAAATATAAGAGTTGAAATTTAATAAATTTGGGGGAAATCACTGATTGGCGAAATCGGAGCCCTTAGTGATGGAATTCGGGTAAAATAGCTGGGTCAAACCGCCGGACCTTTCCGTGGCCCAAGTTATGCCGTTTTATGTTTTTCTGTCCTCTGGCTGGTCCAGGTAGGAGTTTGCTAATTCCTGGATCAGCTCCTCATCAAGAACATGTATGAATCATATAAATTGATGAATCGCAATTGTTACTAAATCCATTCGATTAAACATTGTAGATCCAAACATATACAACATTTCTCTCATTGATTGATCCACTTATTTGCGCATTGAGTCATTGTTTCAAGGTAAATATTTGTAGATTTAAGATGATCGATTGTCGCGAAGCTATCATAACTGTTGAAGCTCAAAGAAAGCAGGATATAATGGGTGCACTAGATAAAGTTCCTTCAACTATTTCAATCCATGGAGAAAAAGAGGAAGAAGATGACTACTATAGCTACTCTGATTCCGTTGATGAAATTCGCTCGGAAAGTAGTTTATCTGATTCATCCCCTCAGGTGCTATTTTAGCACTTAAAAGTTTTCACTCTTTGTGGTTACCTTTTTTTTTTGCTCTATTTAGCTTATTTCTATAACAACAATGAGATATCTTTTAGATGTGTTTCACAGTTTCAGGATATCCCTCCTCCCATGTGCTCACTTGCTGTTGCCTTTCTAAAAAGATTACATGGTTCAGGTGATGTTTAACTTAAAGCAGGAATAGTAGTTTTGTATTGAATATTGATTGCGTGTATAAAAGTGTTACATTAGAGCGCTTTGTATACAGAGTAATATTACAGCTGGATACCTTCTAGATATGATAATTATATAACTAATGTAATATGTGATCTTCACTAAATACCATAATACTTTTTATATTATGGTTTTAAAAACGAGCAAAGAATTAAAACTGGTACATAATACAGTGCAGAAAAAGGGTGGTTCAACCTTGGAGGATATTGAGTGGCAAGATAGTTTCTTGAGCAACAATGACGCATCGTTTCCAAATGATCCAACTGGCGAGTTGCCTAATAGTTGGGGAGCCGCAGAGGCCTCAACATTTCACGTTCGTGGTGAAACTTATCTAAAAGACCGTAAAAAGGTTAAAAAAATTGATTAAGTTTATTTATCCTTTCTTTTCACAAGAATTGTATTACTAATTTGTTTGCATTTAGGTTAAGGGAAAAGGCATATTAATGCAACTTGTTGCAGCAAACATGCTGAAATCAACCAACAAACAAGGCGATTTTGCTGGCCGGCCTGGTAGCATTTGTCAGGTTGAGTTTTTTTTTCTTTAGAAAATATTATTGTAATAACATAATGCTGTTAAAAAAAATTATAACTCAAGATCTGTTGTGCAGAAATTTGCAGCTGCTGACCGCCCAGATTTCTTTTTCATTGTAAATATGCAGGTAAATTTGTTTGATCAAAATTATACATATTACTACATTATTTTTAATGATTTTATATCAACCAGATTCAAGGTAGATGATTATTATTATTTAATTATAATACTTGTTTTAATTAATTAGATCCCTGGTCCAGCAACAAATTTTCATATTGCTTTCTATTATGCAACAACTACTCCCATCAAAGATGTGCCATTGCTACATAACTTTGTAGAAGGAGATGATGCATATAGGAATTCAAGGTTTAAGCTCATACCTCATGTATCTAAGGTTGGTACATTCAATCTTGAATATATGATTCATTAGTTAATAATATCTTTAACAATAAAGTATTCGTTTATTGAAATCAGTTATATAACAAAGTTCTGTTTCAGGGGCCATGGCTTGTAAAGCAAAGTGTTGGAAACAGACCCTGCCTGTTGGGACATGTTCTAAAAATCCAATATGTTCGTGGAAAGAACTACTTAGAGGTATAAAGTATAAACACAATAATCAGATTTCAAAAAAAAAAAAAAAAAGATCCCATAAAAGGTGAAGAGTAAGATAATTAGACACAGTTTTGTTGCAGTCACTTTAAAACAGTTTATTTGATCTAAATAGTCAGAATCAGACTCACTATACCTGAACACCAAAAAATTGATCATCTACTACTTTTTTTAAACCATGAGAACCCGTTACAGGAAAACTAACGGGCCCCACGAGTACCTTACTAATCAATGTGACCAATGCCGCTTGTGCTAGTCATGTGACCTTCAAGGGGTTAGAGGCTTGAAGTTTAATAATCTTGGACTTGAAAATACAATAATCAGATTTCACAATCAAAACAAAAGCAAGGTATTGAAATGTTATTGATGTATGTTTCTGAAGTTTTGTTTATCGTTTTAGCTGGATGTCGATGTTGGTTCGTCTGTGATCGCTAAGAAGGTGGCCAACAGAGTTTTGAGGAGCTTCAACAATTTAATAGTTGAAGCTGCATTTCTAATACAGGTAAATTTACTTCATAACTCCCCTCTAAATTAAATAATAATAATAATAATAATAATAATAATTATTATTATTGGGATGCAGGGAAGTACACCAGAAGAACTACCAGAACATATCCTTGGGACATGTCGGATGAGCCATATTGATACCTCAAACGTGGCTTGTACATAGGCAAATTGTTGTTTGAAACATGCTAATATTTATATTACACCATTAGCAATTTTATTGTAATGATGCTTAGAGGCTATTAGGGGTGATCAAATTTGGGTATGGATCAACCAGACTGAAGACCCGAACCGGGTAGTCCTGACTTGGGCTAAATTGATAAGAGAATTGACCAACTAGACCATGTATAATTAGTAAAACTGATAATGTTGTTGCTCTTTGTATGGCTTTTTAATCTGTTGTTTTTACAGTTTTAGGCAACGGTGGTAAATAAATCGTGTTGATTTTTTTGTTAATTTTGTCATGTATCTTTTTTTAATGCACTGTGTTAAATCTTTATAGGTAGATGATAATAGTTTTTTTTAAGGTTGTAAGTGAATTGAACGAATCTCGAATCAACAAAAGCATAATCTGACCTTAACGAGTTTTTATACAAGCTCAAGATTAGCTCAAGCCAGACTGAGTTTATATTGTAGCTCAATTAGTTAAGGGACACGACGAGCCCGAGTTTCACGAGCTTTTTATTTAATGCATTAGATATATATTTATATAATAATTATTATTATATATATAACTAGGTTTGAAACCAAATTACAGGCATAGTGGTATACCAATACCATGATCCTTATTAAATGTATTAGGGTTTAGTGAATAAAGATTCTCTAATATATATATATATAGTTTTTTGAGCGATCAGGGAAAGAGAAAAACTAATAAAATAAATGTTTATTTGTGAGATAGATATAGAAATTAAGATGCGGAAGTTAAATTTTGAACGGCCAACGAATACTATAACCCCGGCCACCCGGGTAAACCCATTGTCGAAAAGCCACCAACGCCCGCGAGCGCAGACATCGCTGGTGACCCGGGCCACCCACCATTCTATGGGAAAACCACCCGAAGGTCCACTATAGTAAAACCGATAGCCCACCTGGGAATATTGAAAGGTCATGAGGGTGACTGCTCACAAACCAATTGTTCTACAAATATTTAGTTAAGTTAAATTGGGATGTTGATCCAAATGTTCTTAGAGTCTAGAAGTTTCACAGTTGCCATTACTAAACCCTACACTGTTTATTAATTGACATTGACCCACAAATATAAGTAGATCATTTACTACTAATCAAAATTCTAACACACAGCTCAAAAAGTACATAAAAAATGTATTTGATAATATACATACATGAATACATGATTCGAAATATTAAAAATATGCTTTATTCAAAAGTATCGATGGAATTCGAGTTGAGTATAAATAAACCGAAAACCGATTCATTTGAGCTTATTTATGTGTTCTAACTTAAACTCATAATGTTATACTAGGTCATTTTAATTTCTGTTCTCTAATTAATTTTGAGCTCAAGTTATTTAAAAAAAAATATTATATTTATTAAAATACTCCTTTTACAAAAATATTTATAAAACAAAATTGATGTTTTAGGAGTTTTATAAACTTTTTACTATACAGACAAATTTAATGCATGTGGATCATCATAACTGTTTATAAACAGCAGTCCTATGGAAAAGAAAATTATCATTAACCATTATTTTATACGAGGACATATACAATATTGTCGTGTTTAAGACTTTTAAGCCAATTAATAAGGCCAAACGACAATACATTTCATTGCATGTCTCAAAATAATGAAATCTTAATTAGACAGCTATTTTATTAATATTATTATTTTATTAGGTTTTAAACAAATATTCTGGTTAAGTACAATATGCTCCTGTACATTTTGATCATTATTTTTGTCCCTTTTCCGTTAAAACCATTAAACAAAAAAAAATCAAAATAAGTGACTTTTAATTTAGGTGGTTTTTATTAATTTTTCTTTAAGTAATAACTCGAGGCAGCGATTAAAAGACCAGCCAATATATTATTGAGCTAAATACCCCTTTTGATGTTACTTATAACAAAATAGTGTTCCGAATATGTGTTTATGTTTGAAGTTCCACCAATCAAACAATAAAGAGCAAATTACAAATTACGTTCTTTAAGTATTGTCTAAATTTAAGTATACGTCATTTAACTAAGGAAATTACAGAAAACGTCTTTTATATTTAAAAAACATTGCACGTTATGTCATTTGACCTAACGATCATTAAATTTTACCGTTAATTCTGGTCACGTGTCATGCACATGAAGATATTTTTGGGGCTTTCACACATAAAAAGACTATTCCTATAATTTGTTTCTATGAATGAGGGTTTACAGAAATAGTCATTTTTACAGTAAAAATACCAAAATACCATCATGTGTCTTGCTCATGACCTGACTTAATAGTAAAACTTAACGGTCGTTAGGTTAAATGGCATAACGTTCAAGGTTTTTAAAACATAAATGACGTTTTCTGTAATTCACTTAGTTAAATGACGTATACTGAAATTTAGATAATAATTAAATTACATGATTTATAATTTGCTCAGCAATCAATTAATTGAGCGTTTGAAAGTTATGCTTTTATTTAACTTTTACATGTTATCAACTCATCATTGTTTGAAACAAAAATATGACTAATTATTTGATGATCGCATTTTCAAAAACTCTTATATCTGTCCAAAAACTGAAATAATATCATATTTATCTAATGAAATCATAATATAGTTATTTTTATATACTTGACATAAATACCCTTATTTTATGTAAGGAGTTAAGTGATGAGAGTTTGAAGTATTATGATGTTAATATTGTATTTAGAATTTTTAAGTGTTTTAAGTAAGAATATTTGATGTTAATATATTTGGTGGATAATATAATATTATTACAGGTCATGTATCATTTGAGAACTCTTAATATATTTAGAGTATATAGGGCGTAAATAAGTTGAGTCGATCTCGAGCTCATATAAGCTCGAACTTGGCTCGTTAAGCTTAAACTCAACTTATTTTAATCTCTATGTTTAAAACTCAAGTTGGGCTTGTGGATAAATTTTCATGCTCGAGCTTGTCTAGGATCAACTTGTTGATCATTTATCAACTATTTAGTACTTTTCTTTATAAACACATATAATTTTTTTATGTATATTTAAAATTAAAAAAGTTTATATATAACGCTAAGTATATATTATTTAGTTGTTTATCACAATTTTATATATAGAAAATTAGAAAAAAGGTTGAAAGAGACGGTACATTAGCAGAGGGTAAGAAGGTGATATGGGTGGTGTGTCAGTGTTGCGTGAATTCTTAACGGAATATCCCCCTCTTTGCACGCACCCATTCCCCACCACCCAAATTCCTTTTTTTTTAAATAAAATTACGCATTCCAAATAAACATCTTTCTGTTTATTTACTTTCCTCTTTTAACTCGATTTATGATGTGTTGTAAGGTGCAGTACACTTGTCTGCTCTAGTCTTATCACCAGATTTTATGCTTTGTTATAATTAATATATAATTATAAGTCATTTAATGTATAAAATAATTTCAATACTAAACAAAAATTAACATATGAATTTTTTATAAAGATTAACAATTCTAACAATCTTTAAAATACGTGTTACTTATATTAACTAGAGCCGTCTTCATGCTAGGCTGAAAAAAATTGAGGATAAAAACGAGGAGGATTGAGAAGAGAAGACGTAACGATTAAATGAAAAGTAAGGAGTAAAGTAGTTATTTCATATTGATTTAACAAAAAAAATTAAGAGGTTCTGGTGTTAGAGACTAAATGTGTGACAGTTTAATAAAATGTTAGGACTAAATTTGAAATTTTTAATAGTGAAAATTAAATCCCTAGTTCATTAATTAAATTTATCTTGTAAGTACCTAATTATGTGCTATTAAAAAAATGTTAGCCTAGTTCTTTTACTTCAAATCATTGTTTTTAATATTACTATTTTTATCTTTTCCAGAATTAAAACCATTTTTTTTATCACGAGACATTTTGCTAGAAATAAATTTGAGTACTAAATACTTTATAAAGTGATTCTAATATACATGAATAACTTTACAAAATAGTAAATTAAATTAATATGTCTTGCAACCTTTCCATGCTGCCAAAGGGAAATAAATAGTGTGTGTGTGAGAGAGACAATAAAAACAAATGCGAAAACAGATGGTGACAGCTTTTAACACAATTTATTGTCTATTTTCATTAAATGTAAAGCTCATATAATATTATTGTATAAACTCTCTTTTATTAAAGATACTTTTTACGAACCTCTGAAAGCTTATAAATTAAAATCATTAAAATTAATAACAAGATCTCTATTATTTTATTACATTTATTAAAGCTAAAATAATTATTTCTTATTAATAAAAAACATTTTTGAAACTTAACCCTATAGTTATTTTTTAAAACACGTTAGTTAAAGATGGGATATTATTTTTTATAAAATGTTTGGATTATTTTTTTAGAAACTTACTAAAAAAACATTTAAATATGTGTTCATATACGGAAAACAATATAAGATATACCTAAGAGCATGTGTAACATTGGACTTTATACATACCAACAAACGCACCATATCAGCTCACAGAGATCATATTTTCACTCATTAGATCTTTAAAAAACAATAAATTTTACTCCAATGTTACATTCTTTTCCAAACACAATTTTTAAACAAAAAATGATAATTAAATATATACTATATTAATGATGTGAGAGGGGGGGCCCACCTGCAGACGTTTGCGTGCGTTCGGAAATGGAGATTGGGGCAAACCGGGCGTCGTCTCTGTTGGATATTTTAGTGTAGTTGGATTAACTTATTTAATCAATACATATCATCATAAATATCAAATAAGTTAGGAGGTGCGGAATGCACGCTTATTTAAGTTTATCATGGTATAACGGGGTCCGTGGACAGTGCCCCTAGAAGCGGGATCCAAGGGGCGGCAGCCCCTAGCAGGGTCCAAGGGGCAAAGCCCCTGGCTAGGATAAAATTGACACTTATTACTATATAAAAATTGTATTAGAAATTAATTTTCTAATAAATTATTTATAAAAAAATTCATGTAATAAATAAAAATAATAACCGCCAAAGGCAGCTATCTGTTTCCCAGATTAACTCTTCACTGATCATACGAATTTTTACTCTGGTTCAATATCATCTCATAAATTCTCCATATATGATGTTCTAAAATTCTCTGATATTTGGGTGAACCATCAAACAATTTTAATCTGAAAGTGATCACACGTCTTTCAGAGTATTCAAGTTTCAATCCGTTTTTTTGCAAATTCTACAACAGTCTCCAACACCATTACGCTCCTTTGCTTCTACCAAGTGAGATCTGGATGCCCGCGATGCTGGTGCTCTAACAAATTTATTTGCAATAACAAATATAGTTATAACAATAACATAGCAACATTTTGTTATATACAAAATAAATCTATTATATACCTACAAAATTAGAAATACAAAAAAAATATATATAAATTAATAGAATTTCGCGAAGTTTTTCTAGTTATTTTAAAAGAGGGAAAATTGATAAAAAGAAACAAATTTTACATTTGCAGGTAGGGTCAGAGAGAGACTGTCTGTTTTAGAGAGAGAAAGTTAGAGAGAGAGAATGCTTTAGCTCTTGTTATGGAGGTATCTGCCATGGCCACTCTCCCTATCTCTATCTCTATCTCTATCTCTCTTTCGTCACTCTTCTAATAGTCTCTGATTTCTATTTTTGTTTTTGTTTTTTTCAAAATCTCTCTACTTATGCTGTGATCTTACAATTCGATCTGTTTTCTGAAGTTTCTCACTGGTTTGGTGGTGTAATTGGACAGTTCCGGCGACGTGATGAACGATTGAGTGCTTTCTCCGGAGGTTACTTCAGGTGTTAAAGTGCGTGGTTAGAACAGATGTTTTGGTAATGTGATCGATTTCTCGTTCGTAGAATTTGGAGTAGAAAGTTAATAGCGTGGATTTGAGGTTAGAGAATTTAGATTACGAAATCGGATTTTAGTTTTATCTCCACCTAGGGTTTAATAGACGTGATTTCCTGAGAATTTGAAGTCTACGTGGTGAAGAACTGAGGATAAACACTGCGTGCACTAGGTTCTGGTTCGGTGACCTTCCATTGGAGGTAACTCTCTTTCTATTTTGTGTATATTTGTGTTGCATAACGATTACTGTGTAAGTGTTTACTGTTTACCCTGTGGTAGGTAGGATGATTGTTAATGTGGTATTGTTTTATTAGCATATATTTCGTTAATATTCATAGAAAGTAGTTGAATCTGCCTTAATTTTTCAATATTTTGTATGCCTATAGCATTTTTACAAGTGAAATAGGCTGTACAAGTGCGCTTTTGATATTTGTTATTTCTGGTATTAGGAAAGGTAGAGATCTAAAAAACGAGTAACAAGTATGAAAGAGGTAGAGAAGAGTGTAGACTCTCGACTATGGCATGCTTGTGCTGGTGGGATGACTCAAATGTGTTTACCGAATTCGAAGGTCTTTTATTTTCCACAAGGTCATGCTGAACACACACTTACGAATGTAGATTTCGCTAGGATGCCTAGGGTTCCACCTTTCATCCTTTGCAGGGTGATTGATGTCAAGTTCATGGCAGATTTAGAAACCGATGAAGTTTACACTAAGATTATGTTGAGTCCACTTGGAAACAATTTCAACTTCGACAAATTTGATGATGAAATTAACTTGGTGGAGACTCATACTATTTCTGAAGCTTCTGATAAACCCACATCTTTTGCAAAAACTTTGACGCAATCTGATGCAAACAACGGTGGAGGTTTTTCTGTCCCTAGGTATTGTGCAGAGACGATTTTTCCTAAATTGGATTATTCAGTAGACCCCCCTGTTCAAACAGTGGTAGCTAGGGATGTTCATGGTGAAATTTGGAAGTTTAGGCATATCTATAGAGGGACGCCAAGGAGACATCTGTTAACCACTGGATGGAGTACTTTTGTGAACCTTAAAAGGCTTGTTGCTGGTGATTCCATTGTGTTCATGCGAGCTGAAAATGGTGAACTTTGTGTTGGAATTAGACGTGCTAAGAGAGCAGGAATTGGTGGGCCAAACTCCACATCAGGCTGGAGTTCTTCCTTCTTTAGGGAAACTGGGAATAAATCGATTCAAAATGGTAGAAATGGTAATTGTAGTGGAAAGGGAAAAGTGAGGCCTGAAGATGTTATTGAAGCTACATCACTTGCTGCAAATGGTCAAACCTTTGAGGTTACTTATTATCCTCGTGCAAGCACTCCAGAGTTTGTTGTGAAGGCTGCTTCTTTAAACGCTGCATTGAGTGTCCAATGGTGTGTTGGAATGAGGTTCAAGATGGCTTTCGAGACAGAGGATTCATCACGTATAAGTTGGTTTATGGGAACTGTATCTTCTGTTCAAGCTGTTGACCCGTTTTTTTGGCCTACTTCTCCATGGCGTATCCTACAGGTAAATTAACTTTTTAAACCTCCCAAATTCGTTTTCTTAGCATTGTGTTATTGATGCCTTTGATGTGATTTTTAATGCATATATGATATAATTGTTATTTTTATCAATTGTCCGGCTTTAATTCCTGAATCCAGTCATTCACTCATTTATGGTTGCTTGTAGATAGTTAAATTATTGTTGCTGATATGAAGAGTGTTTGACATCATGAAAACTCTTTTTGCTACATCTTCAGTCTTTACGTTCAGTAACTTCTTTCTGGTTTTATTTGGTTGTTGGAAATAGAGACTGCTTAATAGTTTCGCAGTATTGGGTTGATTGGGTGGTTTGAGACTTTAACCCTTCAAGACTTGGCCTGATATATTAAAGTAATTACACCTTTCCATTTACTGTTGGAAGTAATTGGTAATTTCACTAGTTGAATGTATATGCAAAGATATTAAAAGTCTTGGCAAGCTCTTTTGCAGAATATTTTATGAAGACTGAAAAGATGATCCCAACAATGGTCAAAGGAATTATGAATTGATTATTACTAACTGAAGATGAAAAAAACTTTTAGCATTACAGGTCTTGTTGTTTAGCTAGTGTCACATGTGGTTTTGCTAGTTTACAGTCTTTGGATTTTGTTGGTTTTCTAATTTAAGAATGTAACAAACTAATAAAAATAATATGATGTAGGTTGATTGGGATGAGCCAGATCTGTTGCAAAATGTGAAGCGTGTAAGCCCATGGCTAGTTGAATTAGTGTCAAACATGCCACTAATTCATCTCTCACCCTTTTCTCCACACAGAAAGAAGCTAAGATTACCACAATCCCCAGATTTAGCAAAAGATGGTTTTGCCCTTCCACAATCCTTTTCAGTGAACCCCCAAACGCCCAGCAGTTGTTTTCCTGCAGGCATACAGGGAGCCAGGCATTCTCGATTTCAGATCCCATTTTCGGATCTTAACCTAACCCGCAAACTTCAGTTAAACCTTTTCCCCAAACACTTGGATTCACCTAAAGATCCTGACGATGTCATTAATGATGACATATGCTTGCTGACCATTGGTAATTCTAGCTATAAACTGGATAAAAATAAAGACAAAGGAAAAACACCTGTTTTTCTACTATTTGGTCAGCCAATACACATTGACCAGCAAAGTTCACAAGTTGTTCATAAAGAGATGGTTCCAGGTCATCAGTGTAAAGTATTTTTGGAATCTGAGGATGTGGGTCGGACTCTTGACCTTTCTGTTATTGGGTCTTATGAAGAACTTGATAAAACTCTGGCGAGCTTGTTTGGAATTGAACGGTTTAATGATTTGTCATGTGTGATTTACTGTGATTCAGAAGGTGTTGTGAAACAAATCGGTGATGAACCTTTCAGGTACCCCCTTATTATTTTCCATTCTTTACCTGTCATTCATAGATGCATCTAAATTCTTCTCTTAACCCTTAATTGTGTAGTGAGTTTGTGCTGAAAGCAGAAAGGCTGACTATTCTAATGGATGTGTGTGGTGGTGATGATGGAAGGTATGGCATATATGTTAGTTACTTTTGTTTTTCTAAATGATCTTATATTATTATAATATGTTTCTTTTTAATGGTGGGTGTTGCAGAAAATTGATTAGGGTGTTGGGTGGCGCGGGGCACATGTTGGAATCGTCGAAAGCGAGTATATTTGCTTAGGAAGATGGAGTTGGTAGTTGCTTATAATTAGGATTGGACAATTTTGTGGTGTAGGGTAGTTGTTGATTTGGAGACATTGAACCATATGGATGGATGAATGGGCACTGTATTTTCCCTTTTCTATGACTAGACCAGACCAGATATATCAAATGCATGCATGCACTCTTTAACAATCTACTAGAATCATGCAATTTCACTTAATCGTGATATAATTATTGAATATTACCAAGTCAAACTACCAAATGGGAGTATAATTTTGGTGCCTGTCCTGTTATTTTTTATATCTCTAATTGTTTGATTTGAACATTTGTTGTTAATGCTTAAGAATATAAAACATAAACACCTAATAAAAGAATACCAATTGAGGACAGGTGTCACCATCATGTTCACCCTTAGGTTTATTTTCCCGCTTAAACCTGATAACCCATTTTGTCTAATACGCTGATAACCCATTTTGTCTAATACGCGGATCCTATTCCGCTATCATACCCGTTTCTGATATCCAATTCGTTTTCTCAAGAAACCCTAAAACTTCATTTTGTCGAGAGGAGTAGCGGCAGCACCGTCGTGCTTCGAATCTTCTCTCAAAAGAGGCTCTATTTCAGTTTCCCAAAAACCCACCCCAGCGGAATCGATGCGATGGGCACACCACGTTCAGCCTTCATCTCACCACGGAACAGAAACAGGCTTTGTGATGAAGAACAAAGGCAATCTTATACAATTCCTTTCAATTTCTATACTAATTTCATCTATTTGATTTTGTTCTCAATTGCTGCTATCAACTATACACATTCCAAAGACCAGTGGGAACCCTTAGCCCATATGAAAGAAAACTCTAATTCTGTCTTTTTATACATACGTTTTAAACAATTGTTAATCTGGGTTTTTTATGCGTAACTTGCGTATCTTTCACACCGCAAACACCCAAAAATCAAGTAATTACCCCTCCTGAAATAGGCTTATGCGTATAGGGTGACCATTACATACGCAAGTGTATACATTGGGGTTTGAAAGAAAGTTGCAATTCAGAAAGAGAGGAAGAAAGCTATGGATAATGCTAAAAATTTCTCTTATTTTGTGTAAGACCAAATGGTTAATAAGGACTCATTGATACATCTAATCCATCTTATGTTTGCACACTCAACAAAGCCATATATGTTCTTCTTCAAGCTTCTCGGGCTTGGTACACCTAGCTCAAAACCTATCTTTTATCTCAGCAGATTTATCCATCCATCACTCTTCGTTAACAGTGCATGCTCCTCACCTATCTATATACTTGTCTATGTTGATGATATCATCGTCACTGGTCATTCTGTTTCTACCTTAAACTCATTTATCACTACCTTGCCCATAAATTCTCTCTCATAGATCTCAGTGTTCTTTCCTATTTTCATGGTGTAGAAGTACTTCCTCGCCCAAGTTGTCTCCTTCTTTCTCAATCCAAGTATATCCTAGATATTCTTTCTCATGCTAATATGACTGATTGTAAGCCCGTATCAACACCAATCACAAGCTAGCAGCGTTTGGTTGTACCCCTCTTTCGTCTCCAATGGAATATCCAGCCATTTTTGGTGCATTGCAGTATTTGTCTATTACTAGACTGGATATTGGATTTGCAGTTAATAAACACTCACAGTTTCTGCATGCACGTACCACTGATCATTGTTTAGCTCTTAAAAGGGTCTTAAGCTACCTACATAGGTCACTTTGCCATGGTTTATTACTACACAACCAGTCACCTTTATGCTTACATGCCTTTACAGGCGCCGATTGGTTGGGTTACAAGGAAACTTAGCGTAGTACCACAGGTTACATTGTTTATTTGGGTTGCAACCCTTTTTCTTGGAGGTCTAAACGCCAGCCAACGTCTACTCGATCATCAACAGAGGCAGAATTTAGAGCGGTTGCTTCAGTTTCAACTGAAGTATACTAGCGTATTTCCTTACTATCATAATTGGTTTCCGGTCCACTGTGATAATTTAAGTGTCACCCACTACTCAGCTTATCCGATTGTTCACTCTAGAACGAAGTATTTGGCATTGGATTTACACATCGTCTGGGAAAAGGTTCAACAGGGTTCACTAAGAGTCATACACATAGCGGGAGATGATCAGTTGGCAAACCTCTACTCAAGCCTCGATTTCACATGCTTATTTCCAAGACCGTCATCATAGAGGGGGGGGGGGGTTGTAATAAGAATATACAAAATACTAGCCCAGTCAATACGACTATAACCACCACAACCGGTTTAATTTAGTCATATTTTTTATTTGTATTGTTGTACTTATTTCCTCCACGTAGTTAGCAAAGTTAGTTTGTGTTGTATCTATTCACAGATGTATCTTTCATAATAAATCGATTTTTTATTAAAAAACCTAGATACTTTTTTGGGAAAATATATTATTTATAATATGTTAAAAAATAAATAAAATAAGCATTGACAGTTTACTCAGCCCGCTCATGACAAATACAAAAGGTTGTATTTGGGTTGGTGGTCTTCTTTAGAATTTGTGGCTTAAAGCATGCAATTGACCTGTTCATGATCCATGATTTATTTTGTGGAAAAGGACCTTTTTTAGGCACTAGTTTGATTGACATATAAAGAATGTTATGACAGCAACAACATTTGTAAAAAAAAAAAAAAAAAAAAAAGCAAAAAGCATGTCAACCCACCCAGATCAAGTCTCAATGGACCACATGCCCCTCACTAACCTAACTAAAAATACTATAAAAATGTTCTAAAAAGCCATCAATTGGACAATTAAGATCAAGATTACACAAATGACAGCATCACAACTATTTAAGATTATTCAAGTAGCAAAAGATGAAACTTATCTTATTCACATAACACATGAAAGTTGCTTAATGAATCTTAGGGTATCAACAATCCCAAATTTAAATATTATTAGGGTTGTAAACGAAAGAACGAACATAAAGGGAGAACTTATTCTTGTTCGTTTGATTTTAAGCAAATAAATGAATAAACATACACACTTAACGAACTTTTTTCTTGTTGGCAAAGAAATATGAAAAAAATTATAAAAAATATTAAATTTAAAACATACATAATATTTATTTTCTTGTAAGTTTGTTCACTCTAAGGATGAATACATAGTTAAAATTATTTAGTATACATGTATAACATTTATACATAAATGAACAATTAGTAAACCTAAACATTCACAAATGTAACTGATCAAACAAGAAGTTTGTCACAGTTAACCAAATAACCATAACATTGTATTCATATCCGATCGTTCTGTAAATAAACAAACTTCCAGCCAAACAGCTCGTTGATCTTTTGAATCATTTACAAACCTAATAAACTACTGCTTATAATATTATATTAAAAAATTACACCCTGAAACCAAACACCATCTATCATTTCATTGCTCCAAACACCCTTAACTAAAAAAGGTTCTAATACAACAAATAATGGAACAAATGCTTCATAGTTCATACAAGAAGCAAACTGCTTGAATCCTAAACATTTTTACAACTTCACCAATGGGCAAAATGTGAAAAAAAAAAAAAAAAAAAAACTTAAAATTACACAAATGACCAATTGACAAAAGAGAAAGCAAGACAATGGACAGTACTTTCATCTGCTGCTAGAACCTTCCATGCTACTGCTTGTTCATATGTTATATGACGCCCCATTGCAGACATACAAATTCCACCATGTAAATGAGCATATCCCTGAAATCCCACATAATTTTACATAAAAAAGGTGCATATTCATGATCTTTAATGAAAAACCATGCATAAAGATATGATCTTTTACTAAACTAATGACTAAAGTTGTGATCTTTTTAGTTAAAGATTTAATAAATTTCATAATAAAAGTTGACTGAAATGTACCTGTTGCATTATCTTGGCAAATTCAGGAACTAATGCTTTTCGTCCCGATTCATCAAACATTTTGTCTAATGTGACGTCTTGTAAAGAAACAAGTGTTGTCTCCAACATGTCAAGCCCAGCTTGATTTGCAAATATGAAAACAGGTTGTGACTGCAAACCACACCATGAAATGAGTCAAGTTACGTTAATATCAAACAGGTTAAATAAAAAAAATAGCTGGAAAGAAACGGGCCATACAGGTTGAACAGGTAAAAAATCCAACTTGTATTTTAAATGCATAAAACCTTGTAAATCTTTTTACTCAAAAAATCAGATTATTTTAAATGCATAAAACCTTCAAAACCGTTTTACCGACTAAATGTGCATGTCCAAGAAAAAGAAATCGAGCTCGTGTTATACCTTTAGAGAACAGCACAAAATGGCATCTTGATGTTGCCAAAGATCTTTCAATAACGATTCCCCAACCACTGAACCCGTGCTTAACAAATCCGCTCCTAAATGATACCTGAATAATATAACCACAAATCAGAATCAAATGTTTTCAAAAGATTAAAATTGTTTGAAAAAAAGAGTAAAAGTTACATGTAGCTTTGGCAGATCCATTGAGCTAAAGTGAGTGCTTCGGGTGAGCCAGGAGACGGCTTGGGACCCACACAAGAGTTCAAAGCGGAAGGAGATACAGCCATGGCAACTCTCTGAACCGAGTTGATAACACTTCGAACATATTGTCGAGCCATTGTAGCCACACTTTCAGCTAGACTATTCTCAAAAGGGAACTGAAAGGTGATTGTTAGAACTGATCTTGTGGTTTGGCATGTTGACATATCGGTTGAACCATGGTTAGCTGCAGGTGTCATGTCTAGACTGGAGGTTAGGTCAAGTGTTCTATGTGTGGTTACCAATGCATTCTTAGCATCACCCTGGTTAACATGGATTGGTTAGTCAAAAGGGTCAAATGAGAGAAAGGGAAAAAAATGAAAACTTTGATTATGAACTCACTGATTTGGGTTCTAATGGGATTATACGAAACCCTGATGGTATGAGTAGTGCATCATCCGGAAACATTTCATCAATTGGAGCAAAAATGAGTTCAGAACAAGCTCCAACAGCGTTTTCATCAATTCCGTTGCATAACTAAATCCAAAAAATAATAAGAAAATCATATAAAGAGTTTGTAGAACTGATAATTTGACAGATGATCAAAAACATATTTAAAATAATAAAGATAAAATATTGTAAAAAAAACCTGCAAAAGATGAATGTCGCGTGACATAAAAGGATCCTCGTGTCCAAGTGCTTGACCTTCAAGTCTTACAACTTCAAGCATCTACATGAGAGTAACCCGCTTAGATATGTACACATACAAATATATAAAATAAACACTGAAAAATATTTTTCTAAATACCTCTTCATGTTCAATTGTGTGGCCAAGAGGCATGATAATTTGGCTGCCAGTGAATCGTGTAGGCCTCATTCCTGGATATGTATTATACGGGTTGGCTTTAACCGATGCAGCAGAATAAGCATCTACATTAAAGTCGGCCCATTCTGACCGATGCTCCCTTAAAAACCGAACCAGCACCGCTGGTGGCACGTTCTGGATTATAAACAAAAAAATGATGTTTAAGAAACGACACAGAACTATACTTTTCCATTTAACAAGAAATTGATATTATTTAAATATGGCAATTTCAACCATTTATTTGGATTATAAACAAAAAAATGATGTTTAAGAAACGACACAGAACTATACTTTTCCATTTAACAAGAAATTGATATTATTTAAATATGGCAATTTCAACCATTTATTTGTGAATGAAGTTGATTTAGGTTTATGTTCATCTATAGCGAGTCAAACTAATAATAATAAAAGAAAATTACTAAAAATGAAATGGATCAAACGGGTCGCAACTCGCCCAAAATTATTTTACTCAAAATTAGATTACACTTGAAATGATATGTTTTTCGTAATCATATTTTACACATTAATTATTGGTACAACGGAATAAAATTTTAGGACAAGTGGTGTTTTCGGGTCCGCATAGTGTAATTTGAAGGACAAAACCTCTAATCATTTTATTTAAAATTCAGATCATCATTGAGTTGATATATTTTGTAATCATATTTGACGATAACTATTAGAAACATAAAAATAAAGATTTGGGAGAAAAAGTGTATTGAGTCAACTTACCCTTACGAATAAGTACCCGTTTTGTCCCATACATACAAAAATTTTACTAGTTTTTGCCCCCATTACCCAACCCAATACTCACTTCGAATAGCATGGAAGCCTTTGCACAGAGAATCCCTCCAAGATACGAGGGAGAAGTAGGCGGATTCATAGCGTTGTTAAGATTCTTGGTTGAATTCACGGCAACAATTACGTCTTCAACACCATCACAATTCATTAATGACCACCCATCGTCACTAAATCCATTTACGGCATCGTTGAAGCCTCTGTAATTGGAAGCAAAAAAGTATAATTTATATCACATAAAATGATAATAAAGAAGCTAACATACAGGCAGTTATCACAAAATTATTTGGTAGGTACCTGCTTAATCTTTGACTTAAAGTTCTCAAAACAGCCGGTTGTCTTCCTAATCCATAAACTACCTCTCCACTTGACTCCTGAGCTATTTGCCTAATATACCGCAACGCCTAGATCCAAAAGTTAAATAAATAAAAAATATTTAAAAGAAAGTATAAAAACAATTTTACCATGAAAAACTGTTAAAGAGTTTGAAAATAAGATTCTACTAACCGCAATTGTCATTTTTTGGGCTACAACTTTGGAAGATTCATAAAGTGGACGAAGAACCTCTGGCACACTCCATGCCTAAATAAAGATTTGACCTTTTTTAGCAATAGGTTAATTTTTGTTTATTAAACCAAATAAATGAATATTCCTTGGTTTGTTAATATGAACCGTTTAATCAAGCTTTCTGCAAGGATGGATAATTTTGATGTATCTTGTAAGCTCTATTTTACACCAAATGGGAACTCAGATAAAATATTTAAAATAATTAATTTACCTCAAGATTTAGGTGATCAACTATGTGTATGATGGAACCACCACCTTCACACGGGCGAATAAGGTAGCCACTTGGTAGCATTTCCCCTCTAACAAACTGAGTAGCAGCAGCCGGATTCGGGCCAGCACCAGAGCCTGATAGGGATCTCTCACACACCTTACAGGTAGCAAAATCACAGCAAATTTATATATAGAGAAATTGATAAAAGGGAGGGTAAAATGGTAATAATAAACATACCACAAGACTTCCGTTTTCTAAACTTGTAGTGTATCTTAAGGTCCAAAAATCCCATGCAGGAGCGAGTGTGGTTGGAGCAAAAATCTAAAAAAGCAAAATCAATACATTAATTTTGTTGAAGAAACACGATTATAGAAAACAAGTGTATAAATTTAGTTATTTATTTATAATTACATTTTACCTGTGTATATACAAGTTCGATTGTCCCTCCATTTCCAGCAGGAAACATTGTAAAAACTTCAAGGCTCCGGCAGTCTCGGAACCAAGAAGGGCGATCTTTAAGGATCTCTACGATCTATAAATTTTTGGAAACCAATTATAAACAAAATCAAATGTCAAATAAATCATTTGAACTAGTTGAAATCAAGGAAAATTAAGTTACCTTTGTGGGCTCCAAACTTACGAGACCGCAAGCTCTAGCTGCCACTCCACTGCAACTCTGTGAAATGGCAAAGATCCCAACCGAATCCGGACCAGGCTGCAAAAAAGATTTAATTTTGAAAAAGATTATTACAGTTTAGTCAATAAAGATACGAATTAGATTACTAAATGTACTTTAATCAAGATTACTAGTGTATGATTTAGCCAAATAAAAAAAGTTCAGACTTGGGTAACCAATTCTGACATTTTAATCAAGATTATTATAAATAAAGAAATTATAAAAACCTTCATCCCAGGCATCTGGACCCAATCAACAGCAGTTCCTGTGGCCTTTGAAAGGAACTCTGCCAAGGTCTCTTCTGCAATCGAGAGGAGTCTGCCAAAATCACAAATGATGATTAGATCATATTTGCCAAATAACACAAAAATAAACTCTAAAGAAAACTTATAATATATAAAAAGCCGGAATTACCCAGCCGGGTTATTAGCATCTCTTAAAGAATGTTGTGGAGTGGTAATCACAGATTCACAGCTTCCATCCGTAGCCGCTGAACCCTAAAAAAAAATCCATTTTGCATGGATATTTAGAGACAAGAATTAAATAAAGTTTGCTTCATTTTTTATTCAGTATCTATGTATTAAAATTTTGAACTAATAAATAAAACAAATACACATACGGTGTGCAATTGTTGGCGCATATATCCGTTTTCACACACAAGCTGAGACACTTGTTTTTGCAGGCGATCGTTTTCCTCCATTAATAACTTATTCATGGCAGATAGCTTCTTGTTAACTGTCTGAAGCCTAGAAGACTCTTTCCGTTGCTTCTCTCGACATCTAAACACAAAAATATATAATTAAAACGTAAAAATTAAATCGATTTTACATACATTCCATTTTCCCTTTTCCATTCTATACTAAAAAAATGCAAAACAACCTATTCCCCCTAGTTAGTTAGTTTCACATATGTATTAAAATTCAAAGATCAAAATACCCTCTACATCAAAATGCAAAGTAATTCATAGTCTGACTCATTGCTCGATAATAATTCATACAGTTAATTTGGCCCGTGATTGACGGTCGTAACTTTCACTTTTGTTATCAAACGCAGTCCAAGAAGCATAATCATCGTAGATTTACACTTGATTTTAATTCGATTTCGCTTGTATGTTTCTCTATTCGTTCAAAATCATCATTCTGGGGGAAAACAGGTGTAAATCTATGATGTTATATTTCGGTTAGGACTGTCACATGCCAAATTGTCATAATGGATTATTATTATCGGCTAACAGGTCATAGTTTAGATTATTAAAATCCACTTTGCCTAAAATTCAAGTGTAAATCATTAAGCAATTTTACCTACATTCCATTTCCCCTAATTAGTTTATCACATATGCAATGAAATTTAAAGATCCAAATTTGGTGCAAAAGAAATTATAAATAAAAAAACCAAATTTAACATAAACTAAGAAAACCCAATTGCAGTTTATACCTGCGATTTTGAAACCAAACTTTGATCTGTTTAGGTTCTATGTTGGACAAAATAGGGCATTCACGGATCAACTGTTGTCTTCTTAAAGAACTAGGTTTAGGGCACTCTGCATAAACCCTTTCTAGAGCTTCAACTTGCTCGGAAGTATACCGGACATATTTTCCGTTATCCAACTGGTGTTTGGTTATGCTGTTATTACCGCTGATCTCCTGGTACTGCTGGTGTTCAACCGCCATCGCCATTTTCACATAAAAAAAAAGATATTCAAGAAACAGAGAGAATTGTGCAAAAAGGTATTGATTTCAAGAAACTCATAAAAAAAGAAAGATTTTGAGGGTCTCCCTAACTTCTTGTTGTGTAGAAGAAGAGAGGGAAGAGAAGGGGCATTAGTAAAGACGCAAGCTTTGAAGGGGGTTTGAAACCCTAGACATGGTGTGTGTGTTTTACAGGAGAAATTGAAGAGGAAAACAAATGCAGAGAGAGAAAAATGTTTTGAGGTAAAAACAAGAGAGAGAGAGAGAGAGAGAGAGAGAGAGAGGGGTCGTCTTGGAAATCCAAAATTGACAGTTATATGCTGCGGGTGCGCGCAGCCTCGAGCCAGCCTTAATTTGGCTTCTCAAATATTAATATTAATATTAATATTTATTTATTATTATTTTCTATTTTGTTTTTCAATAAAAAACATTCACTTATTCTTTTACTTTGTATTGTATAACTTAAAATATATTAAAATCCCGTGTGTTATAGAGCCTTAAATAAATGTAATATTATATATTTATTAATAAAAATTTATATCTTTAAAAACTCGTTTATTATACGAGTTAAATATAATATAATCCGTTAACACATAAATTTGTTAAAATAGAATAATATGAATCTTACTACTCTAATAAATGAAAACATATTCAGGACACGTGTCACTCTGTGATTACCTTTCATCTTTATTTTCCCACATCTCTCTTCTATTAAATATTAGATCTTCTATTTCTCTTTCCTATTAAATAATAATATTTATATTAATAAAAATCTAAGTATGAATACTTATTATTTAATTATAAATAGTTATTATATCATCAATCAAATGAACTTAATAAGAACTAACATTTATCAATTAAATTAAAAAATTAATACTCAGTTGAAAAAAAATATTTTAAAAACTAACTTAACATATCTTATAACTGTCATGACAAATTACATTTTTTAAAAACATATTTTGACAAATGTGTTTGTTAACAAATTACATTATATTTTGTTCAACCGATGTAATATACTGGTTTATTCAACCCGTGTATTACACGGGTTTTTAAAAAATAAAATTTTTATTACTAAATATACAACATTTTATTTATTTAACCCGTATAATACACGGGATTTTAACCTAGTATGTAATATATGATTAACGGGGGAGGTTCAAATAAAAAGTCGTTTTTCAATAAGAAACCTAAGAAAAATGTCAAAAACCTTAAGAAAACGATATCAACGAACTCCGATTGAGCTAATTTCAGCGGCATTGGAACCGTCTTGTTGAACTCTACCACCTTAACTTTTAGGGTTATGCTTTTAAAGTTTAGATTTTAGGGTTGAATTTTATGGTTTTAGCTTTAAAATTTAGTTTTTTTTTTGTGAGGGTTTAGGTTTTTGGGGTAGGAGGGGGTGGGTTTAGGTTTTCAGGGTGTGGGTGTTTAGATTTTTGGGGGTGGGTGGTGGTTTTAGGCTTTTCGGGGTGGGGTTGGAGGGGGTTTGGTTTTTGGGTGTGCGGGTGGAGGGGGTTTATATTTTTGGCGGAGTGTTAGGGTTTGATGAGACGGTTCCAACGTCGCTGGAATTACCTCAATCGGAGTTCGTTTGGCCCACTTGTTAGTGTTTTTATCAAAAACTCACTTCTTAGTGGAACGTTCCCCTATGATTAACTTTTTTTATTTGAATCTTATCTAGGTTATAAAATAGTTTTTAGTGTGTAGAATTCATAAAAATATGATTAAACAATTTAATTTATGAAAAACATAATTTTAAATTTAAAAATCTATAAATAAAAATTAAAACAAATAATTACCCTTATATTGAAAAACCAAACATATTGAACAGTAACTTTTTAATTTTTAATTTTTTAATTTTGTCCCATTTTTTGTTTCAACCTCATAGTTTGTATAATATACGTTTTTAACCCGTTTCATTTTCTAATGATTTCGTTTTTTTTAATAACTTTCGCTTACTTATTTTTTTTAAAATAACTTGATAAACTTGTGACATTTATTTTTTTAAAATAACCCTTAGTGGATACCGGTGCTTTTGGTCAGTTGCAAACTTGTGACATTTCTGATTGTAGTGGTTGCAAACTTGTTGATTTTTTTGCTTTACCTTTTGATAAAAGTATTTATCATTCTGTTGCACCATTTGATGTTGTTCATTCTGATGTGTGGGGACCATCACCAGTATCCACTAAGGGTGGTTCACGTTATTATGTTTTCTTTATTGATTATTACACTCGTTTTACCTGGGTGTACCTTATGAAACGTCGATCTGAGTTCTTTGACATTTATAAAACCTTTAGGGCTTATGTTCAAACGCAGCATTCTGCTGTGATAAAGTGTTTCAGGTGTGACTTAGGGGGTGAATACAACTCTAATGATTTTACTCAGGTGCTTGCATCAGATAGTACCATACACCAATCGTCTTGTACTGACACTTCTCAACAGAATGGTGTTGCTGAAAGGAAACATCGCCATCTTATGGAAACCGCTCGTTCATTCCTTTTATCTGCTGAGATACCTAGTGTCTTTTGGGGAGAAGCACTCCTGACCATCCAACATGTGATTAATAGGATCCCTACTTCTTACAATGATGGGATGTCTCCATTTGAAAGTCTTTTCGGTGAACGCCCAGATTATGGTGAGTTACGGGTTTTTTGATGTACTTGTTTTGCTCTCCGTCCTCATGTTGAACGAGACAAATTGACAAATAAGTCAGCATTATGTGTTTTCTTAGGCTATGTCAGTGGTCCCTAAGGATATGGCACGGGACAAAAAGTATATCGTTGTTTTGATCATGTAAGTCAGAAGTTATATGTATCAAGACCTGTTACATTTCTTGAACATATTCCCTTCTATTCGATTCCAGCTAAGTCACATGATGTAACAAAGTCGGATCTTCAGAACATTGATCCTTTTGCTAGCGACACTGATATCCCAACCTCTGATGTTCCCGATTCGCCTGTTGATCATAATATGCCTGCTCCAGATACTTCTGTTGCACATGATGTGCCAGTTCAAGAACCTTCCATGTCATCTGGCACCAATGTTGATTCTCCTCCACCTCCGAGAGTCTACTCGTGAATGTAAGTCTACTCAACTACCAGATTTTGCATACTCTGCATATTCTGCTTCGTTTAGTTCTTTTATCGTGTAAGGCCCCTTTCATGTGTAACCTCACTTGTTGGAATTACTCATAAACATAGTCATAATACTGAATTTAATTTACAAGCATTCAAGAGTAGTGAAAGCAAACATCAAGAGTAGCGAAAGCAAACATCATTCGAATACATAACATAACGTAACATAACATAACAGCGGAAGTCTTAACAATTAAAACATGACATTGTCTTACATATATAAAAGTGGGATGTCAGTCTCGTGCCGGGTAACCATCACGCCTTCGCACGACCCTTCCTTTCTCTATCTGAAATGTATATTAAAAGTCAGCTAACGCTGGTGAGTTCTAGTTTAGAAACAATCAGACATAACATTTATCTTATTGTTAAGTATTATACATATATAATATACGTGCTTTTGCATATTATTTGATTTACTGTTCTCACATAACATTCATACTGAGTATATACATATGTACATACATACTTACTTTGGGGAGAACATTCATTGGTCATACACATATGAGTGATCAACCCGTCATAATTGTCGCGTGAGTCACAAAGACAAACGCCGTGAGAACTACCGTCGTAGTCCTTTTCATAAACCGTCCGGCCTTAGAAACCGTCCGTCGTAACATAAATCCGTCCGGCAACCTTTGTCCGTCCGCCTAAACCCGTCCTACCGTCGTAGTCCGTTCATTCGCCCGTCTGCCCAAAGGCATCCGTTTCCCACGCGGCTATTATGTGTTCAACCGTTCTACATGTGTCCATGAGTGCCTTTTATACGTCGTCGAATCAAATGCCTTTTATACGTCCTAGCTTATGAAGGAACGTTTTTGTCCCGGTTGCAAAATAGTCACGTGCTCGTCCGTCTACTGAAGTAGCCGTTGTCATCGAAGCGTCCATAACGTTTACATACATTCATAACATGCAATATATAAAATATAAAGCAAGATTTCATTCATTCACGTTATGTCATTCTTTCATTCATTCTTTATAATCATACGTTTCATTCTTTGTTCATCATTTATTTTGATGCGTATATGTATTTATCACGTATGATCACATTGGCATTTATAACATTTATTCATTTAGCGTATACACTTCAGCCCCAAAACATTTAATAAGGTTTGCACATAACATAGATAGGGCACATAGAACTCACCTGATGGGCTAGTCTCGTCCTGCCCTAACAGTGGTCCAATGAGTGCCACACACGATCTGAATTGATTAATTACACATACATCAGACCTCATCCCGACTTTAATGGTTAAACCAATCTGAATTAGGCGACTATACTGACTTTACTAACCGGCATGTTGCCTGTGCACTTAGCAAGTGCGTAGGGCCTTGTTCTTGCGTACTTGATAAGTACGCATGATCTACTTCTTGCGTACTTGATAAGTACGCAGGACCTGCTTCCCCGCAAAAACCCTAACTTTCGCATGCGGATCTGATCGTGCCAATCTTACAACTTTCTTTGTTCAAAACGTGCGGTTTTCATTCTAAATATTAGTCCTAAGCTTATTTTCAAGTTTCATCCGTAAAAACGTCACCTATTTAGATAAAACCCGAAAATCCCAAATTAAACAAAAAACTCAGTTTAGGGTTGAATCGTTACCTGGATTGGGATTCGGATTCGGAGGTTTTGCTCACGAGCTCAGCAGTAACGTGCTCCTTCAATTCCGGGTCGATCTGTCGCCTTTCTCTCGCTAGGCCCGAGCTCGCCTTTCTCTCTCTAATTTTGTAAATGGTGGAAGTTTGCGAGTTTGAGGCTGTCTTGGCCCTTATATACCTGGGCTTCCCTCGGCCCATTGGAGCCGAGCCCAAGCCCATCCATTTTCCTTTCATCTATGACGATTAAATCTTGATCGCATTATTATTTATTTATTTACTATTTTTGGGATGTTACATATCGCGGGTATTCATCATCTGTCTGAACCATAATCATATAAAGAGGTTGTCTCTGACCCTCTATGACAGAATGCTATGGCTGAAGAGCTCACTGCTCTTCATCAGACTCACACCCGGGATTTGGTTCCTCTACCACCAGGTAAACATAAGGTTGGTTGTCGTTGGGTGTATAAGACTAAGACAAAGTTTGATGGCTCTGTTGAACGGTATAAGGCCAGACTTGTGGCAAAAGGATATTCGCAAACGCATGGTATGGATTATGAGGAGATCTTTGCCTCTGTGGAAAAAATGACAACAGTTCGTATTTTAATTGCTGTTGCATCCGTTCGACAATGGAAGATCTGTCAAATGGATGTCAAAAATGCTTTTCTAAATGATGATCTTCATGAGGAGGTTTACATAACTCCACCCCCGGGAATAGCTCATCAGCCCGGTGAAGTTTGTCGGCTTAAAAAAGCTCTATATGGACTCAAACAGGCACCTCGTGCCTGGTTTGAAAAATTCTCTACAGTCATCACTTCCCTTGGTTTTATTCCTAGCAATCACGATTCGGCATTATTTGTTCGATGTACGAATGTTGGATGCATTCTCTTGTCTTTATATGTGGATAACATGATTATTACAGGCGATGATTATGATGACATTGAATCCTTGAAACGTGACTTGGGCCATCGTTTTGCTATGAAAGATTTGGGGTTATTACGGTATTTTTTAGGGATTGAGGTAGCTCAATCTAAAAAGGGATATCTTCTCTCTCAGACGAAGTACATTTCTGATATGTTTCAGCGTGCAAGACTTTCTGATAACAGAATTGCAGACACTCCCCTTGAAACCAATGCACGTTACTCTCCCACTGATGGTGTTCCTCAATCTGATCCGAGCCTATATCATACCACTGTAGGCAGTTTGGTTTATCTTACAGTTACTCGCCCTGATATCGCTCATGCTGTTCATGTGGTTAGCCAGTTTGTTACCGCTCCCACTTCTGTACAATGGGGAGATGTTCTTCGTATTTTGAGATATCTTCGTGGCACTCAGTTTCAAAGTCTTCTGTTTCCCTCTACATCTTCTCTGGAATTGCGTGCCTATAGTGATGCTGATTAGGATAGTGATCCTAATGATCGTAAATCCACTACTAGTTTATATATTTTCCTTGGTGATTTCTTAATCTCATGGAAAAGCAAGAAACAAGATGTTGTTTCTAGGTCCTCCACTGAGGCTGAATACCGTGCTATGGCTGTGACAACATGTGAAATTGTTTGGTTACGATGACTTCTGACAGACATGGGGGTTGTTGTTTCCTCGCCTACCCCATTACATTGTGATAATCAAAGTGCTATGCAGATCGCTAATAACTTTGTCTTTCATGAACGGACAAGACATATTGAGATCGATTGTCATTTTACTCGTCATCATCTTCAGCTCGGGACCATCTCACTTCCTTTTGTTCCATCAGCCTTGCAGATTGTAGATGTGTTCACCAAGGCTTAATCGACATCTCGGTTTCGTTTCTTGTGTGACAAACTCTTAATGTTTATTGCTATTGCATTGTGAGTTTGAGGGGGGATGTTAGCATAATAAGTATGATATGGGCCTTAGCCCATTTAGCTTTCTATTTAATATTTGTTTTGAGTTCATTTGTAAGGTAATCTTCATTTGTGTAATATAGAGACTCCATCTTTTCTTTGTCATGTTCATTTGTTAACATGTATTATCGGATAACATGATTATTACAGGCGATGATTATGATGACATTGAATCCTTGAAACGTGACTTGGGCCATCGTTTTGCTATGAAAGATTTGGGGTTATTACGGTATTTTTTAGGGATTGAGGTAGCTCAATCTAAAAAGGGATATCTTCTCTCTCAGACGAAGTACATTTCTGATATGTTTCAGCGTGCAAGACTTTCTGATAACAGAATTGCAGACACTCCCCTTGAAACCAATGCACGTTACTCTCCCACTGATGGTGTTCCTCAATCTGATCCGAGCCTATATCATACCACTGTAGGCAGTTTGGTTTATCTTACAGTTACTCGCCCTGATATCGCTCATGCTGTTCATGTGGTTAGCCAGTTTGTTACCGCTCCCACTTCTGTACAATGGGGAGATGTTCTTCGTATTTTGAGATATCTTCGTGGCACTCAGTTTCAAAGTCTTCTGTTTCCCTCTACATCTTCTCTGGAATTGCGTGCCTATAGTGATGCTGATTAGGATAGTGATCCTAATGATCGTAAATCCACTACTAGTTTATATATTTTCCTTGGTGATTTCTTAATCTCATGGAAAAGCAAGAAACAAGATGTTGTTTCTAGGTCCTCCACTGAGGCTGAATACCGTGCTATGGCTGTGACAACATGTGAAATTGTTTGGTTACGATGACTTCTGACAGACATGGGGGTTGTTGTTTCCTCGCCTACCCCATTACATTGTGATAATCAAAGTGCTATGCAGATCGCTAATAACTTTGTCTTTCATGAACGGACAAGACATATTGAGATCGATTGTCATTTTACTCGTCATCATCTTCAGCTCGGGACCATCTCACTTCCTTTTGTTCCATCAGCCTTGCAGATTGTAGATGTGTTCACCAAGGCTTAATCGACATCTCGGTTTCGTTTCTTGTGTGACAAACTCTTAATGTTTATTGCTATTGCATTGTGAGTTTGAGGGGGGATGTTAGCATAATAAGTATGATATGGGCCTTAGCCCATTTAGCTTTCTATTTAATATTTGTTTTGAGTTCATTTGTAAGGTAATCTTCATTTGTGTAATATAGAGACTCCATCTTTTCTTTGTCATGTTCATTTGTTAACATGTATTATCGGAACGAGTATCGGTATGCGCTTCTACGGTTTTTGACAGTCTGCATTATGCGGGAAAAAAAAATACCAAACTCTCGCCACGAAGCGTGAGGGTAAATACCACTAGTAAATTTAGTTTTATAAAATAATGGAGTTGATTATTAATAGGAAAGAGAGACGGAAAAATAAAAATTAAAAGATCTAGAAATGTGACAATTATCTTTTTAATTTATTTATTTATTATGTAGATATAAATATAGATATTTAATCGAAACCATTTTATTCATAGTAAATTGGAATCTCTATTTATATCATACCGGACTAATTGATCGATCTAAAAAAGTTTATACCCTAACTAGTAATAATTACTAACATATTTAAACCCCATGGGGTGAATAGTAATCTCATGGGGTGAATAGTATAGCAGAAATGTATAAGTTTCTTTGCATTGAGTACAAGTCGAGTTGTGCTTTTCCTTTTCTTATAGGGTTTTTTTTCATTTTTCTTATAAAAGTTTTTTTTTATAAACTGGCCACTAAAGTTCAAAATAAGCTGTAATTTTTTTTACTCAAAACTCCGTTTTTTTATAGATTTGCCGTACAAGTCGAGTTGTGCTTTCCCTTTTCTTATAGGGTTTTTTTCATTTTTCTTATAAAAGTTTTTTTTTATAAACTGGCCACTAAAGTTCAAAATAAGCTGTAATTTTTTTTTACTCAAAACTCCGTTTTTTTATAGATTTGCCACATAAGTTCAATAAACTTTCGTTTGTTAACTTTTTTCAAAATACGGGTGTGCCGTTTTTTTTGTCAACGTTCCGATATAAATTTGTTTTAAAACGGAGTTGTATTCAAAATCGATTTTTTTATCGTTGCCTGTATCGAGTGCCATTACCGTTGTGGTACCATGACGAACCGAACCTATTATGGGCGAACAACATCATTGTCGATATTGGTATTATTGATTCGCCTTATGGCTTTTGACGAACCGAACCGGTAATTTTTTTAATTTGTTTTCCTCTTTTTTATTATTTAGTTTTATGTTTCCTTTCTATTAACATTATTTTTACCGTTGTGCCTATGCTTTCGTTTAAATTTTATTAACAATGGGGCCGACAACGTTATCTATGATAACTTTCGTTCGTTATGTTTTTTTAAATAACGGAATGTGCCGTTTTCTTAATAATTTCTTTTGTCAACGTTCTGGTTTAAATTTTATTGAAGACAAAGTTGTATTCAACTTCGAGTGTTTTTGGATATCGTACGTTATAACGAGTCTGCGATTCCACGCAAACGAGCCAAACCAATAACGACCAGACTCTCGCCGCGAAGCGCGGGGGTAAAAACTAGTTGATCTTAAACTTGATCGATCTAATGCTCACTTCATCTTGTTTATACCCTAACTAGTAATTAATGAGTATTTATCAAAGTATATTTATTATTTTTTAAATAAATATATCTGAACTCTTGATAAATAGTTTATTTCATAGTCTAATGCCTGTTTTAATAGTTATTTATGTGTAAACAAATATTTATGTAAAAAACACAATGAAAATGGATAACTCTAACACATGCCTGTTTTAATATTTATTGCGTAAATCTTATAGGATCATTGTAATTATAGTTTTTTTTTCCTAAAAGAAACAATATAAGATATGGAAGATGGGGTGTGGATTTTTTATTTATTAAAGTAGGAGGCAGGGCAGGGAGTCACTTTATTTGGGTCAAATCCAATCTTGACGCAGCTCCGTCTGGCCCATCACACCTCCCCCCCTACCATAGTGTAGTACTACTACTTAGAGTTAGAGGTGCACAAATCGGTTTTTTTTTTTAACCGGATCCGGTTCGGATCCGGACCGGTTCCGTCAAAGTTGGTCAATAACCGGATCCATTAGAACCGGTTCCGGTTCGGATCCGGTTCCGGGTGTGGAGACTTGGAACCTATTGGGACCGGTTCGGATATTTAGAACCGGACCGGTTAAAAAAAAACCGGTTCCACCGGTTCTGAAAAAAAAAATAATTAAAAATTAACAAAGATACACTATAAAATACATGTTTTATTTATTTTATAGATTTTTTAAAGTTATTTAACAATAGTTCGTACAAAAAAAATACAAAAAACATAATTGAATCACAAAGCATTAATTATTTATTATGTTTTCAATATTCTTCGTCGTAGTCTTTGTAACATCGGTTTTCATTCTTCTTCGCTTGAGATACGTTGGGCTTCATCGTAAGCTTGTTCTTCGTCCGAAAGTGGAGTCGCCGCCCCATGTTCTACTTCGAATTCATGTATTTCTTGTTCAACGTCAAGCTCGCCTTCTAGTTTTGCAACATGTTGTACACGTTCGGCGGCATCCAAATGGTCCTTCAAGCAAATACACATCTCCATAGATTCCGGTGTAAGCCTCGTTCTTCGAATAGATAAAACCCTGCCACTAAGAGAAAAAGCGGATTCCGAAGCTACCGTGGAAGCTTGGACGGTTAGTAGGTCACGGGCCATTGCGACTAGAACGGGATATTGTGATTCCCTTCCTTGCCACCAACTCAAGATATCAAAGTTTTCAAACTCTTCGGATCTTAGAGTAGAAATAAAGTCGGTTGCTTGATATCTCCCAAGCTCGCTACTTGGTGTGGTTCCACGAGCTCGTTTAGTATTTTCGTTTCTTAAAGTGTTAAATAAATTTAGCATCGGGTTCCTTGAACTACTAGAAGTTGAACCCGAACCCATTGATTCACGTATGTTTGATGGATCACCACTTCCACCATATTTGCGTAAATAATAATCAAACATATTATTAAAAGCCGAATTGAAATCACTTATTGCATTTGATTCAAAATTTGGGTCTTCCTCGAACATATTTAAATCATCCGATATTGATCCAATTAATGTTTCAACACCGGTTACATTAATCGTTGGGTTTAAGGCGGCCGAACATGTAACAACGGCCGGCATTTCTGAAAAATATTTTTTAAATTTAGCTTTCATAGGTTTTACCATTTTTTCAAAAATAGTGCCGTGATATTCAAACTCTTTTAATTTATTACATATTAAGTATAATTGTTGAAGTATTAGCGAAGACGTGGGATAATAAACTCCCGATAAACATGTAGTTGCATTTTTAAAAACCTCAAGCAAATTAGTTAGTTTCTCGATCATATCCCAACTTATATTATCAAATTTTTGTAAACAACGTTTCTTTTGCACAAGTTCATCATGGAAATGTTTTAAAGTAATTCTTTGCCTTAAGGCCGATTCAAACATTTTCCAAGTCGAGTTCCATCTAGTAGGTACGTCCCAATTCGGACCTAAAAAGATGGAATCCGTTTGTTGGCACAAGTTTCTATAGTTTATATATCTTTTTTTGCTTGTGCTAAAAACTTCACGTAACATCACTTTAAAATTTTCTTTTACGTCTCTTATTTCTTGGACGTTTAGACCGTCTTGCACAACCAAGTTAATGATGTGTGCAACACATCGACTATGAAAAAAAACACCGTTACAAGGCGGTTCATATTTTATTTTTAATTTTTCGACCGCGTTTGTGTTATTTGAAGCGTTATCAAAAGATATTGAAAATATTTTCGGTTGAATTTTATAAGTTTGAATTACCGAGTCTAAAATATAAAATAAGTTTTCACCGGTATGTGGATATCCAAAATAATCAAACGCAATCGTACGCTTCATCATTTGCCACGACTCCGGTTGAACCCAATGTGCGGTAACGCAAAGGTACGATTCGGGTAAACCATGTGGAGCGGACCAAACGTCCGTTGTTAAGTTAATGCCGGTATTTAATTTTTCAAAACCTAAAATTAATTCTTTTTTGGCTCTTTTCCACATTTTTAAACAATCTCTTCTCAAAGTAGAACGACTTACATTTGTGTAATTCGGTTGAAGCGTCTCTTGTATCATCCTCGTCAAGCGCGGATTATCAAAATGATCAAAAGGCAAGCCTTCTTGAATGACGAAATGTGCCATTCTCTCACGAACACTTTCGACATTGTATTGCCAAACTCCTCCATCCCTACCAATTTGAGTTTGATTTTCACCTTCTTGAGTGTGTCTTGCGTGACTAGCAATATGTTTCCTTAAACTGCTATTTCCCGCCGCAGCCAAAAGTTTACCACAACGTTTGCAACGAGCCTTTTGCGAGCCGTTCGACATTTCGCATAAATCGAAATAAGCCCATATTTCTTGGTTTCGGGAGCAAGGAAGTATTGACACAACCGTAACATCGCTAGTAGAACCACCAACCGAATTTTGAGTGCTTGCGGAAGCGGAAGCCATGAGAGCGTTTTTTTTTTTGCTTAACGTGAACGTTTTTTTGCGTTTTGAGAGCGTTTTTGAGTTTTGAGAGCTAGAATGTTGTGGTGAACTAACACAAACACCCAATACCTATTTATACTAAATTTCAATCCTTAAAAACAAAAAAAAAACGGCCATAAAACGGCTATATAGCCGTTTTTTTTTAACCCCAACGGCTAGAACCGGTTCCAAAATGTCCGAAAAAAACCGGTTCCAAAAAATCCGACTTTTATCCGATTTTTAACCGGTCCGTCAAAAAACCCAGAACCGGTCCCGGAACCGGCGGTTCTCATAATATCCGGACCGGTTCTAAAAAAACCGGTTCTCACCGGATCCGGTTTCGGATAATCCATCGGATCGGTTCCGGTTCCGGTTCCGGTTCTTTTGTGCACCTCTACTACTACCCCCTTAATTTATACTATTGTGTAATTTTATATTTTATAAGACATTTATCACACTTCTTTATGTTCTTTAAATTTTTTTCTTAAATGTTCTCCAACTCTGACGTCAAGTGGTCATTGATCGGAGTTGGACAAAGCTCTTTCATATGACGGAGGGGTATGATGTCACAACATTCAATGTTCGCCGTTCAAAAAATGTAATACTAGTGAAGTTAATATGAATTAGCATTTGCCAATTACGTAAAAAATAAATTTAATACCTAGTTGAAAAAAAATGTTTTAAAAATTAACTTAACATAATTTATAATTGTCACGTCAAAATAATTTTTTTTAAAAGTCATATTTTGACAAGTGTACGTGTTAGTAGATTACATTATATTTTATTCAACACGTGTTATACACATACTTTCTAACCAAGTATATATATTCACATAAAAATACCGGATTATGAAGTGGTATAAATACCCTAAATTAAAAAAAAATGGTGGTAGGGGTATAAATACAAGTTTTTTTTTACAATATCTTTTATGGTTTTTTAATGTTTTTCATTGTGTTTCTTTTGTCTATGTTTAATCTATTTTTCACCGTCGACGAGTGGTTATTGTTAGGGGTATGATGGATCTTTACAGTAACAAGGTTCAATATGAAGTTATGAAAATTAGATTGGATGGTTATTGTGTCGAGGAGAAGGTGTAACCACTAAATCCTACCATTTTGCTCTCATCGTGTAGTAAGTAAATAGTCATTGAAACCCAAAATTATACGTAACTTCCATTCTCATTCATTCAATTTAATTTGTAAACGGATAAACTCTATAAATAAGAAACAAAAAAACCAAACATTGTAATCCTACTAAAAACCTTAAACCTAATAAATAAATTCAAATAATTATCCCTAACCAATTCTATCTAGACAAACACTCAAACACATTCAATAAATAATAAATAAAAGACTTCCTAAATTACCTACTAAACTTTTGATTCCAATTCTAAAATTTCCTGCCACGTTATCGCATCCAAAGTTTTCCAAATACTCCAAAACACCCCCCTGACTTTCTTATGTGAACTAAACAATGATTAAGTACAACAATCATCTCCCCCAAACTTTGTGTTCATAATCACCTTCTTTTCTTTCTTTGTGTCTTTCCGCTTTGTCGTGTTCTCTTGCTCTTGCTCTTGCTCCTTCTTTATCTCTTTATTACTTTACCCGCTTTCTTACCTATTTACTTGCTTGCTTAATTTCTTACTTGTTTACTTTGCTTACTTCCTTACTTTCACATGGATTCAAGGATTGAACCTTACTTGCTGAACTTCTTGAGATAGAAAACTTGTTGATCACTTGCTTTAAAAAAACTTGCTGTCTTGCTCTAAATTAATTTTTTTGCTTCAAAAAATCTACAAATGCATGATAACATGCTTAAATTAATTCACGTGATTGTCTGTTTGTTTAAAAATTACTGCAGCAATTTTCCATGTGTGTTCTTGCATGTTTCCCCTTCCCTGTTGCTTGCTTACTATTTTTTTCTTCTCACAATGACAACTAATTTAGTCTCCTATGTGCTTTCTTGCTTCCAAGTTTCAAGAGCCTAGGTTCTGATACCAATTGAAAATCAGGAATTCTACATAACTTTCATTCTCATTCATTTAAATTAACGTGTAAACAAATAAAACATAGAAGTATGAAGAAAAAAAAACAAACATTCTAATCATACTAAAAACTTTAAACCTGATAAAAAAAATTCAAATAATTATCCCTAACCAATTATATTTAGACAAGGACTCAAATACATTCAATAAATGATAACTAAAATACTTCCTAAATTACATACTAAACTTTCTATTCTATTTCTAAAACTTCCAACCATATTATCACAATCATCCAAAGTTTTCCAAATACTTCAAAACGCCCCTTGAACTTTCTTATGTGAACTAAACAAAAATTAAGTTCAACGGAGCTGGTAATTAGTTGCCACAATAGTTAGACAATATAACCCTCATAATAAAACTCTAACAACACTAAATTAGACGTGCCTTTCATCGTTTATAATCATGAGTCTCAACGGTGGAACAAAACTTCTTGGTCAAAGAGTCTTCACAAGCTCTTTTCTCTATCAATTATAATTAAGGGTTAAACTCATATTTTTCTTAAAAAAATTCAATTTTTATATAAAATATTGACAAACGAATATTGTGATCAAGGGGGTTAACGGACCCTCCATTGGTTCTGCCTCTCCATGATTGTTTGTCTAAACAGTAATAAGTAAAACTAAGAACTAACCACGACAATAATTGATATTGTGATTAGAGAAGCCATTGATATTGTTTCATTGACTTCTAAATTAGCCCCCTTCCTAACAAAGCTCCTATATTTTTCCTCTCTCCAATTAAGTTTGAATGAGTCTATTTAGTAATACTTAAAACAATTTGAAAGAGTGGTTTCTATATGTGAAATATTACTTAATACACATAAATACATGCTATGTTCGCATGTATTACGTCTATGTGATGTTGACCAACAAACACAAACCATACTATTGGGGTTGGTGGTCTAATGGCAGAGGCAAAACCTCTAGGAACATCTAAGGTTTGGAGGTCACGGATTCAAGTCACTAATAACATGATTAAAAGAAATTTGCGTTCTAAAAAAAACACAAACCATTATAAATTATAAAATAGATTTATTTTTTTTAAAGGCAAATTTCTTAAATCCTGTTGAGAGTGAGACTTGAATTCATGACCTCTCCAAACCTTGGTGTTCCTTAAATGATTTTCCTCTACCATTGAGCCACCAACCCCGAAGTTGATATAAAACTAACCACGTAATTCCAGAAAATCCAACTCAAACATTTTGTCCCACATGAATAAATAAAGTGCTTGGATGATTACATATTAAGGAATGTATACAAAGGTAAGGGATCCTGGACCAGGGTGGATGACAACACGGCATAAGTATGGTTTCTTAATTCCGGACCAACATTATACAAAACCCATTTGCACTTGTAACAAGGTCCCTCTTTTCATTATTTTTCTTATATACATATATGTTTTTAAATTTTCATTGGTATACAAAACAAACATTATAAGTGTATAATAGCATTTGTAATGTATCATAGCATGTCATGTAAGATTTTAAAGATTAACATTTCAAGTGGCGTGAACTTTGACACGATACGAACCTAATACTAAATTTTAGTCATAGGTTTGAGTTTAGAGTAGACGAGTTCGGGTCAGTATTCGATCAAATCCACGAATATGTTTAGCTAGACGGGGTCGATCTAGAGTCAACCAGGGGTGTTTGTAGTTTAATCCATTTATTTTCATAACTTTTTAATGTGTATGTAATGTTAACTCTTAATTTGGTTGAATATTTATGTCAAAGCACAAAATTAAAACTAAATTAGCGTCGAATTTCGTATTGTAAACAGTGATATGTAAAATAAAAATTTCAGGTTAAACGGATAATATTTGTGTCTACCCATGAATACACGAGCCATGTTCGGATTTATGCGTCTGATATGATTTTCGGGTTCATGTCAGGTTCGACCATAAATCCGTAAACACTACCCATTTAACACCATAGCTGTAATGTTGTAAACAAATGTCTCTGTTTGCTTATTTACGCAGTATATAATCAAACTTCTTGATACCAACATCTTGCAAAATATTGGTCTTGTACATCTTAAAATAATTTTTATTAACTTATTAGCATGAACGGAACTATAGAGGATATCCCTTCGTTAATTCACATCCAATGGGTGTCATGTTAGATCCAATCGTGGTTTTCTCAAGCTAAATGTTACTTGCTACTATGCTTGATGGTGTGTGGTACTATTAGATAGAGCTTTAATATGAAGAAATATTACAACCTTCTATTCATTCTCTAAATGACATATGACAATCACTAAATCTTAGCTAAGGGGCTATTTGGTAGCCTATTAATAATTTCATTAACACTTATCTCTGAATCGGTCAGAGGTAAGACTGTTTGTTTTACTAAAAGACACCTTTTAATTGTTCAACTTTGGAACCATGCTGAACCATTCAGACATCTTAATGGTTCAACACTTAATAATACAGATTTGCCAAACAATCCTAGGAGACTAGAGTTTTTATATTTATAGATATACGATTGATTGACTTATCAAATTAGGAGAATAAGTAGGATGATATTGTATATGGTGTTAAATTGGTCGCTTTCGTGTGTTGTCGGGTCGAACGGACAAAAAAATCCTGAATAGTTTACAAAAACCCGAAATATGTATTAGACACACAAATTTAAACATGACTCATACATTATAACGTTCACACAAACGCAACCTTTTTCATCCTAATTACTCATTTGCATCACCACTCTAAATTACAAATTTGCAAAGGAAAAAACATAAATGTCTATAAAGTAACCGCGCTTAAACTACAAAACTCAATCCTCGTTTCTCTTTTTAACTTTTAAATTTTGACATAAAATACTCAATCAATTAAACTTTAACATAATATACCTTTTAAAATATTGATATAAATTAATGGATTAACATGTGAACCTCTAACTAGTTGACATGTGAGTTAGGATTAATCATTATAACTAAATGAGTACCGTTAGTCATTTGATGCAATGGTAGTCTCAAAATTTCTCATAGTGGAGGTCTTGGGTTCGAATCCTTACAACAACAAAAAATGAGGGCTGTGGCCAGGTCAAGGGGTTTACCTAGTTGGGGGTTCCTCCTGTGGTGGGCTTTTTTTGTTCTAGGTGTTGCCCCGGGGAAACCCAATTATCCTAGGATATCTAGGTGTTGCCGTTAAAAAAAAACCTAAATGAGTCGACAAGGTCGATCCAAAAGAGATAACTTATTTAGACTAAACCTAAACCCTTAAATATTTTGTTATTTTCATGTCTTGACATACATTCTTATCCCTAAATAGAATTTCCCTCAATAATGTTATATGTACTTAAAAGGTAGATGTTACTATCATTTACAACAAACAAATAAATATGTTGGTACTTCAAAATGATCTTTATCTCTGATTGTGATATATGGATTATAATCATGTTCTTTTGAGTTTGACAAGATAATGATTTGTTTTCACATGTAATGTTTTCTAATAAAGTATTGTTTAATTTGTTACTTTTGAAAAAAAACAAAATATATATAAAGAAAACAACAAATTAATGTTCAAAATTGAGATCACATACGATCGAGAATACATTCTCAGATGCATTAAGACCATATTAAAGAACAACTAGTGATAGAAGAAACAATTGTATTCTCCTAATCTTAAACCGAAGAGATCCTAACATGAACTTTTGAACTTGTTTTGTGGCTTAACAAATGATCTCCGATGAACAAGCAATCCAAATGTATGTCTAAGAAATGCTAAACAAGATTACCATTGTGCTTCCTCACAATTGGGGTTGTTTTATATAGGCTGCATTAGTGTCACATGATTGGTAACATTTTATGTGTTACATAGTATCAAAATACTTGTTTTTATGTGTTATATATGTATCAGAGGAGCGACATTGATTCATCAAACATTTTTAAAGAGTGACATCAATAAAAATATCATAGATCATATCTTCAATGCCTCAATTTGGAGCCAAGAGATTACCATGAATCAAATGATCATTCTTATCAATTCAAACATAGCCTCTTCTACTTTGAATCTCATTGTTTTTAGTGGAAATTCCTATATGATGATTCATCGAATCCAAAATTTAGTTTTCAATATTAGTGTAACATGACTGGTAACATTTTAGTGCAAACCGAGATTAAAAAAATAATCCAAACAATGTTTATAGCTATTTGCAATAATTTAAACCAACTATCAAACCATGCTCGATCTGTTTCAAGATTTTTTGCTCTATTTTAATCTTTACTGATGCTTTACTTGATTTTCTGAAAGCATACATGACAACACATTAACAAAAGTAAATAAATACTTAGAGGTTTAGACTAACTAACTTGGAAAACAAAACATTTCTAAAATGGCAAAAAGTAATATGATTAATGGATAAAGATGCATGAGTTTAAGATGATCTTTAATTTAAGTTTGAATTTATTTCTTTAATTATATATATTTTTTTAATTTATGATTTTTGTTTCTCGCATCTCTATCTCCTCTTAAATAACCCTCTATCCTATTTAATAATAATAATTTTAAGTAGTTAAATATCTAAAATTTGTTATAATATTTTATTAAAACTTACTAATTCAAAAGAAGATTTCAATTATATCTTATCTTAAAATATAATTCTTAAATCCTTATTATTTATTATTTATAATTTGAATCTTAGTTATTTCTTATTTCACCAATAGTTGTTGACATCCAATATACAAATATTAATAGAAAATGTTGGTTAAAACAAATTGTATTTATTCAACTAGTGTAAAAAATGGGTTTCTTGAAAGATTAATCTTGATTAAAGATAATTATTAATATTAATTTATTAGTTGTTTGGTTGAGTTCGTATCAGAATAGGAGTAAGTTTTTATTTATTTGATTATTTAATTGAGGTTGAGTTGAGTTAGAATTAGTATATGATTCATTATAAATAGATGGTTAATGATTAATTGTAAAGTGTGAGTTGAGTTTTATCAATAAAGAATTAATCTTTGAGATCAAAATTCGTGTGTTTGGAGCCTAATTTCCAACATTTCTAAGATAATATATACTAAAATAGGGGGATGATCAAATAAGAAGTTGTTTTCGGCTAAGAACTCTAAGAAGTGACAAAAACATTAAGAAACGATATCAAACGAACTCGGATTGAGCTTATTCCAGCAGCATTGGAACCGTATCATCGAACTCTACCATCTTAGCTTTTAGGGTTTAGATCTTAGCGTTGAATTTTAGGATTTTAGCCTTAGGGTTTAGCTTTTAGGGTTTAGGTTTTTTTTTTGGGGTGGGTTTAGGTTTTTGGGGGGTGGGGGTGGTGGTTTTAGGCTTTTCGGGGTGGGGTTGGAGGGGGGGTTTAGGTTTTTGGGGGTGCGGGTGGAGGGGGGTTTAGGTTTTTGGGTCCGGATTAGAGTTCGATGAGACGGTTCCAACGCCGCTCGAATGAGCTCAATCGGAGTTCGTTTGACCCACTTATTAGCGTTTCTTAGCGAAAAACCACTTCTTAGCGGAACCTTCCCCTGCTAAAATAACACATAAGTATGTTTCATTTCTTTTTACAATTCAAAAGTTTTTACTTTCAATTCAATCAACTTAAGCCCGCAAGGAATCATCTTTGAAAGCAAATAGTATTCATATGATCTAAATCTGCAAAAATCATGACCTAGGGAACAAATCTTTGATACAAAACTTTCTTCTTATTTCTTATGACAAAAGTTAACAACATATATCATAACATAACCTCACGTATGATCGAATGTCATATATTTGTGACTTAAAAGACGATATAGTTTTATGATACAAGAATAGATAGTTGAGAGGGACCAACATAGTCCACACATGACAATAATAAGGATAATATATTCATTAAAAAACAAAACAATTCTTGTCCAATATGGATTATTCAGGCACACAACATCAATTATTATCGATCTTTCGATGTAGCCATTATCTTGAATGTCATACGATAATTATTGTTATTGCTCTTTAACAATTATCTTTTTTATACTTTTTATAAAATTAACTTATAACGATACCATACTAAGAGTATCTCTAATAGAGGTTCACAAACCCTCTCTCTCTCTTCTACGGTTGTCAGTTTTAGACACCCTCTTCTATTCGTACCTTTATCTCCTCCCCCACTCACATAACTCCTGTCTCTGTTGATTGAATTCAAATTCTTATTGTTTAAATTGATTTTTTCCCAAAAAATCTTAGTATGTATAAAAAGATTTAAAATGGTAAAGAGCGGGTTCATAACTATAATACTCATATATAATTGCATATTTATGAAAAAAGTAAATAAATACACATCGAATTTGTCCAACCGTTAAATTGTTGAACCGTTAAAATTAAACAAAACTAGAAACCAAACCAGACCTCAAACCGGCCGAGCCAACTAATTTACTTCGGTTTATAAACATCAAAACTTAACACACAACATTAATCTTTTTTGAAAATATAATAAAGAAAGTAATCATCGAGTAACATTACAATAACAAGAAATTAAAGTTTTTTTTTATTTAAAAAAACATATTATCAAAATCAAAGCAAAGCGCATGTTTTACTATTAGTTTGGCGCCGCGAGCCGGGCCCTCTTCCTCTTCACATTCCCGACTTTCCGTCCACTTCTTATATTATTATTTATTAATTATTATTTTTATAATTAACTTTTTTTATTTGATAAAATCCTAAAACACTACCATAATTTAAAAAAAAAATATATCAGAAACCTCCAAATTTTAAGTACACAAAAAACAGTGATCATGAATAATAAAATATAATAGAATGAGTATAATATATATATATATATATATATATATACTAATAAAATAATATTTATTATTTAAATAGAACAAGGATTTTAGCATGCGGGAAAAGAGTCTCACGTGCTCCCCCCTGTCAGCTGCATACGTATTATTTTACATGTGCGAATCAAATTCTAGGGTAACCCCAAAGTTTGAAGTAAATACAGAAAGCGTACCTTGGAATTAAGTTGTTGCTAAAACCATCCTTATTTCACATAGTATTGTTATAGCCTAGAACTAATTTTGTTAGATGGCTACAATAAATTACAAGACTTCAAAAATTACACATGGATTTTATATTAAGTGATTTTATCGATACATGATTAATTTTAAACAAAGAACAGTAAGAATTAATATAATACAGTTATACTTATTGTTATAATTATATAAATAAATAAGATGATTATATAACTATATAATCATCTGTTTATTTCTTTCTGATTAGATTTTTAAGCATTAAGTACAAATGTTTATGACATGTCCAACTTAAAATCGAGCTAAATGGATTAGATCCAGAAAATCAGTTTCTCAAAATCCATAAACCGAAGCGATGGTTTTTAAAAACTTGTTTGTTTTTCGGTTTTGGTTTGGATCTTTTATTTTTTATGTCTTGTCCTTAGAAAATACTTTTTTTATTTTCATTTATTTCATTTTAAATTACCACTCGATATATCAAATAATTGATAAAACTATTTATAGCCTTTTTAAATAAAGGTCCGATGTCCAATAAAAGCTTTTGATATCTTTTATTGCATCTCAAGCAATGAAGCAAAAAAGGATAGTCAGAATAGTATTATTCTATAGGAGTGTAGGGTTAAACTTAATCTTTTGGATTCAATGATTTGCATATTTTATTTAATATTTTTTTATTAAAAAAAGTGGGATTGTAAAGTATGATCACACAAATCACAGAATCATTGATAAATAAACTCAATAAATAAATATATGATTGAATCCATGGTATGACGGAAAGGGATACGAATAAAAGAACAACAAGAATAATCTATAACCATAAATCAAGATAAAAGCATAAATAAAATTAAAGGATTAGTTTATCTAATTAATTTGTATAATTTTTTTTAACCCTTTTGTTGTGCGTAGATTTATATAACTTTTTTTTATCTCTGATTCGTGTAAGTTTTAGTTTCAGCCTTTTATTAATGTATAAATTTGTATAATATTACTTTTGTATAAATATATTACGTCTAATTTAAATATTCAAGAAGAGTTAATATTGAAATTTGTTTTAACCATATTTTGTATCATTCAACCATTGACAACTTTTAAATAAAGACAAATCGAACGTTGGAGTGACCCACATCATTTTACATTCAAAATTATGGTCAACATGACCTCTTATCGGACCAATTAAGAGTCATAAAAATCTGGTAAATTTATTTGTTTTAGTAAAAAAACATCTAAAAAAAATATAATACTTTTAGTTAAAATGTCTAAAAGCAATTTATTATTTTTATGCCGATATAAATCAAATTATATATATTTATAAAATGGAATGTCGGTGTGTGTAAAAGTTACTGTTCATTTGAAATAGTTCTTGAAGCGTAAGGTTCAAGCTTCTTATACAATGTTTTTTTTTTCTTTTTAAGTTTTGCATGTATAGTATCTGTACCTGTAAATAAGATGGGCGTTTTCCAAGTGTTACGTGTGCAACCTCCCCACTAGCGAGACGCCCGCTCGAATCCTCCTCACGGCCCAGTCGCTTAAATTGCTAACGTCAGCCTAAATTTTTGTAAAAAGTCTATTTTTTTGTTTTTATAATTTTTTTTCAAATACGTTGATTTATTTCGCGGCTTAGTGAGCTGCAGTTCCGAATATGTTAATTTTTTTCGTCGGTTAATGCACCGCATCGTGCGTGATAACTTTTTTGCGGTTTCATTTTTTTATCTAATGTCTTTAGTATTATCAGCTCTCTCACTGCAACGAGTGGATTTATGTAAAGGTTTTTTTTATATAAAGGTTATAAGACCTTGATTTATTTCTCGGTTTAACGAGCCTTAACCGTTAAGGCTTAACGTTAATTTTTTTTTGCTGTTCAACACACGAGTCTTAACACTAGTTTATTGTTTTCATAAATTCTTTTTGAGTTTATTATATTAAATTTTATTTTAAATAATAAAGAATTAATAAAAATCTAGCATACATGATATATGAAGTTGTACACTTTTAATTTTTTTACCGAAGACAAACGTGACTTTGCGCGTTGTCTCCTCTAAGACACGCGAACAAGAGAAAAGTTAAAAAGACAATTTGACTTTTATCCCACCACCAAAAGTCATCACACCACCAGTGCAGTAATGGGCTTTCTTTTTGGATTTTAATTTATACATTTATATTAGAAAAAAATATATTAATAGCTATGTTTTATAAAATTATAGTCGTTTTAAAAGGTATAAAAGTATAGTCAAATTATTGAAAATTAATTTTATAAAAACCCTTAATATAAAATATTAAAAAATCAAAATCTATGAACAAGAAATATGAAAAATAAAGAGATATTCCTCCCACATAGAAACACAAATACTAAAATGAAAGGGGGCGTGATGATGAGTAAGTGAATAAAAATGTCAAAATAGATCACACATTTGTTTTCTTTCCATAATATCTTCACTTTTTATTCACTTTAAAGTGTGATGGGATGAATATCCTTCCACCTTGTCCCCTTAATTTGTTTTCATGTTTTCTAAATTTATCGGTTTCAATAAAAAAATAACATGTTTATATGTTTACTTCGATAGAAAATCAATCTTAATTAGAGATCTTTAGAAAAAGAGATCACAGTACGATGTGACATAACTCCCTTACGTATTATAGTCTAAACAAAAAATATAAATATTAATTCAGTTTTCGCGGTTTTTTTGTATTTCAAATTAGTTATGTCACACTCTATATGCACACACATATACACACAACAAGCTAACTTGTATATATAAATAGTAGATTATATACCCATGTATTACATGAGACTGTTTAATAAAAAAAATGAAAGTACAATAATGTGTAAAAAAATTAAAATAATGTGTAAAACAAAAAAACAAATTCTTTGTTTATTTAATTAAGTAATAATTAGAATTCAAAATTTATATTATTTTTTCAGAAAAATAAAAACATTAAAACATTTAAATTTCAAACTTAAATATGGAAAATTAGAAGATTTTAATGAGAAGAAATATGACGACTACACGTGACATTATTTGAAATCATTTATTAGAATAAGAACGTGTGTTGTAATAAAATTAAATGAAAAATGAGTAATTGAAGAGTACAATAATATTAGTGAGAAATTGTTATTACATGTGACTTTTGGCATTTTTATTTCCTTTTTATGTAAGGATGGCAATGAGTTGGGTTTGGGACGAGTTTAGGTAATCCCAACCCCATAGCCGGTTATAAAATCTTGTCTCATACCCGGCCCAAAACCCGTCGGGTTTCTATCGGATAATTACCCGTCGGGTATCGGGTATACCCACAGGTTTTGGGTAAACCCGTTAGTTTGTAAAAAATACCCGTTCGGTATACTCGACCCAAAACCCGTCGGGTATATATTGGGTATATATAAAGTTGTAATTAAAATAAAAAAAGAAAGAAAATAAAATCATGTTTGGTCTATACATTTATAATAAATACGGTATATATACTTAAAATAAATACGGTATATACAATTAAAATTAATAAAAAAGAAAGAAAGATATGTCGGGTATATAATCGGGTAAATGGGTATATACTATCGGGGAGGGTAAACGGGCATATCATCATATCCCATACCCATCCCAAACCCGCAAAAAATTTCAAATGTAATCCTAAACCTGGTCTCATACCCGATTACCCAACCCATACCCGTCTCAAATGCTTCAAGTTTCAAAATTTTCCATCAGGTTCGAGTTTCATTGTCATCCCTATTTTTATGTCGTAGGAACGGGAATAAAATGGGAATGGTCTTAAGTGGGTCCATACTGAATCTTGATCCAATCAGCCCATTTAAAGAGGGTCCACTTAGCCTATCATGATGCGTAAATGTCTAGGAATTCAAGAAAAATTTACAACTCGAAAGATCAATTTTTTTAATTCAAAAATCACTCTAATAAGATTATAATAAACACAAATAAAACATTTGTTAATTATTGTTAAATTAAATTCAATTTTTTCTTAAGTCTGATGGGTTTGTGGCTTCTAGTGGAGAGTTGGGCCCACTCAGGGGATGTGAATGCAAGCCAACCGTACACACCGACACTCACTGTGTGTGTTTGGGTTTTGTTTCTCTCTGTCTTTGCTTGTATTTCACACTTCAAATTAAAGGAACATATACTACCGGTATCGTACTGATTGATTTTTGGTATCTATTTTTTTAGAATTTGATACCATACTGGTATTGATACCATCTAAAGATTAGTATTTTATAAGGAGTACTATACTGAACCGGTACCATATCGATTAATTCGGTACGGTATCTTGTACCCACCTCTCAATTAACTCTATTTTTATTTTGAACCTCTTCAGCTATGTTATAAAACCTAAGTTCTTGTGTTTGATATGTTTTATTTATGTCATTACTTTTGTTGTAAATAATTCACTTAATTCTGTTTTCATATTATATAACTAGTGTGTTTCCTCAACAGGTTAATAAACGCATTTTTCTAATAGATAAATTGTAATAAACTAAAAACTGTAATAAGTTATAAAAACCTAATTTTTAATAAAGTAAAGTAGCAATAAATAAAACATTAAAACAGGAAATTAATATCATATTGTGCCTTGTTATCATATTTTCTAAAAAAAACTAGTCAATTTTTTTAAATTTATTAAAATTAACCTTATTAACAACTTGAAACAAGTTAAAAAAATTACCTGGTTAAAAGTTTATTGACTATAATTTGCTATGAGATCATAACTTTTTAAACTAGCAATTTTTGTAGAAGCATAAAAAATGAAATATATCTATCCTATATAAAAAAAAATGTGATAGTACCTTATGGTATAATATTTGTACTTTGGTCACATCAGGTTATGACCAGTACTTAGGGGTGAAGAGTGTTCAGTGTAATCAGGGTCTTGTTCCATCTACAAATTAGAGGTGCACAGTAACCCTTCGGGTTGAAACCGGGTCAGGTTTCGTCAGACCGGGTCAACATTGGGTTTGGGCTCAAACCAATTTGGGTAGAAGTTGGTTTTTGAGGGTTAAAGGATCGGGTTTGACCAGTTTGAAACTGGGCTTTAACCGGTTCGGTTCGGGTTTAACCTATTTCGAAGTATAGGTTACAAACCGATTTCAACCCTACGGTTCAGTTCGGGTCCAAACCGGATTCAAAATCAGGTTGGGTTCCCAACCCGGTTTCTGTTCACAATTACAAATTAGTAAATCATCCTTTGGGATATGGCCCAGCCCAAGAAACCAAGGGTTGGATCAGAGGCCCAACCTGAGTAAATTATGACCAACTGTTGGGGCTCAGATTTGGCAAAGATCATACAACAATAAACATAGTAGGGAAAGCTACACTCACATTATCAAAATTTGATACACCTGGAGCTATCTTAACTGGCAAAATAACTGTTTTTACATTAGTTTCAAACATAAAACATATGCCATTTTAACAACATTAAAGAAATGAACAAACCTTAATCTCATCATAATTTGAGATTTTGTAGAGATTTAATCGCCTCGGATTCGTTTACATTTGACGGGTCATCTTTCTTAACCGGAGGAGCTGAGAAAACCGGCACAGCTTGCCTTACACAGATGGGTGGTGCAACCTTAACAGGTCTAGGTGCTGGTGGCATTGGCGGTGCTGAGAAAACTGGCACTGCGGTCCTCATTGTGACTGGTGGTGCAAGCCCGTGGCGTGGTGTCCGGTAATGGCGAACCGGGACGTAAGGCGAGAAATGCGGGCTGATGGGTCGGTTTTGACGTGCTGCTGATGGTGGTGGTGGTGGTGCTGTAGTGGCTGATGATGGGTCATGTGGCCCAGGAGAAACGGGCCGGGCCTGGTAGATCAATGGAAGTATTTTAGATGAGGTCAATGGCGGTCTTTGTGGGCTCAGTGGTCGAGGTACGGGTGTCGTAAACTTTCTCTGAAACGGAATCGGGAGATCATTGTAGCTAGCAGTTATGTTACCAGTTTTTTGTTTTAACTTGTAATTCAAAAGAGCCCGCACGATTCTAATTTGTTCTTGCTCATCATTGTTTTCAGGTTCACTAGATGAACTTGCATCTTGTTTCGCCACTGTTCAACAAACCCAAATCAAATCAATAACAAAACACACAAAATAAATCAAAAAATAGTTTGTTTGACCTTAAAAGTCAAAATCTGAACTGGGTTTGACTTTGACTCACATTGTTTCAGAGAAGACCAAGCTGACATTGCAGCATTTTTTTCTGCTTGTTTTTTATTTTTAGCAGGTTCACCAGTGAATGTGATTCCTGCCAATTCAACTATGCCCGTAAAAACGGGCAAGTGACCAAGGCCCGATCTGTAAGTCGTATAACGCGGCAATGGTGCACCCACTCTTTGTGAAATTTCTTGCAAAAGATTCTTGTAAACCCCGGTTTCATCCTACAAATCGTTATATAAACACAAATTTCGTTTAAGTTGACCCGAATTATATCATCATTATAAGATAATTATAGTATACAAAATGAATGAACATAGAGGCGGAACCAAGGAACAGTCAAGGAGGTCTGCTGACCCCGATCACCAGAATTTGCCAGTTTTTTTTACAATATGACTATCTAGTTAGTTGTGGTCGGTGGAGAATATAACTTTATAATTACCAGATAAATAAGTTGTGATTTTACAACTGATATGATCATCAATTGCAGCAATAAATACAATGACATGACCCAAATACAAGATGGGCAGCAGGGCACATGCATGCTGCAACATGGCATTTATAAGCATATTTATATTGGACAGACAAATGCCATAATTTATAATCTGGGCAATCAATAACTTTCCCGTGTGACAATTTCTTTTAAAAAATTTCATTTTAATAAATTCATTTGAATTTTGTGATCTAGGCCATTTAATGACCACATTGTTTCAACGAAAGACAATTTCAAACTTATAACACCTATATCCAAATGGTCAATAATTTTTAAAGCGTTCCCACCTTGCCTAACATTTTTAATAAAAAAAAATAATAATAAGACATTTCAATCATCTCCTAAAAAAAAGTCAACTTCACAATTTTTCTTTCCTCAAAAAATAACCATATTTGAAATTTCTATATCCTTGTGCGCTGATTAAATATTAAATAAAAATTTGTTACGCTTACGGTTCGGTAAACGATCCTAAAGAGATGAAATGTATCGTGCTATGTCACACGTTTGTTTGTTTGTCTTATTTGTACCGTAAACTATATCGTACAACATAAAATCTTCAATACAAGCGAGATAAAAATGAAAAACAGAATATGAAACAACAAATCCGACCTAGTAAATGGGCCAAGAAATAAGTAAACCACCAAACCTAACAAAGATGTTGACCCGTATAAATGTCACATTATTTTCAACTACTGAAATAAATTTGAAGATACCAATTAAAACATAATCTTTTGTATTACTTATTAAATGCTGCTACATGCATAAATAACTTGTACGTTGACCAAAGTAGTTGGTGCAAATATTTACATGACCAAAATACCCTTCACATACGAGGTAATTACACGAAATTGCCACGGCTCTAGAACGATAGCTAGGGCATGAAGAAATTGCATCATGATGTATTGTTAGCTTGTACAGTACAACTACTTAATGCATTTTAATTCTAATGAATCGTAAGGGAAATAGCCAAACAGGTATTTTGGTAAATTGATTCAAAAGTTATCTATTGAACAATAGAACCGCCGGAACGGTGGTTTTATGGCTGGAAAAGAGTAGTATTGTTGTTTTCCGGTGGTTATAAAGTAGGATCGGAGAAAGGACTTACGAGGATCCTGGCGGCGAGGGAGTGGGAGGAGAGGGAGGAGAGAGCGACCTCGGCGGCGGCGTGCTCTGCCTGACGGAGAGTGGAGAAATAGTTAGGGCTTTCAAAGGAGTCGCCGTTGAAATTGACGACGGCCTTGAACCGCGGCGCGTGGTCAGGTCCTTCACGGATACACGTGTACGACGGGAGGTTGAAGCAGCTTCTCTGCGCCAGCTCTTGCAGCTGATTCTTATACATCTCCACCAATTACTTAACCGTCTCTGTGTATTCAAGTTTTATACGTCGGTTATGACGGCCAGGTCACCGGAAAATAGGTTATCGGCGGAGAAATGAATTGGATAGAAAAGAGGGAGGGGTGTTGGGGTTGGGGTTGGTAATTGTTTAATGAACGATATAACGCTATTAAGCCTTTCGGCCCCTTCCTTTGCATGGATGTGATTTTGATTGATTATTTAAAAATATATTTACTATTTGCGTAACGAGTCGTGTCGTTTATTAGCTACTTTAGATCATGTTGTTAAAAGTTTAAGTCGGGCAAAGTGTAAATGAAACTTAGCTCGAGCACAAGCTTCATTTATCGAGCTCGACCAAACTCACGAGCCTAGACGTGCAGAATTTAAACGAGTTCGAGCCCATATGTATCTATATAACGACTATTGTTTTATTAAATTATGATAAAAATAACCTAATAATATATACTATTTGTTTATCAAGTTTTGTAACTATAAATGTATGTAAGTGAAAAAATAAATAATTAATAAAAAGTAAACGGGATTAGTTCAAGCTTAAAAAAACGAGTTATAAATAAAAGTGAAAACGAATTAAGCTTATGTTTGAGTTTGGGCTCGGTTTAAATAATTTACACCTATATCTATAAAACTTATTGTTTATAATAAACAAATTATAATTTAAATAAATTAGTGTAAAATCTATATAAAGGATATTTATTTATAAGAAAAAAATATTGTAAAAATCTAATTTGGGGGTTGTAGAAAAGGCAAGATTTAGGGTTAGAAAAGAGTGAAATATGCAATATTTGAGTGGAGCAATAATGATAAAATGAAGCACCACTACCAAAAAGAGGCTTATCTTTTTTGTTTTCTTGGAATATTGGTGTAATTTGAAGAGGTGGGGGTCCAAAAGGGGCATTCTTTCATTGGATACCTCCAACTCCCAATGCTTTTCCTTTTCCTTTCTTTTTAACTCCATCTATTGTGTCCATATTACCAGCTTACTAACTTTATAATGTGGATGATAAAGCAATTTCCATTATGTCTTTGTAATGGTGGTGACAGTGATTGAACTCGAGTTTCTTGATACTTTAAGCCTCACCTCAACCACTACATCACAACCTCTTTGGCGATCAAGGGTTCGAGCCTCGGCTCTCCCTCAAGCCCGGAAGGGGCCGTAATGGGTGGGGTTTTTCCTTGAAAGCTCTCCAACTCTGACACCAAGTGGGCCCGGTTAAGACGACATATTGGCCGGAGTTGGACGAGGCACTCCCAAGTGACGGGGAGTGCGACGTCACAACATTCAATGTTCGTCTTTCAAAAAAAATACAAGTATCATGTAATATAAATCTCTTAACAAAATTTGACCCACCCACTAGATTTCAATATTCTTGTATGCCTTATAAACATGAATCAAATGTTGTCAAGTAACACGGGATGAAATTATTATTATTACTAGGTTAAAAACCCGTGTATTACACGGATTGAATAAAAGAAATATTAATAGCTATTTCTATGCCCGCTCCGGTACGAATAGCGTGATCTAATTATAGAAAAACTGTATTTTGCTAATATTAGTCTACTACCCGACTATTGTTTATTACATGCACACAGTTTGTGATCTAATTATAGAAAAAACTGTATTTTGATAATATTTGTTTACTACCCGACTATTGTTTATTACATGCACACAGTTTGGTTTAAACCTGGTCATTCAATAAAAAAAAATGACTAATTTTTAGCTTATCGGGTCACCAAAATATTTATGAATCCTACCATAGAGCATACTAATATAATTCTGCATCTTCACCAATGACATACTAATCTAATTCAAAATCTTCAATCAAATGCTTGCAACATAAATTTATTACCATTTACAAATATAACAATGACACAAAAGAACTTGTTTCACTTTAAATATTAAATTTAGTCAAAGCAATGTTACTACTCCTTCCCTGAATCAGTAGCTTATTTGGTAGATCAGGATGAAGTATGCATGTATGCTTCTCATATTTAGCACTATGTTGCAAAATATGTGTGTATAATATATAGATCTAAACCGAGCAAATGATAGAAAGAATTATAATCACATTCCACATACTAAATTGTCTGATTTCAACTACATACAGAGAAGATGAAAACAAATGTTTAGCAATCATAGCAAACTTTGAACAAATGAAAACAGTAAATAAATAAATAAAAAACTCTAACGTTTGGCATGTTCACTTGAGAAAGAATAACCACATTGATAGATTCAATTATCTCTTGTTTCCAACACTTGGGAGCCATCTCACAAGGTTCACCCCTCACATCACGAGTTCAACGACACGATCATATTATCTTCTTGTATAGAACCAATTATGCCATCTCAAAAAGCTTTTTCCATCATCTGTCATACATGTGATCATTGCAATCACAGAATATAATAACGGAAACAAAATAAGACTAAAAATAGAAAAGAAAAAGAAAAGACAAACTAACATTGACCATTGTTTGGTCTTTTTGCTAGCAGCAGAGGAGCTGAAAACTTTTTGAAGTGGCTTGGAATCATCATCTTTTAAGTAGGTGATCAATGTCAAATAGAGCTTTGTAACAGATATCGAGGCAGTCAAATAGAGCTTTTGCATTATGAAGTTTAGAGGGTGTTTCAATCAGGACTGTAAACAGCTCAAAGGGCATTGACTTTACATGATCCTCATTGATGTTTAGAACAGAGTAATTTTTTACCAATTCAAAGGTGGTTTTCCATTTGAGAAATTTTCTCTAGCACCTAACATAACTTGTAAATTAGTTTCTGATAAGAGTTTAACAAACATTACATAAAAAGTACTTATCATCCTATATCCATCATGCTTCATTGTAATTCATATAAATTTTAAACATTATTTTTAGCACATGTACCTTTCTAATTTTCTAGAAAGATAGTAAGCTTGCTTCTGCACTTTCTTGTTCAAGTTAGGACCTACAAAAATTATGTAATTTTACTCTCTGCATAAGGTATTCTACTCTCTGTCTCTTTGCTTGTATACAAGCACGTTGACCAAGATAAAGTCACATACCAATGCTAGAAACATGTTTCAGAAATAGGAAGCGAGTAGAGGTGGTAAAATGGGTGGTTTGGTAAATATGTCAAGAGTGGGTAAATTTTTTGTCCAGTTATTGTTGGATCGGGTTTGATTGACCCAAAGCATTTTGTCCTAAAAGAAGGATTGTGCTTTTACCAGAAGAAGGAAATTGAATGTAATGAAAAAGATAAATATTAAAAACTGGAGATGTCAGCAGAAATTACAAAAGATACCAAATTCCATAATCAGATTCGACAATCTATATACTTCTTTAATCCCATATAGAAGAGTGAATGTGGAAAAGATCATCAGGAATAAGGATAGAACATAATTATTCAATCCATTGGATGAGAATATAAACATAAGACTGTTATTAAAACGTTCAAAATAGCTTTCATCACCATCAATGAAAGCCATATGAAAGACTTCAAGGAAAACTTATCTTTTCTGTTCAGCATATAGAAGCTTTGCCTGTAGACATTGACCAAGGTTTTCATAGTATCCAGATTGTGGAGCACTCCTAGGCTTTGGCCGTGCCTTGTTTGACAAATGCTCATAAAATTTCTACAAAAAACTAAAGCAGAAAAAAAAAATCAAATATCAAACAAATGAAAGTCTGGGTAATCATATTACCTAAAAAAATTAGATGTCATCATGCCAAGAAAAGAGAAGACTAAGACAATAGCAATACAAATTTTGAGCGGTTAATTAGTTAAATACATGAAACTCATGGGATTCGTTGTGATTCTAATGAGGTTCAATTAATAGAGAATAAGGAAAACCAACAATTGAAAGAGCGAAAGTGATCATAAAAACTAAATAAAAACCAAAAATCAAATAGGACTATGTAGCGATTAGGGTTTGTGGCAAGAAATTGAATACTAACCTTTTAGAATTAGGATTTGCGAGAGTCGATTAGAAATTCCACCAACTATCGTGGGGAAGATTGTGGATTATCAATCGCTTACACCTGCAAAAGCTATCATCCAAGAATAAGGGATGAGCGATCTCTTTAGGTTTTAGGTAGAATGAAAGGTCACTGGATTAAGTTTCTAACTATAAGGTGTTTCAGGTTCGATGGAACTCTGGAGAATGATGAACATCAAATCCAATTCCTCACCATGTGAAAAAAAAAGATTAAAATTAACTAAGGAGTGAGAAACTGACCAACGCAGATCTAGAAATTTGAAGGAATCGGATGGAGATTTGAACGAAGATCGGCGAATCAAGCCCAAACAGAGATGTTCAACTCCAAATCGAATGGAAACCCTAGTCCTTAGAAACGGCGATGGCGAATGAGGATCCGGATGGGCTAAAAGATCCGCGTGTTTCATTTAATGGGCAAATGGATTTTTGGCGGGAAAAACCACATGTCTTTCAAAAACCTTTATTTATTTGTATGTATAGATATAGATTATTTTTTTTTGACACATCAACTTTTATCACCTACAAAAACACCTTCCCTAATACAATAAGCTCTTGAACTTATGTCTTAGAATACCATAATTATCAATTAGACTTTTCTATAAGAATCATTTGTTAGGTACAAAAGGGTTATTTATTCTGGCAATGTTAAACATACCTCCAACGAGTTAAGCAGGGATATAAAAAGTGAACAACTCTTAAACGGGCGTTTAAACGTGGTACAACCCTTATACAAATGTTTGAAATGACATTAAACGGGGTTGAAACAATGGTACTTTGTTCATACATGTGTTTAGACATTTTCTTTTAAAAAAAATCAAATATCAATCAAATCAATTAGGATGTGTGGAATAGGAACAGTTATATTTCATTAATCAAGCTAGCAGAAAGTTGTTGATAAAACACTGGACTTACAATCTCCAAGATCCATCACCAAACTACAATAAAACCCTAAAAGGACCAGCTTACACTATTACAATTCCATATTTTAATATTGGTATGAACACCGTTTTCCCCGATCAAGAGAAATATTTGAACCATGGTTGGCGGACTAATGGAATGCTTGAATCTTCACTTATTAAACATTTGAGTCGTGACATTTATATACTTTAGACGTGGATTGTTGGACCTAATCCTCCTTTGCAATATCGAATTCCATAGTTTTTTTTTTTGCATCCGGACAACAAATGAAGACATGATCAACGTCTTCAACTTCCAACAAGCAAGAAGAACACATCAAAGAATAAATATTTACTCCCTTTTCAACCACGTTTTTTCTCAACTAGAATCCTATATTGGATTAATCTCTATACGAAACACCGCACTCTAATCATGACCCATTTAAGTCATACAACATCTATTCTGGAGCTAACTTGCTGGCATTATCGATCTATTCACAACGTGATTTAGTTGTGAGAGAATCTAAAGAATCACCAGTCCAAACCCATTTATCATTTCCATCAGTGAAGTTATATCATTTGATCATTAATGAATCCTATCAAATGGTGGGAGAATATAGTTCAATTCGGCGGTGGATGTGTAGGTGACACAGCCCTAGGTTGACCTAGTAAAACGATATCGTTCATCTAAACTCACCGATGCCTCTAAAAATAGGAATCCCGTGTGAAAAAAAAATCGATCCATGTGTCTTATCAAAAAACTTTCTGATACGCGCTTCGTCAAACATGTTCCAAGATTCGAAACACAATCACTATTATTGATTGAATGAAAACCCCATGTGATTTTGTATGTTAACCATATAGACAAGCACCGATGATATTATCATACACCAAGTCAACAAGTACAACTAATGCTCTCCGTACCAAAAATAACTTAGAACAATCATTATTTATTTTATGTCTCCACCCTTGCCATAATTTAAAATTTTTAAAATCAAACTTTTTAAATCTGTAAACGTGTTGAATTTTTCTTTAAATGATAAACTATATTGAAGGTGCATTTGGGAGAGAAATATGTTCGAGAAAATAGCGATTTAAGCTTATGCAAGCAACGGAGATAACAAGTATTATTTTCTTGTTGACTTTGACCGATTACCTAATATTTGATCAACTCCAACAATCAGTCACTTTCTTGTGGACTTTTGAGCACGGTCTGGCTTCTATTCATATTACTTTCAAACCCTCGTATGTAGTCTTTACATCTGTAATGTTTTGCTATATGACATATAGGCTGATGTATTTCATCTTTTATGTGTGTATATTTATTCTATCCCAGGTTATAAATTATAAAATGATATTTTGAGATAAGAAATAATTAAAATTACTTTAAACAATTATTAATTATATCTACGATTGAGGTGTATTTATGATAACAAGATTGTAAATAAGCGAGAAAAAGAATATTGGGCTTAAAGAATTATAACACTTGATGTAACCAGTTATTTATTTATAATCTTGGGTCATTTTAAATTTTAATGCAATGACTTTGACGGCCTTTACCCTAGTAAAATACTTAAAAACGTTGTTTTTTTAAAACAAAAAGAATAATACACCAACAAACTTTTCTGATAAAAAAAAACATAGTCACAAAAGATAGCATGGGCCTTCCTGAGGCAGGCAAAAGTGATAATGGGCTTATATAAATCTAGACAAAAAAAAGGCCCATGATGAGAAATCAATAACAAATATTAACAAAAGTTGTTCCAATTATAACCCAACACAAAAGCCGTCCAAGGCCCAATAAAAACGAAATCTAGTACATTATCATAACACATGTAGCCAGTTATTTTTATTTTATTTTATTATTATTTTTTTTACTTTCGAAAAAAATCATCAGTAGTAGAGATGGTTCTAACAATCATTTCCTGTAAAACAATATATATATATTAAATTACTAGGTTATATACCGATGTATTACATGAGGTTGTTTAATAGAAAAATTAAAGTATAAGAATGTGTAAAAAAATTTAAAATAATGTATAAAACAAAAAATAAAATTCTTTGTTTCCTTAATTAAATAATAATTAGAATTCAAATTTTATATTATCTTTTTTGAAAAATAAAAAACATTAACATAATTAAATTTCAAAATTCAAACTCACTTAAAATAAGAAAAATTAGAATATTTTGGTGATAACATGTGACATTCTTTGGAATCATTTATTAGAATAAGGATAGTAAAATTGAACCATTTTAGGGTCCCAAAACTGGTCCAAACCGGTTTCAAAATCGAGGCCCGGACTTTTGTGCGCCGAGGGTTGCAATTTTTTAGTAGCATAAAAGATTAAGACCGCGACGATGAATTTCTCAAAACAACGAAAAGGAAAAAATAAAAGAAAAGGGAGTCAATTTCGTAACGAATTTCAAAGTCGATCTCAAAGAAAGTAATACCCTACTAAAAGATCATAGACCACATAGAGACGGAGACATAAACCGTTTCAAAGCAATCGTACCATATAAACCGAAGCAAGTAGGCCGGTTTGAAATACATATGGTTTGATTCACGGTTTCATTTTAATGGTTTGACAATTTATTGTTCGATTTACGGTTTGGAATATTGGAACATACCGAACATTTGTTATTTATATTTTTTTCATTATAAGAATATGAAGTTATGCATATGTATTATTTTCATGAACCATCCTTATCACTTTTAAATACATAATACTATAATAAAAAATTATGCTTTTAAAAATAGTTCAAAACGAACCGTCAAAACTGGCCGGTCCAAACACCCAACCAACGTGGCTAGTTTGCTTTGCCTTTTTCCGAAACCATAGCTAGCCGTTTAAACCATATATTTCATAAAAACAGTCGAACGGGACCGTGAACACTTACACAATGAACCAACGCCCTAAACTAACCAGCTGAACCCACCACCTACCCGAATATTAATAAGAATTTACTGAAGGATTAATCCCGATGACTCAAAGGATCAGAACAAGAATAATATGGGTCATACGGTTACGCAAGATAAGATTGAGTCTAGGTTACTTAATTTGTTATTTTATTATTATTTTGAATTTCAAACAGTTAGTATTTGAGTCTTGTAGGGATACTTGCATCCCAAGTTTTATTAGGTTATAAATAGCTTATAGAAGTCTCTGTAATGTTTTTAAGTCTTGAATTTTCAATAATAAAAAAGCCTTCGTGGAAGTCCACCACAAATATTGTGTTTTGCTCTTAGATTAACCAGAATTGGTATCAGAGCGCTACGGTTAGAAGATCAAGAACTCGACTGGGGTGAATAACCGGTTGAAAGCATAAGCCTGAAAGCCTGCTGCTATCAACGGATCAAGAAGAAGAAGACCGGGGTGACTAACCGATCAAAGACCAGAGCCGACCAGCCTATTACTTGAAGTAAAGGCTGAACTTCTGAGTCATCTAGGACCGTGATTGCAGAGAGATTTCAGCAGCAACATGGTTGACGGAGTACAGCCAAATAACGCTTTGGTGCAGCCGACAGACCACCAAAACGTGAACTTATAGTGTCCAAAGTTGACGACAATGGGCTACCCGTCATGGTCGGTTGTAGTACGAAATGTACTAGGCGCCTATGGCCTCTCAGATGCAATCGATCCAGTGACCGGTGGAAGCGTTGATGACCGAAAAAACCAAACAGCCATGGCGTTACTATCCCAGTCCTTACCCGAAGATATACTCATGCAAGTAGCTAAGTACGGCAAGGCTCATGAGGTATGGGAGGCGATTCGGGTATGCTTTCTTGGAGCAGATCGAGTTCAGAAGGCGCGGTTACATGTGCTAAGGTCTGAGTTGGAGCAGTTAAAGATGAATGAGAAATCGATTGACGATTTCGCCGCCAAGATAAGTACCATTGAAGGAAAGTGCAAAAGCCTTGGTTCAACCCTCGAACCAGAAGTACAAGTAAGAAAGTTGTTCAACTCCTTACCGTTCAAGTACCTCCCGATTGTTGCATCTATTGAACAATCCGAGGACTTGGATAGTATGCCATTCGAAGAGGCTATTGGAAGATTAAAGGCTTTCGAAGACCGAGTCAGACTATATACAGGGAACGAGAGCGATATGACCGGAAAACTATTGTTCTCAAGATCTGATAACAAATCAAAATCGGGTGATAAAAGTAGGAGGAATCAAGGAAAAGGTCAAGACACATACAGTTCCAATCCTCGTGGCCGGGGAAGGGGACGAGGATATGGCAGAGGAAGAGGCCGATCCAACTCGTCAAGTGATAAATGGAGAGAAAACTACCAAGCCCGAGATAAAAGTACACTAAGGTGTTACAATTGTAATGAGCTAGGCCACTTCGCATGGGAGTGCACGAAGCCTAAAGATCAACTCCCAAATTCGAACCAAGTTGGGAAAAAGGCGGGAGAATTGATGATGGTTGATGTCTTGCAAGAAGAGATTCTCCTTAACGAGGACAAGGTACGCCCGAACCTTTATGCAAATGATGTTAAAACATGTAACACGTGGTACCTCGACAATGGAGCGTTAAACCATATGACGGGAGATAAAACCCACTTCATGGAGATCAATTCACATGTAAATGGGCTAGTTAAATTTGGCGACGGGTCCACGGTAAAAATTGAGGGAAAGGGCTCGATCATATTTGACTGTAAAAAGGGGAGCAACGGGTTGTCAATGATGTCTGCTACATACCCAAATTATGTAGTAATATTTTGAGCCTCGGTCAAATGATCGAAACCGGTCACAAGATAATAATGGTGGAGGACTACTTATGGCTGTATGAAGGAGAAGGACAACTCCTAATGAAAGTACCACGTTCACAGAATCGTTTGTATAAGAAGGAACTAAAAACGGAAAACCGGTAAGCTTTCTAACCTCAATTTCCAACCAAGCATGGCTATGGCATGCAAGGCTCGGACACTTAAACTTTCAATATTTAAAACATATGACTTCCTTGACCATGGCTAAGGGACTGCCATTCATATCCCACGAGTCACAGGTGTGTGACGCATGCATTATCGGAAAACAAACTCGATTGCCTTTTCCCAAGCAATCAGAGTATCGTGCTAGAAAACCATTGGAATTGATTCACACGGACTTGTGTGGACCAATCTCACCGTCAACCTGGGGGGGCAACCGATACGTCATGCTCCTAGTTGACGACTACAGCCGATATATGTGGGTTTATACAATTAAGAATAAAGATGAAGCATTTAATGTATTCAAGAAATTCAAGGAACAAGTCGAACTGGAAAGCTCGTTAAAGATTAAAGCATTGAGTAGTGATAGAGGAGGGGAGTTCCCTAACAAACTATTCACGACATTTTGTGACCAAACAGGGATTAAAAGGTTATTCTCGGCTCCGTACACACCACAACAAAATGGTGTGGTCGAGAGGCGAAACCGTTCTATACTAAACACAACCTGTAGCATGCTAAAGTCGATGAACGTCCCACAGGATTTCTGGGGTGAGGCCGTGAGGCATGTGGTGTTTATATTGAACCGGGTTCCCACCAAAGCATTGAAGAATATGACACCATATGAGGCTTGGAGAGGGTTTAACCAAATATTAGTCATTTAAGAGTTTTTATATGTCGAGGGCACATGAAAACTCCTCCGGTGAATCTAAAGAAATTAGATGATCGGAGCCGCATTGTTGTTAACCTTGGTACCGAACCTGGTAGCAAAGCCTACCGTCTATATGACCCGGCTCAAAACCGTGTTTACGTTAGTCGTGACGTAGAATTTGAAGAATCTAAAGGTTACGATTGGACTGAGTATATGAGCAACATTGAGTCAAGAACCGGACTGGAGTGGGTTGAGTTCGTAATCTACCCGAGTAATGAAGCAACAAACAACCAGACATCAAATCTCAATTCTGGGCCGATTCAATGTGAGCCGCAAAGCCCAGGGAATCCAGCCCATCAAGTCGCCGATCCAGCCGGCCAAAGCAGCTCAACACAGGGCACAACGGGAAGGTCGAAACCGATCATGAAGCTCCTAATGATTTTGGATTAAGACATGGATCAAGTAGCCAAGGAACATATGAACACAGTGAAGAAAATGAGCCACGAAAATCATCCAGAAACTCAGTTTTACCAAAAAGGTATGATGATTATGTGATGCTAAATCAACAGACTTCATTACTATTGGTTGACAATGAGCCACAAAGTTACAGAGAGGCTATAGGAAACAAGGAATGGGAGTATGCCATGAAAGGTGAAACTGAATCCATAGAACGCAACAAAACATGGAAGCTAACGGAACTCCCAAAAGGACACAAGTTAATCGGACTAAAATGGGTGTTCAAAGTGAAACGTGATGAAAACGGACAGATTATAAAACACAAGGCAAGATTGGTCGCAAAGGGCTATGTGCAAGAACCGGGCATAGATTTTGACGAAGTGTTTGCCCCGGTAGCGAGACTTGAAACAATACGTTTACTAATCGCACTAGCAGCTCGAGAGGGATGGAACATACACCATATGGATGTGAAAACGGCCTTCTTGCATGGTGAGTTAAAAGAAGAAGTCTACGTACAACAACCCGAAGGGTTCGAAGTGTCCGGTAAAGAAAACAAAGTTTACCGCTTATACAAGGCATTATATGGGCTCCGACAAGCTCCGCGAGCATTGAATGAACGACTTAATGCAACATTGAAGCGCTTAAATTTTACAAGATGTCCAAGCGAGCAAGCCGTATATACAAGATCGGAAGGAAATTCAGTAACTATAGTTGGGGTATATGTGGACGACCTAATGGTCACCGGAACGAGTATGGAGGAAGTAAGGAAATTCAAAGCTCAAATGAAACAAGAATTCGAAATGAGTGATTTAGGTCCTTTGTCCTACTACCTTGGAATTGAGGTGGTGCAACATTCAGATGGAATTTCAATTAAGCAAGTGGGTATGCTCGAAAGATTTTAGAAATTGCATGCATGACAAATTGCAATTCCACAAAGACTCCCATGGAACATAGACTTAAACTAACTAAAGATGAAGAAGGAGAAGTTGTTGACCCAACCGAATATCGTCGCATTATTGGGAGTTTAAGGTACCTGGTACATACGAGACCAAAGTTAAGTTACTCAGTCGGGGTAGCAAGTCGGTTCATGCAAGAACCAAAGCAAAGCCATATGCAAGCAGTTGAGCAAATCCTACGGTATGTTAAAGGTACGGTTAATTTGGGGCTGAGGTATGGTCGAAACGGGGAAAAGAATTTGACCGGGTACAGTTATAGTAGCCATGGTACATATCAATTGGATGGGAGGAGTACAACTGGAATGGCTTTCTATTATGGGAATGCTATCGTGTCATGGAATTCACAAAAACAAAACACAGTTGCACTCTCTTCGTGTGAATCGAAGTTCATGGCAGCCGCAGCTGCGTCCCAACAAGCGTTATGGTTAAGGGGTTTGTTAAGTGAATTAACGGGCCAAGAAGAGAAGAATGTGGTACTCCATGTTGATAATGTGTCCGCCATTGCATTAATGAAGAACCTGGTGTTCCATAAAAGGAGCAAACATATAAATACTCGGTTCCATTTTATTAGAGAATGTATTGAGCGAGGGGAAGTGGCGGTAGAACATATGAGCGGGAAGATATAACACGCTGACATACTCACTAAAGCCTTGCCGAGGATAAAATTTGTCGAGATGAGAGAACTGATTGGAGTGGTGGATCTGGGTCATAGCTCATCAGGATTAAGGGGGTGAATGAAGGATTAATCCCGATGACTTAAAGGATCGGAACAAGAATAATATGGGTCATACGGTTACACAAGATAAGATTGAGTCTGGGTTGCTTAATTTGTTATTTTATTATTATTTTGAATTTCAAACAGTTAGTATTTGAGTCTTGTAGGGATACTTGCATCCTAAGTTTTATTAGGTTATAAATAGCATATAGAAGTCTCTGTAATGTTTTTAAGTCTTAAGTTTCAATAATAAAAAAGCCTCGTGAAAGTCCACCACAAATATTGTGTTTTGCTCTTAGATTAACCAGTTAATTCCAACATTTACTATGGACCATGAACCATGGGTGTTAAATGAGCGCAATGAAATTGCGTGGACCTTGAATTGTAATTGACAAATTAATGGACAAGGAAGTCTTCGGGCTTTGAGCCCATGAGCATTCAACTTTAAGATCTAACCAAACAGGTATGGGAAATAATATACTTTGTACCAAAGATGGTCAAATTGGTTCGGGTTTGGAACAATTTTTTTAGGGGAGAAGGGTCGGATTTTGGAACCTGGTTCAACCAGCCGGGTTTCATAATCGGACTCTGTACGTGTGTCAGGGCCATTTATGCAAAACTCTTTAAAGTTTGCTTGGGTGTATATGATATCTATAATGTTTATAAAGGGACATATTAAATTCTCTCCCAAATCTAAATAAGTGTTAGCCCAATTAATTTTCAGACCCAAGGTTTCTTTGTGTCGAGTACTGAAAGTTGGGGGGTTGTTTTGTTTATTTTGTTTTAAGTTTGAGTCGATGTCAAGGAGTCTGTGTGTTTAGGTTTCTTGGTGATCAAGCAGTCTTAATCTATAAGTAGGGTTATATTCTTATTTTGATGTATGAGTTTTACGTGAGTTTATTAATAAAACGAAAAGTCGTGTTCTTGTTTGCTTGATCGTGTGCATACCAACTGGTTTAATTTTTAGTTGTATTATAGCAACATGAAATCAAAGAGTAGTTTGATATGCGTTTCTTTAACACCAATCGCAGCCTGAGAATTTTTATGAATCAACCGAGCAGTGTTGATCAGAAGAAACCGATCGCGTATGATCCGATTCATCCAAGGAAGCTTTAACAAAAACGTCATGGCAAAAGGTGGTGTGTCTCCTCTTGTTAACCAAGTGTTGGTTAACCCTCCAAGATAATCAAATAATGTCTCTAACACAATGCCCAAAGCTAACCAAATCAAACTACTCGGTTTAGTCAGTGATGATGAAGACGGTACTTGCTGCAAATGGGTTACACGGTACGGTAGATCCACTGAACGGGGAAACTGCTTAAGAGAAAAGAAGTTCACGGCCCTAGCAACGAGCCCAAGGACGTATGGTAAGCCTTAAGTGTCAGGTTTCTCGGGGTCGATTGGGTTCAAAAAGCCCGAATAAGAATGCTACGATACGAACTTGATGCACTCAAGATGAAAGATACAGAGACCATCAGCGGTTTCGAATATAGAGTACCTGTTGTTCAATCAAAAATGTTGGGTGCTGAATTAGAAGACGAGGTCGTGGTAAACAAATTCCTTGTGGTTTATTTGGAGAATTATTAAAATTTCCATGGCCATTAATTATTTTTACTTTTTTAAATACTAAGCTTTAATATAAAGCGTTTTGAACTATTTTTTAGAAAAAAAAAACAATTTTAAACATAATAATTTTTGTGAGGGTAAATATGACAAGTTTAAAAATGATATGTACAAATAACCTAACCCATTATGAAATGTTAGGATTAAAATAAAATGATAGTTTGATTATCAGTTTATCACACGAATCAGTGTGTTTAAAGGATTTGATAACACTATTTAGTTGGATCCCTTTGACATTTAAAAATAACTATTTAGATAATTAACTATTACTTAACAACACACCATATTTAATATATATTAAGTTAAAATCTCGTGTATTACACGGGTCGATAAAATGTAATATTATATATAGTGGGATGTATTCTTTTAAGAACCAACTTTATGTAAAGAACTAGAGAACTACATAAAACACTTGTACATAGTGCATTGATGATTTAATGAGGTAGTGGGTGGGCGGTTATGTAACCACCTTATGTATGATGATTAAAGCAAAAAGTACAAGTACATTATGTGGTTCTTTTAGTTCTTTCAATTTTTTTGGTTTTCAATTGAATGTCTCCGTATATATAGTTAGGATTAAAAAATTTATATTTTAAAAAACTCGTGTATTAAACGGATTGATAAAATATAATGTTATATACTTAGTAATAAAAAGTTTATATTTTTCAAAAATCTGTATATTACACTGTTTAAATACATTAATTTGTATTTAATATAATTTGATTTACATCACTATTAGTTAAAAACAAAAGTTACATAACTAAATTTTAAAGTTTTTAAAATAAGAGACATTTAAAATAAATATGTTTTATTAAAATAATTAATATTTTTCCTTAAATATAAATCACTAGGTTAAAATCTCGTGTATTACACGGGTTAAATAAATAAAATGTTATATATTTAGTAATAAACTTTTTATATTTTTAAAAACCCGTGTAATACACGGGTTGAATAAACCAGTATATTATATCGGTTGAATAAAGTATAATGTAATTTGTTAACAAACACATTTGTCAAAATATGTTTTTAAAAAATGTAATTTGTCGTGACAGTTATAAGGTTTATTAAGTTAGTTTTTAAAATATTTTTTTTCAACTGAGTGTTAATTTTTTTATTTAATTGATAAATGTTAGTTCATATTAAGTTTATTTGATTTATGATATAATAATTATTTATAATTAAATAATAACTATCTGTAATTAGATTTATCAATATGAAGATTATTATTTAATAGAAGAGAAATATAAAATATAATATTTAATAAGAGAGAGAGGCGGGAAAATAAAGGTGAGAAGTAACCAGATAGTGACACATGTTCTGAAGAGATTTTCATTTATTAGAGTAGTAAAATTATAAAAAAAAGAGTGATATATTTAATAAGAGAGAGATGCGAAAAAAAATGATGAGAAGAAATGTGTACGCGACAAGTGACATAAATAATTTTTATTTATTATATATTATAGATTTTTAATTTACTAATCAATCTTTTGAGTTGTGTCTATTAAATATTAATAAATAAATACAAAACAGTTGTAAAATGCACATATAAAAAGAAATAGGCAAGAATAAAATGTTAACAAGGGAGACGAGCCACCCCAAGAAAGATCGTACGCATTAAACTAAAACAAAAATCACCCAATCAATCATATATTCATATTCCTATAGTTTTCCAAGAACAAAAAGTGGAGAAAATATTTTATTTATTGTTAAAAAAAATTATAAAATAAACCTAACAAAAAGTCAAAAAAATAATCCTGACAAGGTAGTCAAGAAGTAAAAAAACTACCGACTAAATGAAAATGATCTTACAAACTTTTGAATGTCATAGACCAAATAATTTTAAAATAACTTTATAATTTTTTTCGAAAATTAATGATGATAAATGGTGTGTTCCACCACAATATTGTAATGCGTGTACTTAATTGTATTTATTTTAATAAACTTAGGTGTTACTGTTAAAAAATAAGGTGTTTAACATTATTAAAACTTTTTTATCTATTTATTTCAGCTTAAAAAAAATAACACACACCCTGAGAATAATTGCTCGGTTATCGTATGTCAAAGTGAAGCTCCTTTTAAAGTAAAGTCTTCGAGCTCTATGTATGACGGACTAGTGTGAATTATTATAAGAAGTTTTTGTGACCTTAATATAGAGCATTGTTGTTAGAAAATATATGTATTAATCTTTATTACATAGATAAAAACAATTTTATCATGGAGTCTTCTGGTTGGTCATTGGTTCGAGTCTTGTTTGTAATCAAATGTTTCAGATTAAGCTAAAAGTTTTTTCAGTTATGAGTTTGCTTATACGTGATGTGAGCATAGATCACCAAAAGTACCGGGACTTTTGCCGTTAAATAAAAGATAAAAACAATTTTCTCAATTTATTTAAAGTTAAAAGTTTGCAACATTGATGGAGAGGTAGTTTCGGATGCTTCGCTGTTTAACTTTGGGCGGCTTCAATAATTCGAATACTTCACCTCTAAAAAGCAGAGCCATAAAAGTGAATTCATCAAATTCATCGTAACAAATATCAAATTCGAAACTTACATTCTCAAAATTCCAAACTTACATTCTCAAAATCACTAAAAAAATCAAATCATGGAAGCAAAAAGTGTTAATTTGTAGCTAAAACTCTCAAATGTTTATAACAATAATCCGCAATACTAATCTAATTCGAAGAATATTAATCCTGGAAACCAATTTTCTCCCAAATTGCGTTTCTAACCCTACTCAGATCTCGTCCTTTCAAAGTCCGCCCAATTCCTTCGTGTACGGAAAACGATGCAATTCTCGTTTTCGCCACAAACTCATGCGGCGGAATCCGCTTCCCTGCGCCGTCGTCTAATTCGTCGAAATCGGAGTCGGAGTCTCTCCTCCGATTTTGACTGAAATCTTCCTTCAGTATCTTAGACCAGTCCGGAACATTGACCGGCAAAGACGACGCCGTACCTCCGACTTCTCCTCGCTTCACCACCGCCGATGACGGATTCTTCGAGATCCGCGAACTCGGCACCGGTTTCCGAAACTCAGGCGACGCGGTGATGTTCCAGACGTCTGATTCGTCGAGCTCAAACATGGAGTCCGTCACAATCGGACCTTCTCTTTCACCGGAAAGGTACCGGTAGTTTGATCTCGCATAGTATCTCGTCGATTCCGCCATTAAAACCGAGCTCTGTATCTCTCTCTCCCTCTCTCAAAATTTCAACTGTTATGGATTCATTCATGATCAGTTTTAGGCTGTGTTTGGGATTACTTATTTGAAACTCCTTATGACTTATTTAAAAAGGTAATAAGTCATAAGTCATAACTTCTTAAAAACTTTGGGATTTTCTTTGAAAACTACTTATTGACTTATGCTATAAGTTAATAAGTTATAAGTAATAAGTAAGGATGGACTTACTTCTTGAAAAATGATATAAATAGGCTAAATAAGTAGCTTTTCCAAACACCTTATTAACTTATATAAGTTAATAAGTTAATAAATAGAGTAAATAAGTAATCCCAAACACCCCCTTAGTCTGCTTTTATAAGCTTTTATAAATGCTTCTAGTGGATAAGGTTCCTTTCACATTTTCTTATTTTTTTCTATTTATTTTTTGTTTAAACAAAATATTTATTAATATTTCAACTTTTTTTTCATTTATTTGTTACATGTACTTTTTTACTGCATACAAAAAAATAAATAAATAAAAATTTAACCGGAAGTTTTAGCAGGACTATAAGACTAGCTTCTCTATCTATCAGGAAAAATATTTATTCTCAACTCACCATTATCCGACACTAGGGTTGGTCTGAAGATTTCAGATTTCATGTACATCAAGTAATCACCAATAAATATATATGTTAATCGGCCGACGACATATAAACGAGAAAACATAAATTTAGGTGAGGTCCTTAATAGACCCTGTAAATAACTCTTATATTAATTTAACTTGTATGCTTGTTTGTTTTGCCTATTAAGAAACTAGCTTAGAACTTGTGTACTACACATGGTAAAAAAATATTAATATATAAATTTTTTAAATCTTTATATACATCTTATAGGTGAATAAATGTAATTACATATGCTAACAATAGAAAACAAAATCCAAAAATATGTAAAAGTTAATGTATAATTGACTTTTGAAAATACGTTAATTACTATTCAAAGTAAATTGACTTTCGTTTACTCTTTGAATGAAAAAATAAGTTTAAGTAATTGGATTTCAAAATTTCTTATAATATAAAATAATTTAAAATCAATATGTGTTATTAGTATAATTAATAATTTGTTTAAAAATATATTATTATTATTTGAGAGATGGGGTGTATTTAATAAGAGAGAGACGAGAAATAATTATAATAATGAATGTAAAGGCGACACTTGCCACTGAGAAAACTTTATTTATTATATAGTATAGATGCACATTTATATTTTTGTTTACAGTATTAATTAAACAAATTGCGTATTTTTATATTTGGTTAATTGCATAGGGCCCCCTCCTATATCCCGGACAACTCATCCGGCTGAAATATTCTCGCTGGCACGGGCGTTCGATTGATTGCTTCGAGGCATCTCCACCGTTGTTTATCCAACTATTTCAACTAGCTCCACACGCGTGTCATACAAAATAACTAAAATTTAATTTCCACGTTACATGAGATTTCTTTAAGGAAATAATTATATAAAAAGGTTATTAATATTGAAACGTTAAAAAGCTAAGATAATATTCGGATCTTAACTTACACAAACAAAACACCAAGTGGGCAAATTGAAAATATGTATTCCGTAGTTTATTTATTTTATTTACTTTCTCCTAAACGCATACTAATGTAGTTGCTTTTGTGGAGTATCTATGATGTGGGTATATATATTACAACTATAAATTTATCTTATAATATGATAATAAAAATATCTAGTAAATTGAAAAGGATGTTATCATTTAAATGCCATGTCACAAAAGAAAAAGGTTAAAATAAGGGAGACTAATTAGTTTATATTATACATTGACGTTTAGGGTGAAGGGGCATAACCTTCATAAAAAAAGTACACTAGCAAAATCATCCGATGAGAGTGTGTCTAGGGCTGTAAACGAGCCGAGCCGAGCCGAGCCAGGCTTGGCTCGAGCTCGAGCTCGAAATTAAACGAGCCAGCTCAGCTCGGCTCGATTTTTTTTCCGAGCTGAAAAGTTGAGCTCGAGCTCGGCTCGTAAAAAACTCGAGCCAGCTCGTGGCTCGTCGAGCTAGCTCGTTTTTTTTTTTTTTTTTTTTTTACATATTAATATATATATATAAACAAAAAAAAATATTTTATTCTCGGTTTGAAGTTGATTGTCTTCAAAAAACTAAATAGATGGAAGGGACAATATATAAAATACAAAAAAAAACATAGATAACCCAAAACTTACAAAGTAGAGAGTAAATACAATTGTAGATAAAGTAAAATTTTAGTTCAAAACTCAGAGTTCTTGAAAACAAATTAACTTAAAAAATCAAAACATCATATTTCAAATATAACACATATATAACATATATATATATATATATTAGTTATTTAGACGAGCCGAGCCACGAGCCGAGCCCACGAGCCGAGCCACGAGCCGAGCCAACCCTAGCTCGAGCTCGGCTCGTTTAGAATTCGAGCCAGCTCGGCTCGGCTCGTTTAAAACCGAGCTTTTCCCGAGCCGAGCTTTTTCCGAGCTTTTTTCGAACGAGCCACGGGCTTTTTGAACAGCCCTAAGTGTGTCACATCACTTTTACTCAAATGCTACCCTAATACCCTAAATGCATATTTTTTGAATTAAAACTAATATATATAAAATAAAACTAATTTCATTTCTTCAATAAAATAAAAATAACAATAAATATAAAAAAATACATAAAACAAAATAAAAAAGCATAAATACTCCAAGTGTTTTGATGTTTGTCAATGGTAAAAGTGATATAATAAGCAAAATCTAGTTCACATTTAATAGGATTTCAGTTTTTTAAAAATGCTTAAAACAAAATGGGGAGCACTAAAGTAAAAAAAATCGTATTTAAACCAAAATCTTCACATTCAAAGAATAAACACAAACCACATTCGGGTATATATACCTGTGAAATGGAACCCCTATAGCTACCCACATTAACGGCGGCGGTGTACCCGCGTCTACCTGTGAACCCGAACCCCTTACCCGAATGTGCCCCTTTCACCTTGAAGGTAAACACATTCAAAAGCAACCAATCATGAAACGACACATAAGCCTAGTCAGCTAGATTTTAGCCAACCAACACAATTAATTTGGAGAAGTATAACAAGGTCTACCAAAAAACAAGCCAAAACCAGTAAAAAAATTGTCACCAAGCTGGTAGGCTGGATTTCAGCCGTATCTTTCTACACATGGTCTATTTTGAATGCCGTTTGGTGGACTTTCCTATACATTTACAAATGTTTTCTGCATGCTAATTGGTTGTTTTCATATATATTTATTCTGGAGTAAGCTAAAGTCAATATACATTTTAATAATAAAAAAAGTGAGTCAAAATATACATTATTGTGATTTACCCTAAAATAAATGTCACGTTTTAATCTTAGTGGGTTTATCATATAAAACAAATTTAGAATTAATCAAGACAAACACTATAACATATACATGTATTAACATAAAACGTTATTACATTACAAGTAAGTTATTACCCTACAAAAACTCGTTTCTCATCCAAAAACTAAAATAAAAAACAGTATATAAATTGTGTACTCCTTTTGACGATTTAACCTATTTCTGTAGGTGTTTCCATCGGTTTAGGGGGTGGTTGTTGTCTAGACAGCAGGTACAATATACTAGTGTGGTACCAGTTGATGGGTTTTAAGATGACGACATGTGTCCGCTTATGGACGAGGACATGTGTGGATCAATGTATCCAAGTTGTGGTGTTTATGGAGAAGCCACGTGAAGTGGAGCCCATTGGATCTAGCGCCTTGTGGTTCTGACAGTTGGCGATGTCTTTGAAATAGGACACAATCACAATATCTCGTCATGTTAATCCTAAATATCGTGTAGTGAGATTTTGAAGTGATACGTGTCACTTTCTAATGTGTATAATGGAATGGGTACAACGGGTATATATAGGAAGGAGACCATGATATATTTTAATTATCGATGAGCACGATAAAAATATACATTGATGATATAACAGTATCTATGTTTATAATATTCCTTCTTGGTTATCAGTTTCATACGTTTTAAGATATTGCCTCTCGTTAAAACCCTGCCAAGGAAAACTCAATAGGAGAAAACCTTAGCTAAGAGGAAAAAATGTGTAGTGCGTAATTCTTCACGTGATAATTATTAGTTAAGCTACTTGAGTCGTTGTAGAAGTGAGAGAGATCACAGGGTCATTTGTCACGGACTTGTGATAGGTGGAGACCGTTTATGTGAGAGGGGGAGAAAGAGAAAGACATCAGTGCATAAGGAGAGGAAGGAGAAAGACATCGGTCCATAGGGTTGTATTAGACAGCTTCGGTTCGTAAAACCTCCCAATACTTGACGGTGAAAATCTATAATTTACTTATTTCATATTCTAACTCTGAGTATTTACAACATAGTCTATATTTTTATCTTTATTTATATTATTCAGAGATTTTTAATATTTTGCACCTACATCGTGATCTTTATCTTTATCTTTAAATTTTAGAGCTTAGTAAATAGAGATTTTCTAAATATAGAGATTCATTTTCATCAATCTTTATATTTGTTGTAAGTGTGTAGGAAAAAAAATATTATAAAATAAATGTTTGTGAGTAAAATAGAGATACAAATAGTGAAGAGATACATATTGTCCCAGACCACTTGGTCCAGTTCTGAGGCCCAATACACAAAAGTAAGCCCAGTTCAGATAAACTCATCTTGGGACCCAATATGGAAAAGGCTCACTAAGGCTAACAAGACTTCAGACTCCCTATATATTGGCAGGTCTCCCTCCATCAGCTAGGATCCTCCTCCCTCCTACAAAGGGGCAGGTTCTTCCTCCTCCTCCTTGGCTCACACACTTTCCTCTCTTTACTTATACATACGAATATCACTTATACAATGATCATGGATGATGAAAAGGCTGACTTGAGCGTCGGAGGGCCCTCGGGGAGATCCCCCTCGGGTCCTCTAACTAGAGTTTCATGTGGATACAGGTTCGATCGGGCCTGAGAAGACAAAGATCTAGTCTCGTACGGTGGAAAGGTTGATCCGGACGCAATCTCCTTCTTCCGACTGATGCTACCTCAAGCTAACCTCCCCGGGTGAGTTTTTGGGATGCAACAAATAGAGAATAAGACGTGAGAGGTTAAACCAAATTTAAAAAATAATATTTAATTAAATTATAGAGATAAAAAATTAAGATAGTAATGTAAATACTCTTATAAAATTCTCATAAAACTTTATAATTTATCCTTTGAAATTCTACTTTGGATCATGAACACATTAACAAATAAACTAATAAAAATCTCACAACTTGCATAATACTGCAATAAAATATGAATACGAACAAATCAAAATAAATAAAAAAACAGCTACGAGTAAAATAAATATTCTCATAACGTGAATAAACATTAAGAACATCAAATTGTGTTTTTTTATAATAAAATTAGAAAAGGAAAACAAGGCCAATCACTAAGAAATATATAAAAAAAAGAATTTTAACTATACAGATGATCATTTGGTATGTCTAAATTTTAGATTTGTTCCCTAATTTTCAGAAACTATATGGATAGTCCCAAACTATGCATACATGTAACATTATTAATCCATGAGTTGGATGGAGGTTAAGTTTTCCTGTTAAATGGATTTGTAATTACCAAAATTAAATTAAAAAAACATATATTTATACCCCTAGTTTTAAGGCGGCATCATCACTTTTTTTTAATAAAACAACCTATTATTTTAACTTTTTGTTTTGTTTTTTAATCTAGGAGTATTTTGGACATTTTCAAAATATTTAACAGAAAAATTAATTGTCATTCACTTTAAGGATTAAACATTTTACGTTTATGCATAATTTGAGACTAACGGTGTAATTTTTCAAAGTTTTGAACCAAATCCAAAATTTAAACATATCACATGGACTATCTTTGTTTGTAATCTAATAAATATATTTGATTAACCTAAGTTATATATATACATTTTTTTTCATGTAAAATAGATTTATCTTTGATGGGTTTTATAAAAATATATACGTATTATAAAACGTATTAGGCTGTAAAAAAAAGTATTAAAATCAACTAAAGTAAATATCAGCAAATGAGATCTTATGAGCATAATTAGTAGTCTTTTATACCATCAGTTGGTTCTCAGATTCTCATATCGAGCATTAATTTATTTAAAAAATATAATATTCTTTAGCAATAATGTACACCAATTACTCTCTTAATTTTTTTTTTCATACCACTTGATAATACAAAATAGCAAATAAAATTAACAATCAACATCTTTAACTATGATCTCATGTGAAATCAACGTGGGTTTGTTAAATTATTTTTGTGATAGCTTTAAAAAGACTTCAACTAGATTTTTAAATGATATATTAAATACTAGCTTTAACCCTGTGTGTTACACAGGGTGAAAAGTTAAAATTATATTGATAAATATATTAACAACTCTTTAAATACAAATTTGATATTTTATTTATAACTTTTCATTTTGTTACATGTTAACATTATATGAATGAGAGTAATCACAACGTCAAAAAATACATGAAAATACATTTCATAAGTTGTGTACATTTTACAATACATTAAATTACATGTCAAATGAAAACTTACAATGATTATTTACAAATTTGAATATACTTCATTATATGCAATATTTGACATGATATTGGTAATTTTTCCATGTTTACCAAATATTAATAGCTTGAGTCCATCTCTACTTTTAGCTAACTGATCATGAATAAACACTGGATCTTTAAATACAAATCAAACATTTGAAAGTGATTGCTCTAAACTTTTATTCATGGTCATTGCAAAACATACAACAATTGTATATTTTATTCTTTGAAGTTTTGATAAAATTCTTTTATCTGAATATGTTAACCTAATTATAGGGATAAAATTGTGATGACCTATGTTGCTTCCAAATATAATCTTCGCTTATTTAACGCGATTACCTAGTTATGTGAAGTCTTGTTACATTACCTAAACAATTTTAAAACTAATTTATGGTTTGACAAACCTAATAGTGTAAGTCCATTAGAAAATCAAGAGATTATAAACTTTCATCAAAATCATTATCAAGATGCTCTGATTGACGGATACTTGTACTTGTATGCGAAAAATCTCGCTAAACTTTTAATACTAAATCTCTCATTAAAAAAATAATAAATAGATACAAATAAAATTTAAATTTTAGCAATATATCGTCTTTTAAATTCAAAGTATAAAACTCCAAATTTTAAAAATTTCACTCCTTAATATTTCGACACAATTAAATTTAAAATTCCAAAAGTAAATATGAAAAAATTAAAAATATAAATTATAATAGAAGCTTGTAAACATATTTTTTTTTTAAAATCTCATCATTTAAAAAAAATAAAGTTTAAAAAAATCTCGTCATTTAAATTTTATAAATTAAAATAAAAAATTTATTTATAAATATCAAATTTAATTAAAAAACTATTATTTAAATATTAGTAAATTTTATTCTAACACGTATTTATTTAAAATAGAAGCGTAGTATTTTCAAATTTTATATGTAAAATTAAAAAAATCTTGTTTTTTGATAATAAAATTCTAAAAAATCATTTTTTTATAACAAAACTTTAAAAACTCATTTTTTTTAAATCTCCTATTTTTTAATTCTTGATTCTTTTAAAATATTCACTTTTAATAATAATTTTTAAAAAATATGAGTTAGTGGTAATAATGATTAATTGATTTGTTAAATGTTTATTTATCATTTTTTTTAAAAAGGCTAAATATGAAAGTATTAAATGGATGATATAAATGTGATTTTGAAAGAAGGAAAATTGTGAGATGTAATGTGGTGATGACAAATGTCAAAACCATTTAGTTTTTATTGAAAGAGATAGGTAGTTTAAGTATTAAGTTTTTAAGATGCTAATCTATACTATACTAGGTTGATTCCCGTGTATTACAAATGTTGCATATTGAAACGATACGATTCATAAATATGTTTTATTTAAAGCAATTCATAAATATGTATATACATTTTTTTTAACTTAATTTATAATCCTTAATACAACTTTAATTTTACAAATTAGAGAAAAAGAAAATGAGCATCATTATAACTTTTTGTAATATATTTAGCCAATATCTTAAATATAGTTTGATATAACCTATTCTAATTTAAATATAAGATAAAATAAAAATAAATTCGGTAATTTAAGTAAAATCTTCCCTGATTTGAAGATATAAACAAGAGAATTGATCAAATTTAAAACTATTTTTATCAAATATAATTGGTTTACAAAAAATAATTAAAATATTTTTTTTAAAAGAAACGAAATTAAAACAAATTAAAATTTTAATTATTTTAAATAATATCTATAATTATAGTTGTGATTGGTAATTGATCTTTATGATTAATGTAATTATTCAAATTTACTCTTTAATTTTCTTATCTGCTTAATACTTCATATGGAAATTTTTGAAAAGATAGTGACGTAGTTAATAAGAGAGAGACGTATTTAATAAGAGATAGATGTGAAAAAATAACTGTGAGATTGTATAACACAGTGACACGTATCCAATTTTATTTTTATTTATTATAATAGATAGAAGATAGATTTACAAAATATATTAAAAGGTTTATTAAGATTATAAGTTTCGAGCTTTCCCTTTAAAAACGTAAAATATTGATTTAAATTAAACATCATTACTTTCCAATTTTATCATGAAGTTTTGTTTATTGAAAAATAAATAATAATTTCCAAAGAAGGGAATTGTAACGTAAATAATATAATAAAAAAATTATGTTTTCTTTATTTTAATTGCTTAATATATTCTTTAAATGCATAATCTTTGACCAAATTTTGTGGTGTGGTAGTTTAGGCGGGAAAAAAAAAGTTCCTCATGCCCTCAATAAATGACACGTGTCACTTGAGATTTTCATTTATTAGATAAGTAAGATAATAAATAAAGGTTTTTTCATGTCATATGTCGCCTCCACATTCACTCTCATCATTTTTTCCCGTCTCTCTCTCTTATTAAATGCAAATCTATCTTTTAACAATAATATATATTTAAAGAAAATATTAATTATAATAATAAAACATATTTATTTTAAATTATCCTTTATAAAACTTTGAAATCTAATTATGTAACTTTTATTTTCAATCAAATAATAAGTGAAAATCAAATTACATTAAATAATACTTAATGTATTTTCAAAACCCAATTATATTTTGGTTTTTACATATTTTTAGTTTTGTTTTCTATCCTTAGTATATGATACATTTTTACACATGTAAAATATACAAATAAAGATTTAAAAATTTTATTTATGAATATTTTTCACCCTGTGTGTATACACGGATCTAAACTAGTGTATTATTTATGAGAGGTGATTTGTACGCATTAAAAAAAACTGATTTTACACCATGTGATAAAAAGAATAAAGGTATATGATATAAACAACACAATATCTTTTTATTATATACCAGGTTAGAATCTCGTGTATTACACAGGTTAAATAAATATAATGTTATATAATTAGTAAATATAAAACTACGTTTTTAAAAACCCGTGTTTTACACGGGTTGAATAAAATGTAATATAATTTTTCTTAACACATACACTCGTCAAAATATGTTTAATTTAATGTGACGGTTATAAATTATATTATGTTAATTTTTAAAAACATTTTTTTAACTTGGTATTATTTTTTTAAAATTTTTTTTGAACGGCAATTTGGATCACTAACGGGCCACTGCCCCACCCGATCAACTCCACCCCCACAAGAGGAAACTCACAATTGGTGAGAAAACCCTAGCTCAACTTGGACCCCCTTTGTTCATTTGTTTAATGATATAATAACAATCCATAATTAAATAAAAAATAGCAATAATTAGATTGATATTAAATATTAAAAATATATTCTTTTAATATAGTATTTAATAGGAGAGAGACGAGAAAATTATGCTAAGAATACACTACAAGGTGACACGTGTCCTATAATTTTACTTGTTTATTAAGTAGTATAAATTAACTAGTAGGTGAAAGATTGTGACGGGTGTGTTAAAGTTTATAAAGCTCGGTTTTGACGACTTTTACATTGGTATTAATATCGCGAAAAAACTTAACGTTGAACGCTAACAAAAATAAGCACGTCGAAACGGAAAATCCAGAATTTTATTAAACATCAAATTTTAAAGGATTTAAGAGGAAAAAAAAGAACTATAAAAACGAAACTTTTAATTAGCTTCAATAACTTGCATGTTCTTACTTTAATGACTTGTACATTATCACGAAAACTAGGTTTGAAACTAAACTTATATTATATAGAAACGTAGATAAAAATTAAGTATATCGTAACGATATATTTTAAATTTTGTAAAAGAAAACAAAATAGGCTTAAAATTAATTATAAATATTAAAATAATAAAAAAAACAAATGTTGTGAAGTGTGTGCATGTGACGTGTGACTAACAATCAAAAAAGAAAAGAAAACCAGCTTGGGGAGGGGGGGGGGTGGTTTCGAACTCTGGATGCATTGAGCCAAACTAACTTTTGGTTTATGGTTATGTTTCATGGTTTCGTACACCGGATATAGGGGAGGAACATTTAAGGGGTAAGAGGGGGCCAAATCCTCCTATTTTTTGCTTATAAGTATTGATTTCGCTCTATTACCTTTATTTCATATTAGTTATAGTATTTGAGTCCATCCTAATCCAGATCAAAAACCAAAATAGATTTCACAAATCACACAATCACATCGTTTTTGGGTTTATGGTATTTATTTGGTGAAAAAAATGATTTTTTTATGTGTAATATTTTCGGTCCTCAAATTTAATTGTTTAAGTTCCGCCACTGTCGAGATTCATTAAGCCGAACTAACTTTTGATTTATGGTTATATATATATGTCAAAACACATATATTTAAACAAACAAACATCTATAACACTAACATTTTTCAAAAACACGCAATTCATATATAACAATTACTAATACATGTACCTAACAAAACACATATTCACTTGTGCAATTTAAAAAATCCAACTTTTTTAACAACAAATTTACTTTGCTCACAATAAGACTTGAACCCTCACCACTTGGAATAGAACTTCACCAACGGACGAGAAGCCATTTGAGAAAAAATCTAACTCCATACTTTGAATAATCAACATGAATATTTATTGTTATTAATGCATAAGTGGGTTCTTCCAGAGACAACACTTAGATATTATAAGATAATTTGATTTTCTCGGGACAACACCTAAAACATATAGGGCGGCCCACCTCAGAAGGAACCCCCAACTGAATGAACCATTGACTGGACACAAACAGGGGCGGATCTACTTGTGTCGGTGGGGGTTCACAGGAACCCCCCGAGTTTCGAAATTATAGTGTAACGGTAGGTAAAAAAACTAGGGTGAACCCCATAAAAAATTGTAGGGTGAACCCCCTTACAAAGTATAGTAAGTGGTGTAATGGTTTAGGCTTTATATTATTACAAGGAGGTTGTGGGTTCGAATCCCTTCACCACCTTTTTTTATAACATTTTTTTTGTTGGTTCCAGCAGTAAATTATTTTTGCTGGTTACATATGGGCCAAGCCCAAGTTGGTTCTAGTAGTAAAATTTATTTTGTTTATTGTTTTCAAACCCACTAATGATAGAAATTAGGGATAGAAGTTAGAACACACACACACACATGCGACTAAAGCTGGTTCTGAGCTGCTGCTGCTACGACTCCTCCCAGACAGAAGACCGCCCCCCTGCTGCTCGGTTTTCCCCTGCTCACGAGTCCGACATAGACCACACACAGGTTAGGGTTAATTTTATGTTTGTTGTTAACTTGTTAGGGTTAATTTTATGTTTGTTGTTAACTTGTTACTTGTTTGAATGTTAGTTAAAATGTTAGATGTTATTAAGATTTTAGATGTTAGTTTGAATTTTAAATGTTATTAAGATTTTAGATGTTAATTTGAATTTGATTCCTAGGTACTATTAATCTATTATGGATATTAAAAGATATTTTCATAGAGCACCGCCACCATCAAACCTTGAATCATCATCTTCAAATAGTAAACCGTCTCGAATAGATTTGAATGAGCTTCCATGGGATCCTTCCGAAAGGAAACCAATTTCATCTTATCATCCAAATCAAAAAGATGAAATTAGACGAGCGTATCTTCTTAGAGGTCCATGTCAACCAACAGGGCATGATTTTCCACAAACAGATTATGGTGGTAAATTAAGACGTTTTAATACGGAATGGTACACACAAGAATATGGAAATTGGTTAGAATACAGTGTCAAAACAGATAAAACATATTGCTTGTATTGTTACCTGTTTAAGGAAAGTGGACAGAATGATGCATTTGGGGGTGAAGGGGTACGGTGTTGGCAAAAGGCTCGTGAATGATTTGCCCGTCATATTGGCAAATGCAACAGTTTTCACGACAAAGCACGTAAAAAAGGGGAAGATTTACTAAAAGAAGCTCAATCTATACAAGTGGGCCTTGAAAAAGCAACCGATAAACAAAAAAAAGAATATAGAATCCGATTAAGTACTTCGGTTACACTTGCTAAAGGATTGTTGAATGGTGGATTACCTTTTCGTGGTCATGATGAGTCTGAAAAATCTCTCTATAGAGGACATTTCATAGAGATTTTAAAACTCTTAGGATAAATAAATAAAGAAATTGGTAAGGTTATATTAAGTAATGCTCCGGGGAATAGCCAAATGATGGCTCCATCAATCCAAAAGGACATTTATAATTGTTTTGCAGAAGAAGTTTTAAAAAAGATATTTGAAGAACTTGGGGATGATGTATTTTCCATATTAGTGGATGAATCGAGAGATATTTCTAAAAAGGAACAAATAGCCGTGGTTTTGAGATATGTTGATAAATTAGGATTTGTGAAGGAGCGATTTATTGGCCTTGTTCATGTTATTGACACAACCGCATTATCTCTTAAATCTGCAATTGATGAATTATTTGCTCGCCACAACTTGAGTTTGGGTAGGGTTAGAGGCCAAGGATATGACGGTGCAAGCAACATGTCCGGTGAGTTTAATGGTTTGAAAGCTTTAATTTTGAAAGAAAATTCTTCTGCATATTATGTTCATTGTTTTGCTCACCAACTACAACTTGTTGTTGTGGCCCTTGCGACCAAACATCATGAAATTTTTAAATTTTTTAAAGAAGTATCAGATTTAATAAATGTTGTTGGTGCATCTTGCAAACGAATAGATTTGATAAGAGAAAGTCAAAGAGAAAGATAGGGATTGAATTCAGAAGTTGAAACCGGAAGTGGAAAGAATCAAGAAATGTCACTTGCAAGAGCCGGAGATACACGTTGGAGTTCTCATGAGAAAACAATTGTCCGTTTGCTTGCTTTATATCCTAGTGTTATTGACGTGCTTGACTATATAGAAACTTCGACAGAGATTGGTGCTCATAGGAGTCAAGCAAATGGTCTTCAAATATACATGAAAACTTTTAATTTTGTATTTTATTTACATTTGATGAAGCACATCTTGGGTGTTACTAACACATTATGTGAAGCACTTCAAAGAAAAAATCAAGATATATTAAATGTAACTGAGCTTGTTAAATCAACTAAAGAAGAATTACAAAGGTATCGACTTGAAGGTTTTGACTCACTTTTGAAAGATGTCACATCCTTTTGTGACAAATATGAGATTGAAATGGTTAACATAGAAGACGAGTATGTTGACCCGAAATATCGAAGAAGGAAGACCGGCATCACCAATCGTCACCATTATATGGTCAATAGTTTCAACACGGTTCTCGATTTGCAAATTCAAGAGTTTGGAAACCGTTTTAATGAGGTAACCACTAACTTGCTTACGTTTATGAGTTCTTTGAGCCCGTTTGGTCATTTTGGTGCCTTTAAAAAACTAAACTTGCTAAAGTTGGCCGAGATGTATCCGCATGATTTTAATTTTCATGAGCAAGACAAGCTATTGTATTAACTCGACCGCTACATTGACAATGTGAAAAAAGATAAGCTGTTTGCGAACCTAAATGGAGTAAGTGATCTTGCCAAAATGATGGTGGAAACAAATAAACACATTGATTATCCGTTGGTCTATCGTTTAATAAAGTTATCATTAGTTTTACCGGTTGCAACGGCAAGTGTTGAAAGATGTTTTTCTTCAATGAAGCATGTGAAGACGGACTTGCGTAATAGGATTGGTGATGGATACATGAACGATTTATGTATTTGTTACATAGAAAATGAGCTATTTCAACAAGTTTCGGACGAAAATGTAATGCAACGATTTCAAAAGATGAAAACTCGTAGGGAACAACTCTAGTTTATTTAATTCGTAAGGAAAGACTATTTTATTTTTATATTATGTGTGTTTTAATTTCTAATGACTATGTTTTTGAATTATGTTATTGTATTTTTGTTATGTGATGAACTTTACCCGACCCGAATAATCGAACCGACCCGAATTTTTTTATGTCCGACCGTATGATATTAGAGCATCTAAAAACAGTGAACCTCTTGAAAATAATTCCTGGATCCGTCACTGGACACAAATCTTTTTTTTGTTGTGTCCGGATTCGAATCAACGACATTCCATTTGAAAGTCATCGTGATACCTTCGTGACAAAGCCCTTTTGGTATTCTACCGAATGAAAGTCCAAATTCTATGCATAATAATTTTAAGAGTCCACATAGTGTAAACTGTGAAAGCCTATGTAGATTGTAGGCTGTAATTTTGGAGTAATTTAACTTTACTATTACTATTTAACTCTAAGCTATATGTATAGTTGATGTTAATGTGTTATTCATCATACTTTTTGACCAAACGATAATCTCAAAATACACGTTTCTGGTTCTGAGTGGGTGTTTGGATTTGCTTTTGAAAATGATTTATTGGTTTTTTTAAAAAACTAATAAGTCATTTCTAAAAGTCATGATTTTTTAACTTTTGAGAATTACTTATTAAATTATTATTATTTTTTTTAAAATACAAGTTTTTTTGACTTATCGACATTTTAAGAAAGTCAATAAGAAAATAAACATTTTGTCACCACACTCTTATTATAACACGAAACAAAATAGAAATGTGAGTAATAATTACCCAACGGTCATCACCCTTTGATAGAACGATTTCTTTGATACAGTGAGAGAAATACTTATACCATCTAAGCTTTTTGGTATTCAGAGTTTGTACAGAAATCTCTGTAAAAATAAAAAAGAATAGACAGGAGGATTCAACAAATAATTTCGATTTCAATTTCAATGTTGTTGCTGCAGATCTTCATCCGTTAGGGTTTCCAGGTTCGTTCTCTATTATCTTCGTCATTACAATTCGAAAACTGTGTTACGGCATTGAACGATGAGTGTCTCTTTTGATCGGTTTTCAGGTTCCTATAGGTTCATCTTCCTGTTTCATCTTCTATTATCCGTGTAGTTTTGGTAACGGAATCCAGGTTTATTTCGCAGCCTTCAGTAATAACTTGTTTTCAGTTTTTTTTAGGGCAAAACGTTAGGATTAGGTATTGATCACTAACGAATTCTTCTCGTGGTGACTCTTTTCGATAATAATCTGCTTTCATTTGCAAATTAAGCTGTTTATATTGTGGCATAGTGGTAGGATTATGGTTTTGTTAGCTAGAGAAATTAGGATCTGGTAACATTATCCATGTAGTTTCATTACAGAATGTTTTCCTGTTTATCTATTACAGAATGGATTCACATTCGCCGCTATCGTGTAAAAAATGTGTTTGTTCTGTTATTTTGGTACGTGTATACATTGACATGCTCAATGGCTTCATCACCAGTCACTGCCAGCTTCTGTGTTCTCTTTGTTGAGTTGCTTTGTCACGTAATTGATGATTGCTTTCTTAATTAGCCTGTGTGTGTAGTACTCGACTATTTTAGTTACTTGTAGAACCAGATAGAATATTGGATGATAAGATTATATTTGATGTTCATGAGTTCTGTCTATATTATCTGTTCACTGGTTCTTATTCTCCTGGTGTACTGTTATCTTGATTTCATGCTTCAGTTTTCACTTATATATGGCGGTTTGTAACAGTCACAGATTTTTTTGTAAATACTTATGTGTTATATTTATGTTTTTAGGTGCTTTTGTCAATTGTGGAGGTTAGCTCAATTCTTATTTTGCCGGTATATCTAAATGGCTTGCATTTTATCATCATCATCATCAGTTATTCATCACCACCATGGCACCATCATGACCACATGACCGTGTGTGTACATATGTTTTCTTTTTGTGCAGTTTGCCCTTACATAAGGGAGGTGATATGTACATTGCCTCTTCTTTTATTTAGTATGCACACCACCAATCGATTTATGGTGGAAGGGTAAACTGGTCAGAACCGATATCTTAGTTGTGTATATAGTAAAAGATTGTTGTACATAAAAGAGGTTGATGTCTTTTTCATTTTTTTTGTGAAGAATGATAATTGTTTAATTATAATGAATTTACTTGCGGGTGTAGGAGTTGAGGGCTAGACCATGCTCTTTAGTCTATGCATCTTTTTCTGGTGGTTCACAGGCTTGTATGTATAAGGTTTTTCAGGGACATTTTGTTAACCTTACACAAATTTAATTTTTATTTATATGATGCTTACTTGAACTTGATCAGACCAACGGATAATTAAAAATGGCTCGAAGAAAATTCACAATACTGGTAATAAAATTGGAATCCTAAATGCCAGACCCTTGATCATACCTCAAAATTGAATAAGAAGTTAGAAAGGAGATGTGGCTTATTCAATTTTGAGGTATGATCTAGCTTCTTCCTGCAAACCGCAAAATACAAAAAAAATGTACCTAAACTGAAAAAGGTTTTGGAATGAAGAAGAAAGGATTGAGTTATAGGAAATCATTACATGCTGTTAGGAAGATTCTTGTGACACAAGTAGCATTGGTTTTGGGAATGTCTTGCATGAATTTATGAGTCTGCATATCCACAGATTGCATGAAATCATTACATGCTGTTAGGAAGATTCTTGTGACACAAGTAGCATTGGTTTTGGGAATGTCTTGCATGAATTTATGAGTCTGCATATCCACAGATCGCATATACTCTACTTAGTTATCAGTAAAACTTTATATAAGATTTATGGACCATACTTAATAGATAACAACTTGAGGCATAATATCTTCTTGGATGTCTTTACTGTGAATCTTGTTTATTCTTGCAGTTAGATGGATATGGGGCCAGTAATATCTTGATTCTCTTGCTGACAAAGTGCATGCTAAGGTTAGTTCTTTTGAGAGACTGTAACAATCGATTAGTTTAAAATGGGCATGTTATTATGTAGAAGAATGAAGAATATCAAACTTACAAGAGAAAATACAGAATAAATTACACCATAATAGTATAGCACATTACAAGATGGACATGGCAAAGAGATGGTTATAACGAGTTCACGACACAAGAGAAATGCCAGCAACAAGCAAGTCATCTGCTAAAATCTTGTTTGCTGCTTCCGACGGATGAAATCCATCCCAAAACACATATTCTGAAGCGTTTTTGCACGTTCCTGGTGACTTCTTGTTGCATAGATACGACGTCTCCACCAACCCTGTACCACAACACGCCTTCCTTGCTTCAAAGAACCCTGCAATAATATCAACAGTTACACCAGTATATGTAGAATGTCACTATCAAGCTTTCGGTGATATTTTGTATGTGATAATCTTAATCAGTTTTCTAGTAGTGTATGCATACAGAATTAAATGTTTCTATGATGTACCATAATCTGTAGGTTTTTGAGTGAGGTCAAGAAGAGGATGGTAGATATCCAACACAACAAGATTAAGGCCCGAGAGTTTCGACTTGAGAGTTAGAGATGTCGCGTTGAGCATTTTGTTGAAGTGATCCGCTACAGAATTCATCTTGGTAACACACTCGTTGCTATCTTCACCAAATATTGTAATGGATGCTGGTAAACAACCAATTGGCGGTAATGTCGATACCCCAATCTTTCTTGCTCCTAGCTGATATAATTCCTGTGACAAGTATTTTTAAACTTATTCATTATTCTTATCATGTTCAAATTTACAAAATACCTAAAGAAATTATTGTCATATCAAAATTTTAAAAATTAGAGTAAAGTACACGGATGGTCCCTGTGGTTTACCAAAATTTTGGATTTGGTCCCTAGCGTTTCAAAAGTACATGGATGGTCCCCGTGGTTTGCACTTTGTAACGCATTTAGTCCCCGGCCAACAAATTTAATAGTTTTAGAAGGTCCAAGTTAGAATCTAAATGTGTTACAAAGTGCAAACCACATGTACTTTTGGCAAAGTTTGGGGACTAAATGCGTTACAAAATGCAAACCCCATGGACCAAATCCAAAATTTTGGTAAACCACAGGAACCATCTGTGTACTTTACTCTAAAAATTAACTTGATGTCCAGTTCAACTGTTTTGACTCTTGACCCATAACATGATGGTTCAAATGTACAGAGTTTAAAATTAGTCAACTTGACCAGTTATGTAGCCGGTTTCCGGTCTGGTTCGGAGAAGATTGTTGTTGTAAAGCCATTTACCTGGATGAAGTGAGAATAGGCTTGGATAAGGATGTCGGAGAACTGCTCAGGCGTGTAGACTTCGTAAAGGAGTGGATTGACATAATAATTCTGGACAAAATCACTGCTTCCTGAGCTAATCAGGTAGATCGAACCATTGATTATCGATGTTGCATTCAACTGCCCTGCAATCCCGACTAGCTTCGTTTGGTATTCCTTATAGTACCCAAGCTGCTTGCTCAATGGAATTGTATTCTACATTCATTTTTCAACAATTTTGACATCTTTAGAACAATGTATAAGTTTGTTACATATCATAAGTTGCGATAGAGATCAAGGGACGTCTGGCCATACATATAGCTCGGCGGTGGTCTCATAATATCCAGAGCCACCGGACGCGAAGTTGGCTCCAAGCAAGAGGTTCTTTCCGTTGGCTTCTTTGCTTAGTATAGGTGGAGGGTATGAAGTGAATCCAAGATTCTCACCTGCACCAAAAATAATGGAATTCTCTCGTGAACCCAGTGACGAACTCATGAATATTTATCATCAGATACACGGGTCCACCTTGTTGCGGATACACTGGTCCGCCCTCGTGCATTATCTACACATGCATGATGCATACATACAAATGGCATGGAAAAGATTGAGGATACTTGTTTACCTGTAAAATCAGATGCCAGTTTTCCGTTACAAAACCGTCCAGTTACTTGGTGGTTGATGAAGTCTCTACCATAAGGTGGGAAATTAGACTTGACGATGGTTTCGAGGTAGTTGTTGTTTCCGGCATCAAATACGGAGTCTCCGAATATGAACAATGCTGGAACTAATGGCTGACTGTACGCTTTCAAACTTGATAACACTAAAAACACCAAGATAAACACAAAAATAAGATCAAATTTCAAATATGAGGCTTCAAAAATGCCCATTTCACTTGTTTTTTTTTCTTTCAAAGAGGAAACAAGCGAGTGTAATTGTGTTTGTTTAAAAGATAGTTGAAATTTATAGAAAAATAAATATAATATTTAATTTGACATGGTGCTGTTATTTCAATTGCTCTTTGGTGTCTAATTATTATTATTATTTTAGAAGCATAATTCAGAGATTAAAGGTTTAATTGGATGAGTAACTAAACGAGATTAAAATAATTAAAAGATGTAAATTTTAGTTGTATAAAATTGAATTAGTTAGATATCCTGATTTACACTTCAAAATAATTCTTGTTCTTTTGTCAATATAGGGTTTGTTTAACCTATAACATTTTATTTATTTATTTCCCAAAAGTTTAATAAAAACAAATTATGGTAGTTCCAACCTCTAAATAATTTCTTCGACTCTAGCTTGTTGGAGAACTTTCTTCCACAATGGTGAGTACAAAGTCGTTTTTTCTAATAAAAGAAGTTATTAATTGATGAGTAGAATCCGATTATAGTTATTAATTTAAAAAACACATTCACAAAGTTTGTTATTACGCCGAAAACTTATTACTCTCAAGATCGTGTTTCTTGTATATTATTTTGTTTGATAAATGGTTAATGTAGACTAAGATATGTGCTTATGTAGTACCATCTTATGTTTTTTTCTTCAAGTTATTTTTACCCGAATTAATGATATATAGTGTCATAATGAAATAAATGGATACTTAGGGTTTGTTTGCCGTAAGATAATTGAATAAACAAGGTAATGAAATGGACGAGTGAATGAAAATGACGAATAAAACAAATGGATCATTACTATTCTATTGTCATGTTTGTTTACCTTATGAAAATGAAATGAATCATTACTTCGTGATGTTTGACAGACACGAATATATTTTATGAAAAATAAAATATGTTTAACTAATAAATTTATTTTATGGGTCGAGTCATAATTCTGGTTATGGGTCAGGGCATTGATCGGGCGTGGGTTGGGCCATGGTTCGGGTCATGAGACAGGGTGTGGAAAGGTCATGGTTTGGGTCATGGGCGGGACATGGTTCGGGTCAATTTTCGAGCCATGGGTCGGACATGGGCAGGGCCATGGTTTGGGTCATGGGACGTGCCATGGTTCGGGTCATAGGGCAGGAGGGCATGGGTCGGGTCAAGCGACTGGACATTGTTCGGGTCATGGGTTGGGTCATTGTTCGGGTCATGTGTCTAGGCATGGGTCGAGTCATGTGTCTAGGCATGAGTCAGGTCAAGGGTCGGGTCATGGATCAGGCATTGGGTCGAGTCATGGTTTCGGTCATGAGTCGGGTCGTGGGTATGGGCATGGTCGGACCATGGTTTGGGTCATTAATTAAACAAAATCATTCCATTATTTAAATGAATGAAAAAAAAAACACCCATCTCCATGGATTGAAAATTATTAGAAGGAAAATAATCATATTTCTTATGTAATCGTTCATTCCATTCATATTTGATTACCAAACATATTTTGTTTCATTTAAACGTAATAATTAATTACATTCCAACATACATTCATGTATATCAAACCAGGGCCGTCCCTGAGATTTCGGGGGCCTTGTACGACTAAAAAAAATGGGCCCCTAAATATCTAAAATATAAAGTTAAATATATTTAAAAAAAAATTCATTAATACAATGAAAATTGTAGTTGATGGAGTTATGGAGTAATTGTCCTATATTTTTTTTTATTCGGTAAAATAGTTAATTTGGACATGACCCAACGATAGAGTAATTGTTAATGGGTTTTTATACTCAGTTTATATGGCCCATAAGTTAATTATTAATTGTAATTTGTACATAGATCTGTTAATTTTTTTAAACTCAGTTTATATTAAATATATTTTTATATAGTATATACATATAGTTTATAATTTTAGCCCCTCGAAAAATCGGGCCGTGAGCGGTCGCACACCGCGCACATGCTCAGGGCCAACCCTGTATCAAACACTAGTATAGTGTTTATTCCCATACAAATAATACAGGTTCAGTTCTCATAAAATTAATAATAAGTAGATTGTACGGCTCATGAGGAAACGAAAAAAAGATAATTTTTACGAGTATTCGTCTAAAAAATCTAGCATATTGATTGTTGGTGATAGGGGTGTTCATTTTACCCGAAACCTGAATACCGAACCCGACCCAAATTAACCCGAACCCGATTAATATGGAACCCGAACCCGTTTAAGATGGAACCCGAACCCGAAGATAGTATTCGGTTTGGTAATTAGGTTAAAAAAAGGTTAATCGGATTAACCCGAATAATAATAAAAATGTATTTTATTATTAATAGTTATTTGTGGGGTGAGGCGGTGAGGCATGCGGTGTTTATATTGAACCGGGTTCCCACCAAAGCATTGAAGAATATGACACCATATGAGGCTTGGAGAGGGTTTAAACCAAATATTAGTCATTTACGAGTTTTTATATGTCGAGGGCACATGAAAACTCCTCCGGTGAATCTAAAGAAATTAGATGATCGGAGCCGCATCGTTGTTAACCTTGGTACCGAACCTGGTAGCAAAGCCTACGTCTATATGACCCGGCTCAAAACTGTGTTTACGTTAGTCGTGACGTAGAATTTGAAGAATCTAAAGGTTACGATTGGACTGAGTATATGAGCAACATTGAGTCAAAAACCGGACTGGAGTGGGTTGAGTTCGTAATCTACCCGAGTAATGAAGCAACAAACAACCAGACATCAAATGTCAATTCTGGGCCGATTCAATGTGAGCCGCAAAGCCCAGGAAATCCAGCCCATCAAGTCGCCGATCCAGCCGGCCGAAGCAGCTCAAAACAGCGCACAACGGGAAGCGTCGAAACCGATCATGAAGCTCCTAATGATTTTGGATTAAGACATGCATCAAGTAGCCAAGGAACAAATGATTTTTTATGTTTATTTTATTTCACTTTTTTTTAATATATGATTGGAAACGGACAAGCGGACGTGAAGGTGAAAATTTGAAAAGTGAACATTGTTAATGAGTTTATTGGTTGATACGATTTGTCGTTTTTTTAGTTTATACGATTGGTTGATACACTTTGGTTTTATGCTTATTTTATTTGATGTTGTTTTAGTTAATATACGTGTTTAGTGCATGAGTTTGAACGAAAAATCATATTGAGAGTGTTTTTATTTGACATTTTGTGATTATTATTTAATACATATCATGTTAAGTTAAATAATAAAGTTTGCGTTGCAACTTGTATTTAGAAACCCGAATACCGATTAACCCGACCCGAATAACCCGAAAACGATTAACCCGAATCTTATTTGGGTCGGTAAACGGGTAGGATTCTTATAACAAAAAACCCGAATAACCCGAACCGAATAACCCGAAACCCGATTAAAAAACCCGATAAACACCCCTAGTTGGTGATACACACGCTCTCACGCGAGACTTGCTGACGTTCTCATCGTGGTCATTGGTCAAACCTTTCCTGTGGGTTTCCTTTGTCCTGGTTTTTGTTGTCGGTGCCATTGGCATTATATTTGATTTTCTTAAAAAGGTAAATAGAAAATTTTAATGGGAATTCAGATTAATTAATACACCATCTAAAACTTATACACCATATTAATTAACCTATGAACCCTACTATAAAAAAGAGAAGATAGAGGTGCACGAAAATCCAGGGAGGCTTATTAAAATTGTTGACTTTGTCTTTTTCTCATATACCTTCCTATCATACATTTTTTAAATATTATTTTATTTCCTTTTATTCTCTCAACTTATTATTTTTATGTTATTCTAAAAATCAGTTTTTTTTATCAAAAAAGTGTTATTGAAAAACTTATTTACTAAAATTGGTGATTTGAATATTATTTACTAAAATGGATGTTTTTTGAAAATCTCTTCTTTCTCATTCCTAATCTCATTAAATAATAAACATTTTTATTTGAAAAAAGTTGATGAAAAATTTTCTAATAAAATTAAAAAAGGAAAATTTGTTGGGTCATGATATTTTACAAAAAGTTTTTTAAATATTTTATAACTCTTTTATAAATGTTTTCTTTTAACTTTTTTCTAAAATGTTTTCTAGGATAGACATGTTTTTAGTATTTTATAAAAAAAAATATTCCATTTGAAATTACTTTTTGTAAACGTTTTTGTCAAAACCGAACTGAACCATGCACACCCTAATATTTACACATATATTTTGCATACATATATATTTGGTTCTAAGATAACACTAAATATTTAACGTAATAGATTTCATTTTCGAAACTAATTGCATAAACTTGGGTTTTTTACGATTAAAATCGAACATATTCAAATGTTTGGTTTGAAAAAAAAAACGTTTTAGTTTTAATGCAATAGATTCCATTCCAATCTAAAAAACATTTTAAACAAAAAAGTTAAAGTAAACATTTAAAAACATAAAACATTAAATAGGAGTTTATTCAATAAAATTAGAAGTAAGAAAAATGAAATTTTCAAAAAACACCTATTTTGATAAATATTAAAAAAAAAATAGTTAGTTTTTTTTATTTATATAACTTATATCAAATAGTTAAATATAAACATAAATAAAATAATATTTATTTTTTTAGTAAATTGTACTTATTATTTATAAAACAATTTTTAATCATGATTCATAAAGAAACAAAGAAACCAAAATTTATTAAATTGGTATGATTGATCATCAAATAAGTTATCTCAAATGTCACGTCAAATTATGTAAAATGCTTAATATAAAGGTGTATGAATCATGGTTCACGATTTTAATTTAAAACAAAATATCAAATGACGCAGGTCATAAGTCACTTCAATTGTGTTAGATTATCTATAACTTTTAGATACTGAATTTTAATAAGCTATAACTAATGACATTTTTGAGATTACTTTTTGAGCTTATTATTAACTTTTTTAAAAAGTTAATAAGTTAAAGGTTTGTCTGGGTAAATAAAAAAGAGATGAAAAAATAGAAAGAAATAAGGAGTTTTCAAGAACTAACTCTCACTTAATTTTTAAAACTACTTATTAACTTTTTGTAAAAGTTAATAAGTAGTTTTCAAAAGTAATCCCAAACACCCCATACAACACATAATTTATTTATAAACTTTAGTTTAAAAGTTCACATGACCTTCCGTACTAAATTCCTACTTATTCAAACTCATTTTAACATTCATTTAACACGTTGCACTTATTCTTACAAACATGTTTATGAATACCGAGAGCTACCGACAAGTTAAACCAGAAAATTATTGGTGGTGTTAGGTTTGATTATGAGCTAATGGAAAAATCTATAATTAATCGGCTACTCTTTAAGTGAATCAGTTAAAACCCACATAAAGTCTTTATGAGGGCATCTTGATAGTAAATGATGTATTTCTTTCATCAACTGGTGAGAGTCTGAATCGTGTTTTGTGTAGTATGCATGTTTGATGGTGTTAGTTAATTGTAACATCCCAAAATAAATAGAAACCCAAATAAAGGAAACAAAGTGGGCTTGGCCAAAGTTTCGGCCCATGGGCCCGAAAAATGACAGGGAGCCTTCATAGCAGCAGCCATCAGCCTCTCCCTCATTCACCACACTTGTCACGCAAGTTTCTAGTGAGAGAAAGAGAGAGTGAGAGTTTGGGTCTAGAGAGAGAAAGCTCGGGATCAAGCTCAAAGTCTCGAGGATTGTTGCTCAACATCTCTGGAGCATAAAGAAACGAGAAGGAAGCTGTAACAGGTAATTATTATGCCTAAATCTGAGTTTTTGTAACTTTCGGGTTTCGGGTTAATAATCGAGTAAAGGTTTAGATTTTTACGTGTGAAACTGGAAACAAACCACGGGTTTGGGTTCATGGGGGAAAATGGAACATCTCGAACGTAAAAAGTTCAAAGCTTGATCGATTAGAACAAAGGGACCAGATCTAGGGTTCTGTTTGGGGAGGAAGACTGCACAGTCGAAACTACTAGTTTCGATATGGACGCATCTATCGAAACTACCTAGTTTCGACAGGGGCAGACCCATCGAAACTACCATAGTTTCGATATAGACCCAAGACCTTAACTAAGAATTTTTATAAGTCATACGACTCGAAACTACTTAGTTTCGATAAGAAGCAGTGACTCGAAACTACTTAGTTTCGATAAGAAGCAGTGACTCGAAACTACTTAGTTTCGATAAGAAGCCAGGGCTCGAAACTACATAGTTTCGATAAGGAGCCAGGACTCGAAACTACCTAGTTTCGATAATGAAACCATGACCCGAAACATCTGAGTCAAGCCTAGTAATGTCTAAGTGTCCCCTAGGAACACAGCCTTACGCCTATGACTTGATTATACAGATTGTGGGTGACCATAGTGACATTCAGGAACCGGCTAGGTGTAAACAGAAACGATTCATCTGGTGAGTTCTTATTGCCCTTTTTCCTAATGGTTTTGGGCTGGCATGCATACTGGTATAGTATTTTATAAAAATGTTATTTTTATAAAATGAAAGGCAAAGTATAGTATTTTATAAAAATGTTATTTTTATAAAATGAAAGGCAAAGTATAGTATTTTATAAAAATGTTATTTTTATAAAATGAAAGATAAAGAACAGAAGAGCATAGTATTATCTTTTAAACAAGTTTTTGAAAGATAACAATGAGCTAAAGAAAGAACGATAAAGGAGCCGTACTTCGGTACAGCTCGACAGTGACAGTGACAGTGACAGTGACAAATACCATGTTATATGCTTATGTGTTAATATGTGTTATTTGTCTATATGAAAGTTATGTGATTGCATTTCTATTTGTGTAATAGTGTAATTGCATTGCATAATAGTTGCATAGTAGAAAGTCCTGCAGGCATGCTAAAGTAGAAGTCTCACCCTGAGGTGTGAGCAATGCTAAAGGAGTCTTACACTTCGGCGTAAGCAATGCTAAAGGAGTCTTACACTTCGGTGTAAGCAATGCTAAAGGAGTCTTCACTTCGGTGTAAGCGAGAAAGTCTCACCCTGAGGTGTGAGCAATGCTAAAGGAGTCTTGCACTAACGTGCAAGCGAGAAAGAAAGTCCCACCCTGAGGTGTGGGCAGCGCTAAAGTAAAAGTCTTACCCTGAGGTGTAAGCAAGATAGGGATCTGGTCCTCGGACCACGATCCATATGTGATAGTTAAAGTATGATAAAGTCACTTGTCAAGTATAAGTGAAATGATAGACAGAGTACAGTGGGACACCCTAACGGGTTTCCTTAAAGATAAAGTTTTAATGACAGATAATAACGTAACAGATTTATAACTGTAACGTTGTAAAGTTTTAAAGTAATAGTTAAAAGTTTATTTTAAAGAAAGTGAGAGTAAAGCTTATTTTATTTTAATAAAACTAAGCTACCAAAGATAAAGTTTACAGTTTAAAGTAAAGAGAGAACTCACCAGCGTTAGCTGACTTTTAGTATGCATGACAGGTAGAAAGGGTAAAGCGAAAGAAAAGTGAAAGAGCCGTGGGGCTGGATAGTATGGACTTCGGGCTGCAGCACTGAAGACTGACATTTCCAATCCTGATAGTTCATGTTATAGACAATATTTCATGTTATAGTTTGATGAATGATTTGAATTAAAGACTTCCGCTGTAATAGATTCTGATTTCCGGTTTAAGAACTATGTTTGCTATGTTGTGTGCCAACTATGAGATGTACCCGTTTTGGGGCGTTTCAAGTTGGTATCAGAGCCATAGTTTGAGAGATTCAGACATTTGCGATAATGTCTGAACTTAAACTGAGAATGGGACAAAGCAAAGGAAGGAAAGGAATGTCAGTCCGAGCAGCCCGTCCATGGAAAGATAGTAGACAGAAGGTAGTCAATGTCCTTACATAGAACATAGACAATAATGCCTTAGTACAGATAGTAGACAGAAGGTAGTCAATGTCCTTACATAGAACATAGACAGTAATGCCTTAGTACAGATAGCAGAAAGTGGGTGCTTTAGCATAAATAGTACATAGTACATGCCTTAGCACAGACAGTAGATAGTACGTGCCTTATAGTAGAAACTCTGAACTTGGATGCAAATGTTACTCGGAAAGGAAATGTTCAGAACCCGAGTAGTAAAGTAAATTAGTAATTTCATACCGGTCTCTGTAATTAGTAATTTACAGTACTCGAGGTGTTCTAAATTGTTACCTATCTTGATAACACGAGCTATCTTTGTCCACAGTAGACACTAAATGGCTAGAGCAAAGAGAGGAGGTCGCACTGGGGGTCGTACTGGTCGTCGAGGCCGACCTCCAGGTAACCGGAACCGTCCTGAAGAAAGTGAGCACTCCCGCAACGAAGCTGAATCGGTGCATGTGGAGCTTAATGATAGTGGGAACCATGTGTCGGCTCCTAACAATGCCCCTAATGAGGAGCTTGAGTTGGAACCGATTGTGAAAGAAGCTATAGCGGCAGAGGTTACTTCAATCTTGAAGAAAGTTCTACCAGAAGCATTGGGCGAGGCCCTTAAAGAGTTTAATATAGGGAAGAAAGAAACGAAAGAGGAAAGCAGCAAGAGACTTGGAGTCACTGACAGTGATGATTCTGATTGTGAAATGGCAACCCGGGGTTGCAACTATAAGTCCTTTCGGGGGTGTGACCCGCCGAAGTATGATGGACGGAAAGATGCTGTTGCCACTTTTGAGTGGATAGAGAGAATGAATGGGGTGATCAACATTAGTGAGTGCCGTGATGATCAAGCGGTCAAGTTTGCCGCTCACTCATTCACTAATGAGGCATTAAGCTGGTGGAGATCGATCGAAAGAATCAAGTCTTCCGCTGAGATGAAAAAGATGAAATGGGACGACATGAAAAAGCTGCTAATCACTAAGTTCTGCCCGCAGAACGAGATTGACAGAGTTGAGAGGGAATTTCTGGGGCTCTGTGCTGGTAGTATGACTCATCGCCAGTATACCTCCAAATATCAAGAGTTGGCTCAGCTGGTTCCACATCTGGTGGACACTGAGGAAAAGAGGATTAAGTACTACATCAAGGGACTACCACAGAAAGTCCGTGTGCACGTGAAAGCTAATGCTCCCACGAGTTTTGAATCTGTGGTATCACTTGCTGGGATAGTTTATGATGACTTCGAATCCGCAGACCCACTGCCTACTGAGAAGAAAGTGACCAATGCCGTTAAACGGCCAGCTAAAGAGTGGGCGGGGCCGGAGACGAAGAAACTGAGGATTGAAGATGGGGTTGAATGTGCTAAGTGTGGCAGGAAGCACTCGGGCGAGTGCCGAGTTGGGTTAAATATGTGCTATAGGTGCGGAAAGACCGGACACTACTCTCGAGAGTGTCCCGGGGCACAGTCTTGTTATAACTGCGGGATACCTGGCCACATGGCCAAAGACTGTCGGAAACCCAAGGCTACTGGCACCGAGAAGGGTAAAGAACCTGAGAAGCCGAAGGCAAGGACCCGGGCGTATGCACTGACACAGGAGGAGGCTAGGGGAGACCCAGATGTTGTGTCAGGTACGTTCATCCTTGACCACACTTATGTTTCAGTATTATTTGATTCGGGTGCCAGTAGGAGTTTTATATCATCTTCTAAGTGTAAAAGAATGAAATGCAAAGTTACTAGAGTAGAGCAGGACTTTAATGTGGAAACCGCAGTGGGCAAGACCACGATAGTAAGTGAATTGGTAGATAATTGCACGATAAAGATTAATGGCCATAGATTCCCAGTTAGGTTGTATGTTATGACCTTGGGAGGATTCGATATAGTTTTGGGTATGGATTGGTTAGCTGCCAACGAAGCCCGGATAATATGTAGACGAAAGATAGTTCAGCTCAAAGCTCCAGACGGTGGCGAGGTTTTGGTGTACGGGGATCGCGACGGTTCACTAACGAACGTCATATCAATGATAAAGGCAGAGAAGTATATAGGGCGCGGATGCGAGGCCTACCTGGCCTATGTGATAGACAATGATGTAAAGGTGAGAGAGTTAAAAGACGTACCAGTTGTATGTAATTTTTCGGGGGTGTTTCCTGAGGAGTTGCCTGGGTTACCACCTGACCGGGAGACAGAGTTCCAGATAGACTTAGTGCCAGGTGCCCAGCCCGTGGCTAAAGCACCGTACCGACTTGCACCTCTGGAGATGAAAGAGCTGATGGTACAGTTGGAAGAACTTTTGGATAGAGGATTTATCAGACCAAGCATTTCTCCATGGGGTGCTCCGGTTCTGTTCGTAAAGAAGAAAGATGGTGCCATGAGAATGTGCATCGACTACAGAGAGTTGAACAAGCGTACAGTAAAGAACAAATATCCGCTACCAAGGATCGATGATCTGTTCGACCAACTACAGGGCGCCAGATGGTTCTCCAAGATCGATCTGCGGTCGGGATATCATCAGTTAAAGGTAAGAGAAGAGGACATACCTAAGACAGCGTTTCGCACGCGTTATGGGCATTACGAGTTTCGCGTGATGTCTTTCGGCTTGACGAACGCTCCGGCAGCATTCATGAGTATGATGAACCAGGTGTGTAGACCGATGCTAGATAGGTCGGTGATAGTGTTTATAGACGACATACTCATTTATTCGAAAAGTGAAGGTGATCATGCTTGTCATCTTCGAGAAGTACTAGAGACGCTACAAAAAGAAAAGTTGTATGCCAAGTTCTCCAAATGCGCGTTCTGGCTTAAGGAAGTCCAATTCTTAGGTCACGTTATCAACGCAGACGGCATTATGGTTGACCCGGCTAAGATAGAGGCAGTACAGGAATGGGAAACCCCGAAGACGCCAACCGAGATTCGGAGTTTTCTGGGATTGGCAGGTTACTATCGAAGGTTCATTCAGGACTTCTCGAGAATAGCTTCGCCACTGACAAAGTTGACACGTAAAGAAGTAAAGTACGAATGGGGTCAGGCTCAGTCCAAAGCATTTGAAGAGTTAAAGAAGAAGTTGACCCAAGCCCCAGTGTTAGCACTACCCGACGGTAACGAGGACCTGGTGGTATATTCTGACGCATCGGGACAAGGGTTAGGGTGTGTTTTGATGCAGAGGGGAAAGGTGATCGCGTATGCGTCACGACAGCTAAAGATCCACGAAATTAACTACCCGACTCACGATTTGGAGCTCGCGGCAGTTGTTTTTGCGTTAAAGATTTGGAGGCATTACCTCTACGGGGTGAAATGCACGATTTATTCGGATCACAAGAGCTTGAAGTATTTCTTCGAACAGAAAGACCTGAATATGCGGCAAAGGCGGTGGTTAGAATTGCTGAAAGACTATGACTGTGAGATCCTATACCACCCGGGAAAGGCGAATGTGGTCGCTGATGCCCTAAGTCGTAAGGAGAATCATTCTCCTATTAGGGTAAAAGCGTACCAGTTAGTGATAACCCCAGATTTTATGACAGAGCTAGAAGCAGCACAGAAGGAAGCACTAAAGGAAGAGAACATAAAGAAAGAAAGAATGGTCGGTCAACAGACAAAGTTAGAGTTAAACACTCATGGAGTGAGGACCAGGTGTGGTCGCATGTGGGTACCGAAGGGCGGAGAGCTTAGGGCCAAAGTACTTGACGAGGCCCATAAGTCTCGATATTCCATCCACCCAGGAACCACGAAAATGTACCAGGATTTGAAGAAAGAGTATTGGTGGCCTAACATGAAGAATGATGTGACCGGATATGTAAGCAAGTGTCTGACTTGCTCACAAGTTAAAGCAGAGCATCAGAAACCGTACGGGAAGATCCAGCCTCTGGAAATACCCGAATGGAAGTGGGAGCGTATCACCATGGACTTTATTACAAAGCTGCCCCGCACAGCAAAAGGCCATGATACGATTTGGGTTATAGTGGATCGTCTGACAAAGAGTGCACATTTCTTGCCAATTCGCGAAACGTATTCATCTGAGAAGTTGGCAGAAGTATTTATCAATGAAATTGTCTCTCGACATGGCGTACCGTTATCAATTGTATCTGACCGGGACACCCGATTTACATCGAGGTTCTGGAAAAGATTTCACGAGTCAATGGGTACAAGACTGAACATCAGCACGGCTTATCATCCACAGACGGATGGTCAATCAGAAAGGACCATCCAGACGTTAGAGGATATGCTCCGCGCATGCATTATAGACTTCGGTGGCAGTTGGGATAGTCACCTACCGTTGGCAGAATTCTCCTACAACAACAGTCACCACACCACGATTGGTATGCCGCCCTACGAAATGTTGTATGGTAGAAGATGCCGAACCCCGGTCTGTTGGGGCGAGGTAGGACAGAAAGAGTTGGGGAGTTTAGAGGTAGTCACAACAACCTCTGAAAAGATTGACCAGATCAAGGCCAGAATGAAAGCTGCACAGGACCGTCAAAAGTCCTACGCGGATAAAAGGCGAAGACCAATCAAATTCAAGGTCGGGGATCAAGTACTATTGAAAGTATCTCCCTGGAAGGGGATCATACGATTCAGAAAGAGAGGGAAGTTAAGCCCAAGATTCGTCGGGCCTTTCAAAATACTAGCACGGGTTGGTGAAGTCGCTTACCGGTTAGAATTACCTGATGAGCTGAGTGGAATTCACCCAACCTTCCACGTGTCGCACTTGGGCAAGTGCCTGGCCGACGAATCGGCACACGTGACACTTGACGACATCGAGATAGATAATAGCCTCAATTACATCGAGGAACCCGTCGCCATATTAGACAGGAAAGAAAAGCGGTTACGGAATAAAGTGATACAGTTAGTCAAAGTACAATGGAAGCATCGTAAAGGTTCGGAAGCTACATGGGAAACCGAGACAGAAATGAAAGAGTCGTACCCGCACCTGTTTGACTTATAACAGGTTTCGAGGACGAAACCTTTCGTAAGAGGGGTAGACTTGTAACATCCCAAAATAAATAGAAACCCAAATAAAGGAAACAAAGTGGGCTTGGCCAAAGTTTCGGCCCATGGGCCCGAAAAATGACAGGGAGCCTTCATAGCAGCAGCCATCAGCCTCTCCCTCATTCACCACACTTGTCACGCAAGTTTCTAGTGAGAGAAAGAGAGAGTGAGAGTTTGGGTCTAGAGAGAGAAAGCTCGGGATCAAGCTCAAAGTCTCGAGGATTGTTGCTCAACATCTCTGGAGCATAAAGAAACGAGAAGGAAGCTGTAACAGGTAATTATTATGCCTAAATCTGAGTTTTTGTAACTTTCGGGTTTCGGGTTAATAATCGAGTAAAGGTTTAGATTTTTACGTGTGAAACTGGAAACAAACCACGGGTTTGGGTTCATGGGGGAAAATGGAACATCTCGAACGTAAAAAGTTCAAAGCTTGATCGATTAGAACAAAGGGACCAGATCTAGGGTTCTGTTTGGGGAGGAAGACTGCACAGTCGAAACTACTAGTTTCGATATGGACGCATCTATCGAAACTACCTAGTTTCGACAGGGGCAGACCCATCGAAACTACCATAGTTTCGATATAGACCCAAGACCTTAACTAAGAATTTTTATAAGTCATACGACTCGAAACTACTTAGTTTCGATAAGAAGCAGTGACTCGAAACTACTTAGTTTCGATAAGAAGCAGTGACTCGAAACTACTTAGTTTCGATAAGAAGCCAGGGCTCGAAACTACATAGTTTCGATAAGGAGCCAGGACTCGAAACTACCTAGTTTCGATAATGAAACCATGACCCGAAACATCTGAGTCAAGCCTAGTAATGTCTAAGTGTCCCCTAGGAACACAGCCTTACGCCTATGACTTGATTATACAGATTGTGGGTGACCATAGTGACATTCAGGAACCGGCTAGGTGTAAACAGAAACGATTCATCTGGTGAGTTCTTATTGCCCTTTTTCCTAATGGTTTTGGGCTGGCATGCATACTGGTATAGTATTTTATAAAAATGTTATTTTTATAAAATGAAAGGCAAAGTATAGTATTTTATAAAAATGTTATTTTTATAAAATGAAAGGCAAAGTATAGTATTTTATAAAAATGTTATTTTTATAAAATGAAAGATAAAGAACAGAAGAGCATAGTATTATCTTTTAAACAAGTTTTTGAAAGATAACAATGAGCTAAAGAAAGAACGATAAAGGAGCCGTACTTCGGTACAGCTCGACAGTGACAGTGACAGTGACAGTGACAAATACCATGTTATATGCTTATGTGTTAATATGTGTTATTTGTCTATATGAAAGTTATGTGATTGCATTTCTATTTGTGTAATAGTGTAATTGCATTGCATAATAGTTGCATAGTAGAAAGTCCTGCAGGCATGCTAAAGTAGAAGTCTCACCCTGAGGTGTGAGCAATGCTAAAGGAGTCTTACACTTCGGCGTAAGCAATGCTAAAGGAGTCTTACACTTCGGTGTAAGCAATGCTAAAGGAGTCTTCACTTCGGTGTAAGCGAGAAAGTCTCACCCTGAGGTGTGAGCAATGCTAAAGGAGTCTTGCACTAACGTGCAAGCGAGAAAGAAAGTCCCACCCTGAGGTGTGGGCAGCGCTAAAGTAAAAGTCTTACCCTGAGGTGTAAGCAAGATAGGGATCTGGTCCTCGGACCACGATCCATATGTGATAGTTAAAGTATGATAAAGTCACTTGTCAAGTATAAGTGAAATGATAGACAGAGTACAGTGGGACACCCTAACGGGTTTCCTTAAAGATAAAGTTTTAATGACAGATAATAACGTAACAGATTTATAACTGTAACGTTGTAAAGTTTTAAAGTAATAGTTAAAAGTTTATTTTAAAGAAAGTGAGAGTAAAGCTTATTTTATTTTAATAAAACTAAGCTACCAAAGATAAAGTTTACAGTTTAAAGTAAAGAGAGAACTCACCAGCGTTAGCTGACTTTTAGTATGCATGACAGGTAGAAAGGGTAAAGCGAAAGAAAAGTGAAAGAGCCGTGGGGCTGGATAGTATGGACTTCGGGCTGCAGCACTGAAGACTGACATTTCCAATCCTGATAGTTCATGTTATAGACAATATTTCATGTTATAGTTTGATGAATGATTTGAATTAAAGACTTCCGCTGTAATAGATTCTGATTTCCGGTTTAAGAACTATGTTTGCTATGTTGTGTGCCAACTATGAGATGTACCCGTTTTGGGGCGTTTCATTAATAGAAGTAAATTAGCAGTGGCGGATCTACCTTGTAGACGGTGGGTAGACCGACACTCATGAAAAAAAAGTGTTCATGTGTTTTTTAAGAGAAATGAATAAACATTACATTCTAATCATTTTCTTATATTTTATAATTTTTTAAGATTGAAAAAATGTACGATTTATTTTGTTACTCATGTTCTAGCAATATTTAATGTTTCTGAACTGAACAATCTCCAATATTTGTATATATGTATCGTATCCCTATTATAATAAAAAACTAAATTTTGTGTCACTTGTTAACACCACATTCATTTTCCCCCAAAAACCACATTTACATCCTCCATATAATATTTCCATATTTAGCTCATTTAAAAAAAATAAAAATAAACATTTTACCAAATCAATTTCATCATTATAACCATTGACTCACATTTTTTTAAATTTATCATCAAAAGTGAATATTTTAAAAAAAGAATAAAAAATAGGATATTTTTAAAAAATGATTTTTTAAAGTTTATTATCTAAAAGCGAGTTTTTAAAATTTTATCACTAAAAAACTAAAATTTTAAATTTTACATATAAAATTTAAAAATACTATTTTTGTATTTTAAATAAATATGTGTTATAATAAAGTTTTCTAATATTTAAGTAGTAGTTTTTTTAACTAAGTTTGATATCAAATTTGTATAAAAAAATATGTTAACATATTTATCAATATAATCTTAACGTTTCCCCCCGTGTGTTAAACGGGGTTTAATACTAGTTACATATATACTTGCAATTCCTCTTGATTTAAACCTCCTAATTTGTTATTTTTATGCAAATTAGTTGTTCCATTTTTTTACCCAATTCACATTAACATTTTTATCTTCAACTTTGATCAATGTAATTACTTTTTCCGTTTGATCAATTAACTTACAATATAAAAAAGCTCGTTTACTCTTGCGTGTCTGCTCATGCTCGATATGTGAAACTCAAGTTTGAGGTTATTTATTAAATGAGTCCACTCGGGTTCGGACTCGAGCTCTTTAAGTTCGGCTTGATTTAAGTTTTTAACAAGCCACTTTCGAGTAACTTACAAGCGGCTCGACTCTTTTACCTTACCCTCTTGATGTTACATATTCTTAGCTTAAGATTACAGGAAAAATTACCTTAAAAAACACAGTTCTTATTGCAAAACAAAATATAACATAATGAACATATAAACATACTTTTAGTTCAAAGTTAAAGTATACGTCTTGTAACTATGTTGTTTTTTTTTTTTTTAATTTATACACCTACAAACAAAACTAGAAAAAGTATGTAAAATTAACTATTAATATATGTATTATTATTTACTAGTTTTATATGAATTTTGGAATATAAAATGTTTAGCAAGCATGTGCACTTAATTATTGGCATGACACTCCACGTGAACCACTTTCTTCTTATTCCTTCTTTACTTTGTTATTTTAGTATTTTTTATATTCAATCATTCTCGTCCCAGGACGTATAATTGAGATATAAAATTTATCTCTTTTGCTGATTATATACCGACATACTATTGTTACTATTTTCATGAATTTAATCATTACTAAGTTTAAACTATATATATAATGTTCTTTAACACGTTAAGACCATTCGTAGTAGTTTTAAAAATACGAATGTAATGTATCCCTTCAACTATGAGTATAAATCAATCAACCCCTTATACTTTTATTGACCGTCCTTGTTTGACTTTATTTCTAACAATCTCCATCTTAAAGTTAAATTCAGACTTTATCCAACGTCCAAAGCTCTCACATAAAAATCAAATTTAGACCCTGGCAGAGACTTATTGAGCCTTAGTTAGCATATCAACTAGATTCTCACTTGTATTAATTTCTTCAACTTCAACTTTCTTTGAATTAACCATATCCCTTATGAAGTGTAACCTCACATTGAAGCGTTTAGTTCTCTCATGAAACACACTATTTTTAGACAATTGAACAATACATTGGTTATCACAATACACCACCAAAATAGTCTGAATTCACTAAGTCAACTTCTAACTCTGTTACAAAACCCTTTAAACAAAGAGCTTCCTTGACTGATTTTCTTATGGAGTATACTCAGCCTCTGTTGTAGACAAAGATACAACTATTAAAGGAAACTATTATATTATTATTTATGCATTTATGTGTTTGATTAGTCAACCTTAAGTTTAGGAATGAATTAATGATTAGTGATTTTGTATTGATGGGGATCCACAATCATAGGAGACTTTTGTGGATCTCCCTCTCTTTATATTCGAATGTTTATACTGACAAATGAAACGAAGAAACCATTATCAAACATGGTAATCAGAGCCATAAACAAAACCTAAATTTTTTTTTTCTTTCATCCTTCGTTCACTTCATCTTCCTGGTTCTCCATCTTCACACTATGTCTTCACCCAATGCTTCCTTAGCCACCAATAATACAACCCCATCCGAAAAACCACCATTACATCCAGCCTACACTATCACAAACATCAACAATAAAATCAGAACTCTCGACGGCAAGAAAGTAACCTATTCATCTTGGGTTAAACTCTTCAAACTCCATGTTCGTGCCTACAAAGTTCTCCATCACATAGACGGCACCGAACCACCTGAAGAATCTGACCCGAAATTCCCTGCCTGGTCCGAACTCGATGCTCTCATCCTCCAATGGATATATAGCACTTTATCCGACAATCTTCTAGCCCGTGTCCTTGACACCGATATTACGGCTCGAGCCGCCTGGCTAAAGATCCAAGAAATCTTTGTCAACAACAAACACGCAAGAGCCGTCACACTTGAAACCAAATTCACAAACACTAATCTCAATTCTTGCTCGTCATTTGACGATTACTGCCAAACCTTGAAGGACCTCGCTGAGCAATTACGCGATGTCGATCAACCGGTCAATGAAAGCCGCCTGGTTATACAAATGGTACGTAGACTTCCCCTTGAATACGACACCATCGCGGCAATCATAAATCAAAGCAAACCGACATGGGATGAAGCTCGGAGCATGATTGAAGACGAGCAAACTCGGATCTCTGCTAGATCCAACAACAGTCGCAACACGGTACTGTTGCACTCGAATACCCCTGCTCAAACCGATTCAACCCGATCTCCTTATCCTAATGGCTATCGGGGCCGAAACTACGACCCGGCTAAAGCAGCTAGAGGCCGTGGCACCAACCGACAAGGAGCCACCAACCGTCCACCATCATACAATGGTGGCCGTGGTTCAATCTCTTGGGATGGTGGTCGTGGAAACAACTCTTGGCACACACATTATCAACACTCCTCGGTCTCACAACAACAACACAACATGGGCCAACAACCTTCCTCCCAACATCCCTGGACACCACCACCCACCTCTTATCCGTCTCATCCGACCCACTACCCTCAACAGTAAAATACAAATCTTCAACAATCACATCAGGCCCATTTAGCCCAACAGTCAACTCCAAACCCCCCTCCAGGTTTCGGTCAACAGAATGGAAATGCTCTCTGCCCAAGTGACATTGGTGTCGCTCTTTCTGCCATGAGTCTAAACTATCAAGAGCCTCACTGGAACATGGACTCCGGGGCCTCGTCGCACATCACATCCGATCCAGGTACTATACTAACCCCATCTTCATTACCTCCAAGTCCTATATTTGTTGGAAATGGCCAACGCCTACCGATCACTGGTTCCGGTCATGGCTTATACACCCTCCCAAATAAAACCTACAAACTTAATAACATCATTCACTCACCATCTGTTATCAAAAATCTTTTATCTGTTCGTAAATTCACAATTGATAACCAGGTTTCCGTTGAGTTTGACCCTTTTGGTTTTTCTTTGAAGGACCTCAAGGATGGACGGTTCCTTTCCCGCCACAATAGCAGTGGAGATCTCTACCCTTTCACCAAGCCAGAATTTGCTTTGCTATCATCCACCACTCATCCGCCATGGCATGATCATCTCGGACATCCCGGAGCGAACGTGCTACACCATCTTCAACGTACTTTTAATATTTCATGCAATAAAACTGTTGACTCTTCCATTTGTTCTTTTTGTCAAGTGTCAAACAGTAAACGTTTACCTTTTATGGATTCGGTTTCCAGTACTTTTAAACCTTTTGATATTGTTCATTGTGATTTGTGGACATCTCCGGTTTTAAGTAATTCTGGTTATAAATACTATATGGTTTTGATTGATAACTATACACATTATGTTTGGGTCTACCCACTCAAATTCAAGTCCGACACCTTTAACACATTCACCAAATTTCACAAACTCATCCAAACCCAATTTAACTTACCCATTAAAACCTTTCAATGTGACCTCGGAGGTGAATTCGATAATAATTTCAAAACTTTTGCCGAACAAAACGGTCTACTTTTTCGGTTTTCTTGTCCTCAAACATCCCAACAAAATGGTAGATCCGAACGAATGCTTCGTCGCTTAAATGATATTATTCGGGTTCTTCTTGTGCGCTCCCACCTTCCAACCAAATTTTGGGTTGAGGCGTTACACACCGCGGCATACCTTCACAACATCCTACCCACCACGCGTCTAAATTTCCAAACACCTGCGTCTGCCCTCTACTTCCGCCAACCTACATATGACCACATTCGTATTTTTGGATGCGCGTGTTACCCCAATATGTCTGCCACTCAACCAAATAAACTCTTGCCCCGATCCGCCTGTAACATCCCGAAAATAGTAAATAAGTAAATAATAATACGATGGGGATTTAAACGTCATAAAGCGAAAGAAAGACGGATGGGCTTGGGCTCGACTCTAACGGGCCGAGGGAAGCCCAGGTATAAAAGGGGCAAGACAGCTCATTTGGCCATTTCACCTCCATTTCACCAATTCTAGAGAGAGAAAGGGAGCCCGGGTCTAGAGAGAGAAAGTCGACGGATCGTCACGAGATTAGAGGAGCACGTTACAGCTGAGCTCGTGAGCAAAACCTCCGAATCAAAACTTCAATCCAGGTAATGATTCATACATAATCTGAGTTTTTGTTCATTTTGGGGTTTCTCGAGTTTTAGCTAAATAGATGATGTTTTTACGGATGAAACTTGATAATAAGCTTAGAAATAGCATCTAGAACGAAAACCGCATGTTTTGATCAAAGAAAATTGTAAGATTGGCACGATCGGGTTTGCATGCAAGAACTTCGGATTTTTGGTCCAAGAACCAGGTCCTGCGCACTTACCAAGTGCGCAGGAGGGAATCCCTGCGTACTTACCAAGTACGCAGGATGCAGACCCTGCGTACTTACCAAGTACGCAGGAGGAAGGCTCCTGCGCACTTGCCAAGTGCGCACGAGCAAGTCCCTGCGCACTTACTAAGTGCGCAGGCAGCAGACAGCAGGCTGGTTAAGTAAAGTCAGTAAGTTTAGAATGATTAAACCATTAAAGTCGGGGTTGGGTCTAATGTGTATTTAACTACCTAATCCAGATCGAAAGTGACGCTGTTGGACCTTTGTCTAGGACAACCTAGAGTAGCCCATCAGGTGAGTTCTATGTGCTCCCTTCTATGTTATGTGCAAATAATTTATAAATGTTTTGGGGCTGAAGTGTATACACTAAGTGAATAAATGTAATGAATGTTAATGTGATCATACGTGGTATACAAACATATATATATACCCAAGTACAAAAATGAATTATGAACAAAGAATGAATCGTATGATTATCAAGAATGAATGAAAAGAATAACATAACGTGTAAGAATGAAATCCTGCTTTATATCTATGTATATATTGCTTGCCAAGTAACAGAAAACGTTATGGACGCTTCAATGATAACGGCTACTTCGGTAGACGGACGACCACTCTACTATTATGCAGCCAGAAAAAGTAAGTCTAGAAAGGTAGACTAAATAAAGGCCACTACGGTGGAGTAAGGCGCTAAATCAATATTCGGCTGTATAATTAGTTTAAGTGGGAAACGGATGCCTTATGGCAGACGGGCGAAATACGGCCTACGACGGTAGGACGGTTGTAAGATTACGGACGGACACAAGTTGCCGGACGGTTGTAAGAATGAAAAATACGGACGGACACTAGTTGCCGGACGGTTGTAAGAATAGGCGGACCATGACGATGGACCGTGGCGCTTGTCTTTGTGACATTCGCAAATAAATGACGGGTTGATCACCCATGAATGAAAAGAAAAGAAAAGAAAAGAAAAGGGTGAATGCATATATATGTAGTCACAAAGAAAGATGAAAGAAAAGCAAAAGTTATGAAAGTAAATGAGACAAATGATGTGAATATATATTTATATGTATTTGCGAAGAATGATAAAAGAAAAACAATTCAAGTCAATGTGTATTTATATAAATGTATATATAATTATGCATACTTATAAAGAAAAGAATGTTTATACCTAATTGTATTAAACTATAACTCACCAGCGTTAGCTGACTTTTAGTATACATTTCAGGTAAAGGAAGAAAAGGTCGTGCGATGGCGTGAAGGTTACCCGGCACGAGACTGACATCCCACTTTTGTTTTATATGTCTTAGAACAATGTTATGATTTATTTGTAAAGACTTCCGCTGTTATGATTATGTAATTGAATGATGAATGTTTTAAATTTAAGTTCAATATTTATGACTATGTTTATGAGTAAATCCAACAAGTGAGGTTACCTGGTTTTGGGGCCTTACACCGCCCGGTGTGTTTTTCTTGGTTTTTCATCCGACTTCCGCGGTTACCGATGTTACGATCCCGTCACAGGTCGTGTACATCTTTCTCGTCATGTGATTTTTGATGAAATCAATTTTCCATTTACTGAGTTAACCTTCCCCACAACCTACACCTTCCTTGATGACCCCACTCCAATCAACCCTCACCTTTTTACCTCGTCCTTCCCTACTGCCACTCAACCAATTCCCACCACCACACCTACCACTTCAAATAATAATTCCACATCTAATAATACCAACACCCCTTCTTTCATAGATCATTCTGTAGACCATAGCCCACCAACCCTCTACTCCCCTACCTCACATGCACCCCAATATGTCACCCCACCACCCCATGCATGTCAACCACCCCAAATTCCAACAAACGACCAAACCATGCACAATCGATCCAACCTTCAAGTGGAACCAAACCCGCCTCCACCCCCGCCTCCTACAAATGACCATGCCATGCAAACCCGCTCCAAAACCGGTGTCTCCAAACCTAACCATCGCTACAATCTAGCGGCCACCACAAACATCTCACCCGTCCCTGCCTCCCATACCAAAGCCTTATCGGACTATAATTGGTTGCGTGCCATGAACAATGAATATAGTGCTTTGCAGGCTAATAATACATGGGAGTTAGTTCCGCGGCCCGCAAACAGTCCGGTCATCCGCTCAATGTGGCTATTCCGTCACAAATTTGATGCTAATGGCTCATTGGAACGATACAAAGCTCGCCTCGTGTGTAATGGAAAATCTCAAACCGTGGGCATCGACTGCACCGAAACATTTAGCCCGGTGGTCAAACCGGCTACCATTCGTACAGTTCTATCCTTAGCCGTCTCCCGATCATGGCCGATACATCAACTAGACGTCAAAAACGCATTCCTTCATGGCCATCTTCAGGAAACTGTTTACATGTACCAGCCACCTGGCTTTGTGGATCCCGCTCAACCCAATCACGTGTGTTGTCTAAACAAGTCGCTCTACGGGTTAAAACAGGCACCGCGGGCATGGTATACTCGCTTCTCGGCTTTCATCACAACCTTGGGCTTTCGCAACAGCTTGTGTGACACATATTTATTTATTTACCAGAATGGTAACCACCTAGCATATCTCCTTCTTTACGTGGACGATATTGTTCTCACGGCTAACCATCCTGGCCTTCTCAAACTGCTTATCACCAACCTATCCAGCGAATTCGCCATGTCTGACTTAGGGTCACTCCATCACTTCCTTGGCATCACGGTTGCACGGGATCACCGGTCTTTATTCCTCGCTCAAACTCAGTATGCCCGGGACATCCTTCATAGGGCAAACATGACCGCTTGCAAACCTTGTCACACTCCTGTCGACACTAACTCCAAACTTAGTGCTACCGACGGGACTCCATTAGCGGATGGTTCGTTGTACCAGAGTTTAGCCGGAGCACTTCAATATCTCACCATTACCCGGCCCGACATATCATACGCGGTACAACAAATTTGCCTATTCATGCATGCTCCGAGAGATATTCATTTCGACTTTATGAAACGAATCTTACGTTACATACATGTAACCATCGATCTTGGTTTGCGTTTATCTGCCTCACCGAGTCACTCGTTAGTTGCCTACTCGGATGCAGATTGGGGGGGGGGGGGGTTGCCCAGATACTCGACGTTCTACATCTGGCTATTGTATTTTTCTTGGTGATAACCTGATCTCATGGTCCTCAAAACGTCAACCGACCATCTCTAGATCAAGTGCGGAAGCCGAATATCGGGGGGTGGCAAACGCCGTTGCAGAAGCTACATGGGTTCGAAATCTCCTTCTTGAGTTAATGACTCCAACAAACAAAGCCACTGTTGTATTTTGTGACAACATCTCAGCGGTTTATTTATCCGGCAATCCCGTGCAACATCAGCGTACCAAGCACGTTGAAATGGACATCCACTTTGTTCGTGAAAAGGTTCAGATAGGTCACGTTAGAGTGCTTCACGTCCCATCGCCAGAACAGTACGCTGACATTTTCACCAAGGGCGTACTAAGATATTTATTCGAGAGATTCAGGTCCAGCTTGAACGTTACTGCATATCAACGATCAAGCTGAGGGGGAATATTAAAGGAAACTATTATATTATTATTTATGCATTTATGTGTTTGATTAGTCAACCTTAAGTTTAGGAATGAATCAATGATTGGTGATTTTGTATTGATGTGGATCCACAATCATAGGAGACTTTTGTGGATCTCCCTCTCTTTATATTCGAATGAAACGAAGAAACCATTATCAAACAACAACATGCTGCAACCGAGCTTTCCAACTGACTATGCGCATTATCAATAAAACATATGTTTTGTTGATGAAATTCAGTTCATATGCGAACCTGACTTGCTTATTTTACTACTATGAATATTAAAATGCATGAAGTTTAGAAATATCTAGAAAACCCAATTTCATAAGAACATATAAACAAAAACCGACAAATAGATGAATAGCTCTTTACAATCACCATATTAATCTTTATTTCTAATTGATTTATAAAGTCAATCATGTGAGTGGTCTTATGCAATGCTACAGTGCCATCAACTTATCAAAAGCTTAGGGCGACTAGTGCCACTTCATCCATAAAATTTCATGGCACTCAACAAAAAGATGTTAGGGTCATATGTCTAGCATGTTGCCCTTTTTAAAAATGTTAAAACTCTTCTTACCTTTTTTTAATGAATGTAAAGTTGTGTTTTTTAGATTTACATGTACCCCTTTTACATTGTACGTAGATAATAGTTCATTGGGAATGGTGGTCAGACGTCATCTTATTTCGCCTATTGCTAGATATTGTTTTGTTTTTTCAACTTGTTATTATAGAGATCGGTCTTAACAACATAATTCAATATTGGTAGCTTATTGTATTTTTTCGATAGAGGGGGCATTGATGAAGAGATCAGAAGTATTCATAAGTTATAGTACTCACGTAAAAAAATAACCTTCAACATTGTTATATGCGTAATAACCAACTTAACAAATGATGAAAAACATGTCATGTAATGCTTAATAGTTCTCGTATCCTTATATTGTATCACAATTATGTATTTTTGTTCATATACTCCGTACAATATATCATATAATATCAATTAAAACATACGTAGTTCTATACTTTAAGCAATGTATTGTATTCTTTGGCTATACAAATAAATAGCTGTCCAAAAAAAATATATATAAATAATAAAAAAAGGTATCGTAACCGACAATACCCACGCGCTGCGATCCAGTGTCCTAATCTCCACGGTACATCATCGTCACTGCATACGCCTGATCGTTAGATAACTGGGACCATACTGATAATCATACTCGTGAGAGTAGGGAATCACAAACATCCGCTTCACACAGCTATTGCAAGTGGGCCCATCAACGCTGTGAACTGTGAACCTCTTCGTCCCTCTTTTTCCCATCTGCATTAAATACCTTCCCCCAAAATCCTCCCCTCGACATCGCATCCAATCCAATCCCTACGAGAGAACCTACCTACACGTACACACAAACGCGCAGACGGGAGACGGCACCGGCGATGGCGAGGGTAGATCTGGACGGAAATGCGATAAAGCCGATGACTATATGTATGATCGGCGCCGGAGGATTTATAGGCTCTCATTTGTGCGAGAAGTTGATGTCGGAGACGCCGCACACGGTGCTAGCTGTTGACGTGTACAATGACAAGATCAAGCACCTACTCGAACCGGACTCTCTCCCTTGGTCCGGCCGCATTCAGTTCCATCGCCTTAATATCAAGAACGATTCTCGTCTGGAAGGACTCATTAAGTGCTCCGATCTGGTAATTCTTCGATCACTCTTACCGGATTGTTGTTTTGTAGTATCTATTTTGTTATTTCGACCTTATAGAATCTTCGTGTTCGTTTGCCTTGCTTTAACCGTTAATATCTTAAGAATTGTTTATTGTTACTTCATTCTGCTATAGGATTTAAGTGTAAGTTAGTTGCGTGATTTTGTTTCGAATGCAAAACGGTTTGGAGTATTACTCTTTCTGCTGAATTGTCTAATTTTTGTTTCCTATTTGTATTTAGACGATAAATCTGGCGGCTATTTGCACTCCAGCGGATTACAATACGCGTCCTCTTGACACGATTTACAGCAATTTCATTGATGCACTTCCTGTCGTAAGTATTGCATTATGTTTACATTGATTTTAAAGGCAATCCTAGTGTTATTGATGCAAAATTATGTGCTGATTTATGTCAATTTCAATTGTAGGTTAAGTACTGCTCAGAGAACAACAAGAGGCTCATTCACTTCTCCACGTGTGAGGTGTATGGGAAAACAATCGGTAGCTTTCTTCCCAAGGATAGTCCCTTACGTCAGGTAAGTTTCAGATCTTTAGTTTTTTGTAAATTTCATACAGTGAAATATGATATATGTTGTTCATAACTATATATTATTGTTCTTCAGCTTCCTTGTTTTCTACCGATTTAATTTTCTACTGTTTGATCTCCATAGTGTGTTGTGAAAAGTGAAAGTATCATTGTTAATCTGTTTAACTTAATCATGATGGATTTTGTTTCAAACCTGCACTTTATCATTACATGTTATTTGGATATTTGTGATTGTTGCTTTGGTAGCTGAATTATGTGCTTAATCATTAAGTTTAAATTGCCAATGGTTGAATAAGAGTATTCTGTTCAGCAGCATAGGTTTTGTATTTACGTTTAATCAAGTTTGCGTACAACACACTCTCCGCTTATTGTATGATATCTTGGGGCAGTCATCTTTTATCACTGTTCACGTGATGGGGAGTTAAAAGTGAAATTTATAATTCTTAATTACTGAGCTGCATTGACATTTTGCTGATGGGTTATTCGCTGTAGTTACTGTAATTATGTGCTGAATTATACAAGTACACTAATAGGTAAAAACAGAGCTTGCTATGATAAGCACTTACTGACTGTCGATTTGTGTTGATTAGATTGCATTTTGTTGTATGTGTCATCTCCATATATATGAACACTTTAATCTGCAGGATCCTGCTTACTACATTCTCAAAGAAGATACTTCCCCATGCATATTTGGCTCAGTTGAGAAGCAGAGATGGTCATATGCATGTGCCAAACAGTTGATAGAGAGGCTAATTTACGGTGAGCAAACTTAAGCCACATTCGGTTATTTATATAACAGCAACTGCGGGATGCCAACTCACTTTCTTTCTTTTCCCAACAACAGCTGAGGGTGCAGAGAACGGTCTTGAGTTCACCATAGTAAGACCTTTCAATTGGATTGGCCCTAGGATGGATTTCATTCCAGGGATTGATGGTCCCAGTGAGGGTGTTCCAAGGGTTCTGGCATGCTTTAGCAATGTTAGTTTATATATTCCCTTAGTTTCAGGAGCTTGACTGCTTTAGTGACTTTAATTGTTTACTTCCAGTTTCCCAGAATATTATCTATTTACTAATTATGTTTGATTTTCTGTCTTCCCAGAACCTCCTAAGACGGGAGCCTCTGAAGCTTGTGGATGGTGGAGAATCACAAAGAACCTTTATTTACATCAAGGATGCCATTGAAGCTGTTCTTTTGATGATTGTATGCTTAATTTTTGTTCTCTTTTAACATACAGTAAATATTGTTTTACACAATTGTTGGTAATTGACTTATCTAACCTACTTCTCAGGAAAATCCAGCCAGAGCTAGTGGTCATATCTTCAATGTAGGCAACCCTAACAATGAAGTTACAGTCAGACAACTTGCTGAGATGATGACTCAGGTCTGTCAGTCTTTTACCTTGAAAATGTCATGTTATTTTGTCAATTTCTCTTGCATAAATATTCGAGGGGCAGAATTGGAATCTTGTTAACGAAATCAAACTTGTGTTAATTTTGTTCCATTGATTAATATTTATCCTCTTGCTTTGGCCAGGTGTACTCGAAAGTAAGTGGAGAAGATGCAATAGAGACTCCCACCATTGATGTCAGCTCCAAAGAATTTTATGGGGAAGGTTATGATGACAGTGATAAGAGAATTCCAGACATGACCATCATAAACAAACAACTAGGTACTATCTTCTTCCAATCTCTCCGTACACTAGAACATATCTAAGGAACCTAATCGATGTTTTAACCAGAAAGGATTGAAATACAAATGCTTCTTTATCGGATCTTTTAAAAAGGGAAGGCTAATTTAGGAAGTTTGAAATCAATAGTATGTAGGAACACATTCACTTGCCAGTACTTGTTAATATAAACTCATAATTGCAGCTTAGAGAATTAAATTTATAAGAAGCTTATCGGTTTGTATCACAACATATTGTTGTATTAGAAATAATATAGAGTATAAAACGGGAAAGCTAGGTTGAAAAACATGCATTTGACCCCTTTATTAAAGTATGGGTCATGATTGGCATCCCCGTTGTAGACATTTGAAAAAAGTTACTTTTATATGAATGGCAGGTTGGAATCCAAAGACATCACTTTGGGACTTGCTGGAATCCACACTTACATATCAACATAGGACATATGCTGAAGCTATCAAGCAAGCAATTGCAAAACCATCAGCAAATTGAAAAAAGTAAGGATTCTAGTAGCAGCAAGTCTAAAAGTCCTTTTTCATGGTGTGAGCTGTATGTAGCTGCTGTTTTTGTTCCTTTTTCAAGACCTCTATCTGTTTCGAACGATCTCTCATATCATATATAGACAACATTATATTTTTCTTTTTTATGTCAAAAGTAGTTGCTGCTGATACTTCTAACGTCTAGTAGAGGTTTATTACCAACTTTTCATAGTTCTCTTTTCCTGCAAATTGTGTTGTATTCTTTTGTGTAGACATTGTGCTATTATAATTTATTATTTTGCCAGCTTATTATATGAGCTTACCAATAAGATTGCCTTCATGCCAGATAACTAACACAACACATAGATCACATACACTCTTCCAATGAAAGTTAATAACAGATTAGATTCTCATGTTCCGTCGTGCATCTTGATAGCGATTGCATGAACTTCTATAGCAGTAATATACATGCACTTTTTTTCGGGATTTATGACACTGGATATGTTTCAATTGATATTTGATGTTTTAATTTAAAACTTGGTGCTATATGTATTTATTATAGATAAAAGAATTGATTTAAAAAGGTGAAAAGAAAATCATAATTGTAAACCAGTGAAAAAGGGAAACATAATCCACTCCTATAAGTGAAAATCAAAGGGTATCTTTTTACATGAATGATAGAAACGTCCTTTAAATATTGAATAACATCATCAGATTAGATGCGCGAAATTAGCTTATTATGCTAATTGCTAAGTAAGAAAAAAGGTCTAAAGCTTGAAACTCATTTCAATGTATTAACTGAAACCCATTTAAAAGGAATCAGCAAAAGCTAATATAATAGCATGGGGTATTCCATTTCTTGCTCTTCGTCAATTGTTGTATGTGAAGCTTTCTTCTCTTCATTAAGGTAGCCAAACCTTTTCTTGTAGATTTGTTTTATCCTTTCAATGTTATCTTTTGGTTGTGTAAACATTTCATACGGCGCATCTTTCAGCTCGCTATGAAAAGGTTTTGGTTTTGACGATGATTCCCCACCACGATTCGCTGAGGATGCTGCTATTTGAAGCATCTCTATCTTTATTTTGAATTCTTCATCACTGTCGTCATTATCACAACCTTTGATAATGACTTTTCCTTCGTCTTGGTTGGTTTCATCATCGTCCCATCCTGTGGCTATGATCTCTTCTAGTGGAGTTGTGTCTAGTTGGGGGAGTCATACCTTACGTAATAATCCCATTTACCAGAATATTCTCCAAGAGTGGACCATTTTTCACCCTGCTTTCTTTTGGGCCTTTCGGGCTTGTTACCCCTTTTTTGTTCATTCATGGGCTCCCCTTGGACTCTCCTTTCCTCTTCATTACAGTCATTACAGAAACATACATCAAAAGGATTATGATGTTGTTCTTGTCGTTCTTGTATGCATATGCCAGCAAACTGTTCTTCATCTTCATCATTGAGAGCCAACCCTTGTAATATTCAAGATCGTTAAGCAATATAAATATGTGTTTATATAAACTCTGATCTACTTCTGTATTTAAGCTTTAAACTTTGTGCTTTTACAGTAAGTTTCAAAATCTCCACACCAAATCCACCTTGGTATCAGAGCTTTAAAACAAAGTTCTAGTACTAATGGAAGGCTAAAAACCTAACCTCGGGGTTAGCAACATGGATTTTGATCTACCTTGAAGGGTACTGTTTATGAAAAAGCTGTTTTTCATAATAAAACATTTTATTCAAAAATAAAAAGCTCGGTCTTTAAAAAAATCATATAAGGGTATCCCCCAGTTATCCCCTGCAAAAGGTCAAGTACGGAGGTTAAAGCCAAAAGGCCGAATACCGGAAAGCTGAGTAGGGATTGGTACCAAACTATGGCGTTTCAAAAACTCGAATATTTTATCCAAAAATAAAATCTTTCTATGATTGGTCGCTTTGAAAAATCAGTACAAGATTGGTATGATCATACCCGCACTGCTAACGATGAGTTAACAAACCTGTCAGAAAATCAAAAACCAAAACTTTTAGATTTACACAACGATATTTTGTGTGCGTATGATAAAATTAATTTGTTTGCAAAAGTTTCAATCAAAAAGTTTCACCAAATCCTGCAAGGAATTGAGAAAATAGACCTACGACTTGAAATAGCAGCATCCTCGGCGAATCGTGGTGGGGAATCATCGTCAAAACCAAAACCTTACCATAAGCTCGTGGCCTCAGCTTTACGTCTTTACAATGCCATGAAGTAGTCGTAAAATAAGAAAACATAAATTACATGTAGGCTCACCTCAAGAAAATTTAAAGGAAAAACATAAAGTACATGTAGACTCACCTTAGACCTATGTGTATGTGTAGGGCATAACTCATCCCAATTACCTTAAACTATTTGTATATCCATTAGGGCCCAAATAAAATAACAATGCTTGGATATGCATTATTATGTCACTAATTTGGGAGAAGTCATATCATAGGTGTAAGTTGGGGGCAGAACTCATCCCAACTACAATTTCAAGTTTCCAAATTTTAGGATGATAATAGAAATCTATACAAGACTAAACACATATCAAGTACGTGTATACATGTCTTAGATTTAAACAATGTACTTACTTTCTTATAACTTACGTAATACATATAATCAAAGCAGCTAGTTATCTGACATCCGAGCAAAATCATTAGGCATACTACATAAGTAGGACCGTAATACAATTCAATGTCATAAAAACACACAAGAACTTAATTTTAACGATTGAATATTAAAACATATATCATATTGACGCATATTTGTTTAGGAAAAACTGTTCGGATTTTCCGTTTGGTTTTACTCATAAAACTGAATGGAAGTTTGATTATCAACACAAGAAACTTTTCTTTCATTTTCATTTTTTTTGAAACAGCGATTTTCATTATCCTCGGTGTTTTATTTAAACAAATCCCTTAAAAAAGATAATAATGACGGTAAAGAGGACATCACATATGACCAGATGTAATAATAATGGTACTCAAAATCTCATTTAATAACAAACATTTCAATTTCACATTATTCTTTTAACAATAAAAATAAAAAGAAAAACTAAATACAAAAGTCTCCTTCACACCCGCCGACGGCTATTCCTCAGTCCACCCCTTTCTCTCTCTCTCTCTAGATCGCACCTTTTCTTCCATCAATCTTCATATCTCCACTTCGATTGCACTCTGATTACTAGCCCTAAGTCAATTTCGCCGGCAAACGGTGGCTGTCGGAGTTGCTGATTTTGGATTAGGATCGAGAAACCAACGGACAGGATCTAGAGTGAGAAACGCCTCTCTGTTTGAACTGATCGGAGATGGCGTTGTCAGGTATGAGAGGTTTGTCTGTATTCATATCCGAGGTACGTAATTGCCGGAATAAAGAACAGGAACGCCTTCGTGTTGATAAAGAGCTCGGCAATATTCGTACTCGCTTCAAAAATGAGAAGGTAAGTTAGGGTTTTGGTTTTGGATGCTATAAACTTTCTCTATGTTGATGTAATTTAGTATTTGTGAAACAGTTGCTATTTTTGATGTAGTCACTCTTGAGTTTTAGCTCTATCCGGGCTTGTGAATGCGTAATTAGGTCAAATTTTCGTAGGATTGAGTTTTCAGGTTAAGTTTAGTTGGATTTGTAAGTTGTGCAGCTGAATTTCCATGGAATATGACTTCAAACTAACTCCAAGATGCATAATTCTTATATTCCATAAAGAGATATCAAACCTAAATAGCAGTCAAACTTGTAGACAAGGCTAGGAGATGGGTTAGTGCTGCTATGTAACTATGGTTAAACAAAACAAGGAAACGAGTTTAATAAGAATTTGGGGGGGGGGGTATGTCTTTACCATGTCTTCACGATAGTTCCCTTAGAAGTATGTGTTTAGTTCCTTTGGTGCTGGGACCTTTAATGAAAAAAAAAGGTACGTTTGATAAGAATGTTTATCATGCTCTCATCACATGAAAATTGCACCAATTACAACTTTAGTCTCATGTTAATTGCAAAATTTACTTTTTGTCAAGCTTTTGTCCTCAAGTTGTTTTTGCATTCATTATGTACTGATTGTGGTTCATACTAGACTACTAGTAATATATACGTTAGCTTGAAACCTAAAATTTAATCTCAAACCATGTGAAGAAAAGCGAAATTCTAACAGTCTACTATTTTAGAGACTGACTAATAATCAAACGTCAATGTGAATATCTCCCTGATGTCAACGTTAGCATTTTCTAAGCTACTGCATGCATTAGGGTATTGTATGCTTTTGAGTTTTATCAATTTTGAGATGAAAAAGAGGTAGATTTGATTAGAATATTTATCATGCTCTCATCACATGAAATTTGCACCAATTACGACTTTAGTCTCATGTTAATTGCAAAATTTACTTTTTGTCAAGCTTTTGCCCTCAAGTTGTTTTTGCAGTCATTATGTACTGATTGTGGTTCATACTAAACTACTAGTAATATATACGTTAGCTTGAAACCTAAAATTTAATCTCAAACCATGTGAAGAAAAGCGAAATTCTAACAGTCTACTATTTTAGAGACTGACTAATAATCAAACGTCAATGTGAATATCTCCCTGATGTCAATGTTAGCAATTTTTAAGCTCCTGCATGCATTAGTGCATTGTATGCTTTTGAGTTTCATCAATTTTGAGATGTAGTTTCACTTAAAAGCAGCAAATGCATAAGATTGATGGTTGTTAAACTATAAGATGTACATGTAGCCACATGAGAATAAGGGATTAGAAATGAGGATACTAAAAGGTAGCCATTGAATGAATTGAGTGGATATTGGCTAATTACTTGATATGATACTCTTGTGGATGCATCCCTGAAGAATGGTTAAAGGAGATATAATGGTAGCAAAAAGTAACATGAGTTGCATTAGCGTAGAGGAACTTTGCAGATTAAATTACAATTAAGAGCTTGACCTGGACAAAAAATGTGGATGAATTCAATATGCAAAGTCAAGCCCATCTAAGCTAGGTTTAAACCTAGAATAAATGATTATAAATATGTGGTAAGATTCAAAAATACAAATATGGCTTCTTAACATAACATAAACTAGCTTGTCTAAAGAAGGCTTATGAGAAGTGCTGATAATAGCTAACCCAACAAATTAATGCTATTTTTTTCATCTTTATCTACACTCTACAGAGAGATAAAAAGAATAATAGAATGCATAGGAAAAGGCCATGACATAAGTAATAACTACTTAGTTGACACTAGACACACCAAAGTATTAGACATCATTAAACATCCACGCTACAATTTATTTTCCATGTATGCACTACATAGTAATGTTTATCCTTTTTGTTCTTTCTTTGAGTGGATATAAAACTGTCTGTATACCTTGTTGCATTTATCGCTTCTCATGTTCCAAATTCTCCATTCATAATCATATCTTTCTGACCCTTGTGCATTTTTTTAATAGAAACTTTGTGGTATGATCTATTTTAACTAAACATTAAAAATGTAACACTATATGTAAATGAAATCATCTGATGGATGTATTAAACTAAAACTCAAGTCAGGGTTCAACTCTGGAACTGAAATAAACTTGTAATAGATTTGTCCAAAAGAATGTTTGCAGTCAGGGTTGCCTGACTTTCACTTGTCCTCGACTCCTCGGCCAATGCTCTTATTTACTTGTTCTACACTTCTACTCACAGGGTTTGACACCATATGAAAAGAAGAAATATGTCTGGAAGATGCTATACATATATATGCTAGGATACGATGTTGACTTTGGTCATATGGAAGCTGTTTCGTTAATATCTGCTCCAAAGTATCCCGAAAAGCAGGTTGGGTATATAGTGACATCATGCTTGCTCAACGAGAATCATGATTTCTTAAGATTAGCAATTAATGCAGTCCGTAATGATATTATCGGCCGCAATGAAACTTTTCAGTGCCTGGCATTGACACTGGTATGGATATATAATATAACACAATCATGATTATTTAAAATCTTCATATTCTCTTCTTATAGGTGTATTATTCAAATGATAAAGATAATTTTTTGTTTCATTGGCAAATTAAAGAAATTCATATCTTACAGGTTGGGAATATTGGTGGTAGAGAATTTGCTGAATCACTAGCACCCGATGTTCAGAAGCTGCTTGTAAGATGAAAAACACACGTGGAATTTAATAGTATTTTAATTAAGATTTGATACTTACTCTGTTTTCCTCAGATTTCAAGTAGTTGCAGACCACTAGTGAGAAAGAAAGCTGCATTATGTCTGTTAAGGCTGTTCAGGAAAAATTCTGATATTCTGAATGTTGATGGCTGGTATGGCTTGTTTCTAGGATTGCTGTTTTTCAGAGGTGGCAATTTTGACCCATTTTCTTACGAGTGGGTCGATTTGGGTTTTGTTTTATCCCATTAGAGTCAAATGGGTTAAAAGTTGCCTAAAGTCTATTTGTAACACCTCTTAAATTGTTTTTATATAAGGATTTTGATTATTATTGTAACTATGTATAACACATTAATTATTTATTAATAAAAGAAGAAAATGAACAAAGAAGTGATTACATGTAAAACACAATCCGACCCGGTCCAGTTCAACCATACTAAAAATAACCTGTTTCAATCTGACCCGTCGCCTGACCCACCCGTCTTGCCGCTCAACTGTTTCCTAACGTTTTTTAGCTTTCTCTTTGATTTTGTATTGTGTATTTGTGGTTCAAAATTTTAGGTCAGATCGAATGGCACAACTTTTGGATGAACGTGATCTTGGTGTTTTAACATCTTCCATGAGTCTTTTTGTTGCTTTAGTATCCAACAACCATGAAGCATATTGGAGTTGTCTTCCAAAATGTGTTAAAGTTATGGAAAGGCTTGCTAGAAATCAAGATATTCCTCAAGAATACACATATTATGGTATTCCTTCTCCATGGCTTCAGGTTTGTGCCTTCCTTACGACAAATGATTTAGATAGCATATTTGTTATTGTTGTCTGTAATTCAAATTTGGTTTGTGCAGGTGAAAACAATGAGGGCACTTCAGTATTTCCCAACTGTTGAAGATCCAAGCATTAGGAGAGCGTTATTTGAGGTATATTTTATAGGTTTTTTTTCTCTCTTTCTAGGTCAAGTTTTGGATAAGATAACGTTAATGAACTAACTGAGCTTATTTTTAATGGCTAGGTTCTACAACGAATACTCATGGGAACAGATGTGGTGAAAAATGTTAATAAAAATAATGCTTCTCATGCTGTTTTATTTGAAGCACTTGCTCTTGTAAGTCCATATTTCCTGTTTCCATGTTTCATCCCTTGAAACATAATTTAATGTGTATTATTTTCATTGAGTTAAGCTTGATTTTTGCTTTAACAAAATTTTGGCAGGTCATGCATCTTGATTCTGAGAAGGAGATGATGTCTCAATGTGTTGCACTGCTTGGGAAATTTATAGCTGTTCGTGAGCCGAATATCCGGTATTTGGGTCTGGTAAGCTTATAAAGCAGTGTAGATTATTTTATGTTTTTTTGGGTATCTGATGGCAATAGTTGGTGAAAATGGAATATGCAGGAGAATATGACTAGAATGTTGATGGTTACAGATGTGCATGAGATAATAAAAAGACATCAAGCACAAATTATCACCTCATTAAAAGATCCAGACATCAGGTTAATTTTGATCACTTTTAATCACTATTCATTTTTTAATGTTTTACATTTTGTTATTTATTAATAATCTTTTAAAATGCAGTATCCGGAGACGTTCCTTGGATCTACTTTATGGCATGTGTGATGTCTCGAATGCCAAAGACATCGTTGAAGAATTATTGCAGGTATACAATTGCGAGATATAATCCTTCTCAGCTCTATTTATACGGTTTTCATCATAGATTTGATCTAGAGGTGTCAAAACTGTCGGGCCAGGTGGGTTGAATAACCTCTCAAAATGGGTAGGTCAAAAGGGTTCTCTGGTCGAAGCATGTCCGTTTAAACCGGGGTGGATCATCTAGAGGTGGCAAAACGGACTGCTGTTTTTTTTCAAAGCATGCAACTTATTCTACTATCATTTTTCCTAAACCATTTATAAACTTTAAAGAGAACTGAGAAATAATTTGCATTTCTTGTTTATTGAAAGATGAAATACTAGTTCCATGGTTGCTAGAAATTATAGATCATGTCCTTAAACTTCATTTATTAGACTGGACATCCTTATTTTATAATGTCTGCTAATAAAATGACCAAAATGCCTTCATCTTCCATCAAATATAATTATAGATTGTTAAATTTTGATCTAGCTGATCATGCCACTGACACACCTTTTCTTAGTATCTTGGCACAGCAGATTTTGCAATGCGTGAAGAGTTGGCTCTAAAAGCTGCTATTCTTGCTGAGAAATTTGCCCCTGATTTATCATGGTATGCAGTTTCATCTTATTTATCACATCTAAAACCACAACTCTTGAATTTGATGGAATCGTACTTTTAGAAATATTATTCTTGTACACATGTAAATCTGTTTTTCACATCATTTTTTTTCATTCAGGTATGTGGATGTTATACTTCAGTTGATCGACAAAGCAGGAGATTTCGTCAGTGATGACATTTGGTTCCGCGTTGTGCAGTTTGTGACAAACAATGAGGACCTTCAGGTACCTTCGTATCTTTGAATTGAAGTTCAGACTTACTTTTTAATTTTTTCTAAATTGTGGGACTTGCTCTTATCATAAAATTGTATGTCATTAGCCTTATGCAGCACTGAAAGCCAGGGAGTATCTTGATAAGCCTGCCATACATGAGACAATGGTGAAAGTATGTAAACTCATTTTATATTTGTTTATTATACCGACCATAGTTACCGAATTCGCTCTGTGAGCCGCGATCCACGAATTGGTTCGCGCTGTACCAAATCGAAAATCGTTTCGATCCAATTCGCTATGGTACGGCGTACCAAATCGATAAGGTACGGCGAACCATTTACCTATAATTCGTTGTACCTAATTCTAATTCCAATCGTACCGAACACTATCAAATTCGCGATTTTGGTCATGAATTCGCTGGTTGTAGAAATTTAGGGTTCGCGATTCTGGCGGGAAATCTACTTACGGGAAAAGCGACTGCCACTGTTTCAAGCCACTGTTCCAGCCGCTGTCGCAGCCGTAATTCACCTGCAATTCCAACTTCCAAGTACCTAATGTCTGAAATTAGTATAATTACGTTCCTCACTAACCATTTACTTCACCAATTCTACTTCAATCTCAGTAATTTTCTTCTCCTCTACCAATTTCATCACCGATTCATCACCAATTTCTGATATTTCTTTTGGCAAAAGGCAACGACTTGATTAGGAATTTAGAATTGTTATGTTTATGTTTTTGTTTGTGTTTTTTTTTTTCTATTTTGGATTTTGGATTAAATGGTATTTGAATTTTGAAGTTATGTTATTATTTGGAATTTGGCAAATATTATATTCTATTTGAACTTATGTTTTATTCGGGTACATCGAACCGAACTACATGGTACACCGTACCGGTTCGTACCGAAATGAACCTACCCCCCTCCGTACCGAATACGTTAACTCTAGCGAATTGCGTACCCGAACCGCGTACCCGTACCAGAGCGAACCGCGTATTCGGTAACTATGTTACCGACTAAGGTTAGAGGCGGCAGTTTCTACCTGTGCCGATTCGGATTATGTTTTTATCTTTAACGAGTCAAACGAGTTGAAAGTCACCCAACGTGTACTTTTAATGCGTAAAACCTTCTAAATCGTTATATTAAAAACATCGAATTTTATTAATACTTAAGTTTTTAACCCTGTTTGACACTAATTGTTTTTGAACAAAATTTAGAAATTTGGACATCTAGTATTTCAGGTTAACCCAACCCATATGGAAAATTATCCGTTTAGACCCGAACCCATTTTGATTACCCAACCAGCAACTGCTCTATTTAGCTAATAATAATCTTCAGATGTTTAAAAATGGGATTTCTTGTCTGAACAGGTTAGTGCTTATCTGCTTGGAGAATACAGCCATCTTTTGGCCAGACGACCTGGTTGTAGTCCAAAGGAAATTTTTAGCATCATACATGAAAAACTTCCTACCGTGTCGTACGTATTCCTACATTTTTATAACTAGGTTCTTTTTTATTTTTATCAGACAATCATCTAAGACCTGCTTATTTGTTCAGGACACCTACAATCTCTATTCTTCTTACAACATATGCAAAGATTCTGATGCATTCACAGCCACCAGACCCAGAGTTACAGAATCAAGTTTGGGCAGTATACAGCAAGTCAGTTAACAATTGTTTTAAACTCACTTCATGTTCTTTTCAAGAATTCTCAGTATTTTTCAACACAAATTCTCATCTATTTAGGTATGAAAGTTGCATTGATGCTGAAATACAACAAAGAGCAGTCGAGTATTTTGCATTGAGTAGGAAAGGTGAAGCTTTAATGGATATATTAGCTGAAATGCCTAAATTCCCAGAGCGCCAGGTAACTATTTAGTAACTTTAAAACTTTAATATTGTTCCTTATGGTGATTGTTTTATAACACTAATATTTTTTTTTGAAGTCTTCATTGATTAAAAAAGCAGAAGATACTGAAGCTGATACAGCAGAGCAAAGTGCTATCAAGTTAAGGACACAGCAGCAGGCATCTAATGCTCTGGTGTTGACAGATCATCGCCCTGCTAATGGAGCTCCACAAGTGAGTCAGCTTGGCATGATTATGGTCCCTAGCACAAGCAATGTGGTGAGATTGTGAGAATATATTGCATGTAATAATTTTAGTTTTTATTAGGTGTTGGTGTTTAATTTTGTATTTTTACAGGATCAAAATGTTGTTGACCAACCGTTAACCCATTCCAATGGGACTCTGAGTGTTGTTGATCCTCAACCCCCTGCTCAGGATCATGCTCCTGCTGGTGATATCCTTGGGGATCTTTTAGGCCCACTGGCTATTGAAGGTCCACCTGGTGTATCTCCTCAATCAGAGCTTAATAATGTTCCTTCTCATGAAGGCACACTTGGTGCAAATGACGCTTTAGCCCTTGCACCTGTTGGAGACCAAGAATCTACTGTCAAGGTACCGAGACTGGTTGAGCAATGTGTCAAAACTGGTTTGTGTTGAAATACGTCATAATGTAGTACAGGTAAAAAATGGGCCGGGCTGGGTTGGGTAGACCCTAAACACTATCCTGTCCAGTTGTTTTAACAAAAACAATATTATTTCAATCAAAATCTTGAATAAAACCATTAGGAGGTTTGTATGCATTATAAATAGACCTTGGGCGAGATTTAGTTGGTAAGACCCACTTGACTATGTTTTTGACTCGTTTGAGGTCAAACACAACCAAGCTGACCCATTCATAAGTAAATGGGTCGAAAAGTCACCTCTACTTATTGGTGGTCTACAATATCGTTTATGTGATTTTCAACCTTGTCTTTTTCACAGCCAATTGGAGATATTGCAGAAAGATTTCATGCTTTATGCCTTAAAGATAGTGGGGTACTCTATGAAGATCCATATATTCAGGTGATTCATAATGCAACTTAGTATCATATTTCCTATTACACACCAATGGATTTGAGGGAATAAATATTATTTAATATTATTGCCAGATTGGCATCAAAGCAGAATGGCGAGGTCACCAGGGTCGTATGGTACTCTTCCTGGGAAACAAGAATACTGCTTCACTTGATTCTGTACAAGCAAAGATATTACCTCCTTCCCATTTGAAGTTGGATCTTTCTTTAGTACCTAAAATTATACCTCCACGAGCACAGGTCAGATATCAAATCACCTTTTTTTTCTTTCTAATATTAACTTCTATTGTTTTATCGGCTTGGTTTTTTTTTTTTTAATTATGAAGGTCCAATGCCCACTTGAAGTGGTAAATCTCCGCCCAAGTAGGGACGTTGCTGTTCTTGACTTCTCCTACAAGTTTGGAACTTATTTGGTATGTGGTAATCATATTGTTTTTGAATTGCAAGGTTGTGTTGTAAAGATATTTAATCATTTACATTTCTAATCACAGGTCAATAATAGACTTCGGCTTCCTGCTGTCCTGAACAAATTTTTTCAGCCCATTCAAGTATCAGCTGAAGAATTTTTCCCCCAGTGGAGATCACTACCTGGACCTCCTTTGAAACTTCAAGAAGTGGTTTGTGCATTTTACCATATATCTTTATTTATTTAGTCTTTACTAATATCTACGGTGTTAACTTATATATTTGAGCCATATCGAGTTGTTTGCCTACCTTGTGATAAGCATGGATTTCTTTATTACCAAGTAGATGTGGGTAACCAGGTCAAATCAGAGTTTCTGGCTGAAACGAGCTGGGTCGGGTTGAGTTGATCCGCCAACACTTTGTTTTTCTAAATTTTAAAATGAACAGCTCTATGATTGCGAAACAATAATACTAAGTGATTTCAATGCATAATGGTGCTTTATATTCACTTGCTCAGTAGTGTTTAGTGCAGGTTTTGTTTCATTGTTTCTTGTATCATTTTGAAGAAATTAAACAATTTATTATTAATACAATGAAACAGGTTAGAGGTGTGAGACCCATGTCATTGGGAGAAATGGCAAATTTGTTCAACAGCTTGAAGTTGATGGTTTGTCCTGGACTGGTGAGTTATTTATAATATTATTATAAACCATATCTCCTTTCTAACAGTGGTAATACAGGCAAGCACTTTATGCTTTTTTCTTATGTTTTGTGTTCTTCCCAGGATCCAAATGCTTGTAATTTAGTTGCAAGCACAACCTTCTATTCTGAAAATACACGAGCCATGTTATGCCTGGTAAGTTCTCTGTTCATATACATGTTTTGAACATGTATTTAACAAAATTAAAGTTATTGTTTATTTTTCTACACTTTTAACACCGATCTTTTATGGTTCGTAACATTTGATCTTTTGTGTAGTAGTCGTTTTCCCCTAAAATATAATTATATCCATATGATTTAAAATGAAAAGAAGTTTATTTGACTTGTAAAGTCAAATCTTGGGCTAAAACTTTTGTGTTCTCTCTTTCAGATAAGAATTGAAACTGATCCAGCTGACAGAACACAGCTCCGCATGACAGTTGCATCAGGGGACCCAACACTAACATTTGAGTATGTTTTTAGTTTTAAGTTTCATACCAATGAAAATATTGAATAACAGATGTAGTTGGTTGGGTAATGGATCAACATAGGTTTGGGTCAAAATGGGTGATTCATCAAAGAAAAATAATTGTTTTTCTTTTACACAGGCTAAAGGAATTCATCAAGGAACATCTAGTAAGCATTCCTACAGCTGGCAAGCCACCTGCACCCGTGGCTCAACAACCTCAGCCAAATATTCCACCGATTGCATCATCAGACCCGGGGGCTTTGCTCGCTGGTCTGCTTTAAATAAACCTTTAAACAATATATTATTAAAATACAAGCCCATTTGCCCAGAAAGAAACTGTAAAATGGTTGTAAAAGCTCTACCACAAAACGGGCAGCATCGATCCAAGCATGGGCTGGCGGGATTATGATTTAAGCTTACAAAATGAGCGGCGTAGTTTTAGCGCATTGGTTTGTGGAGGGTAACAAGTGGGATTTTTTTTTTCAGATTGTTTTGTCAGGTCATGTTTTTTTTCCTCATTTTTTGGTGAGGGTTTATTTGTTTATACAAGTTATTATTTTTCTTCTTGTTTTCAGTCAAGTTTTGAACATTTTTGGCTTGATAATATATAGGAAGTGGATGCATCAAATTGGTTTATGGATAGGATATGAAGAAGGTTGAGGTTGATTGTAACATTATTATTTGCATTTGGCTGTCAATGCATAAAATATTTGATTTGTCTTTTTAACTTTGCATGTTACCTGTGAATTTTAACTTATGTTTGTAGAAAGGTTGGAAAAAATAACTTGTGAGACAACTGTATTGCTTGATATCATACATTACATCTAAAGTAATACATGTTTGATTTAATTTATGTTTGTAGAAATTGTACATAGTATAAACAATTTCGTTAGAAAGATGATGAGATCATACATTAGCAAACAGTTTATAAGTCTTAGCATCTAGACTTATTTGTCTTACCGCCGCAACTGCCGCTATTACTCCGACCGCCGAGAATATCACCGCTATGCTCCAGTTTAACCAAAACAAGGGTCTATGCTTTGACGGCTTAAATGTAAGATTATAAAACACCACAGGTAACACAAAATCAAGTGGCAAAAACCCGAATGCTCCGATCATTGCATTAATATCTCCAAAAAAAGGCAACATTGCTGCTATTGTTATCGCTATGATCACAGATATTGATCTTGAAATCACTCTTGGAATGACATTTCTTGCTGAGAATTCACTGCTTGTTGGATCCGCAAATGTTCTTTCGAGAATTTCGTTTGTTGGTTGCAAGTAAACCTGTAAAAGCAAGTGAAACTACAACATTGATTTTTTGAATAGCTTGTTTAAAAAACTTGGTTAAAAGCGGTTAAAAAACTTACTACTGCAACGGCTGAGAGCTGGAGTATGGTAAAGATGTTGATCATCATAATGAACCATTTTGGAACCAATGGGTTACCATCATGGTCAATGAAGTTGCTTAAAATGAGACCCGCGGATTCGTTACCAAAAGCCCAGTACCCAGAAACCGCAACACTAAAGAAGGTTACTGTGATCACCGTGTAGCAAACACACAACCCCTTGAACATCTTCCCCTTAATTGGTGGTGCAAGTGTTGCCTATACACAAGTACGAGAATTAGTCACAGGCAGAAGAAAAAATGAAACATAGAAATGATAGAAGAAAGACAATCAGAAATCAAATAGAAATAACGGAAAAAAATAACATTGGGAATAAAAAAATAAAAATAAAAAGGATAACGGAGAATCACCCCCAAAATTTGGAAAATATTAAAAAGAAAAAAAGTATTGAATTTATAATTCAATTTTTCATTAAGAAAATATAAATGATATCTTTCTATGTATCATTATTATGAGTAGAATCGCTTTAAAACTTTTTATGAAATTACAAAAACAAGACGCGTGGTGCCGCAGGACTCGTCGATAGAGGACAAGACAAGTGGTTAATGGGTTGGTCATAACAAGATCTAGTTGAAACACGTTATTTTTATATATATATATAAAGATAAAACACTGATTATTAAAAAAATCTTGCTGGGTCCTATATATTTATATATATATAGCGTTGGCCGTTCAAAAAAAAAAGATTATTAAAAAAATGATATCTTACAGGTAATAACATGAATATTTATATATAACATTAACTAGGTTGAATAAAAACTTTTAAATAGTCGGTAAAGATTTAAAAATTATAAAGAATATATTTAATAATAATGAAGATTTTAAAAATTAATAAAGGAAAAGTTAAGTAGTTTTTAAAAAAAAATATTAAATAGTTGGTAATGAAGGAAAATAAAAGAATCTTGAGTTTACAGAATTGTAACATGTAATCTTAAAGTGCCATTTTCGTCTCTGTGGTTTGGTCATTTTAGTTAAAATGTAAACGAACTTAGTTAGTTTGATGAAAATGGCTAGATTTTGAAAAATCATGGACGAAAAAGGCAAAAAAAAAATTGGATGAAAATGACCAAACCACATAGACGAAAATGACATTTTAAACATCAAATCACATTTTGGTCACTTTCTAATAAATTACATCAATCCGTCACATGCGGGCTCGAACACTTAATCTTAAAAGGAGCTTCACCACTTAACTCCAAAATAGGTTTGCCATTGGACCCAAACCCCCACCCGCGTATACATGAGTTTGTAGTAATAGTTTACTTGTATTTCTGGAATGATCCCATTTCCATAAGTAGTGGCGATAATTGCCATTGCATTAAAGATTCCAAAAATTCTTGTTTCATCATTGCTGCTTAAGGAGTAGTTCTTATGGGGTCCTTTTGAAGAATTTCCTGGAGAAAAAAAATGTAAATATATTAAAAAAGATTATATTTTTATAATAATTATAATCTTAGTAATAAAATGGTAAAGTTTTAACCTATGTATATAGAAGCAGCAGTAGCACAAGCACTGTAAAGAAGACACAGGATGAGAGAAATGAGATTGATATGGCGAAGGGAATGGAAGGATGGAATTTGTGCCAAAATCAACATTAAAACCCCAAAAATAATCACAAATTCGTATAGCTTCATTGTTCCGTTTGGATTCCATAGCACATATATGGCCTGCACGCGTTAAATACATATATAACTTTCTCGCGTTTCCTTGAACAATTAGATTCCCTAATTATTTTCAAACAAAAACTAACAGAAAAGTTAACGGAGGTAAGGACCAGGGACGCAAAGTGATAAAACATCAAACGTTGGGGATCAAATATGTTATAGGTGGATGAAACCTGATGTTTTGTTCAAAGCTTAAGGACGAAAACTGAAGTTACTCTTAGTTATTTATTCATTGGGGTTGATGACCCAATGATAGAGGAAAATCCTCTTGAAAACATCAGTTTTGAACCGGTCAATAAAGAAAATTGCCTTTACAAAAAAAAGTTACTTAAAATTAAGTCTAAAATGTATCTAACTAGTGTGGGTTAAAGGAGAATTAGAATGCAAACCTTGAGGCATTGCCCTCCCAAAAGGCATAAGCCCACCACTGAACCATAGCAGACGAGGAATTGGATGGGCCCCACATAGTATCTACTCCATCCTGGGCCTGTTGATTCCCCAGTTTTATTTCAGTTTTATTTCTCAAGGTTTACAACTGCGGTTTAAACCCGTTTCAAACTAGTTTAACTTGAACCGGTTTGGGTCGGTTTAAAAACTGGTTTGAGACTCTAAACCAGTTTTTTTTTGCACCTATGCCATCAGCGTCAAATTATCTTCATGGTCCTGATTTCTTTAATAAATTCCACGCAGTGGACCACCAAGAAAGTTCATACTTTAATAATGCATTTTTATTATATTTCCCAAATAACTATCCCAAAATCATCACAATTTCTTTTTAGGTTTAAGAATTTCTTTATAAAAGTTTAAAACATCTTTTAAAAATCTCATACTGAAAAGTTTATTTTTGCTAGGTATGTTTGTTTGTTATATTAAAAGTTATATTTTTGTTCTATTTTACGTAATTATACTAGTAAATGAATGTTCATGTTACCTAAGATATCATATGCCATGTCACGAAACCGAAGATGACGATGACCCAACTTGGCGTGGTGTTCAAGGACGAGAGAAATAAGGTTATACGAATAGAAAGTGACCAATGCTCCAATCACCAACGACAGCACTCCGGTGATCCACCCTAGTGATGCAAACGCAAACGGAAGACTCAACAACGACGGTGCTACAATGGACGTTGTTAAATGATAGCCACTATGCCACCATGACCCTGCCACATATGACGTGTCATCATACGACCCTCAATTACCTATTATTGTCATGTATACGGCTCGTATGGCCATACGACTCGTATGATGTTTTATTGGTGTGTTGCTAGCATGTTAGCTGTGTGCCTATAGACACCGCTATTAAAATTCGTGTAAACCTATTAACAAAATTACACTCTTTAATAAAGTAAAATTCGTGTAAACCTATTAACAAAATTACACTCTTTAATAAAGTAAAAAAATCATTTTATGGGACGATTCATCTAAGGCTTTTTGATATAATTGATAGTGTTAATTGTCTAAATGGTCCCTGTGGTTTGATCAAATTACATATTTGACCCCAAGTTTTAAAAATTTGCAAATTTAACTCAAACTTTTGAGTTCTGATTGCGCCTTTAGCCCAATATGTTAACACCAGTTAGTTTTTAAAGAAAAGTTAGCCCATGTGTCATCCACATGACTTACAATTGCAAAACTAATATTAAAAATGAGTTAAAACTAGTAAAAAAATAGTGATTTTTACCGAGTTTGACTAATTTTTAGGGTTAAGTTTGCAATCGTAAGCCACGTGAATGGCACATAGACTAACTTTCCATTAAAAACTAACTGGTGCTAACATGAGGGGCTAAAGCTGCAACCAGGTTTTAAAAGTTTGGGCTAAATTTGTAATTTTTAAAATCTAGTGACACGACATGCAATTTAATCAAATCATAAAGGCCATTTATGCAAATAACTAACATATTTTTAACTAAATTAATATGTTGTTGTAAACAATATGTTAACAACGGCCGGATCACATATAATACCTTGTTTGGTTGCGCTTTTTCTAACATGTAAAAAGAAAACAAGTCGTTTGTTCAGCCAATCACATATTAGCAAAGACCAAACCAAACTCCAAGTCATACGAAAATTAAAGATCTTGAAATCAAAAGAAGAAAACAATATCTTTTTTATGATCATCATAATCAAAAAAGAAGATCATGATTTATTTCACCACTAGTGTTAGTTAATGTTGTTATCTTGACAGTTTGTTCAATATAAAGTCAACAAAAGTCAACGCTATACTAAAAGTCTAATTAAATAATATTCATAATAAGAACTAATTGAGCACTTAATCAACTTTTAAGTTATAATTACCATCTAAATGAAAGATGGAGGAAATTAATGATGTACCTTTGGATTTGAGAACAAAAAGAGCACCGGCGTCAAGTTGTTGTTTGTGGTGGTCGGTGGTGGTGGAAAATGGTTCTTCATGCAGTGCTCCAATGGAGCCTGTGGGAATTGTGTTCATCTTTCTCTCACACACACTGAGAGGAGGGAGAGAGAGATTTGAGGAAAATGGCACCCAAAAATCAAATTATTATTAGCATAGAAACAAAGTGTCAAACTTTTCAATCTTTTTAACTTAATAGCGACTTGGACCGAAGTTTTGTGTTTGATTTTAATTTCTACTTTTTTTTAATAAGGGTGAAGGGGGCGTCCTCGGGTAGGGGCTTGCGGGTACTCGGGTATATCGGGTACACTGCCGCCCATAGATCGGGTAAGGTCACGGGTAGAGATTTGCGGGTATATCTACCCGAGAGTTAATCGTTGAAATGTGAATGTTGGGAGTTTAAAACATGATATTAGGGTATTAGGGTTGTGCCCCTAAGGGTGGAGTGAGTGATTAACAATAAGCCCATGGAACCCTCCCATTTTACCCAATTAAAATGTGTCATGTCATTTTTACTCTCTTAAACCCTAAGAGGAGGGTGTGGAACCAATAAGCCCTTGAATTTTTTTTTAATTATTTCATTAAAACAAATAAAAAACCACATTTCATTAAATAAAAATAAAAATGATACATATTAAAAACCTAAAATTTAAAAACAATAAAAAGAAAAAAAACGTGAAACATCAAAATAAAAAAAACCTAAAATAACCTAAAAATTACACGACCAATTGTATTTTGCTGCAATTTCTCGTTTACGTTGGATTACGATCGAAAGAAAAGGTTCGGGGATATCGTCATGTTTTTTTATAAAGTATTCCAAGTCGTGGTCATGTTCTTCTTTTGAAAGCATTTCTTGTTGTTTCTCCAAGAGTTGCAACGCGAGTTCATCCCGTCTTTGTTTTGTTTCCTCCCTTTTCTTGCGGTATTCCAATTTTTTTCTCTTTCAACATCTTTAGACGCCTTAAAAGGTTGATTTTGATAATATTGAAATGGTGGAGAAGTAGGTGCGGGTGGAAAGGGTTGATTTTGATATTGAAACGGTTGGTTTTGGTATTGCGGTTGCGGATGAGATGCCCGAGGTTGACTTGAACAAGGTTGTTGCGGTTGAATTGAACGAGGGTTTTGCGGTTGAGAGGCACGCACTTTAGGACGGTATTTTTTGGAGGAGGATGAATCCATATTTTTAGAGTATGAATAGGATTGAGAGAAAGTATAAAAAAATATTTGTGTAAAATGTATATTTATAGGTGAATTTTTTTTATTTTTTATACCATCCAACGGCTAAATTCCCTTCCCCAACGGCTAGATTTGGCAGGGTTGTAACGGGTTTAAATACCCATGAGAGGATATACCCGCGAAGCCCGCAGGCATTGCGGCGGTGTAGCCCACTATACCCGCGATGCCCGTGAGAACCCGTTCTCACCACTCCGTCCTCCCTAACACTTAAGGGTGTTAGGATAGTATTTGGGTAAAAGTAAGATGGCACACCCTTATTAGGTATTTTATTATGATACTTTTTTATATGGGTTGTGCCCCTTCACCTTAAATTCTGTTATATTCAAAGTAAATAGCGAATGAACTCACTTCAAATATTAAAGAAAAACACATTTTGCGCTTTATGAGCATCTCCTCTTCATCGACGTTCAAATAATCCTTGATAAAATCACATCCCTAAAGTCTTATGTGTCAATTACATATTCGGCAATTAGGTAGTTAAGAAGCGAAGGAATAAAGCCGGCCAATAAAATAATACAATTCTATCAATTTTTTTATTTTTTTTTGAAAGACAGAAGATTTTATAATAAACAAAAAAAAACCCATATAAATATTGTGAGAGATGGAATCAAGATTACTACATGTTCATATGATATAAGTAATACTAATCCAGAATTCATATCATTTTGACTATTCTAATGAACCGATGTTTGATCAATTCTTCATCTATAGGAAGTTGGTGCTCTTTATGTTTTCAAATAACCATTTGAGAGATGCTCTTCGGTTTCAAAAAACCACGTTCCTAATTGTCCAGATGCTCCATATTACTACTGTGTAGATTACTGATTGTATTGCTTCATTTCTTTTGGATTGGCCTGGGGATCCCTTAAGCAAATCCAGGACGTCTCTGACCGATAAAGCGGATATAGGGGGCATGTGGCACCAGTTGCTGATAAACGTCCATGTCACTTTGCTTACCTACTAAACTCTCACCCATTCAAATGCATTAATTACTAATGCTCTCCTCTTGATTATATTAGACTACTAGTTTAGATCCCGTGTCTACGCACGGGGTGAAAAACATCAATATATGAAATTTTTAAATATTTATGTATACATTTTACATATGTAAAAATATATTACATATACTAAGAATAGAAACAAACTCAAAATATGTAAAAATTAATATATAATTGGGTTTCAAAAATATAATTTAACTTTCACTACTATTTGATTAAAATAAAAGTTACATAATTAAATTTCAAAGTTTCTTATAATAAGAGATAATTAAAAATAAATGTGTTTTATTAATATAATTAGTATATTGTTTAAAAATATATTATTATTAAAAGATGGAATAGCATTAAATAAGAGAGAGAGGCGGGAAAAAAATGATGAGAATGAATATGAAGGCGACACGTGACACTAAAAACCTTTATTTATTATATAGTATAAATGTGTTATGGTATCGTGTGAGTGTCACATTGGGCACTCACCAACGTGGAACACCGCCCCCATGGGCGTGGCCGTGGGCATTGGCTCCTAGTGAGCAAGTCACGAGCGTTAGGCGCTTGGTTGTGGTGTATTTATTTTAAAAAATCTATGATTTGCTGTTTGTGGATTTTTTAATTCATTTTTTTTTAAAATCTATGATTTGCCTAATATTAACTTGCATACTATTTGTGGATTTTTTAATTCATTTTTTACTGAAATATGCTTTTTATACTTTGTCAAGTAAGTTTAACTTATATTCTTTTACAAATTATTTAAACTTATAATACATCAAGAAATTTGATATTTTTTTCTCATTCATAGCATGATTTGCTTTAAGGAATATTCAAAAGATTACAATTCAAATCTTTATTTTCAGAAGAATTTAATAACAATGTTTTATTTTCTAATCTTTAGTAAGTTTATTTTCTTTTGCCAAAAACAGAATTTCAGCTTGCATTTCTTATTTAGATGTCTTTTTAGTATTTTTGATACTTAATATTTTAATATTTCACACACAACTTTTTTTTAAAACGCTATGTCGGTTAGGATGACGCTAACCCCTCCTAGCCCAGAGTTCAAGTCTTTCCACAAAGGGCGTTCCTGGAATTATGAAGTGCACCTTGTGAGGATTAAACATGACCACCAGACCAAAGACTTGATGGCACATAGAGTTGAACAACTAACTCGTAAATTGATCATTCGGTAAAAACTCGGCTACCGTTGGTTGATATCCTAACATTATATACTTTGATCTATATTTATGTATATAGAAAAGAATATATTACATTACATCTAAAGGAATAAATGTTTGATTTATGTTTATAGAAACTGTATACAATTTAAGCAATCTCGTTAATGAGATCATACATTAGCAAACAGTTTATACGTCTTAGCATCTAGACTAATCTGTCTAACCGCCGCAACCGCCGCCGTTACTCCGACGAGCGAGAATATCACCGCAATGCTCGTATTTAACCAAAACAAGAAGCTACGCTTTGACGGCTTGAATGTAAGATTATAAAACACCACCGGTAACACAAAATCAAGTGGCAAAAACCCGAATGCTCCAATCATTGCATTAATATCTCCAAAAAAAGGCAACATTGCTGCTATTGTTATCGCTAAGATCACGGATATTGATCTTGAAATCACTCTCGGAATCACATTTCTTGCTGAGAATTCACTGCTTGTTGGATCCGCAAATGTTCTTTCGAGAACTTCGTTTGTTGGTTGCAAGTACACCTATAAACAAGTGAAAATACATCATTGATACATAAAGACTTGAATAATATTGGGAAAACATCACACAATAGTAACCAAGTTTCAAAAGTGTTTTAGTTAGGTCACTCACCATAGTATACCCGCTGGTGTATACCATGTAAAATGCGTATTGAGTGACCTAATTGGAACACTTTTAAAACTTGGTTACTGTTTTACAAAGTTAACCCAATAATATTAGTTAACATACTACTGCAACCGCTGAAAGCTGGAGTATGGTAAAGATGTTGATCATCATAATGAACCATCTTGGAACCAATGGGTTACCATCTTGGTCAATGAAGTTGCTTAAAATGAGGCCCGCGGATTTGTTACCAAAAGCCCAATATCCGGAAACCGCAACACTAAAAAATGTTACTATGACCACCGTGTAGCAAACACACAGCCCCTTGAACATCTTTTTCCTTTAACCGGTGGTGCAAGTGTTGCCTACACACAAACCCGATAATTAGACAAAAAAAACGAGTGCCATTATTACAAAAGGGCAACTGGATTTTAATGATCTAAACTATTACCCATTGGTCGATAATAATCCATACTAGCTGACAATTTGACCGGTGACAGACCCAACTTTCATTTTTGTTGCCAAGGACAGTCCTGGTACATAATAATCTTAGATTTACATTTGTCTTCGTTCAAAATGATGTTTTTGAATGAAATAAATGTACAAGTGAAATTGAGTGAAAACAAGTGTAAATCGAGTATATATCTATGATAATTGTGCTACTAGAACTGTTTCTTGATAACAAAAAAGAGGAAATCCTAGTATATAACAATCATAGATTTACATTTGTTTTCACTCTAGATGATGTTTTTAAATGAAATGGAGAAATGTACAAACGAAACTGAGTGAAAACAAGTGTAAATCGAGTGTATATATATATATATATGATAATTTGGTTCGTTTTAACTCTTAAGAAATATTTATTTGTTAGATGGAAATGAATAAATAGTGCGTAACGTTGTCTTCATGGGACCCGCTTTCTTTTAATAAACGCCATGCCTTTGACCACCAAGATAATATCACGCTTCATAATGCCCTTCTATCATTTTTATGATATTTCCCAAATAAAAATCCCCAAATCATTATCACAAATTCCTTTATAAAATTAAAAATGCATTTTTTTAAAACAGTTACTTTATTGTATCATATGATATTACCTTTCTATATGTTTTAGAAGATTTCATAATAGCAACAAAAACTGGTCTTGTGACTTGTGGTTGGTAAGAAAATGAAATTGCCTATTATTTCTATCACTTTAAAATTAAAATATGAAAACATGTTATTTTAAGTAATTATACCAGATAGTAAATGAAGTTTGATCAAGATTGTCCGGATGGAAGGCGAATACTTTATCGGTGGGGGGAAGAACAACTCTGATCAAGTCGGTATTGGGATCAATTCCGATTTATTACTTATCATTGTTCTCGGCTCCTAAAAGGATAATTGACGAAATGGAACAGCTTCGAAAAACATTCTTTTGGGGTTCCGAGAATAATAAACCAAAAATGGCGTGGATTGCTTGGAAAAAAGTTATAGCTCCCAAAAAAAAAGGTGGATTGGGAATCGGTTGTATGCAGAGCTTGAATATGGCTCTAATGATGAAATGGTTATGGCGGCTCAAGGCTGAACCGGACTCAACTTGGGCGAAGGTCGTCATCGCCATTCACAGCTCAACAAGAGTATGGAGAACATATCCGTGCAGGTCATCGATCTCTGGTGCTTGGAAAGATATCTCAAATACGCCATGCAAACTAGAAAAGATCGGTGTACACTTTGACGGCCTAATGAAATATTCTATGGGTGTTGGATCCAGCATAAGATTTTGGATCGATAATTGGAGCGGTATTGGTATTCTTAAAGAGGTATTCCTGGAATTATTCAAAAAAGAAGTTCAAAAAAATTGCTTGATCAGTGACCGGATTAATTGGGAGGTGGATGATACACCGAGCCCTAACACTACATGGAATTGGAAGCATGAGGTGTTCTCTATTATTGAGCATATTGAGTTGGTGGAACAAAACTTGCTGATGAGACAACAATCTAGACCTACTGGCTCAGATAAATGGATATGGCTAGGGGATGACTCCCTGGTATTCTCTACGAGATCGGCGAGAACCATCATTGAAGAAGCTCTATTATCAGACAAGTTGGTTACCTTTAAAAGCTCTTCCATGGTCCCAAAGAAGATTAATATTTTTTGCTGGAAGGCTCTACAGAATGGCCTTCCTACTCGGTCGGGTCTGAGTGCGAGAGGTATAACGATCCAAAATGAATGCCCTTTTTGCAAGAATTCTTTAGAAGCAGTAGATCACGTGCTACTGTTGTGTCCATTTGCAGAAACAGTATGGAAAGGTATTATGGACTGGGCGAGCATTCCATCAGTATTACTGCTATCGGTGGAACAGGTCCTTAAATCGGTAGAAACATGTCCGATTCAAAGAGAAAGCAAGAACATTATCACGGCTATAACATACATCACACTTTGGGCGTTGTGGAAAGAAAGAAACGGGGTAGTATTCAATGGTGTATCCCCATCTACAAGGAGAATCACAGAGGAAATAAAACATCTCTCATTCAGATGGATTTCCAATAGATCTAAGGTGATCAAGAAGAAGTGGAATGAATGGTACATCTGTTGTGTATAGATGATTATTAAGTCGGTTATTTTATAGTCTTTTGGTGGTTCTGGCTCTTCTGTTTGTTTTCCGTTGGTTCTTAGCTACTTGCTAAGTGCTGTTGCCTGTGTTGATATAAAAATTCTTTTGCCTTTCAAAAAAAAAAGTAAATGAAGTTTGATGTTGCCTAAGATATCGTATGCCATGTCACGAAACAGAAGATGACGGTGACCCAACTCGGCATGGTGTTCAAGGACGAGAGAAATAAGGTTATATGAATAGAAAGTCACCAATGCTCCGATCACCAAAGATAGTACTCCGGCGGTCCATCCGAGTGATGCAAATGCAAATGCAAATGGTAAACTCAACAATGGCGGTGCTACAATGGACGTTGTTAAATGATAGCCACTATGTCACCATGACCCTGCCACAAATTAATGTAAACTAAAGGATGGTCATTGTACTGTATTTTCAGTGCAACATATATAACAACGGTTCTAATAAAATGTGTAGCATGTTTTATAAAATTAGTGCTCTAATAGCATTTGTAACATTAGGTAGCATCATCAATCAACAAATATTAATTAAATAAAGATATAAGTTTGAAATCCAAGTATTTGGGAATCCTTCAAACCCATCAATCAACTACAAACATTTATGAAGTCACGTGATGTTCTGTAAATTCAAATGTTGTTTAGTATAGAATCAATATATATACCACGTTTTCAGCCTTATTTACAGGAGTTATATATATGCACATACTCACGAATTTATATTATTAAATTATACTAATCACATGGGCCATAACACTAAAGACAAATAAATTGAGTGACTTATCTACAGTCTGGAATAATCTTGGATCCGACACAATACCTAAATTTGTAACATATTTTCTAAAAAAAATAAAAAAATCATTTATGGAATTGTGGTACGATTCATATAGCTAGATAGTGTTGAAGCTCCCCATATTTTAGCATACTTTTAAATTCAACAAATATGATTTTTTTAACAGCAATTTGGATATTGACGGACTACTGGTTCACCCGATTATCTCCACCACCATCAAGAGCAAACCCAGTATAACCATATATATATAAAAGAGGAAATCTTGTTTACAAGCACTTAATTATAACCATATATATCTAAAAGAGGAAATTGATGATTTACCTTTGGATTTGAGAACGAAGATAGCACCGGCATCAAGTTGGTGTTTGTGGTGGCGTCGGCGGTGGTGGAAAATGATTCTTTGGTGTTTTCTTCAGAATTTTTTGGCAAAGTGGTGTTATTACATAAACTCAAATGGTTTCCGGGTGTTGCATGGGATAGATTTGAAAAATGGGGAGTCCGCTTGGGCAACCAGCGGATTCATAAAAACTATATCGACTTCGCTTTTCAAGATAGCGGACTCCGAGTCCGCTTGGGGAACCAGCGAATCGTCTTGCCGGAGAAGATGAGGTGGAGGCCGGAGATATGGAGTCCGCTTCCCGGACCAGCGGATTTGACTCCGCTTCTTTGACCAGCGGACTTGAATAGTGTCACAGCAGTTCCATAAAACTTGCATGGGGAACCAGCGAATCGATTGGGGTGCGGAAAAGCCACGCATAAGTTCCATAAAACTTTCGTGTTGGATCGTAACTTTTGGCACCTGACTTACAAAAATCTGACCGAAGTAATTTACTTCATTTGCTGCTAGAAAATACAACATGCTTACACCTTCTTCATCTGACAAATATGAGCTTGCATGAACCCCTTGAAACGTGTAGTATAAGACCAACTTCAAACTGTAGGAATTTCTATCTAGTTGAACATGATTGTATATCGTATCAACTAGTTCTACATATGACATTGAATCATAACGAACAAAAAACGAAGATGTTAAAGTAGATTCATCACAGATAATTACACCATTTACGAAAGAGACTTGACCACCCCAATAGAGTTTAACAATAAACGGACTAAAAGATGACATTATTTGGAATTACAGGGTTAGGATTTTGAAGTTTGGTTTCAATGTTGTCAAGACTTGTGCTTACAAAGGAAAAATGAAGTTGATATATATAGATACGTAGAATATAAAAAATTAATAAATAAAATTATTATAATTTAAATAATTTATAATTTAAATTATTATATAATTAATCAAATTATTATAAAATTAATCAAATTATTATAGAATTAATATAATAAATAAACAAAATTAATTAAATTAATCAAATAATGAAATAATTATATAATAAAACATAGAATTAAAAAATTTTATAAATAAAATTATTATATAAATATAATTAAATGACAATTCAAATTTTGTATTAAATTAATTAATTAACAAATGTTAAATGAATTAGGGTTTATGTTTATAAGTATGCTATCTCAACAAGCGGAGTTGATTTTGCTATCTCCTCAGACAAACTCCAACTATCACCATCAATAATACCATAAAGGAATAGTATCGCCCAGGATTTCTCACATGCATGTATTCGAGAAAAAGAAGTGGTTGGGGGGACTGCTGTGACACTATTCAAGTCCGCTGGTCAAAGAAGCGGAGTCAAATCCGCTGGTCCGGGAAGCGGACTCCATATCTCCGGCCTCCACCTCATCTTCTCCGGCAAGACGATTCGCTGGTTCCCCAAGCGGACTCGGAGTCCGCTATCTTGAAAAGTGAAGTCGATATAGTTTTTATGAATCCGCTGGTTGCCCAAGCGGACTCCCCATTTTTCAAATCTATCCCATGCAACACCCGGAAACCATTTGAGTTTATGCAATAACACCACTTTGCCAAAAAATTCGTTTTCTTCATGCACTGCTCCAATGGAGCCTGTGCGAATTGTTCCCATCTCTCAGAGAGAGAGAGAGAGAGAGAGAGAGAGAGAAGTTGGAGAGAGAGGGGTGGAAATATATGACACCCACAAATGATTAGTTTTAGACTTTTAGTATACAAACAAAGTGTCAAACCTTCTCTTTTCTACCTATGGCCAAACTATTTCTTTTTATCACCAAAGTTTTCTAATTAATGTTTTTGACTTTAGTTACTTCCAATGTTTTATAAATCCGTCCAAATCGGCAGGTAATACCAGTTATATCAGATCTTAGTCACTAGTTGGTAAGTTTGGACCCGATAAACTGGAAGAATGGTTTGTAACTTGAAATGTCGGTATTACCGATAATTCCGAGTTAGATCTTTGTACTGGATTTAGACCAAAGTAAAATTTTAGGTTTAAAGGAAAAAATTAAGATTTAGCGGCCCGGTTAAAAACTTTTAACCTAGCCAGTAGCCATTGATCGAAAAAAGGTACGATAATTGGAGTATCTTTGAAAGGATCACATGAAAAAAAAAGAAATAGGTTGGAACATGAAAGACTAAACGATCTTTTGTTTGTTCATTACAAATTCCATCTACAAAACAGGTACGATATCTTGAATTTTTTTAAATTTTTTTGTAATTTACTTTTTAAGTGTTAACATTTGATTAAATGTTTTTCTAGACTCATATGATAAGAGATCCTATGATCCGGTTGATTAATGAAAGTATTAATCATACAGAATTTTGGGTGGTTGAAGAAGAGCCAGAAGAAGAACTTCATAATGATGATGGATTAACTTTTGGATTATTTCCGATTATGTAATCATTTACTTTTGGATTATTTTTTGAGATAAAGTTGTATTTTTATAGAATTATAGGGTCAACTCGGTTGAACCGTCCGGTACAACCCGGTAGAACCTGTTAAACCATTTCTGAATCAAATCCGGTACGATTTAAAAACCAGTTCTTAAAAACATTGGTTTCGTATTATATATATATATAAAAGAAAGCAGTTATATCCGGTAAAAATCTCAGAAGTAACAAAGCTTGTAACATGTTCTTAAAAATGATTTGTAAGCAAATGATATCTATGTTGTTTTTCATAGAGACCTCAGCTCTTAAAAACCTTGTGCAAGACATGAAGAGGATATGATAACCAAATCAATGTTCTTTATTTATTATGTGATACAAGTTGTTTATTAGATTTGTCGGTATCTATATCTTCTAATAAATCTATTGTTATTAAATCGTGAATAAAAAATATAAATTTGAAATTAAAAACAGAAAAAATGTCATCCCACATTGTTGTAGATAAAATGTCTTTAAAATAGGTTTCCTTAACTCAAACTTCTTTCTGTTTTTTACTTGCACCTCTCCTTTTTCAATATATCACGTCACTATTATGCGTCTCCACTGATGCGAATAATAAGCTCCATTTCACCTATATGAAATATGCTTATGGAGCAATTTTTCCTTGAAAATAAAAAAATCTATTATGTTACATGATATTAGAATTTAGGGTTCGGTCTCCCTATGCGTATAATAAAGATTCGAGTATATTTTCGTCTCTCATGATAAATATTAAGCGCATCAGATTTACTATCTTGTTAGCTATATTTAAAACAGTTTCAACCGGCACGATAAATGTTACACGAATCAGTTTTAAGTATCTGGTTCTTGTAATCATATTATTTATGATTTATATACTTCATCAAAATAACGTAAAAATAAAAATACATACGTAATAATAACATCATGTATAATTTTTTTGTTAAACAGAACATCATGTTGGCACTTTGTATATGAAATAAGCATTGTGGGACTTATCCCACATTAGCAGCAAGATAGAAAGACATGTTCCTTATAAGTCTTAGTCTTTAGAGATTATCAAATTGTTGGGCTAAGATGGATGGGGCTCTCTCTTTGACAACGGATCCGGTTTTGGGTTGACAGTTTTTTTTTATAAACTGTAAAACGGTTACTAACGTAAAAACTGTTTTCTGATCAAATATATATGTATATATGCATACGCAGGATCAGGGAAAAAGACACAGAAAATCCATAACCGAAATTCATCTTGCAAATTCGAATCATGAAGGGATCATAGAGATTTCGTCAGAATCAAGAACTTCATATTGGTTGATTGTTGTATCCTCAAAGCAGATCCGTACAGCGGAAATTTCTGTTTTAGGATATTGTTCGCAGGCCTCAATCTGATTATTTTCGTGAGTGTAATCATCAATCAAGTATGTTCTATATTATAATTAGTTTGATTGAATGTAAATTTTGTTATTAGCATATGTGTGTAATTCTTTTATATTCGTCAGTAACTTTTGTCATAACACATCATGTATAATTGATCCTAATTGTTATGATAATGAAAAGAAGACGAGTACAATAAAGTGACAGGTAAACGGGCAACAAGATGTGCTGCAATTTGAATAGTATAATTTAAAATTGTTTTTGAAATAATCGTAAGGATATACCAAAATAAATAAAAAATGGAAAAAGAAAACAAAACAAAATATTTTTTGTGATTTTTTTTATTTAAATACAACTATAGATCAGCGGCTCTGGATGGTGGAGTCAAAGTGATCTGTATTTGAACGACACGCATATGAACACTTCTAGTGGATGAGTCCTAGGGGAAATACATACAAAGTATGAACATAATTAATATTGGAAAAGAGGAAAAATATATCTTTTTAAAAAATAATACTTTTTTATAAGATGTTTATGAAAATATTATAGTTTTGTAAAAAGTTCACATTTGGAGCGTCTGGTTTATGATACACTTTTATAAACGTTTATGAATAATACTAACATCACACACCACTTGTCATGTGTACTTTTACTTTTTTTTGTTTTATTTTTATTGTTGTTATTATTTCTAGACTCGGACGATAAGCTTATTAAAAAAAATAAATGTTTCTACTATCTTCCGTATAATTTTATTTGCAATAAAACTGAGTTGGGTCAAATTTTGATTTTTTTTTATAACTGTGGGTATATAATGTTTTATAAAATTCGGAATGTATCGTTGTAACTTTCTTATTTTTTCCTACATTTCGATGTAAGTTTTATTCAAAACGAACCGCCGTAACGCGTGGCTATAACCTGCTAGTACTGATATGTTCAAATTTACACCTATAATTACACACATTCCTATGTGTTTTGAGTTGTTTTAGTAGCAAATCTGATAACAATGTATAATTAATTTAGTTTATCTTGGGTTGGTAGGAAGTGATGTTGATGGAACGGCTAGTGATGATTGAAGAAAAGTCAAAATTGGAGCAGTAGAAAAGTCAAAGTCAAAGAAAGAGAGTACATACCATATCCGGTTGGTTACGCCCGTATGCTGCTGAAGCTAAAGGTGAAAAGCCCGTACTAATCTACGGGAGTACGCCCCCACAAATATTTGATCGTTGCTTTTCAATATTAAATGAATACAGATAGTATTGGTCGAGTATGACTCATACGTCGGTAAAAACAAAAACCCTAATTTCGGGTTATTTAACATGTGACGGCCATTTTGAAGGGGATCGCGATTTGGAGGCTGAGAGCAACCTATTGTGGGGGAAGAACATCGAGTTCTAACCGTACCCGAACCCGCATCGAACCTGTACCCAATTGTGATCCGTTTGAGGTTGTTGGAAAAAGGCGATTTCTTCGGAGGAGACGGAAAATCAAATAAATATCTTCTTTTTATTTATTTGAATTTCAATTCCGGTTTTATTTTATTTGTTTTCTATTTTAAATTAAGATCCTACTCTATAAGTTGAGATGTATGGATTGATGTCAGTCAGTTTTTGTTTGAAATCTAATTATTGTAAAAAAAAACGTTTAAGTTTTTTTTTTTTGAACTATTCAGTTCTTGAAGCTTTTGATTTAATTATTAATTTATTTTGAGCCTTTTGATTGCGTTTGAGAAACTGCATCAATTTTTTTAATTCTTTTTATTCGCTATTTATCCTCTAAATAAGTAAAATTGGAAAAGAAAATAATCATTATATTATTTTCAAGATTTATATATGTTTTATTTACATCCCTTAATTAAAAAAAAATTATTTAAAAAAGTAGTATTTACGAAAAGATTTCACAAGATTTGAAAAAGTTGTGATTTTAGAAAAATAAAGAAAGCTTGAGTTTCTTTACTTTATCATTTAGAGAATTGAAAACTTACAAACAATAAAGAAAAGGCAAATTGGATATTAAAATCCAAACTATCACTCGTTAGCCTATAATAATTTATACTAATAATTGGCTAGTGACGGTCACAATTATTAATTTGGTTGTCAAAGGTAATCTCAGTAGCATAATCGTAGTACATGTACACTCGATCTACACTTTGATTTCGCTCAAAATTATGCTTTTGAATGAAACGGAGAAACGTACAAGCGAAATTGAGTGGAAACCGAGTATAAATCTATGTTGATTATGCTAATAGGTATGGCTGTAAACGAACCAAACGTTCAGTGAATAGTTCATAAACCGTTCGGCGGGAAGTTCGTTTACGTTCGTCCATTTAATAAATGAACGAACACGAACAAGGAATTCCGTCCGATTAACTAAATGAACGAACATGAACAGAGGTTTCGTGAACGTTCGGTAACGTGTTCGTTAACGTTCGTTTACATTCATGTTCGTTTGTTTATGCTGTTCATTAAATGTTTTTGCATATTTCTATTTTGTTTTATCTAAATTTTTTGTATTCTTTAGTTTTTATTTTAGTTTTTTGCCCTAACAATTAACAAAGTAAAGTAAGTTCAATACATGTATATAAAACTTGATATTAAAAATGATCATATTAAATGTTTATTTTCGAATACATTAGGGTTGACATAAAAAATCTCAAACAAGGCTTCGTTCGTGAACAAATTCATTTCCTTAATGAACGAACAGGAACATGAAATTCCGTTCGGTTAGTGTTCGTGAACCGTTCATAAACAAGTTAAATGTTAAATGAACGAACACGAACAAGGCTCCGTTCGGTTCAGTTCGGTTCGTTTACAGCCCTACTAATAGGACTACCTTTTGATAACAAAAGTGAAAGTTAAGATTATCATTAGACAAACTGTTAGTATGTATTATTAACGGGCAACTAGTCATAGTTTAGATTATTAAGATTCGGTTTACTAATGAAAAAGAGCATAAGTTTGAAATAAAAAATTGAAATTCTTTCAGTGCCTATAACTGTTCTAAATTAACTTTTGAGCATTTGTTGAACTCAGTTAGGGGTGTAAACGAGTCAAGCCAGCTCGCGAGCTACTCGAAATTGGCTCGTAAAAAACTTGAAGCGAGCCGAGCTTAAACGAGCCCGAGCTCGAGTCTAAAAAAAGCTTGTTTAATAAACGAGCTCGAGCTTTCACTTATCGAGCTCGAGCCGGCTCGCGAGCCTAAACGAACATATTATTTATATATATTTTTAAATAATATATTAAATATATTTTTATAAAATAATAATTAGTATATATAAAATTATGATAAAAATAACTGAATAATATATATTATGTTATATAAAATTTTATAATAAAATTTATACAAATCAATTATATATAAATTAATTAATAAATAATAAACGAGCCGAGCCCGAGACGAGCTCGAGCTTGAAAAACTACCCACGAGCCGAGCCCGAGCTTTAGAAATAAAGCTCGAATCGAGCCGAGCTCGAGCTCACAGAAAGTTAAACGAGCCGAGCTCTAGCCTAGTCGAGCTCGACTCGTCTCGTTCACACCCCTAAACTGAGTAAATACAAATTTCTTGATCCTCAAATCTTCCCGGCTCCAAGCTTAAAACCTCGAGATCACAGATTTTAGACCTAATTATAAATATATAAACCGAGAAGAGTCAAACCACCATTTGTGCTTTTTTAAATTCAATCTCAGCTCTTTAACATATCCATAAACACCCTCCGATTCAATCTCAGCCACTTAAATTACAAAAAAAAAATGGCGGTTATCTTTTGCTTCTCAAATATCACGCGGATCGCCCATGTCTTCCCGTTGGTTATACCTCATGTTCTTCTCCTCCACCCTTGCAAACCAGCACAATTGTCAATAACTTCTGCAAACTATCTGTAATCATCCATCCTCATCACCACCTCCGGTCCTTTGAGCACCATCTCCATCCCCAATAGAAGAAGAAGAAGATTTTGCATCTCATTTACACGTAGTTGAAACCCTAATTTTTGAATTAGGTAGTATGTTTTTGCATCTCATTTACAACTTTGGCTTCATTCTACTCGAATTTCCCATTCCTAACCGCTGGACCACCAATGTCGTCGGCGCCGCTTAGCTTCACCGTCGCCATCATCCGACCATCTCCCTTCTCCTTCACCGCTACTGTCACCATTCCCAGGTACGCCACACTCCATCTCCATTCCTGTTTCGACTCTAATCATGTTCAAATCCACCTGGTAACCTTCTTCACTTCCTTTTCCCTCGATTCCAGGGTTTGCTTTATCTGATTGTAATTTACTTATATCGTTTCTTAAACGCTTGTATAAAGATTTAGCTTTCATTTCTCTTTTGTCTAGCCGATTGAAAACTGAAACGTGTATTGGTATTTTAGAAATTAACCGATTTTTGGAGAGGCTGATACTGTTTTTGGGATGATTTAGGACCTGTCATAGTAGATCATATTATGTTGATTGAGAGACGTAAGGTTGTTTTGACAAAAAGATTTTGATTTACTCCAACTGAAGAGGAGTCCACCTTTGCTTCTGCTATAATTTTGAGGCATAAACACGAAAAGAAAATGTAATATTTTTTGTTAGTTTCATAGTTACTGGTCTGTGGCAGGGGAATTGTATTGTTATTTAATTGGCTATATATGTTTATTATATTTTCTTCTTCCAATTGTAAAAGCATTGAATGGCAGGTATGCATCAGAAACATGGTGAAGTGAATCAACCTGATTTGTAGTTTTTTGTGCTCGGGTTCTGAAGTTTATTTTACTGATAGGAAGGTGGATGAACTGGAAAAGGCTATTTCTGTAGCATGTAGAGACCCTGGTTTATATGGAATCAATCAAGGAGAGCTTGAAAGATGGATAAATGGACAAGAACTGCTCAAAATCAAGTAAAACATTTTTATCTTGAATGCCTTTATTTTCTTAATTTTTAGTTTTAAATTTTCCTGGGTTATTGCTGTTAATTATCGATATTTGATTATTACCCTTTATTAATGTTATAATGGCAAATATTCTCTAACAATATACCATGAATTTTCTGATGCAACTAAAAAGTTCCCATTTCTTCAAATGTCAATGGACACTCCTGAATTTATCATACATATGAATTTGATACGTGATTTTTTTGACGTGGCTTTCGTTTTTCTTTTTCTTTGTAAACCAAAATTATGGACTGGTTTTTGCTCTAATTTATGTTAATGTTGAAAGGTATTTGGAGAATCGCAGAATGTGAGATCTAATGACATGTTCAGAAAGGTATTGCTTTTATTAAATCTTTATTTTATCAGTTAATGTTTTTACACATGTTCTGATTCATGGAAAACTGTGCAGGCAGATTGCAGTCAATCTTAAAGCTAATCACCTTAATTTCTTAAACAAGTTGGTTTTAACACTTGCATTTATGTTGTTACAGAGAAGATGTGTGTTGAAACACCTAATGAATCTGTCGCTAAAAAGCATGCGTAGGTAATTTGTGATGAGGAGAGACTAAGGAGGAAAAAAGAAAGAAAAGGTAATTTCAAGTTAACTTTTACTTTCTACCTGCAGATTCATATGATTTCCTTCTACAGTTCTTCATTAGGTTTGTTTGATTTTCGGTTAGTTCATATTTGTGTTTTCTGCAATCGAACCCAATTCTATTGTGGGTTTTCATCGGTGACTACTCCTTTTCAAGTGTGAATTTTGATATGTGATTGTATGAAGAAACCCTTTTACCTTAGATCCATGTTAGCCTATTTGAAGGGAGCTATAGGGATTGATGTTGGGCTGGAGTTTAGCCATTAACTGGATGTTATGAGATCACAGTATGTCATAGTCTTCCATTTGCTCTATAATTCGTATCATTTTTTTTGTTTCTTTGAACACACTCTGGCATACTTACCCTATAGGACTCTTAGATATGAGTGTTTGCTTTATTGCTTACAAACCGTTTTCAGTTTTATTTAAGTCAGTTTATGGTCTGTCCTTTGGGACTTTTGGGAGTTTGTTGGAGTTGACATTATCAGGAAATTATGAATGAGATAGATTGCTATTGAGCTACAAAAATACTAGCTTGGACGATTTGGAGAGCAAATACTGAGGTTAGTTACAGAATCCTATTGTGGCTAATAAAAATGTGTACCAACCGTAGTGAATTGATAGAATAAAGAGGTTAATGTTTCTTAATATGATGTCACTGGTATATTGTTAATGGTCTGGCTGTTTTGTGCAACTTTTACCTAATACAAGTTTAGAACCCCTCTTTGAACATGCTGAAATTTGTGAACTGATTTATTCAGTTAGTAGAGATTCATGGATGCTACGGATCATAGATGATGGATAACCGTTGGTAGGGTCAACATTGGTGTAGGGCAACTGACACATAGTTAATTAAGATAGACTTTGTTAGTGGAGCAGTTGGTGGGTTCGTTGCTGGTGCTACTATTCTTGAATAATTGAAAATGATATGATTCCAATTATTTGAAACACATTCAGAGTCAAGCAATAATCTTAAATTCATGAAGAAAGCTATGCTATATTTTACCTAGGCAATATGTGAATATGTGAAACAGACCACTCTTAAAACATAAAATTACATTTTGGAGCAAGTAGCATACCCTGTACCCAAACCTTGAATACTATATTTACTATCCTACAAAAGTTCCATAGTTTAACTTGTGCATCTTAACACTCATTTGAAAATTAATTATGTAAATACAGGAACTTGTACAGGGAGGGAAAGACATTGGAAGTGCATATTGGGAACTTGTAAAAGATATCCAAGATGCTTGCAGACTATTTGAGTCGATTTAGATCAAAATTCATGCAACTCTTGCATGTGTTCCTTCAGTTAAAGAAGTTATTTCGCTGGGAATAATTGTTAATGTAACCGTGAAACCATAAAAAAAAAAATAACAGTAAACAATCAAAAAATAACAGTGAAGATGTTTGAAGCATGTTGCAGATGTTAAAGAGTCACGAGGACAAGATGATTGAAGCATGCTCGAATGCGAATTGATTAGTCCATCGAATCCTTTGGATTATTTGCGACTTGCTCTAGGATTGGAATAAAAGCCCAGGGGGTAGCCATCAAAATGTTGACCACTGATGAATTCAACTTGACAACTTCTGTGTTTGTTTTCTTGTATATTTTTATTTTCACAATTTATCCAAATAGTTCATTCCTAGAAAAATGATAGTTTGTTTTCTTAAAAAACAAATATAATAGATGAAAATATCAATGTAATTGTAGTCTTACATTTTTTTATGTAAAACATGTTTCTTCATGAGTTTGTAGAACTAACTAAACAAACTGCATTCGATCAACTGATAAACAAATATTTTATTGAATCAAAGTTTTTTTCCTCTCTAAATTGCCTATTTGCCTTATATTTGTTGAAGCAATCTTTCCATGTTACTACGTATGTTTTTTGGAATGTAGTTTGGTTTGGGTGGTTTTGTTATTATTAATTGAATCACTAATATGTCTTTGTTGAGTTTGAATGTTACAAATTTTGGAAACCCGGACTGAGAAGGGTATACCACTAGTTGTAATGGAGGAAAGTGAGATTTTTATTAACAGCAACACATATTATTTTAGGATATAATAAATAACACCTAGATAATTCAATATTTGTTACCCCAAGACTCAAACTTACAACCTTTGGTTAAAGTAAGATCACTACTATAACTCTTACATATTTACCAGTACACTCAAACTCACTCGAAAAAAATGAGATTTTAAAACAAATATCCATGATTGTTTACCTCGAATTGGTTTTGAAATCGGGGGACCAATTCATAAACTATGGGCCTGGTCCAATTCAATGAGATTCTAAAACAAATATCCTTGATTGTTTACCTCGAATTGGTTTTGAAATCGGGGGACCAATTCATAAACTATGGGCCTGGTCCAATTCAATGAGATTCTAAAACAAATATCCTTGATTGTTTACCTCGAATTGGTTTCGAATTTGGAGGAACAATTGATAAACTATGGGCCTGGCCCAATTCTCGTATGGGGGGGGGGGGGGAAAGAAAAAAAAATCATACCCGAGTGGTAGATGCAAGTAGTGTTGCACAAAAGCCGGTTTTTGAACCGAACCGGTTTCGAACCGGCCCGAACCGGTTTGGTCAACGCGAACAGTAAACCGGTTTTGACCAAAACCGGTTCGGGTTAAACCGGTTTTGTAAGTATAAAACATCGAACCTGTTGAACCGGTTCAGTTCGGTTCTGGACCGGTTCGGGTTAACCGGTTTTTTTTTTTTTTTTTTTAATTATAAAATATTACAAAATTACAAAACATTACAATACGAGAAAAATAAAAACATAAAGTTCAACGCTTATTCATATTGAAGGGGTTCGGAAATCACAAAACATTACAATACGAGAAAAAAAAAATATTTTTATTTTTTGGAGTTTTTTTGTTTAATATTAGCCGTCATTCTCGGAGTTACTAGTGGATCCTCGTAGTCTATCATCTTCGGCGAGTTCTTCATTTGTAAGTGGGCTCGCCAATCCTTGGTTAACCTCAGATTCGTGTATGAGTTCTTCAACTTCAATTTCGTCTTCAAGCGAAGCCCTATCTTGTCTCCTATCTACCGCATCCAAATGGTCTTTCAAGCAAATGCACATTTCCATTGCCGTGGGAGTGAGTCTAGTTCTTCGAATAGATAAAACCCTGCCACTAAGAGAAAAAACGGATTCCGAAGCTACCGTGGAAGCTTGGACGGTTAGTAAATCACTGACCATGGCGGAAAGGACCGGAAAAGTAGATTCGTTTCCTTTCCACCAAGCCAAAATATCAAAGTCCTCAAAAACATCCGGACTCATAAATGATAAAAAGTTTGTTCCCGTATACCTTCCGAGTTCGCTACTCGGGATGGACCCTCTAGCCCGTTTAGTAAATTCATTTCTCATTTCGTTATACAAATTTAAGTTCACATTCCTCGAGCTGCTACTTGATGCGCCCACGCCTATCGTATCATGTGGGGTTTGTGTTGTACCATATTTATGTAAATAAATATCAAACAAATCTTGCAAACATTTGTTAAAATAAGTTTTTGTTACGGTTGAAAAATGAATATCTTCGGCATTCAAATCCAAATCGTAAGTTATTTTATCAGTCAAGGTTTCAACACCGTAAACATTAATTGTAGGGTTTAATGCGGCGGCACAAGGTATAACCGGAGGCATTTCTTTAAAATATTTAACAAATTTTTCTTTCATCGGTTTTATCATTCTTGTAAAAAAAGTATTTTTATTTTCAAGTTCGGCTAATTTGTTACACATTAGAAATATTTGTTTAAGAACCAAGGGACTTGTGGGGTAATAAACCCCGGATAAAAAAGTAGTGGCGGTTTTGAAAACTTCGAGCAATTCGGTTATATTTTCAAGAATGTCTCAACTCGTAGACGAAAAACTTTGAATTTTACGACGCGGTTTTAAGGAAAGCATATCATGAAAAATTGATAAAGTATCTTTTTGTCGTATAGCACTATGAAACATTTTATAAATTGAATTCCATCTTGTTGGGAGGTCCCAATTGGGACCTAAGCAAATCAAACCCGTATCATTACATAATCTAATATATTCATGATATCTTTTTTTACTACTACTAAAAACGTCTTTAAGCATGACTCGAAATGCATTACTTAATTCAATAACGGGTTCAACCGCAAGCCCGTCTTGCACGGCTAAGTTGATGATGTGTGCAATACATCGACTATGAAAAAAAGCGCCGTTGCAAATCGGATTATATTTTAATATTAATTTTTGAACCGCATTTGTATTATTTGAGGCATTATCAAAAGATATTGAAAATAATTTATTTTGTAATTTAAAATCGGTTATCACATCATCTAAAATGTGAAATAAATTTTGACCCGTGTGAGGATATTCAAACATATCAAACGCGATTGTACGTTTCATCATTTGCCACGTATTGGGATCAACCCAATGAGCGGTAACGCAAATATATGAGTCGGGAATACCATGTGGAGCCGAACAAACGTCGGTGGTTAAGTTCACACCGGTTTTCAATTTTTCAAAACCTAAAATTAATTCTTTTTTTGCTTTTTTCCACATTTTTAGACAATCACGTCTAAGAGTATTACGACTTACTTGATGATAACGTGGTTGAAGGGCTTCTTGAATCATCCTCGTCATGAGCGGATTGTCGAAGTGGTTGAACGGCAAACCTCTTTGAATAACTAATTTCGCCATTCTATCTCGAACAATATTTGGATCGAAGTTCCAAATTCCACCCTCGCTTGTCATAGATGCTTGACCCTCATCCGGAATTTTCTTCAAACTCGGGCAAGATTTTTCCATATGAGTTTTTAAAGTAGAATTTGAATCCTTTTTAAAAAACCCATCACATTTTAGACATCTCACATAGATCGTAGTTTGACCAAATTGCGGGGTTCCTCGTTGTTAGTATGATTCTCACAACGCTAACTTCGGAAGAGGAAACACCAAAACTTGAAGAAGTTGCCATAACGTTTTTTGAGCGTTTTTTGACCGTTTTTTGAGCGTTTCTTGAGCGTTTGAGAAGTGTGATTTAACCAAAACACCCACTACCTATTTATAATGTGTTTGGGGGTTAAAATGGGTGAAAAAACGGTCAAAAATTGGTTCTAACGACTATATAGCCGTTTTCCAACGGCTAGATTCAAAAAATTAACGTTAAACCGGTTCCTCAAACCGGTTTTAAACCGATCCTCACGCAAATGATCCAAACCGGTTTTAAACCGGCGGTTCCTACCGGTTTGAAACCGGTTCACAAAAAACCGGTTCGTGGGCGGTTCGGTTTCCAGTTCCGAACCGGTTTGGATTTCCAAACCGGTTTTTTGGTGCACCTCTAGATGCAAGTAAGAAAGTGCTTATCCATGAGCCAAACTCATTTTTATTTAATATTTAGTTTGCTAACATATTTAACTAAGAAAAAAGTATTAAAACGCTAATCATTTCGATTTAACCCGGTCTAATTAAACAAAGCCCACGACCGATCAATTTATTCTAGGTTGACACTCGACATCACCAAAATTGGTCACTCACAGTCGAAAGTCCCCAAACCGGTGTTGTGCGCAGTGGCAGAACTTAAACAAAAAATTTGGAGGGCTGAAAATATTACATATAAAAAAACCAATTTTTTTGAGCTTTTGGTCTGAATAAGGAGTTGCTTAAACACTATAATTAATATGAAATAAACCTAGTGGGACGAAATCATTACTTTTGAGCAAAAAAAATTGGAAGGGTTTGGCCCCTTTAAGTTTCGCCCATGGTTGTGCGGGTCATTCACAGTCGCTCGCACTCGTCGATCGTCATGTTTGTATTCCTTTGTTCGATTATGTTTTTTTATTGTGTTTGTAATCGGTTTGTATTCCTTGGTTGATTAAAATAAATCGGTGTGTTTGTTAAAGATGTATTATTCAACAAGAAGAGATTTGTCTATAAAAATGCATAGATACGGTATAAAATGATCATCCAACTGTTTAGTTTTTTTATCATTAACGCAACCTAAAACTTAAAACTAAATTACAGATTATCAAATATGTATATGGATTCTTCTATACTGAATCCGACTAAAACCATGCCGGCTAACAATACGAACAAAAGTATAGTGGTTTATCTTTTTAAATTATGTAAGTTTTAAACAATATCAAACAAGAACAAAAAATATATTATTTAATATTTTTTAAGTCCAAATGAAAGTTAATATATATTCTAATTTTCTACAAACTAGGTTAATAGTTGGTAAAAGAAACTTGGAACATTTTCAATAAGGCTATGTGTAATGGGTAGTGTGTGTGAGAAAATAAAAGTAGTGTCATGTAGGCATCACGTGTCCATAAAAGAGGCATTTTGGTGGTAATGCAGTGTATTCTCCAACAAAGTGGTTGTGAGTTCAAATCATGCGAGTGCAAGTGTGGTGTTATTAGATGTAGAGTAGAGAGTGTGTATTTGTCGGTAAAAAAATGTAGGTGCCACGTAAGCAATGGTGGTGGTCACACTCACTAAAGATGTGTAATGATTTAGCGAGTGTGACATTTTTTTTAATTATTAGTTAATCATTATCATTAATTGATTTTACACATATAATTATTTTTGAACTCGTTATTATTTTGAAAAAAATGGTGGCACTTACACCCCTCTCACTAATGACCCATTACACATATCCTCAATGTTTTCAGAACCGGACCGGACAACGAACCAGACGTCTTAGAGGTTCACTGGTCGGACCGGATTCAAGAACCGGATGACGCAATAAATAATATAAATATTCATAAAAATATATAGAAAAATATAAAAATTTCAAATACTACATATACAACCATTTAAACAATTTTGAGTCAAGGACGAGGGTTGTAGGTCTGTATGAATTTTAATTCTTTTGAATCTTCTATTTTAATTTTGATTAGGGTTTTGGAGGACCTGTGGCAGCGTATAAGTTAAAAGAAAAGAGCCAAATTGAGTTAAAATTGTAAATAGAAGTAAGTAGGAGGACTATGGGATAAAAAAGATAAAAAAATAGTAATTTTTTTTAAAAATTAAACTACCCGGTTCGACCACCGGTTCGCGGTTCGACCGCTGAACCGCCCGGTTCAACCGCTGAACCGCCCGGTTCAACCAGCAAACGGTCTCAGAGCATGTAACCGGACCGGTGGAGGTCACGGTTCCCGGTCCGGTCCGGTTTTAAAAACATTGCATATCCTTATAGTCGATACTTATGTGGTAAAAAAATATGTGCTAGAATGGGCTTTTACATTTGTGTGTACTTTTTAGGGTTTTGGTTTGGGCTGTCGGTCCACCAGGTATTAGCTAATTCAAAACTTGATTTGTGGATCGTTGTATCAATGTTAAATTTGGAATTATTGATTTGTCGATCGTTGAACTCTTAAGCCTTAACTGTCAGAAAAACTCAGATCTACAACTCATAATATGAAGTACACTACTAAAAACCTAGAATCTGAATAAGAACTCCATCCTCATGTAAATCAACAATTGAGAAAATAAAAACACAAGGTACAAACTCACAAGACTCAACATGTCATCAACGTGACGATCTGTTATGAACTCTCAAGAAAACATACATGATACACGACACTCTAATTATATATTTAAGAGAGAATTGAATTTTGGAAGAACAAGTGTGACAAATGAGAAAGAAAAATGAGAGGTCTATTAGCCAGTGGTGGACCCGAAATTTTTTTCTATGGGGTCGAAAATTTTTGTCGGTTGTCTATCATTAAATATTAATTTTTTCAGTCTGGTTCAAGACGGATCAGGTCGGGTCACTTAGTACACATTATCACTAATTACAATTAACAAATAGTACATATGGCATAGCTTATAACAAAATAATATGATAAACAAAATTCAAAATTTAGAGGAAAATAAAAAAAAAAAGTTACCGAAATCGTTAGGAGGCAACGCAAGACTGTGAATAGTGAATCGACTAGTAGGGCTAGAATAGTAAATCCGTGATTAGCGAAGAGGTTTGAAATCGTGAAGAGGCATGGCGAGAATCATGATTAGCAAATTGTTGTTCTTCAGATTGCGTGAAACGTGAATATAAAATGTCGAGACGTTGATGGATCAGGATTGTCGCTACTTAGATTTATTATCAGGTTAAATTTTTTAATGGGTAATGGGTTAACTAAATAAGGGCTTAGTTGTCTAAATGAGCAATGGGTTAATTAAATGTGAGTTTAAATGACTAAGTTTTTTAGTCTAGTTTATTCCAAATTTTCAATTAAGTTATTAGTTTAAATGGAGGTCGGTGTTAAAAATTAAATTTTCTTGAGGTCGGTGTTAAAAAATATTTCTTTTGGGGGGTCGGTAAAAATTTTATGGGGGTCGGTGTCAAAATTCCATGGGGTCGGTCAAGATTGTATCGCATATATAACAAATAGAAAAAAAATTCCATCGGGGTCGGCCGACCCGCCTAGCAAAGGCCAGGTACGCCTCTGCTATTAGCTACTCTCTCTCTCTCTCCCTTCCTCCTCTGTTAACAGTATCTAACTGACAAAATGAACAATATCTACAATCCGACGACCGCGCCTCCTTTAGATATGAAACGGGTAATCTGTGAGTCATTTGTTCATCTTACAAACCCAAAGAATCCAGTAATAAGCAAGCTCATGAAGCGTCTAGCCATTATAGTCCAGGAAGTGTGTACAACCATTAACACATGCAACATTAAATAAAAAGAAAAGGATTAGACAAATTGAAAATTTGAGAATTTTACATTTTTAACATTAACCCGTTCGTTTTTCGATATCTTATAACGAGTTTGTCCACTAATTAAGGAAGATTATTATTTTTTTTAGTGGTTACTGGTTAAATTAAGTACATTTTTCTTTAAAAAAGTCTTTAGTCAACTTTTTCTTTAAAGAAAAAGAATGTATTCCTTTTACTCTTGTAAGTACAAAAGGATTGATAATATACTATTTAAATTTTATGTAAGATACAAATATTTTTAAATATTACTTATAACGTCATTCGATTTTTAAGTCTAGTTCAACCAACCCTACTAGTGAATCACTTGTTGGTAGATTAGATGATAAGTCATGTTTTCCAACCCGGATGACCGACTGATGGAACCAAAAGATGTTCCACTGGTCCGGTAACTAGTCTATTTTTTTTTTATAGAATTTGGTGTTGGTTCGGTTTGTCGTCTCAAATTGGTCTTTTAACTATGAACAACTGAAGCTGTAATAATGACACCTAATTCTTACAAGTTAGGACGTTGTAGTGTTAATCATATTTGAGCTATGATATGTAGTATTTTTTTTAAACATAAATGATACTGAATAACATATTAACTTTGTAAGAATAATTTCTAGATTTTGGTTTAAATATTATATTTTGTTTGTTTAGTAATTTGAGAGATGTGAAAATGTGAAATTATCAACTCTAATCTAACATTTAAGATACGTGTGATAATTTGGAGGCATGCGCAGGGCACAGATGGCGCATATTAGTTAGAAGCAGTTGAAGTAGCTGGATTTTGGAGTACCAAATCAATTTCATCAAAAAAATAAAATAAATGTGACACAAGTAAACAACCAATTATTTGTCCTTTTTTTAATCTTTTATCTTCTTTTCTAACTTATACCCCATTTTTTCTGCAAAAACCAGCACCCACTTTTACCATTTTAAAACATAATTAGTTTTCCAACTAATTCCTTTGTCTTACGAAATCTTTTAATTAATTTATGACAGATTCACCTATTATTATTTGATTAAAATGAATTAATCACACTACATGTAAAATACAAGTGCTTACCATAAGTTTTAATTATACTAACATATTGGTTGAAAATACGAGAATTTGTAACATGGTATTAAAATGTATACGAAATACCAAATCATGTAGTTTGAGCTTTGAAGAAGGCTATGATATAAATAGAAAGTGTCTATTTGTGGTTAAATTACAATATAAACGACCGCCACAAACATCTAATTTGAATTTAACGGTTAACCTAAAATGGGAAACTGATATATATGTGGAGAACATTCCAAAAGCAAATCTTACACCCCTTATTTCCTTCATTCCAATCCTACATCTCCGATAACGATTAAATACATTGGAAAAGAAGAGTGATTTGTCGTTAAAAAGGACCGAATTCAGAGCTTCTGACTTGAAACGACGCCAGACCCAAGATAATTGTAATTATCTTTGGATTAGGCTTCATTCCAAGGCAGAGCTCGACGCAGCTGGCTACTTTCTCAAAATAGGTATTACTTTTCGTTCTACGTTTTAAGTTGTGTTGTATTAATAACGGAAACATTTTATGCTTTTGAGAAGAGATATAAGTAGTTTGGAAACAAAAATATGTAAATAAACCATAAAGGGCATTTGGTTTGCGAAATGATTTTAATGAAATCAGAATTAATTTATTTGAAAATTCATTGTTAATTTGTTAAAGGAATTAGAATGTTTAAAAGGTTAAATGACTAATTTAGCCTTATATTAAAACCCTCCTCTTTCGTGCCGCTCATCTGATTTTCAACCCTAAGTTCGCTTCCCCACCATTGCAAAATCAACAGTAAAAAATTTGAACTAACTAAGCAAAAACTATTGGATAGAGAATATATACATATGGAGAAGTCAAATACGAAATCTAGAATAATCAGCATATGATCGATGTAGAACCAGAGGTATGAGAAGAAAGAGACGAGGGTTTTATGGTAATTTTCAAACATTTCATTAGAATGTTAGGAAGGATTGTTGAAATCTAATAAATGACGAATAAATTCGAAATCCTATTCCATTTGTGCCAATCAAACAAAATTTATGATAAGATTGATTTCAATTATAATTCCAATTTTGGTGAACTCCGTACACCAACCGGGATTAGAATACATCAAAAAGACAATTAGGAGATGATCACATGACTTAATCTTTATTTTGTATTAAATGTTATCTTTACTTCATTTGTAATTTCATTAATATCACATGAACCTCTCTTAGTAAGTTATCTTTCAAGAAAAGACATGTGTCATCACCATATTTTTTCTAAATAAAATCTTTTAATTTTTTCTATTTTAAGTAAATTTGAGTTTTGAAATTTAATTATCTTAATGTTTTTATTTTTCATAAAAAATAATATAAAACGTCAATTCTAATTATTACTTAATTAAGGAAATAAAGAATTTTAGTTTTTGTTTTACTCATTATTTTAAATTTATTTACATATTATTGTACTTTCATTTTTATATTAAACAATCTCATGTAATACATGGGTATATAACCTAGTATATTATAAACAACATTGAAATATAAATGTCACCAAATCTTAATAGAATGATTTAACGAATGTGTTAAACTAAACCATATATATGTTGGTCAAATTTGAGTGTTCATTAGAATATGGTTTAAGGACAGTTTATGTGACTAAAGTAATTATGACCGTTACCGAAATAATTATTTAAAAACAAAAAAAGAAAATACATGGGTTTAAAAATATATAAATATGAACTATATATTATTATTTTTGTTTCACTAAGGGCACATATTAAGATTTGTCACCAACATAATCACGTGTAAAACAAAGCATTATAAACAAATAACATATTTAAGAAATTATAAAACGAAGTAGAATAAAGTTTAACTTTACAAAATATCTTTATACGGGCTTATATATATATTTTTTGAACGGCAATATGTCGAATAGAGTGACTTTTATATCAAGTCACATAAGACGTTTTCAATACAAATCAATCTTAGAGTATTTATAGTTGATTTTCTTTCCTCATCTTTATAATTAACCAAAAAAATATCATTTTCTAAATTTACCTCACGTTTTTTAAAAGTCTTTCACATCTTATTTTTCATGTCTATCTTTATTCAGTTAGACAATACTTTTTTATTCTTTTTTTAAATTATTTTTTCTCTAACAAAACTCACATCCACTGACTAAAAATATAAAATAATGAATATAAAGATGAATAATAGGGCCTCAAACATGGGGGACTAATTTACTTCCCTCTAAAAATATGAGGATTAGGTATGGATATTGTTGGATTGATTTTGTTAAAATTTGAGTATGAGGTTAGGAATGAGGATTGGGCTGTAAGAATTACATATATTTAAACATTCATATCAAAATCTTTATCTTTATCTTTATAATTTAACTAAATATCATTTTTATAAATTTATCTTTAAATTTGGTTAACCTCTCATATCTAATTATATATCTCGATCTCACTCACAAACATTTATTTTATTATTATTTTTCTCTTTCGTAGACACTAACAGAAATATAAAGATAAGATTTATAAAACTAGATCTATGTATTTAGAGTATCTCTATTTACTAAAATCTAAAATTTAAAGATGGAGACAGAGCGCCGAATGAATGTGCAAAATAGAAAAATCTATGAATAATAGAGATGAATATGAAGATACAGATCTTAGTGTGAGAGCATTCACAGTAAGTTTTGTAAATCATGCATTATCTTTATATTTTAAGGTAAATTTAAAAAACTATAAAATTACCCACTCCATCTCATTCTTTATATTTTTCCTTATACTTAAATTATAAGGATAATATATATAGATTGAATTGTAATTTCTTATATATACCAACTCAATATTCGTCGCTTATGATTCTTTTGTGAATGAAAGAGAAAGAAAGAAATAATAAAAAATGATTAAAATAGTATTATTTATATAAATATAAGGAATCATATGTGTGTTTTTAAAAACCTTTAATTATAAAATAAATGTGTTTTTTTAAATAAAGTATATACATGATGATAAAAAACCCACTAAGATTTTGTATAAACTATTAAGGTAGATGATGATGATATCATCATCACTTTCTAAATTTATAAAACTAATCCTTCAAAAGTTGCAAAGTTTTCGTATGGCTCCTATCTTTTTATCTATTTTTTAGACGAACCAAGTTATTACAAGTGGACCACTCAAAACTCTTTATTTTATTTTTCTGTTTTTCTATAATATTTTTAAAATATAATGTTTTATAAAATTTTGAATATAATATTATAACATACTTACTTTTATCTACGTTTTGGTGTAAATTTCAATCAAAATCGAATTGTGTGTTATAATGTACAACTATAAAAGTCCTTAATGTACAAACGTACAATTCGTTAAAGCTGATCAGGTCCTTATTTTTATCAATATATCGACATGAGTTTTTTTCACCAGGTGAATACTAATGTCTAATTCATCGAAATCAAACCTTACAAATTTCAACACACCAGCTCCAGCGCACATGTTTCGCCGGTCGTTGTATTAAACAAATTACTTTTAGTCTTTTAGTTGCATTAAAATATATGGAAAATTGACTTAGAAAGCGTTATCGTTCACCAGTAGAGGATCAAACTCACAGGTTACCTATAAAAAGAAAAAAATACACTTAAAAAAAATTAAAAAATTGAATATAAATACACCTTCATCTCTGTAGTTTCACTTACCCTCTGTTTCTCTCTACACCCCCAATTTCACCATTTTCAGTAATTTCTACATCAATTACGAAATAAAAACAGAGTATTCTGCGTTTCTTACTTTCCTTCACAAATGCTTTCAACAATTACCTGCATTAATTATTTTTAACAGATCTAAATTCCCCCTTTCAGTTTCTCTGTTTCGGCTCAAGTTTTTCAGAAGGAGAAAAAATGGCGGACATTATCTCCGGCGAGAATCTGACGCAGGAAAACATACCGGGGACGACGGTAGACTTGGTGGCCCAATTTGGGACGCTATGGGAGGTTATAAAGGCGCCATTAATAGTCCCATTGCTTCAATTTGCAGTTTACATCTGTTTAGCCATGACTGTGATGCTTTTTATTGAACGGCTATACATGGGTGTTGTTATTATTCTTGTGAAACTGTTTTGGAAGAAACCCGAACAACGATATAAATGGCAACCGATTCTTAAAGATGAGGAAACTGGGAACTTGTCTTTTCCGAAAATTCTTATTCAAATCCCTATGTTCAATGAAAAAGAGGTTAGATTTGGGTTCAAAATCTCATGTTTAGATCGATTTATGTTCGGGTTTTGAATTTTGGATTAAATGATCATGGTTCAGGTTTACAAGATCTCAATTGGTGCAGCGTGTAGTCTGTCGTGGCCGACTGATCGCCTCGTCATTCAAGTTCTCGATGATTCTACCGATCACACTATTAAGGTACACAACAGAACTGCGAGAATCACATAAAACACTGTACATATGACAGTTGCGTAACCGCCCTGTTAGCGTAATGAGTTATTGTGCTATTTTGTACTGGGTTGGACATTTTTCTTTATTAGGTAGGGTTTATTTGTTGTCTATATATAACTCTTATTTCTTTCATTGTAATTGCATTTTTATGTATAAGTGTTTTATATGGTTCTCGCAGTTCTCAATATAATACTGGTTTTGAAAAAAACAGGCCCATTGGTAATATTGTTTTTGTTAAAGTAACGGGACATGTGATTTTGTAGGATATGATTGAGAACGAATGCCGAAGATGGGCTAGCAAAGGAGTGAATATATGGTATCAAATAAGGGAAACTCGGGTCGGTTACAAAGCGGGTGCACTTAAAGACGGATTGACTCATGATTACGTGATAGACTGTAAATATGTCACCATTTTTGACGCTGATTTCCGGCCTGAACCGAATTTTCTCCAACGAGCCATCCCCTTCCTTGAGTTTAACCCTAAAATCGCCCTTGTTCAAGCTCGATGGCGGTTCGGTAAGTGTTGATGATATAAGTTGAAGAGTTAAATGCATAAATGTTGCCTGTGAGCCGTTAGAAAGAACATGATTAGGGTTTAACTCTGAAAAGTAACGAGTTTGGTATTTCTGGCATCAGTTTTATAAACTTTCGGGATCTAACACTAAATTTTGTTAAAGATCTGTTAAATTTATGTAAAATGACTATTTTACTTTTTTATTAACTTAATCAATTACCGGATGCCACGTGGAACCTTTTTTTTTTATAACTTTGACCTGCTTTTAAAAGTTTTTCTTATGGTGGGTCCATGTTTGCAGTGAACTCGAATGAATGTTTATTAACAAGAATGCAAGAAATGTCACTAGATTACCATTTCACAGTAGAGCAAGAAGTGGGATCAGCAACTCATGCATTTTTTGGGTTTAACGGTAACCAATTCATTTCAGATGAACCCTTTAACTAACCACCACATTCCCAAAAATAACATAGGGGCAATATCGTAATTTACCACAGGGACCGGCGGTGTATGGAGGATTGGTGCAATCAACGAGGCCGGAGGGTGGAAGGACCGTACAACCGTCGAGGACATGGATCTTGCGGTTCGAGCTGGTCTACAAGGATGGAAATTTCTCTATTTGGGTGACCTCCAGGTATTTAATTTTTAAAACATAAAGGACACGTTCATTTCAGAATCAATAATATGTTAAGAATTACAAGAAACGCATAATACACCGAAGATAATCAAAGTATCCATAGAGAAAAATTGTGGCGGTTACGTAACTGTCTTGTGTGTCACATTCAAAACACTACGTACAGATGCATTATGCGATTCTCGCGGTTCTTAACATATTATTGATTTTGAAATTAACGGCCCTCTAAAACAAAATCATTTTCAACATTTTAAATAAAATAAAATTTATAATGTAATTAACTAAACAGGTTAAAAGTGAACTCCCTAGCACATTCAAAGCATTTCGTTTCCAACAACATAGGTGGTCTTGTGGGCCGGCTAACTTGCTTAGGAAAATGGTGGTTGAAATCATTAGAACAAAGGTTAGTTAATGTCGTTAATCGTATCGCCTTTCTTTATTTTTACGCGATGTGGTTGTTAACGCGAGTGTCGGGTGCTGTAGAAAGTGACGGTTTGGAAGAAGGTGTATGTGATCTACAGTTTTTTCTTGGTGCGGAAAATAATCGCTCATATGGTCACGTTTTTCTTCTTTTGTGTGGTTCTCCCGATCACCATTTTGGTCCCGGAAGTAGAAGTCCCGGTATGGGGAGCCATCTACATTCCTTGCATCATTACCACATTGAACTCGGTCGGGACACCAAGGTATAATCTAGGCACATTTTTAATGTGTTTCTCTTATTTGGATTTATTGTTTATGGTTATGACACCGTTAGACAACTTTCTATTTGCAACTGAAAAAGTTACAAATTCAGCGACCGGTTTGCAACCAGAGTCACAGTTCACAAAACGGTCGCTACGAAGTGGTCACAATACGGTTGCCAAAATGTTTGTCGCAAACGGTCGCTACATGATTGTCGCAAATTGGACGCTAGCCTGGTTCGCTAAATACACGGTTGCAAACTGATAGCAGTTTATGACCGAAACGTCGTCGCTAAAAGAAGTCGCAAACATTTACCTGTTGCAAATGTTTTTACAACGAGGCTTTTGCTGGATTGTTGTTTCCGTTGGCCTATTGTGGCTGGTTTGTGACTGAAATAACAGTCACAATTTCTAATACTCACATTTGTAGCATTATGAGAATCTAAATTTAACTACCGGTTTGCGACTAAAGTTACAGTAGTCAAATAATAATGTACACAACATTTTAGTCGCAAAAAATATAATAAAATGGTCGCAAAACGACTGCTATTTAGCGGTCACTAAAAATGGTCACAAAACTTTCATATGTCGGTCGTAAAACCTCATTAAAACAGTGGTCACAAATTTCTTGCTACATGTTAGTAGCAAATTGGCTACTAATTTCTATGTTGCAAAACGGTCACAAAATTTGTTTCGAAAATATTTTTGTCGCAAATATTCAACCATCGGAAAAAAATATTGCAACGAGAGTTTGCGACTGCAAATTGGTCACAAACGCCTTTTTTTTACCGATTTACAACCGAAATTACAGTTACAATTTACAAATCCTAAGTTTTGTAGCTAACACGAGGTTATTGATCCAGATCGTTCCATTTATTGTTTTACTGGATTCTTTTCGAGAACGTCATGTCATTTCACCGAACAAAAGCAACAATCATCGGTCTTCTTGACGCAAAGAGATCTAACGAATGGGTCGTCACTGAGAAGCTTGGAGATTCAATCAAGAACAAAAGATCAAAACCCAAACCTACACTCGCACCGAAATCATTCAAACTTAATTTGGGAAATAGGTAAAGTTTCTACTTAATTTTCCAATGCTAATCGATTCCAACATTAATCAAATCTTATTGATTTGAAATGATTCAGGATTCATGTTGCGGAATTGGGATTCGCAGCGTTCTTGTTCTTCATTGGATGCTATGATTTCATGTACGGAAAACGGACATACATTATATATATTTTCCTGCAAGTGATTACATTCTTGATCGTTGGAGTAGGTTATGTGGGCACCGTTGTCCCGAGTTGTTAGAGAACAGAGAAACAGAGTTAGTATACAGTTAGAAGAAAACTGGTTTAGGGAAGAAGTATAAGCATTAGGTTTGTTGAGGGGGAAGTAATTTGAGCAAATTGTTGTGCTATCTTTTTATGATTCTTCATAGTATATGTGTGATGTATTTTGTTAGAATTATATGCCATCAAATGAATGAAAATTTTGCCATCTTTAATTCTTGTACAAATCAATCAAAATTAACTCTTGATTTAACGTCAAAATGTAGACGAAGTTAGTCAATTGAATGAAAATGGATAGATTTTGAAAAGTCCGTGACGAAAAAGCTAAAAAAATGGTTTTTGACGGAAACCGACTAATATGGTTAAAGTATTTTACTCTTTAATGATATTTAGTTTTGTCAATTATTTAAAACTTGGGGTAATTTCATATGTATCCTTACAAATATGGGAAATACATATATAACCAACCAATATTAAAAATATGGTATATACCCTTACAAACATATAAAAATATCATATATACACATTTCATTAAAAGCAATTTAAGAAATAACCATTTTACCCTTGTTTTTTAAAATTTTTAAAATTTCATATTTACCCAACTTTAATTTTAAAGTTTTATATTTACTCATAAATATAAATAAAAGTTTTCTAAAATATTATATTCAACTTTATCTCTTTCTATTATAATTTTACCAATTTAACCTTCTGAATTGATTTAGAAGAAAAAACAATTAACTCGCAATGGAAAAAAACAATGGAACTCATGATTCTGAGCTGATTTAAAAGAAAACAATGAACTCGCAATTATCGTCTTCTGAATTGATTTGAAGAATCTCAAGAATTGTCGTCAAGGACGGGTGATCTATTACGTATGAGGATAAAACTAATATAATTTAAATCTTTAAAATACAATTATTTATTATCTAAGATGTTTTTATCCTTACAAACATTGTTTACAAGTTTCGACATGTTTGACTAGTTGTCTTTTAAGCAAAACCTCTTTATTTTATCATTGTAGGTCCTAAAATCAACTTTAGAATTAATAATCATAAAAAAAATATGTTAAGATTTGTGAATAAACGGTATACACGTGTGAAATAAACGGTATTTTGTGAATAAAAATCTGTTTGAAGTAATATAAACGGTATACACACATATATCTTGAAGATGATATCATTTAAAAAATTTGACTTTGTTTTAACTTCTTGTTTATAAAAATTAAAAGTTAAATAATATGGTGGCTGTGGGGTTCGAACCCACGCGCACTTATGTGCAGAAGATCTTAAGTCTTCCCCCTTAACCACTCGGGCAAACCACCTTTTTGTTTGTTTTTTGATTCACCGTCAATTTTAAAGAATCAATAATTCCATGACCCCCTTACCCCTATCACTTTGCATACGAAACTGAAACCCTAGAGCGAGAGATTACAAACGAAGAAGATTCTGTTCTTGATTATTTAAAATTATAAAATTACCAAAAAGAACATTTTTGGCATTCTTTAATTTTGAGTTTGTTTATACATATCATCCTTATTTGTTTTTCTTTATTCATTCTACACTAGCTTATAATCTTTTATATTATACGGGTTGAATAAAATATAATATAATTTATTAACACATATGTTTGTCAAAATATGACTTTAAAAAAATATACTTTGACGTGACAGTTATAAATTATATTAAGTTAATTTTTAAAATATTTTTTTTTCAACCGGGTATTAATTTCTAACAATTTGATTTTAATTTTTTTTAAACATTTTTTTTCAATTTCTAACGATTTGATTTTAGTTTACATAGATTGAAAATCGTTAGCAACACTTAACCTAAAACAGAAAACAATATCCGAAATGTTTATTCATAAAATACCGTTTAAATGAAGTATATTAGTGATTTAAACATTATGTTAACAACCAAAGATTGAACAAAAACGAATTATGAACATCTTCAAGTACGCTAACTCTAATGGATACTATACATATAAAAATATTTTAGAAAGATTATATAAATCACTGTTATGTTTAATGTAAAAAGTTTCATCCATATAATAATATTTTTCTTCTTACATAAAGAAGCATATCTTTAGCCGTAACTCTGTAACAGGATACCATTATCCTCTGGGAAAACAATTGTGATTGACTAAAAAAAAGAATTTAGGCATAGGAAATTGGGAATGCTTATTTTGTTGGGGCTTCTCCACCCGCAAGCAATGGGTAAACTTTATATTAAATATAAACACCTTTTTTTTAACGGTGAGCATTGAATGTCGTGACGTCGAATCCTCCGTCATATGAGACTCGTCCAACTCCGGCCAATATGTTGTCTTAACCGGGCCCACTTGACGTTAGAGTTGGAGAGCGTCCAAGAAAAAATCTCACGCAATACGTCCACTTCCGGGCTTTAAGACCTAATTAACAACTCGTCAAAGTTTAAAGAAGATATAAATTCAACAATGACTCTGTATTTATCTTTTATTAAAGAGGTAGAGAATAAAGTATTTACATATAAAAATTAAAAATTTTATATTATGTAATATTATGATCTTTTAATATAATTTTATGTAATTTTAATAATGATATATGAAATTAACTATTTCTTGTCAAAAATCAGTCACCAACATAGAGAAAAACATATTAACCAAAGAGTTTGGATGTTTGGAATTTATCACCACTTGCCATGATCTATCACTGCCACTTTGTTGGCTAAGTACTTCAAGTAGTATGGCATCTTCTCATCACCTCCACTCTCCTTGGCCTTTTTCTATGATTTTTGGTTTGGAACAAATAAAAATATGTTGGTTAAATAATATGTAACTAATTTATTTAGTAGAGATACATCAAATTTATACATGCGATCGTTCCCTTGTGCAAAATTTTTTGAGATTACAACTAAAAAGATGATTTCTAGTTCGTTCAAAACTATTCAGTAACAGTTAAATTCGGTTAGCATTTAGCCATAGACTATGTGTAATAATTTCATTAAAAAGTGAAAAACGCCCCACTAAGTACGCAGAAGTGTAACAACTAACTACAATCATTAAAGTGTGTCATGGTGTCACTTTACAGTTTCCACCATCAATTTTGTTAATTCAAAGAGTCAACTGGTTCGCCCAGTGTACATAACCTTGTTGATTTATAACAGATACGTGACATAGTTTTGTTAATTATTTAATACGTTTACTTATTTAACAACATCAGCGTGACATATTTTAATTACTTCGTATGTTTGCAAAACAAAAAGGATTATGCATCAAACTCTGAAGAATCGAATCCAAACCGGACAAACCCATGCCCGTTATGAGTTTCGTTTTAACTTATGCTGATATCTTTACTATTTACAATTTATAATTTTATACACATACAAGCTAATCCACCATTGTACAACAATTTCAACCCTAATCTAATCATCAATCAATCTTATTTTGATGATCCTGAAATTGGGGGTCTACAAACATCACAAATTCTGAATACAAACTAATCAAAATTACAAATAAAATCAATCTCACAGCATGTATTCCATGAATCTGAGCCACACCGCTCCACCTTTCGTCACTTTCTCCACTTCCTTGGAACAAGTGGACGATGATGCAGTCTTCCCACCGTAACCAACTCCGGTATCACCGTCATTTCCGGTTACGGTAGTCGATTGCTTAGGACAGAGGAAGAAATTTCGTGAACCTAACTCATTCAACTTTGCGTCTGAAGGTAAACCTGCCAATTGCCGTTTTGTAACAGATCAGCAACAATTATTCGGTCAACTAACATCATTGTCGTACACGAATAAAAAAATTGGATGATATCAAATAATTCCTTTTGCTAAACGTGCAAATTAGATCATCTACCGATTGTTTAGGCAATACAGAAAACAATTAGAGAACGAACCGGTCTTCGCCCTACACGTTCACTGGCCAGAACGGTCAGAACGAATTTTTTTTTGTATGAATTTACAGTTTTAATAAAATATTAATTTAATCAAAAAATGAGATGTTTAAGAAATAAAAAACAAACGAAAATTAAAAACTTAAAATTCGCAGAACGGTCGGACCGATTTTTTTTTATGAATTTAAAATTTTAATAAAATATAAATATTTGAATAAATAAAATACTAATTTAAATAAAAAGAGATTTTTAAGGAATAAAAAACAAAAGAAAATTAAAAACTTAAAAGTAAATTACAAGGATTGTCCATGTGGTTTGTCTAGATTACGGATTTAGTCACTTAAGAATTTATTTAAAAAATAAGATATTTATGAATTAAAATTTTAATAAAACATGAATATAAAATACAAATATTTAAATAAATATTTATATGAGATATTTAAAAAATAAAAACACAAAAGAAAATAAAAAACTTAAAATTCGATCCGACCACCGATCACACCGGTTCCGGTTCCACCGGCGTTCGTTTAAGCCGAGAAAGATTTAACTTACTTTCTAAACTAAATTGGGAGTAATGGAGATCGAATCCAGAAGGATCAAGCGACGGAAACACCGACCGTCTGCCTTCCTTGGAGTACTGCCGGAGCACGGCAGCAACAAGGTCACCAACAGTCGATTCCAGTGACATCAACACGTGAACGGGACCTAAGCTTCTCTGAACCGTCACGTTAAGCAATAATTTCGTCAGTTTTGGATGCACAATCGTCTCCGTCTTAACACCACTCCTACCAGAAATCAATTCCGGCACCGTCCTCGGCCTCGTCAACTTCCCCACCATATCCTCAGACACACGGCCGTGAAACGACATCGCTTTCTCCGTCAATCTCCCCTTCTTGTTCCTCCCCTGTCCTTTCGGACTGCCCTTCTTCATCGACATCGTATATTTAATTATTTACATACATCAAATACTAAACTATTGAACAAAAACTTTGGTCACCGGAGACGGCGGAGGTGGGGAAAGCTGGTAACTACCATAAGCTAGAATGTCAGAAAGGTAAATAAGAAAGGATCATAGGGTAATGAGGAAAGAGAGATAGGCTGACATCGAAGACCGTAAGAGAGTGGGTTTATATAGGTGGAGGAAGATAGAATACAACTGTGAAAGGAGATAAGGAGAAATTTAAATTCGTTAATTTGGAAACCGGATATTGCAGGTTGTTGTCAATTTGAGGGTGATGGTGACCGGCAATAACCTTTGATTGTGTGGATTGGCTAATGTGCGCGAGAGTGCGTAACGATTCCATTTTCTTTTGACTTTTTATATTAGAGTACTAGGTTAAAATCTCGTATATTACACGGGTTGATAAAATTTAATATTATATATTTAGTAATAAAAATTTTATATTTAAAAAAAACATGTGTTACACGGGTTAATAAAATATAATGTTATATACTTAGTAATAAAAAGTTTATACTTTTAAAAATCCGTATATTACAGTATTACACGGTTTGAATACATTAATTTCTATTTAATATAATTTGACTTACATAACTATTTAGTTAAAAACAAAAGTTACATAAGTAAATTTCAAAGTTTCTTAAATTAAGAGATAATTTAAAATAAATGTGTTTTATTAGTATAGATTAATAATTTGTTTAAAAATATATTATTATTGAAATATGGAAGTGTATTTATTATGAGAGAGAGGCGGGAAAAAATTTATAAGGATGAATATGGAGACAACACGTGGCATTGAGAAACCTTTATTTATTATATAATAGGATAGAAACCCCGTGTATTACACGGTTTGAATAAATGCAATGTTATATACTTAGTAATAAAAATTTACATATTACATATTTATGACATATTAAAAAGTTTTTTAATACAAATTTTAGAAACGTTGTATAGTTATTTTTAAAAAATGTTTTATAAAAATAATGAACGAAATATTCAATTTCTAAAAATGTTTTATGAACAAACCTATTTTTTAAATAAAAAAAAGATTTTTACAAATCATTATTATTTAATAGGAGAGAGAAGAGGAAAATAAAAAATTATAAAAAAAACAATTAAAGAAAAATGTGTATAATTAATAGGAGAGAGAGACGAGAAAAAAATGATAAGTATGCATAAGAGAGTGACAAGTGTCATCTCAAAACCTTTATTTATTATATAGTATAGATGGGGTATACCCATGTGATTATGGTGTGATTTGATAATAAAGTGTACGACACGTGGCATCACGTCAGATTCTGGAAAATCATATCACCCATCACATGGCAAGGGGTATACCCATGTGATTGTGGTGGTATGATAATTTAATGTTTATTTTTAATTTTTATTTAAATAAAATAAAACATAATAAATAATATTCATTAATAATAAAAAAAATTACATTAATTAAAAAAATACATTAGTTAAAAAAAACATAACCAAAACTTACGGGATACCATTACGTTCATTGATCTCCTTTTGTTTTTTTTTCAATCAAAAAACATTGGGCGGTTGAGAGTGAATCAAGATCCATGCCAAGAATTTCGATCTCTTGTTTTGTTCGTTTCCAATCCATCCTCGCGTCTTGGGCATAGTTAAAAATTTGAAAGTTCGGGTTTGGTTGGAAGTTTGGATTGGAAGTTCGGGTTGGGTTGAAAGTTCGAGTTTTGTTGAAAGTTCGGGTTTTGTTGAAAGTTTGGGTTGGGTTGAAAGTTCGGGTTGGCCATAAATGCGTTATCACGAGCCGCGTATTGAGCCCAAAAGTTTGAGTTCGGATCGATACTCATTTTTGGGTAGAAAATAGTGAGTAGATGATTAGAAATTAGAAGATTAGTGTGTAGAAATTTATAAAATTGGTGTGAAAAATATGTAGTAAAAATTGAGTATTTATAGTGAGTAAAATTAATATTATTAATAATTATTATTTATTTCAAATTAATTATTTCAAACGGTAATATTTTATACCGTTCAACGGTACAATTTGTACTAAAAAGAGGGCAACGATCGCGTGATAAATCTCACGCCACAACTTCAGCCGTGGTTTCTTGATCGAGGGGGCGGTGTAGCTTTAGCTTCACGCCGTGATTTGGGGTGCCACATAGGAGCACGACGTGATTTGGGAATGCATACTGGATGCCCTTATGTTTTATTGACATTTCTAAGTTTACGTAATTAGTATCGATTGGTTTTTTTTTAACGAAAATTTGGATCACTGAGGGGCCACTGGCTCACCCGATCATCTCCATCTCATCAGGAGAAAACCCATCATAGGTGACAAAACCCCCTGGCCCAACTTGGACCCCCTTTTTTATTTTGTCACAAACGAGACTTGAACCAAAGACCTCTCCATTTTAAAGAAGTCTTGGTATACACCTTTGGCACTAGGCTAAGCTAGTGGTTGTAAAGTATCGATTGGTCTTGATTATTAAAAACAGGAACAAACAATCAGGACAAAGAAGAAAGAAAAGCAAAAAATAACATACCTAAGAACCCCTTAAAAATTAAAACTATACCATTTCTCCCGGTCTAGTATCACAATCTCTTTTTGATTTTTGGCCCACATGGAGCTCGAACATTTTAGGTTTTCACATAGTCTTCTAACCGATGCTCTTTTGCCCCCAAAGACCACTTCATTCCTTGTTTTCCTCAAACTCCAAAAGGCAGATAGGATAACTACTTCAAAAGCTTTTTGCTTTTGAGAAACCACCAAGTTAAATTTGGCAAGGTCCAAGATATCCTTAACAGAAAAAGCGAAAATGGGCGGGATTTTACACCAAGTACTAATGAAACCCTAAAGCATGATTGCATAATGACAAGAGATAAAAAGGTGTTCGGTGGTTTTTGCATTCAACGAACATAAGGGGCAGCTAGCCGAGATTATATTCACCCTCCTCCTAATCAAGGCTTGCTTAGTAGGGATTCTATCAAGATTCGCGCCAAGCAAATATATTAACTTTTAATGAATCAAGCCACACCAATTAACACACATACACTTCCGCCAGAATAGAGACAGGGTTTAGAAGCCCACACATGGACCTCACAGAAAAAACACCTTAAACATCATGTTTCCAGACCAAACACCTTCCTTTTCCTCGACCATTTTGTTGAAATTCAAGTTAAGGATACTAAAAGCAACCTCCAATTTCTTATCCATGGTTTTGATTTCAAAACGTATAAATATAATAGAGTGGAGTCGAAATATAATAATGAATTAAAAGTGTTATTTGAACCAAAGTAAAGGGGCTAAAATCATAGTTTAATAAAAACAAAAAAACACGTGGCGGAATCTATCCCGTGACCACGGTAGGAGATAGTGGCGGTTGAGAATTGTTATCTGTTGACCGACTTGTTTAGTAAGGTAATTTCCCGTACATATTTAAAAACTATTATACTATTCTTACTATTTATCCTTAATTCCTTATAATTATGCATCACAATTGGTAAATCCGTTTGAAAAAAACAAACTTTTTTTGAAAGCATGATGTATAAATAGATATATGACTAATTATAAAAAAAAATCAGAAATATTAATTATTTTTAAATCAAGACAAAATTTCATGATCATAATACTTTGACAATTTGTTATGATTACCTAAATATCAATTACGGATGAGTTTTTGATATCGAGTATCGGCACCGTATTGATAGATTCGGTACCGATACCGTACCGATGTATTCGGTATCGGTACCCACTTTTTTATAAATTTGGTACGGCACCGATACCATTAAAGACGAACAATTTGTAACGAGTACCCGTATCGTACCGTACGGATAAATTTGGTACCGGTACCTACTTTCCCATAAATTTGGTACGTTACCGATACCATTTAAATATGAACATTTTGTAACGAGTACCCGCACCGTACCATACCAAAAAATTTGGTACCTTTACCGTCCCGATCTCATCCCTAATATCAACGTAACTTTACATGTATTTGTTTGAAAGGAGAAAAAATCCGAATTACCATGAATCTCAATGACCAAGAATTGGTAATTGACACGATAAGTGACTAGAAATACACAGAAGTTTCACGGAAAGATTTCCTAAGATTATAGTTACAGTCGTTAGTAGGAAACCGAAATTAAAAAAAAATCGAAAGGGATGTTATTAAAATATATCAATTTAAGTTTTCTTTCTACTAATTTTGAAAATTAAATGCTTAAGTTGTCTTTGTATACATTAATCTATATGTTTATTTATATGTATCTACATACAAAAAAACTATTAAATATAAAACAACATAACCAGCAAAATCCTACTAATAGCGGAGGATGAAAGGTTAGACCCCTAATTTCAAAAACCAGTTTAGTCACATAAACTATATTAGATCTAAATAGTTCTTTACATACATAGTATACATATTAACTTTACATATAAAATACACGTCTCTCTGATAGTGACTTGATGGCTAGAAACATTCATCATAATGCATTGGTATCAGTTTTGACTGATTCCCTTTACATTAACCGTGAAACTATTAAGTGGGTCAAAAGGTTGGCAATAACCCCATTAAAAAAAAGATAAATATATAGAATTTTGTACACTTAATGTTTACAAATAATTGTTGGGAGTCTAGTGGTGTATGTGTAGTTGGTGTTCGTTGTCATTGTGCCACAATATTGGACAACTTTGAGTTTGCTTATTCAAAGTGGGCATGCATTTATTTTATAACACCATGTGTAATGTCTATGAGTCATTAGCCACATCAGCCTCACGTCCACAAACACCACAACTATATGAAATGGGCGTGGGTAACTCAGCCATGAGTGAGGCAACGGGGTGGGGGCAAAGTTAGTATTTGATTTTCTTTTCTTCAACCAATACTAGAGATACACTTGTCCTTTTTTTAATTTTTTTTATTAAAAAGTTCATTTAACACTTACTTTATTTTTTCTTAAATAACTAATACAAGTTAGTTTAAAAAAACAACATGCACATGTTTTTTTTAATATTCCAATATAAATTTTAACAAAAAACAAAGTTTTTTTAAAATATATATAATTTTTTTGTCTTGTAAGTGATTTTGACATGTGTTTGAATCCACGTTTTTTAGTAAATGATTCAAAAAAGTAATAATATTAATTGTTTAAAAATAATTAATAAAATGCTTCAAAGCTTAAAAATATGTCTACGTATATTCACTTTATGCTCACACTCATGTGACCATCACATATAGCATAAGTGGCTTAGCTTAATGCCTTCATCCGTGAAGCCTCTCAACTCGATAATCCAATTGATTTCTAGTACAATTAGTCGATTATTATTTACTAGGTTATATACCCATGTATTACATGGGTTGTTTAATACAAAAATAAAAGTACAATAATAATAATGTGTAAAAAAAATTAAAATAATGTGTAAAACAAGAAAAAAAATTCTTTATTTCCTTAATTAAGTAATAATTATATTTCAATTTTTTTTATTATCTTTTAAAAAAAACATTAACATAATTAAATTTTAAAATTCAAATTTACTTAAAATAGGACAAATTAGAAGATTTTGATAAGAAAAAAATATGATAATGATATGTGACATTATTTGAAACCATTTATTAGAATAATGATTATTTTCAGTTAAAAAATAAAATAACTTAAGTGATAATACATTAATACATAAGCCAACAGAAATGTAACGGCAAATGTGTTTGGTAAAAGAAAACTTAAAATTGTTAGGTGAAAAGTGACAAAACCCATAAATCATAGTAGACAAATGAGTATACCAGAAACCAAAATAACTAAAAATATATTTAACTCAAATTTGAAAAATACTTGTGTTTTTCATTAATATGAAGTTAATAAATTTAATGTCCTTAGTTAAGTAATAATTCACATAGATATTTAAACCATTTTTTTTTATTTTTCTATAGTTAGAGACATTTACAAGAGAACAGGAGAGGTGGGGTTGAATGGGGACGAGAGGTGGTTCATGACTTCATATCGATCATTGCCCTGTTGCATGGATTTGATTGTGTGTCAACAACTCAATTAATTTAAAAAAAAATCAACTATTTCATAAACAATTTGACATGTCAAGATTTTTATAAAATAGAAGTTTGCTTCTTTAAATTTGTTTTATGCTTTTCAAAAATTAAATTAATAACAATAATTCACAAGGGTGTGGTTCAAATGCAAACAATATTTATGTGACTGTCATTATAACCACTCTCAACACATAGTGTTACGAATATGTACCAAATAATGTTACACATACGTAAACACGATGTGTCACGTATATGTAACATTATTTGGTACGTATATGTAAGACCATCACTTTCGTATTTATGTTCAAGATATATGTTCACGATACTTAAATACTCTTTTAAGAATTAAAAGAAAAAATAATTTATAAATTATGTGATTGTTTGATAGTGGTTAGCACGATTATCACATAAAAAGTTGGTTAATATTTGAACCCTTCCCTAATTCACAAATAATTAAATATGATTTCACAAAATGAATTTGGTGGAGATGTGATTCGATTTACAAAAGATTTAAAATGTAAAAAAGTTATTAGTTATGGTTTTTTAAGATCTAACAAAGTAAAAATCAACTTCAACGTGTTTTAAGGCATGAAACACAAGATAAGTTGCACCAGGATTGTCACACCAAAGAGTGAGAGCGGATGTTGTATTTACTCCAAGTTCACTCAGTAGGGTTTCTAACCAGGTTAGTTCAGCAACAGTATTAGTCATGGTTTTGTATTATGACTTTGTGGATCACCGAGAACTTGTTTTCTGTTTCCGTGCGGTATAGGAAATAAGATTATAGCCTAAATAGATAGCAAATTCCCCCGTGGATCGACGGTCATCTGGACAACCAACCCGGTCAGCATTTGAAAATGCATGAATAGTTGTGTAGAATTAGTAATCCATGATCAATAGTGCCTCTAAGTGGTACTCTAGAATATGTTTGATAATAGACTAGTGATTCTCTAACAGAGTGTGCATGTACTAACACACTTTGTTGACATCAAAAGAAATATCTGGTCTGGATAAAGTGATATACATATAAGCCCTAACAATCTGATGATACTTGACATGCTCGAAAAGAGGGGGCTATCCCCAAGAGATAAGATCTGAGATGTGCTCATTGGTGGGAGACCGGTTTGCAATCAGAAAGACCGGCTTGTTGAATGACCTCGAATGAGTATTTCTTTTAAGAAAGAATAATATTCCTTCCTTGTTGATGCTATTTCTACTATGTCTAGTTACAATATGATCTAATATCCACCGACGAAAAATCTTGGATCCATCATTTGGTGTTGGTGAAATGTATCCCAAGATATAATGAATCAACATATGTAGTACTATGTGAATAAGCTCTGCATGTGAAGGTGATAATCCAGATGGATAACTGAAGTTGCAAATCGCCTCAAAATACAATAATATAATTACCTTTTAGTAAGTTGTTGGGACCTTATACTGATTTTGAACCACACAACAGCGGCTTAGCTGTCAATATCTTAAACTTTAGGGTTCTAACTAACAGTTTCTGCCTGTGAGCTGTTCATGAGCCAAGCGAAGACGAACTCGAGCTCACTTGAATTTTAAATCAAGTTGAAAACTTGAGCTCGAACTCTGCCTAGCTCAGTTTTTTTTTTAATTGGCTCAACTCAGTTTTGCCACTGTTAGATTGTTAGAACTTAAAAAAAAAAGTTTTAATGGGGTTTGGATCAAATTATAATGGGAGAGTTGGGCTTAAAAGACGAAATGTCTTTTACGTAGGCTATAAAATATTAAAATACGGGGCTAACTAAATGAGCGAGCCAACGTTGGCTTAAACTCGGCTCATTTAAAAACGAGCTAATTTCATGATTGCTTTTTTCAAGCTTTTTATAAACTAAGTTTTGAGTAACGAGCTACTATTAGAACAATAGAAATAGCTTTTTGGATGTGGTGAGGTTAGCAATGTGAAGGGACTGTTTTGTCTTTGTCTAAGAGACATTCATCCACTCGGCCATACTGTCACCGATTAATTTGACATATCCATACATCTTGCTCTCAAACCAAAAAGAATGTTTATTTATAGCAATTAAAAAAAATTATATTTATCAATAAATTAATAACCACTTTAAATAATCCACCTACAAGCATCATGAATATATATTGATTTACAAAAATACCGTATATAAAAGAATTAATAACAACTAAGGTGGCAATCTTGAGCCATTTTTTAAAAATTGGTTTTATTTGAGTAAAAATCAATTGAATACGAGTCAATTTGGGTGACCTTAAATTAGTCAAAGGGTTAACTTGGGTCACCTTAACTTAGTTAACGGGTGAACTTAAAAATAGTGCATATCAAAAGAATACATTGTTCTCAACTTATTTTTTGTTTTCCTTTATCCTTAGGTTTAAAGTAATCTATTAATTCAGTGACTTTTTAGTTTTTATATTTCTAGTTACTTAATAAAATTATATAAAAATAAAAAATAGTTTTAAACATACTTGAGAATCTTAATTAGTATTTTTTTATAAACTAACGGATACAACCGATACTCAATGGGTATAAGTAATCGGTTACTTGAGAGACATGATTTTACGATCGGGTAACAGAATAAAATTGTCAATACTAGACAAAGAAATTGGAGATTACAAAGGGGATGAATTGAAAGGTAATTTGTTGTCAAGTGTCGTGCACGAAACTGACGGAAATCATAGAATAAATATCCCAATTATTGATAATTGGCTTTTAAAGATCGAATTGGCCAAAATTTTAAATTCCACCCCCTACTTGAATATTCTAGCGACTAGATTATGAAATAAAAAAAATGTCAAAAATTGCCATGAACAATAATTTAAGCATAATGGGAAAAATATCGTCTCAATTATTGATGATATAATATATAAACGTGTATTAAAAATAGAGAAGATTCTTATCTTCATTGTTTTAGTTTTGGGTTATTATCGGGTCAAAAGTAAAAACCAACAAGCTGATTTAACATTTACATAATTTTTTATAGCGGTTTTATTCTTTAGGTACTTCTGTTTTATAAAAAAAACCATTTTAGCTTGTCATTAATTTATAATTGTGATTTCTTATATTGATTTTAATTAGATTAAAAACCAATGTATTACATGGATTGAATAAAAATAAATTATTGTAAACTTGTAGTTTCTATGAATGTTTTATGTTGTATGTTATTAGTGAAATAATTATTTTATAAAAGAAATGAAAAAATGTTCAATCTATAAAAATAGTTTATGAACATGCATATTTTTTTAAAATAAAAAACGTTTTATAAAAATCATTATTATTTAATAGAAGAGAGATGCAAGAAACAAAAAAATTTAAAGAAACTTGTGTAATTAATAGGAGAGAGAGGCGGGAAAAAAATGTTAAGGGTAAATATGATAGTGACAAGTGTCACTTCAAAACCTTTATTTTTTATATAGTATAGATTAGGAGGACACCCCGCGCTTTACGACGGTATCGTAACTCGCGGTAATGTTAAGAAAAACGGGAACGTTAAGATTCGTAATGTAAAAATAAGTAACAAGCTAATATAGGAGGAATTTCATTAATTTTAATTCAAATAGTAAAATTAAATGTTTTTTTTTTATATTTATGGAGCATTGTAGTAAAATTAATCGTGTTTGTTGTGACAACGAAATGTAAATAAAAAAATTGACTGAATTTTAGAACGTTGTCTATTGAATTACAAATAGGTTTAACTTTTTTTTAAACTCTCATTAAGAGTATTTAATGTGGGTTACAACCCAAGCAAATCGTACCAAAATATTGTCCGTTTTGATCACGATAAGTTGCCCATCTACGAACTTACGGTTTTGATTTCACTCAACGAGTTGTTCGCCCATGCAAAACGTATCTTGGTAGAGAAAGTATTCACCCCATTATAAAGAAGGCTTCGTTCTCCATCTCAACCGATGTGGGATATTACAATCCACCCCCTTACGGAGCCCAGCGTCCTCGCTGGCACACCAGTCCGACCCCTGTCTTTGATACCATCTGTAAAAGCTAAGCAAACCATACCAAGATATTGTCCGCTTTGACCCCAGTGGGTTGCCCATCCAGAAACTCAAGGTTTTGTTTTCACCCAACGAGTTGTTCGCCAAGACAAAACCCGTCTTGATAGAGAAGTTATCCAGCCCTTTATAAAGAAGGTTTTGTTCTCCCCCTCAACCGATTAGGATATTACAATGTGCTCATCATTTCTATCTTGGCATAGTTTCTTTTCTTAGCAATGTGTCTAAACCAATAACAACAATGTGTCTAAAGTATAATTGTGCGTTTAAGTTGAATATGTCTAACATATGAATGAGCTATGTGATTATAATAATGTGTCTAAACCATTGCAACGGTATGTTTAAAACCATATGTAATTTCACAGACGCATATCATTCGCCTTAAAATATACGTATCACATCTTGGATATCTCATACATAAAAATCAGTTTGTTTAAAAATCGGCCTATATATATGTGATAGAAATCACCATTGAAAGTGAGTTCCGAAATCCGAATTTAATCTCCATGCAAAATGAAACTCACTAAATACCTTATTTACTCGAAGATATATAGATTTCGTTTGTTCACAAATTCCTACAATTTGTATTGTTTTCCCATCTTCCACAAGTTGTTTTAGGCAAATTGATATATCGAACAAACATTAATAGCAACTAGGCGATCCCTAACCAAACCACATTTGGTCTTTTTCAAAAGCCTAATTAGGAAAATCTTTTCCATTACCCATTTCTTGGTCTAATTTTAAAAGTTAGTATGTTTAATTTGGATTTGATATTTAGTGTTTTTTTATCCTCGCTACCAAAGTTTCTACTTTTGGTCATCTTAACAATAAGGATTGTTAAGTAATTTTAGGGTCATTAATTTCACCTAGTGTAATTGGACTCACTCAAAACCAATAAGAAATTAAAATATACATTGATCCAAGTTGGAAGATACAGGGTGCACATTTCATCAAGGTTGTTCTAATTTCTGATGTTAATACACCCGCTAAACAACATAGATTTGGTGGGCAGCACCCCCGGTTAGCTGGGTCTCAGGCGCTGCAACCCTGGTGGGGTCTAACTATCTAAGGTGCAACTCTCCTGACTGGGGTTAGTTATGCACTTGAAAATTAATTTTCCTTGTTTAGTTATGCATCGGAAATTGCTGTGGATTGCAAAGTTGCCAACAAGTTGATGAAATTTGGTCTGAAGTATCAAAGTGAAGGTTTGTACCAAATTTTGTCTTCCGTACCAAATTGGTCTTCAATACCAATTGAAGCAGTGATTGAAAAACTACCAACGGTTGATGATTGAGACAATTATTTTGTCAAAATACATGATGTTTCGTGAAAGGATGCAATGTTTCATTATACATATTAACCCATATATAAATAAATAATTTGGTCTGATTTCAAAAACACAATCGAATTTATAACATTCGAATTTCGTAGAAAAGAACCTCTTGTTTTTGAGAAACATTTTATTTGAAAACGAAATTATTTGATTCAGAAAGATATCCAGTCAGACGAAACCAAAAAACACTACATGGATCTACCCTATTTATAAGTTTTTTTTTGTCTTTCTTGCACTTTAGACTCATCCAATGTTGAGTCTCCCTTCTTTACTCTCGCCAACATGAGTGTCGCCTAGCCTATAAGAATCTCGCACTAGTTTATAACAACATGTGGTTGGTTGTCCTATATCCAAAGATTTGAAATTTGTTGATTGTAAATGGGTTTACAAGTTAAACGTAGTGGTGCACAAATCGGTTTTTTAACCCAAACCGGTTCAATCCGACACGAACCGGTTTGGTCAACAAAAAGTCAAAACCGGTTTGGACCCAAACCGGTTCGGGTTAAACCGGTTTTAGTAATGGGAAATGTCAAACCGGTCAAACTGGTTAGGGTTGGTTTTAAACCGGTTTGCCCTTTAAACCGGTTTTTATAAAAAAAAAATTCAAATAAATTTTAAACTTAATACTTAAAGTTCAACGTTTATTAATATTTGGAAAGTTCGGAAATTAAAAAACATGACAAGATAAATTTATAAAATTGTAAAACATTACAAAAATATAACAAATATAAAACATTAAGTTCAACGTTTTATTTTTTGGAATATTGATTGATTATTCTTGTGCGTTGTCTTCGGAACTAGAGTTTCGTAGCCTTGCATCTTCGGCTAGTTCTTCATCGGTGACTGGTTCGGATATTCCAAAATCAACCTCGTTGTTGTGTATGGTTTCTTCAGCTTGAATTTCGTCTTCGAGAGAAGTTTGGTCTTGTATCCTATCCATCGCATCCAAATGGTCCTTCAAGCAAATGCACATTTCCATCGCTACGGGTGTGAGTCTAGTCCTTCGTATCGATAATACTCTGCCACTAAAAGAAAACGCAGATTCCGAAGCTACCGTGGAAGCTTGGACAGTTAGTACATCACGGGCCATGGCGGAAAGAATCGGAAACGAAGCTTCGTTTTTTTTCCACCATGCCAAAATATCAAAATCCTCAAAAACGGTAGGAGGCATAAACGTTAAAAAGTTTGTGCCAATATACCTTCCGAGTTCGCTACTCGGGGTGGTACCCCGAGCCCGTTTACTAAATTCATTTAACATTTTGTTATATAAATTCAAATTAACATCTCTCGAGCTACCACTTGATGATGTACCCATTGTTTCATGTGAAGTCGGAGTTGTACCATATTTATGTAAATAAACATCAAATAAATCTTGTAAACATTTGTTAAAATGTGTTTTTGTAACTTGTGCAAAATGGATGTCTTCGCTATCCAAATTGAAAGCGTAAGTAATTCTCTCAATCAAAGTTTCAACCCCGTAGACATTTATGGTAGGGTTTAACGCGGCGGCGCAAGTTATAACGGGAGGCATTTCTTTAAAATATTTCACTAATTTTTCTTTCATCGTTTCAATCATTTTTGTAAAAAGAGTGCTTTTATTTTCAAGTTCATACAACTTGTTAGCCATTAAATATATTTGTTTTAGTGTTAATGGACTTGTGGGATAATAAACACCGGATAAAAAAGTGGTGGCGGTTTTGAAAACTTCAAGCAATTCGGTTACGTCTTTTAAAATGTCCCAATTTGTAGAAGGAAACTTTAGAATTTTACGACGAGGTTTTGAGGCAAGCATATCATGAAATAGTTCTAAAGTTTCTCTTTGTCGTAAAGCGCTATAAAACATAGTATAAGTCGAGTTCCATCTTGTCTCGACGTCCCAAGTCGGACCTAAGCAAAGATTATTCGTATCACGACAAAATTTAATATAATCATGGTATCTTTTTTTGTTACTAAAAATATCTTTAAACATTTGTCGAAAAGTATATGTTAAGTTTGAAACCTCTTCAATTGCAAGCCCGGCTTGCACCGCCAAGTTAATGATGTGTGCGACACATCGACTATGAAAAAAAACGCCGTTGCAAACCGGTTTATATTTAATTTTTAGTTTTTGAACCGCATTTGTATTATTAGATGCATTATCAAAAGACATTGAAAAAAGTTTATTTTGTAATTTAAATTCGTTAATAACACCATCCAATATATAAAATAAATTTTCGCCGGTGTGTGGATATTCAAACAAGTCAAAAGCGATTGTACGCTTCATCATTTGCCACGTATTGGGATCAACCCAATGCGCGGTAACGCAAAGGTACGAATCGGGTATACCATGTGGAGCCGACCAAACATCGGTGGTTAAGTTTACACCGGTTTGCAAATTTTCAAAACCCAAAATTAATTCTTTTTTTGCTTTTTTCCACATTTTTATACAATCTCGTCTAAGGGTTATGCGACTTACTTGATGATAACGTGGTTGGAGTGTCTCTTGAATCATCCTTGTCAAGCGCGGATTGTCAAAGTGGTTGAACGACAATCCTTCTTGAATCACTAACCTCGCCATTCGATCTCGAACAGTATTTGGATCAAAGTTCCAAATTCCTCCTTCGCTTGTCATGGAGGCTTGACCTTCACTTGGAATTCCCTTCAATGACGGACAAGATTTTTCCATATGCATTTTCAAACTAGTGTTTGAATCTTTCCCCAAAAACGCACCACACATCTTGCACCGAGCACGTTCCTTCCCGTTTGACAACAAACATAGATCGTAATTGCACCAAATTGCCGGATTTCTCGTTGTTGCTCGAATTTCCACAACGATAACTTCGTTTGAGGAACCACCAACACCAAAACTTGCCATGCCTTTTTTTAGAGTTTAGAGAGAGTTTTTGACGGGTTTAAAGAGCGGTTTTAGAGATTAGAGAGTGTAAAGAGAGGTGTGATCAACCCTAAACACCCCCACCTATTTATAGTGTTTTAAGGGTGCAAATGGAGCCAAAAAAAGGGCTAAAATCGACCCCAACGGCTATTTTTCTGCCCAGAAAACCGGTTTATCAAACCGGTTTGTTTGAACCGGTCCCTAACCCGATCTCATCCAGAAAGCATCAAACCGGTTTTAAACCGGCGGTTTTTGGGTAACCCGAACCGGTTTGGTCCAAACCAGTTTAACCCAAACCGGTTTGGACCGGGTTAAAAAAAAATCGGTTTTTTTTGTGCACCACTAGTTAAACGTGACAAGAATGGATTTATTAGTGAACATAAACCACATTTAAGTTGCTAAATGCTTTTTTGTCAACAATCGCACATTCATTGAAGACCCACTCTTCCATCTTTAGCTTTCGACATGGGAATTCTCGAACTTATATTTGATCTTTGATCACGTAATATAACACATCAACATTGAGCAATTTTTTTTTAATAATCATCAGTAAAAAAATTGTTTCTTTCTTGAAGAACATCGGTAAGCAAAAAATTATTATTAGTATACTATACTTCTGTGAGGGAGTTCACTACTCGACGCCTCAATCCACACATGTTCGTATCTAAGCCCTCCGCGAAGCGTAGGGAGAATTTACTAGTTACTATTAATAAGCATCACGCGTTCATTTTGTGTTACTTCTTTTAAATACCACTTTTGTTAATTTTCCAATCATTTTAAGCTTTACTTGAAAAATAAAAAGGTTAGTTCTTAGGGGAATTACATTGGGCCACATATCACAAGTTACTCAAAATATAACCCAAAACACGAAATGGGCCTAGTTATTGCATAGAGCCATAGAGGCTTATTTCAAAACCCATAATGGTGGCCCGATTATGCTTTGCCTGTGGATCATAGTAAGCCCATCTTCCTCAAATAGTCAAATTCTACCACCAGCGATAACAAAGAAAAACAACCACCAACCATAACAAAGTCGTAGTATTCCTACACAGGAAAAAATTAATCTTGGGCTCTGATACCATGTCAGAATTTAGTGATTTTTGTTGAATATAAAAAGAACAAAAACAAGTACAGACCAAGATGAAATCAGATGAATAAGAACAAGAAGACTGTTGGGTATTTACTAGCCAACGATTCTAAACTATTGCGAGTAATCAATATTAGCTAAAGGGTGGTACGGTTTGATCTCGAGGGGTGGAAGGAGGAGATCTCTAAAAGTTCAAGGTCTAATAATATAGTTTAGTATTAAGTTTGTTAGTATTTGATTATGTTTAAAATTCAAGATTTGAATCTAAGTTGGAGTCGGCAAGTTTAGGAAGGTTATAAATAGATGTTTGAGTAAATTACACAGATTGTCCTTTATTTATACTATAAATTACAATCTGTGTCATTTGACTTCAATAAGTATACCACAAGTCCTTCTTTTACATACTTTTATACACCTTATGTCCTTTACACTAACCCCCATCCATTCTCACCGTTAAATTCCATGATGTGCCCCCCACATGATGGGTAAAATAGTCATTTCATTTTATTCTCCACCTGGTTAACATTTTAGGGTTTTTCTTAAAGGTGTGGCAGGCTATTTTACCTTCAATAATCCTATTCCAATCAAAGAAGCAGTATGAATCCAACAACAGCTGCTTTAAGAGGATGCGTGACAACAGTCGGCCAGACTATAAACCAATCTCCGGTGGGATTTTTCCGGTGAAGAGATTATTTTGAACCTGCAAAGAGGCCAACTAGGTCCAATTGGTGATGAAATCTGAAGAAAGTTCACCAGAAAAGTTATTTTCAGAGATACCAAGCTCAGAAATCCGGGTCAGATTGGATAAAGACAAAGGCAACTCGCCGGAAAACGAGTTGATTCGAGCAGAATCCTAACGAGTTTATTCCCCCAATGTGATATTAGAACATAATCCAAGCTCAAAAGGAATTGAAGAATTGAGTTGATTCGAGCGGAGATCAAGGTACCAAAGATTTTGAAGTTGACCTTAGAAGAAGGGATTGTTCCTTCAAATGAATTTTCAAACAATTTAATAACTTCAAGATTGGGGAATAAACCTAAATCCTGCAAAATTAGGCCTGAAAATTGGTTGGTTCGTAGTCTAAGCTCTTTCAATTTTGTAAAATTGTAAAAACTCTTTTACGGTTGACCTACAAATTTTCTATGAGATTAAGGTATTCAAGATTGAGCAAATTGGTGAATAATGATTCAGGTAAAGAACCATTTAAATGGTTTGTTGACAAATCAAGAAAAGTCAACTTTTTTGCACTGGAGAATGAAATCTGGGGACCCATTTTTAAGTTCATTGAGCAAGTGAGTAAGCCACGTTGTTGTGCACAGGTGGCACCACCGAGTTAAAGAAACGGAGATTTTAGAAGAGAATTGCTGATTTAGAAGTGAATTGCTCCCATCTTCATCGTCCTCACACAATAACCAGAGCGACGGCTTCCATCGCCGCCGCCGGTCAGCAACATCTGCAGCGTCTTCCGTCGGCGGAGGTGAATGACAGGGCTTGTGGATGGACTCCGAGTAAGACTTCCAACGACGGCGCATTGTGTGGCTAGCTTCTTGAATTTCTGCAGCGTGGCCATCGGTTCCGATCTCAAGTGGATTGATGATGAGTTGAGAGGGAACCTAGATCTAGAGATGCTAGGTGTGTGTTTTGGATTTAGATGGGGAAGAAGAATATAATAAAATGATGGGTTTTTTTAAAATAAAAAAGAAAAAAAAGGAAATGACTATTTTACCCATCATGTGAGAGGCACATGATAGGATTTAACGCTGGTAATGGATGAGAGTTAGTGTAAACAACATAGTGTGTATAAAAGTATGTATAATAAGGACTTCTGGTGTATTTATTGAAGTCAAAGAACACAGAGTATAATTTATAGTATAAATAAAGAACAATCTGTGTAATTTACTCTAGATGTTTTTAGGGCTTTGTTTTTTCATTCATTCCAAGTGTAATCAGTTTACGTTTTATAATAAGAAAAGAGTCTAACGTAGTGTTCAATCGTGTGTGATAATCGCTTGATAGTTCAACAAAGTGGTATCAGAGCCTAAAACAATCCCAGACTCGTAAGTCCGATCAAGGTAGAACATGAAACCGATCGAAGAAGCCAAGGATCCGATTGAAGTGTGAACCAGAAGACTGATCACAGAAGGAATCAAGAATCCGATTGAAGGTAGAACAAGAAACCAATCGCAGCAAGAACAAATCGATGGCAGATTTTCAAGTAATTGGCGGAATCAAGAAGTTGAACCAAACGAATTACAAGACCTGGATGACTTACATTAAATCGTACCTACAAGGTCAAGATTTATGGCAAATCACAAATGGCAACGATACGCGACAACCCACTAACGACATCAACGGAGCAATCGGGGAGTGGCAGGTTAAAGCGGGAAGGGCCATGTTTATCATCAAGACTACGGTCGAAGAGGAAATCCTTGATCACCTCCAAGATACTGAGTATCCCAAACCGGCTTGGGATACACTTGAAGCTTTGTTTTCAAAGAAGAATGATGCACGACTTCAGATGCTCGAAAGTGAGCTAATGTCAGCCTCACAAGGTGAATTAACAGTATCCCAGTACTTTCAAAAAATCAAGAACTTATGCAGAGAAATCGGTGATCTTGACATCGAGTCTAAAATCAGCGAAGAACGGATGAAACGTATTATCATCCATGGGCTAAAACCCGAATTCAGAAGTTTTATAACAGCTATTCAGGGTTGGCCAACCCAACCCAATATAACTGAGTTTGAAAACTTGCTAGCAGGGCAGGAGGCCCTAGCAAAACAACTAGCCGGAGACTCGATCAAAACCGAAGAAGACAAAGCCTTGTATGTCGAGGGAAAAGTAAAAGCCGAAGCCAAGGGAAACCATGGCAAAATCGATTCAAAGGTCAAGACAAGGGGAAGAAGTATGACGGTGATTGGAAAAGTAAGAATCACTAGGCTGAAAAAGAATAAGAGAGAAAACCAAAGCAGTTCAATAAACGAAGATTCCCTTTCAAATGTTACAATTGTGGGTGGCGTGGTCACATGGCAAAGGATTGTAGGCAACCCAAAACAGAAGGAAATCCGGCGACAGTCAAGGAAGAAGAACCATGGGACTGTGAGGAAAATATAGCTCAAGTTAAAGAAGATGTCGCCCTAACCGCCACAACGGAAGCAAAGACAAACAAGTTAGGAGACTGGATCATCGACTTGGGTTGTTCAAACCACATGACGGGAGAGAAAGAAAGGATCCGGAAACCATGTTGTAGTAATTGCCGACAATTCAATGCACCAAATTGAAGGTGTAGGGGAAGTCCGATTTCCAGCTGAAAAGGGACAAAAGACATTTACCATGGATGAAGTTTTTCATGTACCCGACATGAAGAAAAATCTCTTCTCCGTGCCCCAAGTAACATCAACCGGTAAGTATGTTTTATTTGGCCCGAATGATGTTCGAATTTATGAGAAATTTGAAACTCCTTCGATTCCTATATTACAAGGAAAACGTAATGACACCGTTTATGTGTTATCCGCTGAGTCGGAAAATGTTGACAAGGCAAAACAGAATGAAAATGCAGACCTATGGCACGCACGTCTGAGCCATGTAGGCTATGATCGACTCGAACTAATGATGAAGAAGAAACTAGTTCAGGGAAAGCCCAAGTTCGAAGTAAATAGAGACTTAAAGGTGTTACAGGAGATCCGTTGGTGATAGAGACGGATGTCAAGATCCGCTGGTGATAGAGACGGATGTCAAGATCCGCTGGTGGTAGAGACGGATGTCAAGATCCGCTGGTACTAGGAGCGGATGTGAAGTAGATCCGCTGGTGCTAGAAGCGGATCACCTAAAAACCAAATTTATTTTGCAGGTCACTTATAACCCATCTTCAATTATCAAAAAAACCACATTTTAACAAAAAAATTCAAGCAAAACACCCCTAGAGTGTTGGGCTATTTTTGGTCATGAGCAGTGTTGTAAAAATCGCTAGGCGCTAGTCGGGCGGTGAGGTGGGGCCTAGGCCTAGGCGGGATTAATCGGGGCCTAGGCGGGATTAATCGGATTGGAATTTTTATATGTAAATTTCAGTTTTTTATATATATACACACATTTTTACATGTAATTTTTATAAAAATGGTCATTTTTATATATATACACACATTTTTATATGTAATTTTCATAAAAATGTTCATTTTTAAACCACACCAAAGGTTTTCGCCGGAATTTGGCCAGAAAGTTCAGGTTTTCGCCGGAAATTGGCCGGAAATTTCAGGTTTTCGCCGGAATGTTCGCCGGAATGTTCGCCGGAATCTGGCCGCCTAGGTCCGCCTAGGCCCGTCTAGGACCGCCTAGGACCGCCTAGGCCGCCTAGGACCGCCTAGGCCCAAAATTCCTCCTTAGCCGAGCGCCTAGCGATTAATCGACGCCTAGGCGACACTGGTCATGAGAAGCTTATTTGTTTTAGCCCAATAATTTAATTGAGAAAAATATATATTTTCTTTGTTGCTGCTGTCGTTAAAACCCTAAAAAGTCAAAAGGGGGTTGGTTTTTTTTTTTTTTAATGGATAGCATTAAAGTGCTATCTTTAATGCTCAACAACTACAACAAAGTCTTTTGTTGCTCTGGGAGTAAGTTGCCATCCTTTTTTGAGATACAACAACAATAAAAGGTTTTGTTGGTCCGGCTATCTCAACAAGAGAAGAACAGAGAAAAAAGAGGGTTTTGGAGCTTTGCCTTTCTTTCATTTTAGAGACACGATTGTGTGTGGGTTCGTTTGATAGAAAGAAGAAACATGGTACTCAAGATCAAGCATGATCCCTCTCCTTTATTTTTATTTATGTTTCCATATGCTTGATGTTTAGTGATTCCAAGTGTATGATGATTATTGTATGCCTCTAGTTTACCTAGAGAAGACTGTGTATTGCTTTTGATTTGGTGATAGTGGATTTGAAGCGGCTCTAGTAGTCCTGTGGTTTTTTACTCTCTCGTTTGAAGGTTTTCCACGCTAAAAATTTCGGTGTCTCTCTATTTTATTTTCATAGTGATTTGGGGTTGTTGTGGTTATTTTGGAATACCCTATTTGTTTGCATCCTAACAGGTTCATTCGGGTAGGGAAAGTTTTGACCAAACGAAGATTAATTTCGCATTTTGTTATTTACCGTTTGTTGTCGGTTGCGTTTTTCCCATCATAGAGTTGGTCCATTCAGACGTTTTCAGACCGGTAAAACACGAATCAAACCAGGGAATGAAGTACATGGTAACCTTCATAGACTATTTTTCGAGATATCTATGGTTAGACTTTATGAAGGAAAAGGCAGAGGTGTTTAAAAAATTTAAAACTTTCAAAGAAGAAGCCGAACGTATGACGAGTCGATCAATAGTGTGTTTACGGTCAGACAATGGCGGCGAATATTTGTCCATTGTCTTTGATAAGTATCTGAAGGAAAGCAAGATACGAAGACAACTAACATGCCCGAATACACCCCAGCAAAACGGTGTTTCGGAAAGAACAAATCGTCATCTTGCAGAAACATGCAGAAGCATAATACATGGTAAAAACGTGCCAGGCCGGTTTTGGGCGGAAGGAATGAAAACTGCCGCGTATGTGATAAATCGGTTGCCACAACGATCTCAAGAATACAAGTCACCACTCGAGAAGATAATGGGAGTAAAACCAAACGTGAGTCACCTAAAAGTTTAGTCAAAAAGACAGATTAATACGGTTTTATTCTTTTATTTAACACTAATACATAGAAAAATAAGACGAACAGAGATGAGTTTTGAAACCCTAATCAAAAGAAACAATACACACCAATTGTAAGATAGAATCGTTCGTGAGTCTAGCGACAAAAGAAGAACCTCAATAAATAGCGGAAGGAGCTCTATCTAAATAAGGAAACACCCGCAATCACCGGAGCTAACAAGAGCAGAGGCTTTGCGTCCTCACAGCGGCAAGCAAACTTTACGCTCCTAGGGCAGAAGCCACCTAAATTCTTTCTAGACTTCTATGTGAGAGCGAGAGATGCAAAAGAGTGAAACAAGAGGGCTTGTCCAACGCCCCCAATGGCCCATCAGCAAAGGGAGGGCCCAACAGCAATTCAAAGAAATAACCAATCCTGATGGTCCATTTATGCAAAGACAAAAAAAAATAAAAGAATTAGAAAACAATAAATTATCAAATTGAAGTAAAATGTGAACTATTAAATTTTAACACCCCTACTCAATTTGATAATTCCAACATAGATAATTTTAACACTCACACATAGATAATTTATCAATTAAGAGATCACGTTGGAAGAGAACAAACCTTTAGTGAAGCCAAAAAGAGAATGCATGACATTTGGGAAGACTTGAACCCATTAACAAATAAACTCTCAACCAAACCAAAAAAGGCCAAAAAAACAAGATCCATAAAGAGCATCGGCCCATACATGAGTAATAAAACTAAATATATTAGAAAGATGGATAAGAACATGCAGTTCATTTCAACACATATATTAACCATATAGATTCACACGTGTTGTATATAAAAAGTTTTAAGACAAAAAATCACACGACCTTTTTTAGAAAAGTTTTGATTTAATGAGACTATTAGAAACATATCTGATAAGACAAAAGTCACACGACTTTTTAGAAAATTTTATAAGATAAGTCACACGACTTTTAGAAAAGACGAATCACAAAATTCTTAGAAGACTATCATAAACATATATGATTTTAAGAATTCAGCAACATAACTGAAAGAGAAGACATGTGAAGAACTTAAATACTAATTTGACATGATAAAAAACTTTTACAACTTTACGAGAATAAGAAACTCATGTAAGAAGAAACTCGCAAATAACATAAAGACTAATTTGATTCAATCAAAAACTTTTACAACTTCACAAAAAATACTGAATCACAAGATTCAAGAAATAAGTCTGATAATAATAATAATAGCATAAGCTATATCAGACAATAAAGAGACAGACAAACATATTTTAAATCAAAGACGAATTCATAGAATCTCTTACACAAGAGAAAAAGAACATACATGACTGTAAAAAGATATTCAAGAACACTCTTGTCAATAACACATGTGAACCACACGGTTCAATTAACAAGAGACAAGATTATATAACATAAGACATACAGGTCAAGCCAAACAAACATGACACAAACATAATGTGCTAGAATACAAATCTAAACATGAAAAACAGTTTTTGAAAAGATTTAATATGATGCAGTAAAAAGGCTTAATAAGAACCATCATTTTATCAAGAACTCTCATAAGCAGAAGGAAATATTCTTAACCAAAATTTGAGAGATTATCAACAATATTTAGATAAAAGAGCTATGCCTCAAATAGAAATATAAACATGTTTCTTTAACGAACACATTAACAAATAAGCATTGCCAAACTTTTTTTTTTATATAAAAAAATTATTTGTTTTTGAGACAAAACCAATGTCAGTCATTTATTTATTTCACAGTCAAACATATTGCTAGAGATGCACACAATCACACCCCTAAAAAAAATAAACCAAGATCAGGGCAATTAGCAAATAATCACAAGACAGATTTAAACAAATAAATGCAAAAAAGAAATAAAGAATAATGCAACCAATGTCGGTCCCCCTAAATGCCTACTTTGTTTTTAATTTGCAGAGCAAGAATCATGGCATTTGACCAAAAAACATAATTTTTGGTTCCGGTCAATTTCACATTAATAATAAACACATTAGTAGTACCAGAGGGATGCAAATAGAGTGGATTTCCAAAGTCTAAGACTCTTGATTAATGTTTCTGTATTAACAATAGCACTTGAATCAAACCTTTTTTTTTATTTAACACAAAAAAGACCAACAACAAAAGAACACATGAAAGATTGCACACAAACATTCAACCTGAAGAAAAAAAATCACAATGCACAAGAGCAAGCATACCAAACCAAAATACTATAATTATAATAATAATAGTAATAATAAAGATATGAGATAATCAACTTACAGAGCACTCCAAGGGAGCAAGAAGAACTTACCTGGCAGGAGCAAAAAAGGACGCATATATATTCGAACCTTCACTCAGGGTTCAGACAGAAAAAAAACACAGACCAGATGCCTGAAACCTTCTCTTAGGGTTGCAAATCTTTGAATTTTTTTCTTCAATCAGATAAGAGCAGAAGAATTAGCCTCCTTTTTTTCTTTTAGACACAGCAGCGGAAGAGAAGAATAACCAGACAGACAGTGGTGCAATCAACATTGAATGGGTTTTGTTTGAACCCCTAATCGATCACGAACCATCCGAAGCAATAATCGGGAGCCTACAGCTCTGATACCATGTGAACTATTATTCATCGTAAAGTTGTTTGTTTTCTAATTCTTTTTTTGTCTTTGCATAAATGGGCCATCGGGATTGGTTATTTCTTTGAATTGCTGTCGGGCCATCCCTTTGCTGATGGGCCATTGGGGCGTTAGACAAGCCAAATGGACAAGCACTCTTGTTTCACTCTTTTGCATCTCTGACTCTCACATAGAAGTCTAGAAAGAATTTAGGTGGCTTCTGCCCTAGGAGCGTAAAGTTTGCTTGCCGCTGTGAGGACGCAAAGCTTCTGTTCTTGTTAGCTCCGGTGATTGCGGGTGTTTCCTTGTTTAGATCGAGCTCCTTCCGCTATTTATTGAGGTTCTTCTTCTGTCGCTAGACTCACGAACAATTCTATGTTACAATTGGTGTGTATTGTTTCTTTTGATTAGGGTTTCAAAACCCATCTCTGTTCGTCTTATTTTTCTACTAGCTTAGACCCCGTGTATTACACACGGGGTGAAAAATATCATACATAAAATAATAAAATCTTTATATGTATTTTTTAGAAGTGTAAAAATGTATTACATATACTTAAGTTAAAAAATAAAATTCAAAATATGTAAAAATTAATATATAGTTGGGTTTTGAAAATACGTTAATTATTATTTAATATAATTTGACTTTCAATTACTGCTTGATTGAAAATAAAAGTTAAATAATTAGATTTCAAAGTTTTTTATAATAAAAGATAATTCAAATAAATGTGTTTTATTAGTATAATTAGTATTTGTTTTTTAAATATATTATTATTATTAAAAGATGGAAATGTATTTAATAGGAGAGAGAGACGGGAAAAAAATGATAAGAGTGAATATGGAGGCGACATGTGGCATGAAAAACCTTTATTTATTAGATAGTATAGATGTATTAGTATTGATTGAAGTAATAAAACAGTATTAATCAGGAAATAGGGTTCATTACTATTAGGTTATACAACGCAAGGGTACACCGGAAACCATGTTGTAGTAATTGCCGACAATTCAATGCACCAAATTGAAGGTGTAGGGGAAGTCCGATTTCCAGCTGAAAAGGGACAAAAGACATTTACCATGGATGAAGTTTTTCATGTACCCGACATGAAGAAAAATCACTTCTCCGTGCCCCAAGTTACATCAACCGGTAAGTATGTTTTATTTGGCCTGAATGATGTTCGAATTTATGAGAAATTTGAAACTCCTTCGATTCCTATATTACAAGGAAAACGTAATGACACCGTTTATGTGTTATCCGCTGAGTCGGAAAATGTTGACAAGGCAAAACAGAATGAAAATGCAGACCTATGGCACGCACGTCTGAGCCATGTAGGCTATGATCGACTCGAACTAATGATGAAGAAGAAACTAGTTCAGGGAAAGCCCAAGTTCGAAGTAAATAAAGACGTAGTATGTGTCGGTTGCCAATATGGCAAGGCACACCAACTTCTTTTTGAGAGCTCACAACACCAAAGCAAAACGACTTTTTTTTGTTAAAATGTGGTTTTTTGATGATTAAAGATGGGTTATAGGTGACATGCAAAATAAATTTGGTTTTTAAGTGATCCGCTTCTAGCACCAGCGGATCTACTTCACATCCGCTCCTAACACCAGCTGATATTGACATCCGTCTCTACCACTAGCGGATCTTGACATCCATCTCTACCACCAATTGATCTCCATAAACACCGTTAAGTCTCTGTTCCCTCCATTTTACATTCGCTGGTACCACCAGCGGATCTCTAAAAGTAACTACAGTAACCAACAATAATCTTTCAGGTGATTCTATTGATTCTAAAACAAAAGGTTGTATCAATAGTATGCATGTGAAGTAAATTTGTTCGTTTTAAAACATTTGTGTGTTTGCTGCAAGAGATTCGAACTACTTTATTATAAATGACCAACAGTGAGATTTCAAATCATATGTCTATTTAATTTAGAAGTATGAATTTTTCCATTCAAAAAAATTAAAAAGTTCGCCTGCATGCTCACATGCATACTATTGATACAGCCTTTTGTTTTAGAATCATTAGAATCACATGCAAAAATACTGTTGACACTGTAGTTACTTTTGGAGATCCGCTGGTGGTACCAGCGGATGTAAAAAGGAGGGAACAGAGACTTAAAGGTGTTAAAGGAGATCCGTTGGTGATAGAGACGGATGTCAAGATCCGCTGATGGAAAAGACGGATGTCAAGATCCGCTGGTAATAGGAGCGTATGTGAAGTAGATCCGCTGGTGTTAGAAGCGGATCACCTAAAAACCAAATTTGTTTTGCAGGTGACTTATAACCCATATTCAATTATCAAAAAACTACATTTTAACAAAAAATTCAAGCAAAACACCCCTAGAGTGTTCTATTTTTGGTCATGAGAAGCTTATTTGTTTTAGTCCAATAATTTAATTAAGAAAAATATATATTTTCTTTGTTGCTGCTGTCGTTAAAACCCCAAAGAGTCAAATGGGGTTGGTTTTTTTATGGATAGCATTAAAGTGTCTTTAATGCTCAACAACTACAACAAAGTTTTTTTTTGCTCTGGTAGTAAGTTGCCATCCTTTTTTGAGATACAACAACAATAAAAGGTTTTGTTGGTCCGGCTATCTCAACAAGAGAAGAACAGAGAAAAAAGAGGGTTTTGGAGCTTCGCCTTTCTGTCATTTTAGAGACACGATTGTGTGTGGGTTCGTTTGACAGAAAGAAGAAACATGGTACTCAAGATCAAGTCTTAAAGTAACTCTATTTGGTGATCCCTCTCATTTATCTTTGTTTATGTTTTCATATGCTTGATGTTTAGTGATTCCATGTGTATGATGATTATTGTATGCCTCTAGTTTACCTAGAGAAGACTGTGTATTGCTTTTGATTTGGTGATAGTGGATTTGAAGCGGCTCTAGTAGTCCCGTGGTTTTTTACTCTCTCGTTTGAGGGTTTTTCACGCTAAAAAATTAGGTGTCTCTCTATTTTATTTTCATAGTGCGTTGGGGCTGTTGTGGTTATTTTGGAATACACTATTTGTTTGCATCCTAACAGGTTCATTCGGGTCGGGAAAGTTTTGACCAAACGAAGATTAATTCCGTATTTTGTTGTTTACCGTTTGTGGTCGGTTGCGTTTTTCCCGTCATAGAGTTGGTCCATTCAGACGTTTTCGGACCGGTAAAACACGAATCAAACCAGGGAATGAAGTACATAGTAACCTTCATAGACGATTTTTCGAGATATCTATGGTTAGACTTTATGAAGGAAAAGTCAGAGGTGTTTGAAAATTTTAAAACTTTCAAAGAAGAAGCCGAACGTGACGGGTCGATCAATAGTGTGTTTACGGTCAGACAATGGCGGCGAATATCTGTCCACTGTCTTTGATAAGTATCTGAGGGAAAGCAAGATACGAAGACAACTAACATGCCCGAATACACCCCAGCAAAACGGTGTTTCGGAAAGAACAAATCGTCATCTTGCAGAAACATGCAGAAGCATAATACATGACAAAAACATGCCAGGCCGATTTTGGGCGGAAGGAATGAAAACTGCCACGTATGTGATAAATCTGTTGCCACAACGATCTTAAGAATACAAGTCACCACTCGAGAAGATAATGGGAGTAAAACCAAACGTGAGTCATCTAAAAGTTTTGTCAAAAAGACATATTAATACGGTTTTATTCTTTCAATCAACACTAATACATAAAAAAATAAGACGAACAGAGATGGGTTTTGAAACTCTAATCAAAAGAAACAATACACACCAATTGTAAGATAGAATCGTTCGTGAGTCTAGCGACAGAAGAAGAACCTCAATAAATAGCGGAAGGAGCTCGATCTAAACAAGGAAACACCCGCAATCACTGGAGCATACAAAAAAGTAAAGAAACATGGATTAGCGAATTGAAATATTAATTGAATAAAGGAGTTAATTTTAACAACCCCTCTCAATTTAATAATCCAAACATATTAAGCATAAATAATTTATTAAGAAAGAGATCATGTTGGTATGCCAACAAACTTTTAGTGAAACCCTAGAGAATGTACGTTATTTAGGAAGACTTAAACCCATATAACAGCAATAAATAAACTCAACCTAAAATAAAAAAGGAGTCAAAAAACAAGATCGATGAAATTCATTGGCCCATACATGAGAAATAAAAAAAACATATTAGAAAGACAGATAGAAACTTACAGTTTTTTTAAAACATATATTAACCATATAGATTTACACGTGTTTTTTAAAAATTTTTATAAAGCAAAAAGTCACACAACCGTCAATGTCATTAGTTTCATCATCAACGAATTAGTAAAAAGGTAGTTAAAGTGGGGCAAATTAATGCCTCATAGCATCTAGCCACGCTACTTTCGGTTATTAACTGCTGTTTTAAAACTAAAATATTGCACATGGTCAGGACTTAATGGACCCAACCATCAATTAAGAGTAAAGCTTAGCATTGTACTTGTTCCAGCTCTAGGGAGGTCTGTAAACTCCGGAAAGGTTTAAAATCACTAAAATAAACATGTTTAACATCAATTTTACTAAAATGAATGTTTTTTTTTTACAAATCAAATCTTAAACTTTGAATTTCTAAAAAAAAAAGACATATACTAGTAGGAGCAAATTACGGGGCAATGTTTTTTTTAGAATAATGGCAATGACATTAAGAAAACAAAAACTAGTAATGTGTTAGCAAAGTCTTACAAAGCATATGAAACGGAACATCAAGATCTACACCAATCTAGCCAAGACAAACAATTAAACTTGACTCAGTATGTGTATCTGGTCCAATTAAAAGAAGAGAGTTTTATATCATCTGCCGTATTTAAAGGGGAACATGTATCCTTTACAAAAACCGTCATGTTTCTCGCCTTTCAAACTCACCAGAGATCCTTCTAGATAAGAGCCTTCCAAATACACCGACTTTAAAGAGGGCAGGGATTCCTTAAGGCATGAGGTATACCGGGCGTGAGAGTGAGTAGTTTAAGCAAAAAGTGCACGCCATGTGGGCGCCACCTCACCCACCCAAATCTCCCACATGACTCTCAAATGTAAGCGTGAGTGGTTAAAAATATTAGCCAATGGTTAAAAATGGGTTTAAATATTAGTAATAGTATTAATTAACGGTTTAAAATAGGTTGAAGCAGTCATGAGCAAACTCACGCCCCCCGCCATGAAGGGGGCAGTGTTTCACGCCCTTCAATCCCTTCACCTCCTTCTCACGCACGGTATATCTCTCCCCCTTATGCGGCTATGCAAACCAATGAAATCATAACACTTGACCAAAGGTGAGCAAATTACGCCACTTCATGGTGTCTAACCTTTCCGGTGCAAAGTACACAGGTCCTTTTACACCGCTTCTTGTCCGTTTACACCGGATGGGATGGCTTTTAAAATAAGCATTCCACAATAGGGTATTGATTCCATTTAAATATGCTTCCACTTTTTAACTTTTTTTTTACCATTCATTCCTTCATATTAACTCCAATTTTTGTTCATTTTTAATAATTCTTCATTTTTTAACTCTCATTTTCCACTTGATAACTTTTACCTTAAGAAACCAAAATAAGGTGGTTTAGCGTGATTGAAGACGGTCGATTACGGTGGTTGAAGAAGGTGTTTAGTTGAGTATGTCGAACCGAATAAAGGTACGATTTTTTGTTTTATTATTGATTTAGGTACTGTTTGGCAAGTGTTTCACCATTAAGTGCTGAACTATTAAGAGGTCTGAATGATTCAACATTGTTTTTCAGGTGAACCATTAGGAGGTAAAATTATCCATTAAGGGTGTTGGGGGCACCTTACTCAAACACCTCAACTACTCAATCATCCCACCAATAAAATTTTGCCATCTCAATTAACTCATTTCAATTCAAAACTACTCAAATCATTGGGGGCGGTGTACCCCACTACCCAAACTACCCGGGTACCTCTTTCCTTTCATAATATCCGAGTAAAACAACTCGAAAACCATCAAAAAATCTACTCGGATGAAACTACTCGTATGGTTAGGGGCGGTGTTCCCCTTTTACTCGGGCATCCTCTTTCATACTCGGCTTGGGCCGGGTTATACGCCCCCATCACCCTAAGAGGTGGCGTTTAGCGAAACAAACACCCCTTACCTTTAACAGATTCAGAGGAAGCCTCTTAATGGAATCATTAAGAAGCTACCAAACAACTCCTTGGTATTTTTGTAAATAATATGTATTTTATATTCTTTATGCATACTGATGTTAAAATTAGATGTTTTCTTTTTATTGGTTTTGAAAATCAGTATTTATGGTTAAAAATATTTGGGTAAAATTGGTGGTTAACTTGCCTATTATGGTGGTTTTCCCCTTTATCATTTCATTATGTTGAATTTTAACTTAGTATGTTTTTTTTAAAGTGAACTCTTATTTTAATTTACATTAATAATTATAAACTACTATATTTTTCATGTTTAAATTTGTAACCTCCTCTCTAAGAGACATGTGACTCTATCAAATGAGCTAGCCTCACATTGGCTACTTGAGTATGATTTAGTGTCATATGAAATGGTTCTACTGTCTAACTAGATGAAGCTTAACATACTTTAACTCCCACTAAATCCTTGAAAGTGGTTTCTTGTTGAAAAATTGATGGTAACTACAATCTTTGAAACTTGAAACCATGACAACAATTAATGTGCAAACTTAGTCAACCACACTCACACTCACAATTCGAGGTGCACAAAACGGTTTTTTAACCCGAACCGGTTCAAAACCGAACCGAACCGGTTTGGTCAACAAAAAGTCAAAACCGGTTTGAGTTCAAACCGGACCGGTTTGAAACCGGTTTGAGATGGTCCGTTGACCGGGTTTGACCGGTTTAAAAACCGGTTTGACCGGTTTAAAAAACGGTTTGAAACCAGTTTTTAATCGGTTCGGTTCGGGTTAAACCGGTTTCAAACCGGTTTAAATGTATAGGTTTCAAACCGGTTTTAAACCGGCGGTTTGAACCAGTTTGAAACCGGTTTGGTATAAACCGGTTCACGACCGGTTCGGTTTTCGGTTTGAAACCGGTTTGGTTTTTCAAACCGGTTTTTTTGTGCATCTCTACTCACAATTACCACTTCTCAACTGTCTAATAACTGCATCATTGCATTTGAACTCAAGAAACAAACAGATGAGAACATACATCATTTAAAATGCTCATGAATGGATGTATAATATTACAATTCACACAACAAAATCTATGATTCAAGAATTACTCAATATTAATCTTCATATAATATAACTAAAATCATCCATCTCAAAATAGTATAACTAGTACAGATAAACTTAAAAAGGAATAAATTTGTCTTTTTTGTTACGATTATCTCTTGAATCATATAGCATAACTAAAATCATTCATCACACGTGTTCATGTTCGTTCGTTTAATTAAATGAAAAAAAACTGTGTTGATGTTCGTTCGTTTATTAAATGAACGAATATAAACGAACTTCCTTTCGAACGGTTCACTGAACGTTTGGTTCGTTTACAAGCCTATATATAGTAATCAGTAATACATGATTCATTTGTGACGAATTTTCACAAACCCTACATAAGATAATTAAGTACAATTAATCAAGTACGTTGTTATTACAACCTTAGCTAGCCCTATGTTACATTGAAAAATAAATTAAAAAAGCTATAAAGATTAAAGAGGGTGAAATATGACTTATTTCAAGGTTTATGGTGCTGAGTGTAAATATAGTCCAAATGAGCATCTGCAAGAACCCTTCTTTTCAAGCACTCTTCATCTCCACTTCCACAATCCTCAAACCCCATAACATCCTGCAATTTTTACTTATAAATCAAGAAACTTTATATAACAATGGAAGAAGGTTTAAAAAGATGGTAACTTTACATTGAAGGAGTCAAGGGTAGTTTCAAAGTCAACAAGAGAGTTTCCACTTCCACTGATGTTGATGGATTCATCAAGTTTCATCTTGTTTTCACCTGCAAAATATTTATGTTAAAAAAATATGGAAAAACTTAAAGATTGTTGAGAGATTTATGAAGTGTTCTAAGCTATTAATTATTATTATTAATAATATTATTATTATCATTATTATTACCTGGTTTGGTGTGCAAGAAACGAGCAGATGTATGAGAGAAGGCAATGAGGGAGAGGAGGAAGATAAAAGGAACACTACAACGGAAGCTGTGCTTCATTGTCTCACCTTTGGGTGGTGTTTGTGGGGTGTGTGATATGTATATATGTTGTTGGGAGGTGGAGTGGGGTGGGGGTGGGGGTACCTTTAGTTTAAAGGTTTTAAAATATACATGCAATGACAACGCACTGATATATTGACTTTGATTGACTCATAAAACAAGATATTTCATTGGGAAAATTAGTAAATATATAATGGTTTTGATTCGATAAGTTGTTAATATATATAGTTGATTTAAAAAATTAACTTCAATAGTTCAACTACCAAATGTATAAGTGGATTTGTATATAGAATTAAAAAATCTTTGGTTCTTCAATTAATGTGTCTTGTACTCCATTTTTATTTTTTATTTTTCTAACATCAACGTAATATACTTCTAATTCTAACACCATTATCCGTTGTAAGACTTCACCCTCGACCACTTAAGAATAGGCATCAATTTAACACACCTGAATATTATGTCCTTTGGTCCAATTTTTATTTTACATGTCTATTTTGATTATTCAATAAATACTCCTTCCGTAACACTTAGCCTTTTATTTTTTACACCAAGAACTACACGAATGAAGGGAAATCTCGTCTTTTGCACTTTTCTAGCCAAAAATACGTCATTTTTATTTTTAGGGTGACGTACCATTTTCGAATTATATGCATTGCAACATGATATTCGATTTTTCGGTCAAATCACGTGAGTGACGATTTTTAAGTTCAAAATCATGCCATTAACTATGTCTATGTCCAATTGACGTTATTTGATTGGGTTATATCGATTATAACTTTATTGATAACTAGAGTTGAATGAGTTTTTGAACCATATTTTATCATCCACATTAAAAAAAATCCTTTCATTTAAACAAATTTTTATTAAAACTGTTTAATTTATAAAATTATTTCATTTAAGCTAATTATAGATGTGGCATTATGATGTGCCAAATGACTGTTAATTTTACTTTTGTCACATGAAAAAACCAGACTAAGATTACCTTACTTGAAAGTTGTTTACCTTTTATATAAGTGAAAAAAATGGTTATCCAAAAATATAAATCTAGCTAAAACTTTTTAGTTTTTTATATAATAACACAAAAAATATATTAAAAGTTAAAAGATGTAACATTTGTTTTTTAGAAAAAAACACACAAATCTAATCCTACCTCTAAAATTACAATAAGACTCGAACATCAACCTCGTATCTATATGGACATCATTATGTATAGACGTCGACACAGCTAGACTATATTCGTTTTTTAAGGAAAAAAAAAATAGACTACAATCCCTTGATGTAACATTGTTATTTTGTTAGCATGGAATAACATGAGTGATGATGAAACATTATTATGGTATGCAAATGGTTCCGATTTGTATGGACGTATGATTATGGTCACGAATCATGATGATTGATGATGATATGAGTCATGTGAAAACACCATTGAGGAGAGAGAGAGGTTTGGTCATTGTCAAGGGGTAAAGTGGTCCAAAATAAGTTCAAAACTTAAATCTTACAAAGAATCAGTGTGTTAGTGGCTGACACCAACAACCAAAAGTCAACCTTTTCCACGTACCCTTCAACTGTTTCCCATCTTTTTAAAAAAATATCATCTTTTTTAAAAGAGGAAGTGATATTTTATGCCAAAAATTTATTATTTACACGTAAATTACAATTTTACAATTATTCTAAAGCTAGATATATCACATTAAAATATAAATTTTACATATAATAATATTTTCCACATCAATAATCTCGTTTTTTTAAAACAATACTGATTTTACTGATAATCTCGCATCTTGTAAACCCGAAAAAATGCCTTTTGGGTATACTTGAACCAAATCTCGTGGGGTATCTACCGGGTATATATAAAAGTTATAATTAAAATTAAAAAAAAGAAATAAAAATCATGCCGGGGATATACATTTAAAATAAATTCGTACATTATATATACTTAAAATAAATACAATATATATATACTTAAAATCAATAAAAAAGAAAGAAAACTATATCGGGTTTATAATCGGGTAAACGGGTATATGTTATCGGGGCGGGTAAACGGGTATATCACCATATATCATATCCGTCCTAAACCCGTGAAAATTTTCAAAAGTAATCCCAAACCCGGTCCCATACCCTGATTATCCGACCCCATACTCGTCCTGATTATTTCGGATTTCAGGTTTTCTCATCGAGTTCGGATTTCATTGTCATCTTTATCTGTTTACGATGGTGGTGTTATGCATATTGTATAATACATAAATCATTGCTAATACATAAATCATTGCTCCTTTCACTTTTCTCCAAACTCTAATTGATAGTATTTTGCATTTTTTTTTGCTGATGAATTTCATTATTCTCCAAACTCTAATTGACAGTATTTTGCATTTTTTTGCTTATATAGGTGAATTTCATTATTCTCCAAACTCAAATTGATAGTATTTTGCATTTTTTTTCTTATATAGGTGAATTTCATTATTTGAAATTGTTTATATGTGTGTTTCAACTTGTGGATGGTATTTAGGTGATCTGCTACTACTAATAACGGATTTAGTGTTGAGCTGCAAAAGCAACATCCACGGGCAGATCTCAAATTAAAATTAAGCAAACATATAGCAAATGGACCTATAAAAGCAAAAATTTGTACATCCGCGGGTAACCAGCAGATATAAAGCCATGTTAGACTACATCCGCTACTAGCAGTAGAGGATCACCTATATCTAATACACAAAGTGAAACACACATATAAACCATTTTCAAATCATGAAAATCACTTATAAAAACCAAAAATTCTCTTTTTTATCGTAATAATTGTAAGTGTTTTTATAAGAAAATATTTAACATGGTATATCAGTTATATCAATAACTCAAAACATTATAAGAAAAATGAAATGCTATATAGACTATTAAAACTATGATTATGATATAAAATATAAGTGAATAAATAATTGAGTTAATTAAAATAATAAATTTTTTTAACAGCTAAATTTTAATTAAACAAGACTAGTAAGAAACTAGTCAACGAAAAACTGATACAAAATCATAAGCGGGCTTTGAAACCACACCACCCAATTTGAACTAGCCTTCTTATTTCTATGAACATACCAAATAAACGAAAAGTTAACAATAATATCAAATACGTTATCTTTCATCGCCGAAGTATTAGCAAATATGTTGTCATTCTGAAACTTCCATAACACCCACCAAGTCGTAAATAAGATAGCCTCCACTATATTTTTCTTCTGTTTCGAAGTCCCCAACAAATCAATCCAATGAACCAAATCTCCCGGCCTTTTAGAATTTGGAAAGTCTAAATCAACCCATTTAGAAATGGAATTCCACGTCCTTGTAGCAATATCACAATTAATCTCCAAAAATATGATCTCTCGATTCAACCTCTCTATCACACGAGAACAAAGTAAAAAGGGAATATCAATACCCCGTTTAATTATCAAGATTTACCTTTGTAGGAATACGGTCCAACAAAATTCTCCATGCAAGAATATTTAATTTTAAGCGGCAAAAATTGATTCCAACGAGTGCAAGTATCACTATCTGGAAGAGTTAGACGATCTAACCTCTTTCTAACCGGACGAACCGAGAATTCGTTTTCCCCATCGAGCTCCCACACCCACTCGCCTGATTTGTCCACCCAATCAAACCCATCCAGCTCTGTAGCTAACTGCATTATCTGCGAGAATTCCCGCCCCCACGCGGCTGCCTTCGCCAATTCCAAACCGAAACTAAAATAAAAATTTAAGTTTTTAAAGAATAAATAATATTCTTTTACATATATATATAAAAGAATATGAGCTTGTTTATATAATCAACACGTGTTTATCCCTTTTGCTTTTGATACATTTGGTTTCCTGACCCCAGAGGCAGTGAAATTTCTTAATAGGGTTCAGCGGGTCGTGCACAATAATATTTCGGCCCCTAAGACTCAAACCTTCGTGTTTAGTTGGATCGGTTTTGCTATCCAAAAGGGGTTTCGACGCATATTGTTGTCTGTTTACCTGCCACTTTATTTTAACCATCCTTATATATTTAATGCACATAAATAGATAAGCTTGGAAGTTGGATCTATATATATCCATTAGATGCATGTAATGCCTTTTGAAAAAAATTAGATGCATGTAATGCAACAAGTGGGTTTAATGAAAAGATTGTCTCTCTACATGTACCACCTTTAAGCCTATTGTATATGTTAAACCAGCTGCTAATTGGATCCCACATGTAAGCAACCATTTTGGTGCCTACTCCACCTCCTTTTTCATTTACACTATAACAATCCCAACTCCAACTCCAACTCCAACACCATTCATTATATTTTAACCTTAATTTCTCGTACAAGTTGTTTGTTTATTTATATTACTTTCAGTTTCTATGTATGAGAAAACATAAAATACAATATATACTCTCATGGTGACTATCAAGAAAGTATAAATATATTCGTGCATTAAGGTTTTTATGATATGAGTTCACTTTACACACGAGTGTGATTTTTGGGTTTCTCGGTTTTGAGTACCTAGCAAGAGTTTTATGGTTGAGTTGAGAAGTTCGTATCTCATCCTTTTTAAATAAAAAAGCCTTCTCGTTACATTATAATTACACTGTTTGTTACAGAATCAATTTTAAAAAAACAATATTATATATTAGTATGTAGTGATTTAGGAGTTATAAAAAAAGTGTGGTATATGATTATATAAGAGACTGATGCATCACATTAAAAATAAAAGTATAAGTGTTTATATGATTCTTCAATTCTATATATATAAACCGGGTTGGAATGATATCTCCTCCTCTTTATATATTAATCCTTAGATTAGATTAGATAAGAGTTGTAGTGATCAATAGTGCTTATTCTGCCAAATCGTATCTGAGTGGCACCAACGCGGATATACGTGTTCCCAATCACCACCACTTGCTCTTTCCATAACCATTATATATGTATAATCATCTTTTAGGAAAAATGATATTGTATTATTGTCTCATGTGTTGTGATCAATTTTTCCTCTTCGTCTTTGAACTCTTTATTTTCTCATTCTCATAATTTTGTCTTACAAAAAATAATTACATCCAAAAATTAAATTTTTTTTTTTTTTTTACATATTTCCCCCTATTAAACTTCTAAATTACATATATCCCCAACCCCTAACTTTATATACATATTTCTCCAATTAACTTAAATTTACCCAATTGTCTCTCACAAATATTTAAGAATAAGATATATGTAAATAGTATTTTAATTGGTTCATTAAGGACCGTTGACCATTTGCTGTAATGGTAGCCCCAAGACTTCCCATAGTGAATGTCTTGGGTTCGAATCCTTGCAACAGCAAAAAAAGGGTATGTGGCCAGTTTAGGGGGTTTACCTAGTTGAGGGGTTCCTCCTGTGGTGGGGGTATATGTAAATGCCCATAGTTGAACAATAATAAATATCTCTGGTTTTTCATTATTCGATAGTATTAACGTTGGTTTACTATGTTCTTGTGCTACTTAATCACTTTTAAGATAGTATTTCATTATAGTCAAACACTCAAACAATGACACAAAATGAAAGTAATAAAAAACTTAAAAATGGACGTAAGGATGTCGTTTTAACTCTAATCGGACTTGTACGTATTAACCCACTTTAACATTTGAGTTGAGTATTTTTAAACTGTATCTGTCATAACCGTCACGTATAGGGCTATATGTGACGTTTAGGGCACCAAATGTCATGTATAGGGCAATTCGTCACCCTTATCCACCAGACTTTGGAATCAGCGCGCCAGAGAATGTCGGGATATGTTGGTGGGTTTTTTTAGGGTTGAGTTGGGTTTTAAAGTTTTGGTGGTGTATATGTCACATATAGGGCTAAATGTCACCCCTTACTTATTTTTTTTTAAATTATATATGTATATTTTTATCACGTTAAGAGTTTGGAAAAATCTAGTTATAATTTTTAAAATCTGGTCACCTTCATTATCGGTTTGTGATGTAAAAAGTGAATAACGATTTATTTTTATTTTTTTTGTTTTTTTGTTTTTATCACGTTAAAAGTTTGTAAATATCAGTAGTTATAGTTTTTAAAATCTGGTTACCTCGATTATCGGTTTGAGATGTAAAAAATAAATAACGATTTATTTTTTTTTCTTTTGGTTTTATCGCGTTAAGAGTTTGTAAAAATCGGTAGTTATAGTTTTTAAAATCTGGTCACGTCTTTTTTATTATAAAACTAGCTTTTGTTTTAATTTTCGGTTTGAGATATAAAACTAAGAGTTTTTTTGCGTGTTAAACTATTCGTAAATAAAATCATATATATAAACATCATATACAACCATTACAAATAGCCAAACAAACACAACATAACCATCATAAATAAAACTACATACATAAATAGAATGATTTTGTACACATAAAACAAAAGTATAAATCTATCTAAACAATCTATCTACCCCTCCATCGCGTCATCACCATCTGCATCGGACGCACCCGCACCGGACCCACCCGCACCGGATCCATCCGCACCGGACCCACCCGCACCAGACCCACCCACACCGGACATGCTAGCACCGTCGTCGCCCAACGGCCGGGGTGGTGGTCTTAACAACGGCCTACCGGCAGCCCGATAGTCCGCGACCGTGTGGTCGATGATCCACTGCAGCATCTCCTCGGTGCGCGTGACCCGAGCTTGAGTATCTCGAATCATATCCAGTGTGACGGCAGGCAACCACAAGGCATGGTACACGCGCGGAGGATGTTGCGGCGGCACCGGCTCGGCCACCAGCTGGACTGGCGGCTGAACCGGCTCATCCCCTCCGCTGGGCACCGCTGAAGCTGCTCAAGCTGGACCTCTTGCACAACCAGTGGGTTGGGGGCACCTGTGACAACTGTGAATTTTCAGGTTTACACCGCGTTCGACGAGTTCATATAATAATAATAGTATTATTATGTTGAAATATACTTTCAAACGAAAGGAACTCGTTAGTGAATGAAAGATGATAACAAGATTTATTTGGGTGTTATAATGTCAAAAAAATCAATCAAGTTCGGGTTTATACGCGTCAACACCCGAGTTGAGCGGTTTCGTAAAATTTTAATTTAAATACGAAAGGATATATATTTACAAGACGCAAGGACTCAAGGAAAAATAATAAATTATAATAAGTTATTTTTGGATAAAATAACACCTCTATTTTTATCGGGTTCGTTTAAGCGAAAAACTGACACGCGATCGGAGACCACATGGCTATAAATACCCCAACTCCATCTCCCTTTTCTCATTTACAAAATTCAGAGAAAAAGTTAGAGAGAGAGAGTGGAGAGGATTCCGGCGAAGTAGTGGTGGTCCGGCGGTGGTGCGTGGCGGCCAATGGTGGTCCGGCGCGGTGGTCGGTGGCGCCCGAAGCTCGTTTTTCACCTGAAACCATTTCTCGATGCTACAAATGCAATGGTAAGCTCAGATTTCTCTAAATCTTTGCTTAAATTCGTGAAAAAGAGTTTTTAAAATCTGTCCAGAAAGTTTTATGCATGCGCAGTTTTAAAGATCGGACGATCCCCGAAAATCCGACCGTTATAAATGCATGAATTTTGGATATGATCTTGTCAACACATAGACGCAAAACCATACTGGAGGAATTTTTGATCAGAGCTCTCTAGGTATGCTTTTCATACCCTTGAATGTGACTGATCGGATTTTCGGATTTGAAAAAATGGGTCTCAAAGAATCGTCGATACCCGGAGATCCGACCGTTGGATCGTGACGATTTTTGGAAAGTAGTTTCTTAGCACAAATATGAACGTTTTCACTGTAGGAAATTCTGATCAGATGTTGGAAACTCTATGTTTGAATACGAACAGATTGTAACAGCTTATAGGACCGAAACAGGAAATTGATCGGGTTACATGACCATCCAAACGGCATTGCATGTCAATTTTGAGCATATGGAAATGCTCAGGAGATAAAAACGATCCTAATGTTATTTTTGGTTCGTATTGCATGTGAAATATGGGAGGGTCCGCGTACGCGAACCATTTATACGAAATGTATAAACTTTACCCGTTAAGATTTAATTTTATGTTAGAATAGTTTTATGAGTCATTGGCTTGGAATTGAACCTGAAAATATTTAGTATTGAGATATTTGATATTTTGAGTGGTTATTAGGTTATAAACCCAACCCCGGTTCACGTGAAACTAATATATTTATTTTTATACAACAATTGTTTTTTTATGTATTTTTATAAAATTTTGATTTAGCTTTCAAAATTATTTTTAAAAAGTAGTATTTATATAAAAAGTAAGATCTGAAAATTTTGTAACTAAACTATTTATAGATTATTTATTAATATTTCTACAAGTTTAATACATGAAAATTTGAAAAAATATCTCTGTGTATTGAAAAAATTTGGAATTTGGTCTTTTAAATTTTTAATACATGAAAATTTTTATAAAAGTCTTAATGGGAGTTTGGACAGAAGTATTATCATGTTAAAAATATAAAATTTGGACTTTTAAATTGGGTCCTAAAATCACACTAATACCCTAATTTCGGATGAATCGGATTTTTAAACCGTAAACTTTACTTTACGCGCATAATCGCGTTTTTGGTCAAACGAAACTGTGACTTTAGATTTTATCATATATGATATTATAACTACTGATATTCATTAATAAAATCTAAAACTTAAGGTTTCAAAGTCACGAATTTATATAAAAGCCGGTTTTACAACTTTTGAGCGGTTCGTACGTGTGTGCACGGGTTTTGGGTATGCAACCGACTGCATAGCCACTTTTGAGTAGTGGACTCGGTTTTATACTTTAGACGTCCTAAATGCTACTTTTTCGTGTCTACTTGGACTCGGTTAGGACACCTGTTTCTGCGGTTCTTGCGGATTTAGCCGTACTTTGATGGCACTGAGTTGCTAGCCACACTTTGCTTGCATTTGGCTGCTGGTCTTTGATAGAATTTGGATGTTAACCGTACTTTGCGGTTTTTGTTGACTATGTCACACTTATCACCGACGTTGTTCAGGTGAGTTTCGCGGCCCCACTTTTCAATTTTTACTGTTTTACGGGGGGAAAGCTGTTTCACTCTACACGTTGTTATTTGGGATTAGGGCTACCTGGGTTTACTTATGGATGTATTAAGTCCCCAATTTAACGCAATCAATTAGCTTGGATAGCCGGTGAGAATTATGAATAGTACTATTTGGGTTGACACCCCCGCCCAGGGTTGGTCGCGCCAACCAGACTTGTAGAGTCATTTGGGCGCATAATTAGCCATAGTAGGTGTTTACATTCGACACCTGAATACAGGGGCAACTACTAGTCTGACGGTTTTGATTGTGGCTCAGGGTAATTATATCTTAACACGTGTACTTGATCATCTACGGATGGTTACTATTACATTTTGAAATTTATTTACTTACTTTTTATAGAGTCGCAAAACCTGCGTGCTCACCAACTATTTTTATAGTTGACCCGTTTTCGAAACATGTTTTTCAGGTAAACAGTTATGGGGATAACGAACTTTAAACGGCTTGCTTTTGGGAAGAGTTATTATTATGTACTTTTGGTTGTAGTTGGGCATTTTAGACCCTTTGTATTGATTCAAGATTTTCATGTATTCGTACATTCGTTAGAAGCATGTAGTATGGTTCAATGTAATGCACAACTTTCCTTTTAGTTTCTCTTGTACTTGTGTTCAATGCGATATACCGGTTACATCCCATACTTCCGCCTTGGTGGGGTGTGACAGACTTGGTATCAAGGCACTGGTTATAGAGAATTAGGTTTGCCCGAGACTAGACCTAGACTATAACTCTAAGTTTATTGCATTGAACCGTAAGATTTATATGTACATTGCATACTACCTTTTTGCTTATCTACGACACATTGCTTCGTCATAACCATGTCGTCGTCTCAGCACTACGCGTACTTTTTGATGATTCCGGTTACGTTTGCGGTAATCTATATCCGCATCTATCTGTTTTGGTGTTACCTCGAGCTGTAGTTGTACCTACATCGCACCTGCATCTACTCCAGTTGTGGAGTCGGCTTTATTATTTGACATCTATTGTTTTCACTTTGTGCGGTATATACTTCCTTTCGTGATCTGCTGGATTGGATGGTTAGAACTTTCGCCATGAGATATGGCAGACATAATTGCTCGATCTAAAGGGAACCCGAGGTGGAGAAGCAGGACTAAACGGGAGAGAACTCTACGGGTCACGAGACCCATTGACTTTTTGTTATGTTGGATCATCGGATCCACGTATATGTACAAATTTGTAGCATGACTTGCTTGACTCTGATTTAGGGATCTCTACCCTATTATTACTTCCTGACTTCCACCGCACATTTTTTTTTCTTTTATTAGAGTACGCTGGTTGTTCCCCTCTATCATTACCTCCATCCAACAACAGCCTTAGTCTGCAGATCCATGAGTATTGATACAAATAATTAAAAGTAATCAGATAGAACATCCACACTTTTACGCGAAAGTGCAACACGAAGACGTGATCCAATGAACATTTCAGTTCCTTTTTTTAGCTGAGAGCTCGGGATAGAGGAAACACTATAGGGACCATGTAAAGTAAATTATCATTACGGGTGCACACGTAATCATAATCTGCAGTGCATAAGAACTCTAGTGAGTCTTACTGTCCGAGTTAATGTTCATGATTTATCTGTATTTCTAACCCCGATTCCCAGTCATTCTAATATTGATCGAAACTATCGTCACCTTAGGGTTGAGCCAAAGACATCAAATGATGCGATGGGCTACCTCATGTGACATGGGAATTTATATTGTCTCTTTTATCTTTGAATCGTAATGGATCCAAAACTCTTATCAAGATTTCTTTTGCATAAAAATTTAGACCGAGACACTAAAGAGATTTGTTCTCAGTTGATTTAACCTCCTCGGTATTTGGACCGAATTTGGCAATTATTTGTTAAGTATTGCTTCACATTTGAAATCCAGCTAAAGATTCTCTCATTTCAATTTTGTTATATGTTTATCAACGCAAGCGACTACTCTCGGTCTAGCGTGAATCAGACCACGACATTTCTAACTCCCCTAATGGATCAAAGAGTAACGTTCTCGTAATTCTGAAGGAATAAGAGAAATTCAAATTTGATCTAATCAACTCCTTACTGAATCTTGAGTAACAAAGATTTTCTCTCATCTATTTTACTTGATAAATAAGATCCCTTGAGATTTTACCGGCCACGTAAATTCAGTATGGGCTTTACAACGCTCGACACTTGCAGTAAGTGTACGACTATCATCGGAGGTCTCGGTATAATCTCGTATTTTATCTTATAATCCAAACATACTCTAACATCGATGGAGAAATTCCTAAAAGAAATATAAGCTTCTTGTTCTTAGACAATATAACCTTTCTATACGATCGTTCGTATAAATCCTTATTACGATGTTTGTCATTTTCACTATACTCCTGATAAATATTCTTAATAATTCAGTTTTACACCTACTTGAAATTTCCATTGCAAGTGCTCTGCACTCACTATGGTAATTTGGTACACTCAATCCCTATTCTCTTAACCGCGGCGCTAATATTGTGGAAACCTAACTTGAGAAACTTGTTTACTTGGGATGAGCCATCTTTACGACGTTCATTGTCATGTTTATTTCTATCATTTGTATTTCTACTATGGTCACTGAGCGGCTTGTGCTCAGGATTCTTTTGGTTGGATTTACAAAAACTTTTTATTTTTGGGATAACTATGGCTTAGTATGAAACTAATGTCCCTTTTTTTGTGAACATTGCTACGTATGTTTTGCAAATCTTGATTTATCCTGGTGCTTCAATGCCTTATTGAAAACCATTTTGATGGAGAAAATGAAACTTTATGTTGGAATGATTCTTTGTGTACCGAAAACTTTATTAGTCATCATTCAAAGTTTATTTATGGTGATTATCGCTATTTGTTACTCATATTGTCCTTATAGATCCGAATATGATAGTCTCATATCCTTTTTGTACTTGTTCTCACTCAAATGTCATTTTGTTGATTGACTTTCTGATTTCCAACTAGGTAGAGACGTATACGCATCCCTTATTCTCAGCCTCCTTTAATTAGAAAGCCTTAGAGCAACTATTGTTTAGATACGACTTCTTAACACGTGCCTTGAAGGAATACGAATCTATGACATTCAAACACTCATTCCATCAAATTTATGGCTTAAACCCTTATGCAAAGGATTTTAAGCTATAACTAATATGGGTGAAATACGAAATGGTAAGTCATAGTGGTACCGTTCGAAAGCCAAGAAAATTGCAGGCATACTGTACTACCAGTTATTGGCAGATAATCTATTCGACCCCCTTCAACGCGAGATCTAAGGACAAACCCTGAAACCTCATGGTCCATTTCCACCGAATTTAATGGAAAAGCGAGGACCTAAGTTGAAATTTGAAAACATTTTCATTTAAAATATGTGTCCTAAAATCATAGGAGGGAAATTTTGAATTTATTTATGTGTTTTACGATTCTTAACCAATTAAAGTTGTACACTACCAGGAAGAGGAACAAGTTGCGAATCATTGTTGACTCTGCTCTCTTGAAGATCCGCTTGGGATTGCATTATCCTTAAGGGACCTATGAGCATGACGTCCTCACATTTGACAAATTCCTGAAGTTTTACTTGATCCTATCCTATTTTCTAACGTTTACTTTATGATAATCAAACCCCATGCTAAATTGACAATGATATTACATCAAAGTCTACCCATTTTGTGGGTGAGCAAACTCATAATCATTTTTGGGGGACACTATTTTTATGAGATTATTTCCATAACGTGACTGTTTATTTCCTCATCTAGCTGAATAGCGGATTACTTCCGAATCATTTCAATACACATCAAGAAAGATGTAGACGTCTAATGTTATCCTATCAAATTTGGACGACTCAATGTGAGGACTAGACCATCCTTTTAATATGGACTTCTTGTTAAAATATCATAATTCCATTTCTGACCGTTAACCAAATTCGACTGCTGGTGGTTGTTAATTTAATGTCCAACTATTGAACTGGCACCTAGTCTTTTAACTAATCTACTTGATTAGATCGTCCTAGATCTTTAGTCACTTTCTCTATCTAGATCTTGTGGTGACTCGATTATCATATAGCCCATTGCTAACTTTCAACAATAGGTATATGAACCCTTAATTGAAAATCACCAAACATGGTTATATTATATCGAGACTAATATGCGAGTTAGTACCGAATCCTAATGCTTTGTGGTGAGGTTACATAGCACAGGTCATCGCTGACATCTATTTTATAATGATGACTCATTTCCTATAACACTTGATAGGATTGAGTAAATTTGACTCTTAACAAATTTATCTCGATAGAATCCTAGTATAATATCCTTCGTTTGTTAATCTTCGGTTTCACGACTCGAGTTTGGTACAATAATACTGGTACTCATTATATACTTGCTTTGTAAAGCTTTAAGTTTGGATTTCTCGTTATTAATTCATTCTATAATGACTAATCATCACTCTTCAATTCTAGTACAAGAAGTGTGAATCTCGTCCTTTTGTTATGGTGATTTTCAAAATTCCCTTGTATCTACTTATACGGTTATGTTGTATACACACCAACCATGTTGTGTCGCCTTATGACGCCACAACGTACTGACCATTATAAGTAATTACTATTACTAACAATAAGTACATACAACAACCTGAGATTCCACAAAGGGATGTGGGAACAAATTCAAATAGATTTCGTTACTAGGCCTGCCTAGAACATTGGGCGGCTATGATTCATTTTGGGACATTGTTAACCAATTAACGAGCTCTGCACATTTCCTACTTATCCGAGAGGAGTTCTAGATAGAAAAGCTAGCTAGACTGTATAGTAGTGAAATTATAACAAGCATGGAGTGCCTGTTTCCTTTATCTCCGATAGGGATAGTCGCTTTACATCCCATTTCTGGCAGACAATACAGAAAGCTTTGAGAACGCGCTTAGATATGAGCACCACTTATTATCCTCAAACCGACGGTCTAAGTGATCGAACTATTCATACCTTGAAGGATATGCTAAGGGCTTGTGTGATACAATTTGGTGGTAATTTGGATACTCTTTTACCTTTGGTCCGATTTCCTTACACTAACAATGATCACACTACCATTAAATGAGCACCATTGGAAGCTCTGTTTTGACACAAATGTTGATCACCATTTTGTTGTGCTGAAATTGGTAGTAATCATTTGATTGGTCTTGTTATGTATAAACTAAAACTACCTCAGGAGCTTAATGGTATATACGATGCTTATCGTATATCGAGTCTCAAAAGGTGTTTAGCCGACGAATCCGTAATTATACAACCTAAGGAAGTTCGTATTGACGACAAGTTTCATTTTAACGAGGTGTTATCTCTCTGTATTCTGAGTACATGATATGACCATCCTTTATAACCTATGATATTTGTTATCGTTGTGATACGTTTTTATTCCAATGAGTCGTGGTGATTCTACCGACTCTTTGAATCTTAATAGCACCTTTCAAACTATAATTTTATGGTTACTATATATAATAGTATTCCTTAATGGCACCAAGTCAAATGATACTTTTCCTTGCTCATAAAAGGATACTGAATCACCGGGATTTTGTATCATAATATCATTTTAGATTTGTATCAACTTTGTATACCTGTGTATATCAATCTTATGACGGATTTCTTAATCTTTTGAATAACACCAGCAGTGTACCTCTTTTACTGATCCGGTGAAACAATGATCTATAGATTCTTTGGAATTCGAAGGATTTTTCTCTCATGATTATTCAATTTTCTTTTGAGCCTTTCTAGGTGTAACCTACTCTGTATGATTCTTAGATCTCGATTTGTCAAATCTCCCTACTGTATCTAAGAAACTAAATTTCCCTTAATGATCGTACATGAATCAAGTTACGAAAAAGAACTTGTCAACTATTATACCAGTTGAATTTCGGGACAAAATTCTGTTAACTGGGAGAGAATGTGACAACTGTGAATTTTCAGGTCTACACCGCGTTCGACGAGTTCATATAATAATAATAATAGTATTATTATGTTGAAATATACTTTCAAACGAAAGGAACTCGTTAGTGAATGAAAGATAATAGTAAGATTTATTTGGGTGTTATAATGTCAAAAAAATTGATCAAGTTCGGGTTTATACGCGTCAACACCCGAGTTGAGCGGTTTCGTAAAATTTTAATTTAAATCCTAAAGGATATATATTTACGAGACGCAAGGACTCAAGGAAAAATAATAAATTATAATAAGTTATTTTTGGATAAAATAACACCTCTATTTTTATCGGGTTCGTTTAAGCGAAAAACTGACACGCTATCGGAGACCACGGGGCTATAAATACCCCAACTTCATCTCCCTTTTCTCATTTACAAAATTCAGAGAAAAAGTTAGGGAGAGAGAGTGGAGAGGATTCCGGCGAAGTAGTGGTGGTCCGGCGGTGGTGCGTGGCGGCCAATGGTGGTCCGGCGCGGTGGCCGGTGGCGGCCGAAGCCCCGTTTTTTACCCGAAACCATTTCTCGATGATACGAACGCAATGTTAAGCTCAGATTTCTCTAAATCTTTGCTTAAATTCATGAAAAAGAGTTTTTAAAATCTGTCCAGAAAGTATTATGCATGCGCAGTTTTAAAGATCGGACGATCCCCGGAAATCCGACCGTAAGAAATACATGAATTTTGGATATGTTCTTGTCAACACATAGACGCAAAACCCTACCAGAGAAATTTTTTATCATAGCTCTCTAGGTATGCTTTTCATACCCTTGAATGTGACTGATCGGATTTTCGGATTTGAAAAAATGGGTCTCAAAGAATCGTCGATCCCCGGAGATCCGACCGTTGGATCGTGACGATTTTTGGACAGTAGTTTCTTAGCACAAATATGAACGTTTTCACCATAGTAAAATCTGATCAGATGTTGGTAACTATATGTTTGAATACGAACAGATTGTAACAGTTTATAAGACCGAAACAGGAAATTGATCGGGTTGCATAGCCATCCAAACGGTATTGCATGTCAATTTTGAGCATATGGAAATGCTCGGGAGATAAAAATGATCCTAATGGTATTTTTGGTTCGTATTGCATGTGAAATATGGGAGGTTCCGCGTACGCGAACCATTTATACGAAAGGTATAAACTTTACCCGTTAAGATTTAATTTTATGTTAGAATAGTTTTATGAGTCATTGGCTTGGAATTGAACCTGAAAATATTTAGTATTGAGATATTTGATATTTTGAGTGGTTATTAGGTTATAAACCCAACCCCGGTTCACGTGAAACTAATATATTTATTTTTATACAACAATTGTTTTTTTGTGTATTTTTATAAACTTTTGATTTATCTTTCAAAATTATTTTTAAAAGTAGTATTTATATAAAAAGTAAGATCTGAAAATTTTGGTAACTAAACTATTTATAGATTATTTATTAAAATTTCTACAAGTTTAATACATGAAAATTGGGAAAAATATCTCTGAGTATTGAAAAAATCTGGAATTTGGTCAGTAATTAGTATATGATAAAACATGACTCCTATCCAAATTTCATAAAAAATTAGAGTTGTCTAAGTAGATGTTTGGTATTTATGAAGTTTTAACGATTGAATTTGGGATCATATAGTTCTGGACAACATTAGGACTTGAAACTTATAATAGAATCTCATATGGAGCTAAAACTAATTTGGTAACAATTTGGTGAAGTTTGGACAATTCTAACTATGTTTCCCGAATTTGTTAAATTTTAACAATATTATATTCATAATAAATTATCTGGAGATTGAAAAATTATGAAAATTGGTCAGAAATTTTTATTTATGTATATGAACAATTAGTGAAAGTTTCAAGTATTAATTTGATGTCTAAATATGGTTTTTGACTTATTGTCCATTAAAACTTTATAAAAAGTTACCATTTTTAGAATTTTTTGTATAAAAATATTTTTATAAAAGTCTTAATGGGAGTTTGGACAGAAGTATTATCATATTAAAAATATAAATTTTGGACTTTTAAATTGGGTCCTAAAATCACATTAAAACCCTAATTTCGGATGAATCGGATTTTTAAACCGTAAACCTTACTTTACGCGCATAATTGCGTTTTTGGTCAAACGAAACTGTGACTTTAGATTTTATCATATATGATATTATAACTACTGATATTCATTAATAAAATCTAAAACTTAAGGTTTCAAAGTCACGAATTTATATAAAAGCCGATTTTACAACTTTTGAGCGGTTCGTACGTGTGTGCACGGGTTTTGGGTATGCAACCGACTGCATAGCCACTTTTGTGTAGTAGACTCAGTTTTATACTTTAGGCTTCCTAAATGCTACTTTTTCGTGTCTACTTGGACTCGGTTAGGACACCTGTTTTTGCGGTTCTTGCGGATTTAGCCGTACTTTGATGGCACTGAGTTGCTAGCCACACTTTGCTTGCATTTGGCTGCTGGTCTTTGATAGAATTTGGATGTTAACCGTACTTTGCGGTTTTTGTTGACTATGTCACACTTATCACCGACGTTGTTCAGGTGAGTTTCGCGGCCCCACTTTTCAATTTTTACTGTTTTACGGGGGGAAAGCTGTTTCACTCTACACGTTGTTATTTGGGATTAGGGCTACCTGGGTTTACTTATGGATGTATTAAGTCCCCAATTTAACGCAATCAATTAGCTTGGATAGCCGGTGAGAATTATGAATAGTACTATTTGGGTTGACACCCCCGCCCACGGTTGGTCGCGCCAACCAGACTTGTAGAGTCATTTGGGCGCATAATTAGCCATAGTAGGTGTTTACATTCGACACCTGAATACAGGGGCAACTACTAGTCTGACGGTTTTGATTGTGGCTCAGGGTAATTATATCTTAACACGTGTACTTGATCATCTACGGATGGTTACTATTACATTTTGAAATTTATTTACTTACTTTTTATAGAGTCGCAAAACCTGCGTGCTCACCAACTATTTTTATAGTTGACCCGTTTTCGAAATATGTTTTTCTGGTAAACAGTTATGGGGATAACGAACTTTAAACGGCTTGCTTTTGGGAAGAGTTATTATTATGTACTTTTGGTTGTAGTTGGGCATTTTAGACCCTTTGTATTGATTCAAGATTTTCATGTATTCGTACATTCGTTAGAAGCATGTAGTATGGTTCAATGTAATGCACAACTTTCCTTTTAGTTTCTCTTGTACTTGTGTTCAATGCGATATACCGGTTACATCCCATACTTCCGCCTTGGTGGGGTATGACAGCACCCATGCCTCCAAAACATCATATCTCCTCACCAAACGCCACTGTCCGTCCGGGAACTTCCGGGTGATCCTCATCTCGGTCGCCAGGGCTCGTCCCGCCACGCGCGGGAAAACCAGAGGCATAGGTATCCCTGCCATCATATGAGCGTATCCCAGGCCTCTGGCGATCTGCGACACTATGTTGCCGCCGACCAACGCCCCTCGTGCCTGCCTGAGATGGTAACCGGCATAGTAATCTGCCAGACCACGAGCGAGGTGGCAGGGTGTGTGTGTTAGCAGACACCGAAGATAGAAGAGGTGTATGGCGGTGACCCTATCGGTGCCCCTGCTACGTCCAGCGATGGATGTGGCGATCAGCCGATGCATGTAACGATAAAGAGGGTCTCGTATGTGAGAGACCCTGCTATCGGCCCCAAACGCATGGTCACCAATCGCAGGCCACCAGACCCGGTGTGCGTCATCTGGCCCCATACAGATAGCCGTGGTGTAGATCGGCTCCCGAGTTTCCTGCTCGGTATAGAGGTTGCTAACAACAGCAAACCGTCTAAGGGACATACGATGCCAAACCCTGAACATGCGGAAATCAACCTCCGCCTTCTCCCGTTCCTCCGCAATATCAGTCTCATCCAAATCTGGCAATCCCAGCTCACGCGGCCGGAACACAAATGTAGAGTACACCTCGATGGTAAGCTCTCGGTGCGCGGGCCAGCCCATAGTAAATAGACTCTCCCATAGACCATCATCTCCAATAATCATTGTGGCCCTCGTTAGCTCGCCAACATCATCTAACCACTCCCGTGACATAACGGTGTTGGGCTCCATCGTCCTCCCTCTAAGAGTCATAAACCGCTGGTGTGTCGACGAACCCGCCTCAAAAAGAAGGTGCGGGTTGTCGTCAATCCCTAAAATAAACTCCTTCTCATCATCGGAACCAGACATATCTGCGCATAAATTCGTATTTATAATTAATTAAAATGTTTGTTAAACTAACATTTAAGGTTTACGGTTTAAGGTTTAGGTTTACGGTTTATAGTTTAGGTTTATTATTATTATTATTACACACATACATACACATATACAACACATATACCACACATATACAGACAAACATACATACACATATACAACACATTCATACACATATATCATAAATATACACACACACATACATGCACATATACAACACACATATATACACATATACCGCCGTAAACCGCCGTAACCTGCCGTAACCCGTCATGAACCTACATTAGATTTAAGGGCAAACCTAACAAATCTAAGTCATTAATCATTTGAAAACCATAAAATTACTTACTTGGTTGCGGTAATCGTCTCCGGTGCTCTTCTTCTCCATCGGTCCTCGTCTCCGGTGGTTGCGGTGGTGTGAGAGAGAGACGATGGTAGCGGTGGACGGTGAGAAAGACGATGAAGGTGGTGCAGGAAGACGGTGGTGTGAGGAAGACGGTGGTAGCAGTAGACGGTGGTTGCGGTGGTAGTGGGGGAGACGGAGGAAGCGGTCACAGATAGTTGATCGTGGTGACGGTTCTGTGGTAGTGAGGTCTATATGTAACGGATATGAATCAACCGTCACGTATAGGTCTAACCGTGACCGGTATCCCTTTATTGGGATTCCCATAACGGTCACGTATGGGACCAAACTTTATTGGGATTCACATTTTCCAGAGATGTCTCTGACCTAACTGTCACGTTTGGGTCCAGCGGTGACGGTTAGGTGCGGGTTGTGTTTCTATCAACACATGGTGACGGTTAGGTGCGCGTGACCCGGGCCAGGATTTATGTTGTGTTAATATCAACACATGGTGACGGTTAGGTGCGCGTGACCCATACACGTATTCATCGTGTATGTATGTATCTAAATGTAGTTACATTACTTTGATAAGCATACATGCAAAAAAGAGAAATAAAACGTACACGATGGGACATACGCTTGACTCCCCATATGCCATCTACGGAGGCCACCGGAGATATCGGCAGGCTCTGAAAATGGCGTACAGGGAGCCAGGCATACACGTATTCATCGTGTATGTATCTAAATGTATTTACATTACTTTTACCTAAAGCCAGCCACCGTTGTCTCACCTCATTTTCGGTGAATCACTATTGTTGTCTCACCAAATTAACACCTCCCTCTTGTCTCACCAAATAAAGACACCGCCTATTTTAACTATATATAACATATGGACCTAAACGTCACGTATGGACCGAAACGTGACCGCGACCTCTTTATTGGGATACACATTTTGCCAGTTTGTGTCACCCGAATAATATCTAATGTCACATCTAGGTCCAAATGTGACGGTTATGAACCAAAAAAATAGTTACAACCGTCACATCTAGGTCCAAACGTGACGGTTATGAACCAACAATGGACGAAAAGCCTTAGGGTGACGGTTATTCTCCAACTATATATAACGTATGGGCCTAAACGTGACGTATAGACCTAACCGTGACCTTTATTATTATTATTATTATTAGCGTGCCGTTTAAAGGCTAACTGTCACGTATTATGGAGATTTTTACGTGACGTTTAGCTCTAAACGTCACGTATAATAGCTCACCTTTTGAATTTTAGCTCACCGTTTGACCTATCCGTGACCTTTGGGTGTGTACGGTTCGCGTTTCATTACCGTTTATGTGCACTTACATACACATATTACATACATACATGCATTCACCGTTCGACCTATCCGTGACCTTTTTGTGTGTACGGTTCGCGTTTCATTACATACATACATACATACATACAGGCATAGATACATACATGCATACATACATACATGCATACATACATGCATACATACATACATGCATACATACATACATACATATAGTCATATTACATACTTACAGGCATGCATACATACATACATGCAACCATACGTACATACATATATACATATAGTCATATTATGTACATACAGGAATACATACATACATATAGTCGTATTATATACATACAGGCATACATACATATAGTCATATTACATATATACAAGCATACATACATACATGCATACATACATACATGCATACATACAAGCATGCATACATACATACATACATGCATTCATACATACATGTATGTATGTACGTATGCCTCTATGTATGTAATATGACTATATGTATGTATGTATGTATGTATATTCATCAGCCTCTCTTGATGTCACGATTCTGTTCATTACCCTCTCTTGATATCACGATTCTGTACATCAGCCTCTATTGATGTTGCTACAGTTTCTAAACCTATGGTTGTAATCGATGATGAGAATATGGTTGTGTATGAGTATATGTATGTATACGAACGTATTTGAAGACGATTGAGATCAATATGTGTATGTAGGTCCACATAAACGGTAATGACAAGTGACCCGTACACATCAAAAGGTGACGGATAGGTCGAAAGGTGAGCTAAAATTCAAAAGGTGAGCTAGAAACGGTGACGTATAGAGCTAGATGTCACGTAAAAATCGCGGATATACGTAACCGTTAGCCTGTAAATGGCACCTAATAATAATAATAAATAATAACGGTGACCGCGATACCCAAACGTGATAGTTTGGAAATACACGTGACCGTTAGATCCAAACGTGACGGCGATGTTTATTACGGTGACGGACATATCTGGCAAATGTGAAATACACGTGACCGTTAGAGCCAAACGTGACGGCGATGTTTATTACGGTGACAGACATCTCTGGCAAATGTGAATCCCAACAAAGGTGAACGGTCACGTGTATGCCAATATGTAATCGTTATGTGCATCCCAAAAAAGGTAACCGGTCACGGGTAGGTCCATACGTGACGGTTGCATCCGTTATATATAGACTTCACTACGCAGGGAGCTAGCATAATCTACACGGGTATACTCTCTCTCGTATGCTTCACTACACACGACCGCCGGAGAAGAACACCATCGCCTGAGAAGAAGACCACCGCCCCACCCACACTTTCCAACTGTGAACATCCTCGAACAAATCTCACCGGAGCCACCTCTTGGCGGTGCAAACCACACCGGTATGTCTTCTTCTGATCCGTACTTGAAATACATACCCTTACAATTATTTATCAAGGATTATTTATCAACGTTTTCTTCCGGTCACATTCACGGTTAATTTCTTTGTTAAGTCTCGAAAATTTCCTATGGAGACTTCATCGTATCTGAGCTCATTTTTTTTTTTTAAGTTATTTACTTTATTGTATTCAAACATCATGGAAACATCGTGTTTGACATTTTAGTGTTTACCAGTACCATGATGGAAGTTGTATGGGTAAAATGGTTGTGCGTGAGTATTTAATGGACGTCTATTCTCCATTAGTAGTAAAATAATAGAACTAATAATGGAGCATCGACGTCGATTAAATCTTCACGCACAACCGTTTTACCCATTCAACTTCTATCATGCTACTGGTCAAACATTAAAATGTCAAATACCATGTTTCTTTTATGTTTGAATACAATAAAGTCAATAATTTTTAAAATAAAAAGATGTGGTCAGATATGATGGAGTCTCCATTGGAATTTTTCGAGACTCAACATTGGAAACAAACGTGAATGTGAACGGAAGAAAAACGTTGATAATAAGCGTAATAATTGTAAGGGTGTGGATTTCGAGTACGGATCAGAAGAAGATATGTCGGTGTGGTTTGCAGCGGCAACAGCTGGCTCCGGTGTTATTTATTCCAGGATGTTCATATGTCACGTATAGGGTGATCCGTCACCCTTATACGTTCGTATATACATGCATATGTCACGTATAGGGCGATCTGTCACCCTTATACCTTCATATAAACATACATGCATGTAACCATCACGTGTAGGGTTACAAGGTCAGACTTAAAACGTACATACATACATATAGTCATATTACATTTTAAGTCTGACCAAATCCTCAATAGAATTAAAATACTGAAATAGTTACAAGGTCAGACTTAAAACGTAGTACATAAAAAAATAAACAATTTAAACGAACGAAAGAGTTGTTGTCATACTTTGTCTGTTTTATATGAAATTGTCGCCTTGCGTATGCGATCATCGTCCAATGCATTCTCAGCATCCCCATCGTTTCCTTTCAAATGAACGGAAGACTCACTGTAATCTGTGTCATTCCTATGGAAACTATCTGACACGTGTGTAGGTTCTGGTTGTGACCGGTACGAGAAATGTTCATAATCCGGTTCTGGTTGTGACCGGCACGACAGATGTACGTAATCTGGTTCTGGTTGTGACTTGCACGAGAGATGTACGTAATCCGGTTCTAGTTGTGACCGGTATGAGAGATGTCTGTAATCCTGTTCTGGTTGTGGCCGGTACGACCCTTGACCGTAATCCGTCAGTCCAAATAGTGACATGTACGCCTCTTGACTGTAATTCGGTAATGGTTGCTGTTGCGACGACTCTTGACCCTATGTATTCAACGGATTGGTTTCCTCCCCCCCCCCCACCCCCACGAAGGGTGACTCCCGAATACGAAATACTCCTGAAAACGTAATGGCCGGTTAGATACCCGACGTAAAATAAAAACTTGCACACCACTAAGTTTACCCGTCACAGTAGAACCCTTAATAAAATAAAGACTTGTTAAACCTGGTTCAGATCTTCGAAGGTTGGCTCCTCAGTCAAATCTGGAAGCTTCGACTTTTGATAAGGATCTCCCGAACTCGACATCGGTGTCAGGCGTGAAACAAATATTACTTGGGTGTCCCAACAACAAATAACCACAACCAAGAACTCAAACACGCTCTTTCGTCTTTACTTTATGTTCTTTTTAATTATGGTGAAAATGGTAGTGTCGGGTTTGTGTATGATGGTGGGTTTAGTGTGATGAAAGTGAGTGGTGAGAGTTGTGGATTGTGGGTTTAATTTGATGAGAGTTGTGTTTGATTTTGGGTTTAGTGTGTGAGTGAGTGGTGAGAGTTGTCTTAATATAAGTTGAATCTGCAACCTAACCGTCACGTATAGGTCCAACGGTGACGGTTAGGTTAGGTGTCCGACAACACTGTTAACGTTAACTTTCTGTCAAAACAACCTCGTACACAACCGTCACGTATTGGTCTATACGTGACCGTTAGGGTTCCTTTTTGTAGTCTGCAAAACCTCGTATCATCAGTCGTATCATCAGTGTCCTTTTTATTCCTGGACTCACGAGAGACATACCGTCACGTTTAGGCCGAAACGTGACCGTTTGGGTCACAACCGTCACGTTTAGGCCTATACGGTTAGGTTAGGTTAGGTTAGGTGTGAAAAAAAAAACGGTGTCCCATCAAAGGAAAATATGTATTAATGGTTATGATGGTGATGTGCATGTTGTGAAGGGTTTGTCGTAACTCTAGGTGGTGAAGTTTCCCACTTGAGTGATTGGCTTGTAAACCGACACGCATCAAGAGAATATTGAATAATTTATGAAGCATCATATATGTTTAATAAAGATATGCTTCACCTTTTGCCTCTATCAATCTTTCAACCCATGTTGGAGGAATCAAACCACTCAATTATGCTTCTTTAAATTTTGGCAGGCCGGAGGGTTAACGGACTAGGAATATGTCTTGTATTTTGATCAACGGACACGCTCTTTAAGAAATGTTTCATAGTTGAACTCGAACATGTTCTGTTTAGTGCTTCAAAGGCCTTTCTTGATCTTTAACGAACCCAAAACTATATAGGAAAACATGTGTTATTTGAATGGCGATCTTTTATTTTGGCGTTTGAAACACTTATGTGTTTCAGTCTCATTAATTGTCTACGGGAATATGTGTTTAGAGACACTTATGAACTACAATCTCATTATATCACTTTATTTGAAGTGGTGAGAGATCATAACACCTTTTACTATCTAGTTTCCTTCTCATGAATTCATATGGCCACATGGGTGAGAATTTCCAATGCAATACGATAAAAATCTTTATGTTTCAAGTCGACCACATGAACAACTTAGCTAAATGGGTCGGTTTAGGGTCAATCTAATGATTTTTTACAGGCTGGCCTATTTATTTTTATAATTCAACTAATTTAATATTTTATGTTAAAACTTCAACTGATTGGATATTTTATGTTGAAAACTAAAAAGTTATAAATAAATTATTTTAGTTTGTGTAGTTTAAGAACATTTTTAAACATGTGTTTTTAAGGTATTTTTATAGTCATAATATATTTTTGTTAAATTATGGTTAAACATGTCATGTCTATTTTAACCATAAATATGTCAATCGCTTATGAGTTCACGTGTCTAACAAGATTTTTTGGTTCGACCTATCACCTCATAAACATAAGCACAACCCATTTAACATGTGTAGATACATCTCCAACTTTTATCACCAACTAACTAGCCGGCGTGTTTCAAAGGTTCTTTCTAACCATTTTCGGTTGATTATATAATTAACTTTCTTGCTGTTAAAAAAAAAGGTTCTTGATATGTCTAGTTTGTTTCACATACGTTTTTGATAACATTTTTTCAACTAGTTACTTATTTGCTTTAAATTTAGTATAATAATTAAATAAAATATTTGTAGTAAACAATAACTATGAATCATACAAGTAATTGATTAGTAATTATTATTAATCGACAAATAGTAAAACTTGGGTGGAAACTTTTTCAAAGAGAAACATGTAATGTTGCTTTTTTGAAAATGATATCAGTAATATTCTGTCAGGCAAAATATTTAAAGTTTAGATATATTGTTCAAAAGTATTAAAGAATTTTACAGTGAAACCTTTTTTTTTAGGTTTTTATCAAAAGTTGTTATATAAATATACTCCTTTTTTATTTTATAACACATAGTGAGGTTAAATGCAATATGACATAGTTATATATGTTTCGGTTTATTAAAGTTCGTTTAACATGGGAATATCATATATACCCCTACAAACATGGGTAAATATTATATATATCAATCAAAACTATTGAATTTGGTCAACTTGCTGCGTTAATGTCCCAGGTGGTTTTATCGAGTGGCATGGATGTGTGGGCCTGGAGAAAAGGTAAGCTTGAGAGTTTTACAGTGGGAAGTGTTAGGAGGTTGTCGGTTGCGGGAAATGACTACAGTAACCGGTATGTTATGGACTGGTGTAAGTGGATTCCCTTGAAATTCAACATTTTTGTTTGGCGGGCTGAGTTGGGGAGAATCCCTACGGCTATGGCGCTGCAAGAGAGGAACATTAATCTCGCTAATGTGGCGTGCCCTCTTTGCGAGTGTGGAATTGAATATGTGGATCACCTTTTTACTTTTTGTTATGTGACCTCTGCTATTTGGTAGTTTATTAGCTCTTGGTGTATGATGCAGAATTTTTTCGTGTTTTCTTTCAGAAATCTTTTGGAGTTGCACAATCATGTTGGGTTAAAAGACCATGCCAAAGAGATTTTTCACGAGTTCACTATGATCGGATGTTGGAGTCTTTGGAGAGCTAGGAATGATGTTAAATTCAACAACAAAGTAGTTCGGGTGGAAGGTATCATCACCGAAATCAAGTCTGTGGGTTTCTTGTGGTATAATAGTAGATCGAAGAAGTCTATCCATTGGGATAAGTGATGTAAATTTGTAATTCTTGTTTTGGTTGGCCGCCCCGTTTTGGGGTGAGTCTCTTTTTTAATTAAGTTTGCCTTAAAAAAAACTAAAAATATCATATTTACTTAATTTAAATAATTTTTTACTTTATTACCATTATACCTTTATCCATTACATGATTTTTGTATAACCTGATCTTTTAGTATTATCCCATACGTAAAATAGACGACGACTATCGTATCCAAATTCATTGAGAAGGCATCGTCGATTGCGAGTTTCATTCCTAGTTCGATCGCGTTTTTGCCAATTGTTATAAAAAGTAGGTTCCTCCGTATATGATTTATAAATACGTACTTTAAAAGAAAGCGAACAAATTAAATATAATATCGATCTCGTTTTTCGTAGTTATGTACTGGTTTTTTTTCAAATATATACATCTTAAAAGCCTACAATCTGTCAAACTTTATGTGTTTACAAACCACATTAGTTTTTATTAAAATTACTTTTTCAACGGCAAATACTAACACATATACACCTTTAATACATTCATCTGTCAATGGTTTGCATTTGTATTTAACTATTTTTGAATTCGAAAATTGAAGAAATACATATTCTTTTGTCAACCATTTTTTTATAAAGTGCATGCATGTTATCTAATTTCATTAGATTAAACAAAAATCATGCAATCAAATGATCAATATATTAGTCTAAGTCTATATTTAACATAAAAAAAATTATATAAGTGGAATGACAAAATCGGTTATTCGTATTTAGTCATACAACACTAAACTTTAAAAAAAGTATATCCCTATTAGTTCGGAATATTCCAAAATCGTCTTGCTAACTGGATTATCTTATAAGCCAAAACTAAAGTGCAAAATTAAACCGGATCCGGATCCAAAAACCGGTTTGGGTAAAATCGGTCGCAATTCGATTCGATCCGTCAGTTTGAAATCAATTTGAGATATTTCCATTTAAACAGGTTAAAACAGAACTAATCCGATCCAAAACCAGTTTCAAATCTGACCCGATCCGGTTTTTCCCAATCCAAAACCGGTTTCTAACTCGTTAAGGTTTGTTCCAATCTGCTTTGACTTGATCCAATCCGCTTTGACTTGATCCGAACTGATTTAAAAACTGGTTTTGTGTACCTCTACTTACAATGAATCCTAAATGGACCAATTGAATTTGAGTGAGGAGAAATAAGGCCCAAACGCCTGGTCACATCTCTTAGTCACTTAGTGGATCATTGTTGGGCTTAACTTGTATAAAGATAGGAGGAATCTTATACGGTTTCATGTTTTTAAGCAATATTACTAACTAGTAACAACTATGCCCACGCGCTGTGACGCTTTAAACCGCGAAAGAAACTAATGTCCTTAAGAACCTATAAAGTAAAGTGACCGTGTGTAGCGGTGGGGACGTTGAAAATTTTAAGCCTTTGTTTCGACTTATACATTAGCATTCATTCCTCAGGTTGACGCTTGACGTGGAAACATTGATTAAAATAAGTACATCGTAATGACAAATTCGGAATTTAAAAAAATTATATTTTAGAAATCGGAAGATGAAAAATGATTGTCCCGAGCAGAACCATTCACTAAAGAAACATCATCAACATAAATCAAGTGAGACGACACCGAACCATTATCAGGAAGTGCAATTACCTTGGAAAAGATGATTGTCCCGATCAGCTTTTAATGAGAAAGTAAGGCCCTCCATCGCAAGAATGAAAAGAAATGGGGATAGTGATCAAGTTGTCGAACGCTTATTTTGAAGTCAAATTCCATTGTGGCCGAGCCATTCACTAAGATAGACGTCCTACCTGAAGAAACACAACCTTTGATCCATCCCCTCCGCTTATTACTGAAGTTCATTTGATCCATAACCGAATCTAAGAACTCCTAGTTGAGAGAGTCGAATGTCTTGTCAATATCAACTTTAAAGACAAGCACCTTTTTCTTTTCTTTTTTCTTGTTCCAAGACACCAACTCATTAATCACAATGGACCGTCTAAAATGCTCCTTCCAGACACATGATCCGACTGTTCATGACTAACCTCTCAGTGGAGTACCTTCTTGAGCCTAATACGAAAAATCTTTGAAAGGACCTTATACATAAATCTTTGATCGTTGACTTCCCCTCTTTTCCCACATGTGAAGAGGGAGAGGACACAGCATCTTTCTGTTAGCTCTGACCCTTCCTTATTCATGCTTTATTTGGATTATGGTCTTTATTAATTTTAAGTTGTTTTCTCATCGTGCTTGGGGAGTTTTCCCCCGGCCGAGGCCCTATTTCCTTGGTTTTGGGCCTTGCTTTTATTGGGTTTATAACTTGTTCTAGGCTTCTGGATTTTATCGTTGGGCTACCCGGTCTATAAAATTTCAGGTAAAGAGGGTCACACGTCTTAGGAATTAGCGAAATGAAGGTGAAGTCGTCCAGACCCGACACCTCATCATTCCCACATATCCACACTGTCGTTTTGACCTCCAAAAAAGTAAAAGGTGTTGTCAACACCTCTCGATCAAAGCTGTTAAGTTTGTTGAAGTAGTTACCAACCAATCTCGGTCTAGTTAATGTAATCAAATTTATCGAAAAAAAAAATTAAAAACTCGCCTTTCACCAAGACTGGATCTATCACCCAATAACTTAATATTTGGCCCGTATGGTTTCCAAAAGGCCCAACTATGGGATTATTTAAGGCATACTTACCTATAGAGGTGCACAAAAAACCGTTTTTTTTAAACCCGGTCCAAACCGGCAAACCGGTTTGGGATAAACCGGTTTAGAGCAAACCGGTTCGGGTTAGGCTAAAACCGCCGGTTTGAAACCGGTTTGAAGGATTCTGGAAGTGATCGGGTTGGGGACCGGTTTGTGTGAACCGGTTCGTTAAACCGGTTTTGGGGATGAAAAAACTAGCCGTTTTCTAACGGCTATATAGCCGTTGGGGTCGATTTTAGCTGTTTTTTTTTGCCTTTTTTCACCAATAATTCACTATAAATAGATGGGGGTGTTTAGGTTTGATCACACCTCTTTCTACACTCTCTAATCTCTAAAACCGCTCTTTAAACGCTCAAAAACGCTCTCTAAACTCTCTCTAAACTCTAAAAAAAAACATGACAAGTTTTGGTGTTGGTGGTTCCTCAAACGAAGTTACTGTGATGTACTAACCGTCCAAGCTTCCACGGTAGCTTCGGAATCTAAGTTTTCTTTTAGTGGCAGGGTCTTATCGATACGAAGGACTAGACTCACCCCCCTAGCGATGAAAATGTGCATTTGCTTGAAGGACCATTTGGATGCGATGGATAGGATACAAGACCAAACTTCTCTCGAAGACGAAATTCAAGCCGAAGAAATCATACACAACAACGAGGTTGATCTTGGAATATCCGAACCAGTCACCGATGAAGAACTAGCTGAAGATGCAAGGCTACGAAGCTCCAGTTCCGAAGACAACGCACAAGAATAATCAATCAATATTCTAAAAAATAAAAATATATATTCTCATTTGTAATGTTTTAGAATTTTATAATTTTATCTTGTCATGTTTTTTAATTTTCGAACTTTCTAAATATTAATAAACGTCGAACTTTATGTTTTATATTTGTTATATATATTTTTTTGATTTTATATTAAAAATATATAATTTATTTGATTTTTTTTTTTTAATAAAAACCAGTTTAAACCGGTTTATAGGGCAAACCGGTTTGTAACCAACCCTAACCGGTTTGACCAGTTAGACATTTTCCACCTCCGCAACTGGTTTAACCCGAACCGGTTTAGGGCCAAACCGGTTTTGACTTTTCGTTGACCAAACCGGTTCGGTTCGGGTTGAACTGGTTTGGGTTAAAAAACCGATTTGTTCACCTCTACTTACCTATGTTTTAATCAGAATATGTTTTAGTACTTTTTATTACGTCACTAAGAGCATTCATAGCCGGTTCCGTATATTTATGAGAGTGAATTTCATATATTTTAGGGGATGATTTAAAGTGGTTGAGAGAGGGTGAGAGAGAAAATGTATAAATTTTTTGTATATAAATGGGGAAACACTGTTCACCCACATAAATTTTTTAATATTTTTTTAAAGTGGTTGTGAGTAGAGAAGAGAGAAAAGGTAATAATAAATGTATAAAAAAGTATTATTTAATTGAAAATGTAGTGATTTTAGTGTAATTATGGGGATGATGATAGGAATGCTACTACGAATGCTCTAAAATCCTTCACTTCGTCAACATTTTCTTACTTTTAACCGTCGGATTAAAAGACTTTATTGTGTTATCCGGTATACATAACATATTGTTCTTGTTGAGGTAAAGTCCGGCCACTCGGCGTTCCGGCCGATATACCTCCTCAATGATACGGAGAAGACAACCTCCATCTCAGATCCACGGTTAAGTCGGCTCGCTCATCCCGTCTCGTCTTGCTAACTGCAACCACACGATGAGCTCGTTAGAGGGCCCAGTAGCCGTAGCACCGAGGGCACTCCGACGCTCAAGTCAGTCGCGACCTCATATATAATTAGTGTGTGTATAGGAGCGTGTGAGTTAGAGAGAGAGGGATTGAATCTTTTTTGATGGAGGGGAGGGGCCTTCTATTTATAGAATGCAAGAGGACCCCACCCTAACGGACCGGTTTGGCCCCTTAGCGATTGGGCCACAACAATAGGATGGTACCTCATCAGTTCTATATATTGATACTGATTTGATTGTCAAAAGATGATCCTCGAGACTCCAGCATCAGATCACTTTCTTGTGGGCTTTCTATGTTCGCCACATGATTCGGTCCTCTCGCGACCGACCCACTCGTCATTCATGCTTTCCAACGGTTGTTGCAACAAGATCTATTATATATTCACTTCATACATTTCCAAAATATATTATAAATTCGATTGGTAATTCAATAGAAAAAGTATAAAGTGATATTGATTATTTTATGATTTTGTCGTAAAGAGGAAGTGTGACCGAAAAGATATCATGATGGTGTGCCACGGGCATTAAAGTAGGTAAGGAAATAAGTATATATTAACCTATCGATAATAAATAAATCAAAAACTTCACACGTAGATATACACAAAGTGTGTTTGTGTGTGTTTATTTATGTAGTATTTAGCGGTTGGGCTCACCAACCTTTTTAAGACAATGTTAAAGGGAGCATTCCCGTTTGTTTATGGTTGTTTGATGTTTACCATTGTTCAATTTATGCTTGGCAACACATTAGTATATGGTGTAAGGTTAACCCGATTTATATTTTCTAGGTCCGGGATTTTATAGAGCTTCACAAGACGGTTTTCACGGATAAGACATATAAAGAAGTCTTCAAATGCATTATCCTCATCATGTGCTGGTGCATATGGAATAATATTAACAAAGCTTTGTTCAATTATAAACTACCTAAGTTTAACTTGTATGATAATTTGAAGTGTACTTATTACGTTATGCAAAGCATGTTAAGAAAATAAAAATAAATGCAATATGTTAATTTTCTATATTTGAAGTTTGAACTTCAACAACTTGCGGGTTGAAATTGGTTTTAGTGACATGCACTTCGTAAAGATGAAATGATGGCATTTTAATTCATTTTCGTTCATATGAATTTTAGATGCTTTACTACACGCTACCTTTCTTTATTTCACCCACCTCACGTCAAATGATAAACAATTGTGCGTTGTGTTTAAACTTTTTTATATATTTCTGTACATTATAGTTTTAAAATCCCATAAAAAAGTTTTAACCATTCCCATCAATTATTGCAAAAATTAAAATTTTTAAATAATCACATGTTACTACAGCTGTAAACGAACCGAACGTTTGTGAACCGTTCGGCATGAAGTTCATTCGTTTAGTAATGAATGAGCATGAATGGAGGTCGCATTCGTTCATTTATGTTCGTGAACGTTCGGTACCGTGTTCATTTATGTTATTCGTTTATATTTGTTTGTGTTGTTCGTATTCGTTCAGTCTTTAATGGTTTCTATATTTTATATTTTATCAATAAAAAATATTTGTTAATTGTGTTTATGATAATTATGTCAAGTACATGTAGATAATTATGTCAATTATCAAGTACTTCATATTTATTTTTGATTAATTTTGAAGGAGTTAATCTTGATTTAACGAAAAAAAGAGGGGTCGGTTTGGAAGAACGTGAAAGTTGAAGGGGTGATTTAGAAATAGTTTAATTAATTAATAGTTTGAATATTTAGAATTATCTTGTTTGATTAATTAGTAGATATAATTGAGAGAAGCATTTGAGTAGAATTAGTATACTTTATTTTAGTATAAATAGATGGTTAGGATCCATGTAATTTGTAAGTCAAGAAATAATAAACAGAAAGAGTCGATCGGTTGTTGAGATCAAATTTCGTGTTCGTATTTCTTGGGCCTGATTTCTAACAATTGGTATCAGAACTTGAAAAAAAAAAGCCGGTTTGAGAGTCGTTTTTTCGAGAAAGGGGAGCAGCCCCTGTGGCTGTGGGGCTGGGGAGAAAGGAACGAGATGGAGGTGGCTGTTTTAGGAGGTTACGATAGAAGCAAGCACACAACTTTAAGAATTTGTGGTTGTGATTTATCGAATTGGAAAGCACTCAACCAAGCAGGTGGAAGAATCTTGTGGATGAAGTCCTTTGAAAGGCTAAAGAAATCGTTGAGGCAAGCAAGCAAGGTAGCAGGAGAATTAAATTGAAGAACAGCAGCAACTTTTTCGCTACCGGTTAGAAGGAAAATAAAAAAAAGCAGCAACTTTGTTGGAGGTTCATGTAGGGTTCAGAAAGATAGCAAGCAACGATTTTTTTTAGTATGAGTTGCAAGCCGAGATCTTGAATGTAGAAGGAGCAAGTTCCGTTCTCGTCAAGTAGGTTTGAAGGTAGCAAAAACTCGATCATCGATCATGAAGGTTTGAAGAAAGCAAGTAAGAAGGAATAAGGAAATTTTTCCTTGTTAAGTAGGCAATTAAGAATCCGTTTTCTTGGTTGAATGAAGGAGTATGAAAAACAAGATATTATCTTGTTTAGTAGGCAATCAAGAACCCTGGTTTTTATTGAAAGAAGGAGTAGGAAAGAAGGAATGAAGAGTTTCAATTTCGATGATAACGATGCTAACCCCGCTTCAATCTTAATCAAATAGTATTCGGAGAGTTCAAAGTCGGGATTGCAACTATGAGTTCCTGAAGTGTTCAAGGAAGAAAGAATGTGGGAGAATGAAGGAGTTAATCTTGATTTAACGAAAGAAAGAGGTGTCGGTTTGGAAGAACGTGAAAGTTGAAGGGGTGATTTAGAAAGAGTTTAATTAATTAATATTTAATAAGTAGTTTGAGTATTTAGAATTATCTTGTTTGATTAATTAGTAGAGATAATTGAGAGAAGTATTTGAAGGATTAGTATACTTTATTTTAGTATAAATAGATGGTTAGGTTCCATTTAATTTGTAAGTCAAAAAATAATAAACAGAAAGAGTCGATTAGTTGTTGAGATCAAATTTCGATTTCCAACAAATTTTGTGTAATGTTAATTTAGAATAAAAATTTTGATTTTATTCTCAAATAAATGATTTCACGATTAGGATCTCATTTTTTAGTTATTTCTTGTTCAACTTTTTACATGCATTAACTATTTCGCTACTTTTAAAAATGGTCGTGATTGTATTCTTCTGGATTCAATAGAACATCACTTAAAAAAAGTCAAATTTCAACGCTTGTATAGAAATATATGTTTTGGTTCAATAAAACAAGATTCATTCAACCGATTATATCTATTTTCTATTTTAAACCATTGCCATTAACATAAGTCAACAAAGTGTCTCATTTTATCTTCTCTAAATCATTTTAAAGTGAATCGATCTAAATCGTCTTATATGCAACATTTTCCTCTACTCAATAGTTAAATTCATCATAATTAAAGACAATAATAACAAGAGTTGTAGTTAATGTTATCATTCTTAATTTTTTTTTTCTGTTTACTTTGTTTATTCATATTTGATTATTCGTCTAACGAGACTTAGGGTTTCATATCGGAGGTTAATTACTTGTCTATCAAGAAAACTGATTTTTACATCAATTTTTTTTAAATAAATGTTACTCTTACTTAACTTTAAATCATAATTCGAATGGATTTAAATTATTTTTACTCGAATTCAAGTTCAGTTTTCAAAACTCCAAATTCAAATAAACTAATTTGATTTGATTTAACACAATTGCTACCAAGTGGGCTAGCTCCGTATTTACTAAAATTATAATCTATCAAACAAATGTTATTGTACCTTAAAAAAATAAAATGATTTTAAGAATAAACATGTCATCAACATTGGAAATTATTTTATTTTATTTTAAGAAAAAACAAATACCTACCTACCATCTACGAGAAAGGCTGCCATTGGCAACATCTTACCTAACGCCCTTCCTCATTTTTTATTTTATGATCAACCTATTTTTTATCTAAATAATTAAGAAGAAATTTATAACTATAATCGAAATTATTTCACTTTTAATGAAAAACTAAAAAATATAATTTCTTGGTATCTTGGTTTATGAAATAAGATTTTATTTTAAAAATCTATATTTCATTCACCTCATTTACAATTATGCACATGTTAATTTCATTTGAAAAAAACACAAACCTTTAAACAACTAATAATGTACATAAATAATAAAGCATTTTGATTTTTAAGCGATCAAAATTTGACTTTACAACTATGTTAACAAAAGAATAAACATTTATAATAATGTTTGGAACCTCCAATCCCCTTCATTCTATAACCAATATTTAATATCTATCCTAGGTTAGAAACCCCGTGTATTACACAGGTTGAATAAATACAGTGTTATATATATTTAATAATAAATATTTACATATTACATATTTATGACATATTACATAGTTTTTTTTAATATGAATTTTAGAAACGTTGTCATATAGTTACTTTTTAAAAATGTTTTATAAAAAGAATGAAATAAATGTTCAATTTCTAAAATTGTTTATGAACAAACCTATATTTTTTAAATAAAAATAACTATATAAATCATTATTATTTAATAAAAGAGAGAGACAGAAAACAAAAAATTATTAAAAATACAATTAAAGAAACTTGTGCAATTAATATAAGAGAGAGACGAGAAAAATGATTCACCAAAACTTTTATTTATCATAGAGTATAGATATTCTAATCGATTTATGTCTCATATAAAACTCCACCAATTAATATGTTCTTGTATACCTGATTAAGTAATTAACTAAAGAAACGTAATCATGCAAAATAAAGGTTATAGTTATACGTATAAATGAAGTAAACGTGCAACCATACTTAGACAACTAAAATCGTTTTCCAACTTTTGTGAAACACAATTTTAATTTATATTTTAAGACATAATTTCATTAAAAAAATATAACAAATAATTATCATTTTCAATAAACACATAATTTTCAAGTAACACATCGAATCCAACAATTGTTCGGAAAAAAATGAAGAGATGTGGTACCGAACCAATTAAACGGGTCGGACTCCATATCCCTAAGGCAAAAAAAGAAGATCACACAAGGCTTAATTAAAATAACCACTTATGCTAAGGTAGTTCTCCTCATAAAATGCATGGTAACGTGACCACCAATGAGAAGCAAGACGTCAACGTTAATTCGGTTATCACTAGTGAACCCCACATCATTCCTGACGGTAGCAGGAACGATTCTAGTTTAAATATCATGTGATATCACAACAAGTATGCAGAAACAACCCTAAAAAGCTTATTAATGATACTAAGATTTTACTCCGAATGTGGTTACAGGGAACAACTCATCCCTGTGACGAGACTAACGGCATTTCATGTTTTGCAATTCCTATCGTTCCATTGCATCTTCAAGGGTTTGGCTAGAAGACCTCCTTAGTGAAAACCCTAACCGAAAACGTTGTTACCGGCGGGTGTTTTTTATTGGCTCCATCCGTGGGACCCGATTAATCTAATATTTCTTCAAATACTAACCCAATTATTTATGACCAAAGTTCCTAATTACCTCATAACCAAATGATAACCCATTGGATTCATTAGTTTCACAATATTCGAATATAACTAAGCTTAAATAACGTGACATATTTTATGATCGGAAATATTAGAATTTGTTTGTTTTATTTACAACAGAAAATTCAAAAGATGAAAATATACATAAATTAATGACGTCACTATTCCGTTAGTCTTCCCTCAAGGGGTCATCATGTCCATGGGATAACTACCCAACACCCTCAAGAAAGACGTGTATTCTTCAACCTCTTTTAAGGCGTTCTGAGCCCTAATATCCGCCATTGATGCTTCAAAATCCACATAGAACATGTATTCAAAGTGCTTCGCCGTACCGGCATTTGCGTCGTCGACGACTCTAACCGGCCGATTCCTGTTAGGTCTGCTCTCGATCTTCGTCAACCTAATGTTCCTGAACGCGAAGGCTGATAGGACTTTGAACAGTACGGACGTTCCTTTCTCTTGAGCGAACACAATGCTTGTTTTAAACGGCCGATCTGTACGCGGAATGATCGGTTCGCGTGCTAGCATTATGAATCGTGTGATGTTGTTGACGTCGTCCTGGATCCCGTCGGCGAGGATATTCAGGTTGTAAAGATCGGCGGCGCGTGATGATGCAATTACCGACGTGTCGCGGAGGTTGTTCGCTGCGACGAATTCCGCAGCTCCGGCGGTATCAGCAACGGCCTCGCGTGTGACGTTTAAGCCGAGGTCGGTGAGAGTTAGCTCGCACTGAGCTAGGGCTTGTGGATGACTAATCACGCGGTTGATGTTTTCCTTACGAACGCCTGGTAGAGCGAGGAGACAGTGGTGGAAGGATTGTTGAACTTCGCCGACGATGTGAAGACGGTGGCGGAGGAGTAGATCGTAATTCCGATGGATGCTACCACCGAGGGTGCTCTCGATAGGTAAAACTGCACGATCGGAGATCCAAAGCTCGACAGATTGAAATGCAACTTCCGACTGGTCACACGGAATAGCCTCGCACTCCGGATAAGCTATTCCGGCAACGAGCTCGCTGAATGCACCAGCAACGCCTTGATAGGCAACACGCAGCGTCGATCCGTGCTTCGGATCCGGCGAAAGGTCAGAAATGGTGAGTGGTTTAGGAAGTTTATCAACCGGTACCAGATCTAGAGTCTTCTGGTCATTAACAACGGTGATATTATCGGTACCGCCTGTCTTCTCGGCGTTCTGCACCACTTTGCTCGCAAGGATTGCACAAGAGCTCTGCCAATCGGTACGGTTTCCACCAACTCCGCCAGACGCAAAGTTGTTGGTGGACGGCACTGCTACAGACACGGCTGGATTAGCCGCGTTTGGAGCCGAGCCAAAAGGGCGTGCGGCTGATTGAATGGTGAAAACGAGCCGGTGGTGGTCTGGTAACGTTAACGGCTTAGGCATTATTGACTTGATACTTATTTTGGAAGATGGAGCTAGAGTTTGCATGTTTTCCTGTTATCACAAATATCAGTTTGGTGATCGTTGATCGGAATCTGATCGGCGTTTAGCTTGGTGGAGGAGGAATTGCCGAGCTGAGAAATATAAAGGAGATTGGGGTTTTTATATTGGGATGAAGAAAACGAGTAGAGAAGATTTCAAAGGGTCAGCCTCACACCAACTCCCTCTCAATTATAAAATTATTGAAAATATCAATGGGTTTTTACTTCTAATTAGTTTACTTTAAACCCATTTAATTAAAGAGGTTAACGCAACTTTTTAATTATGACTTGTTAACTTGTTCACACGTGTTTAACTCATTCATTACAACTCTGGTGTCTGTTTAGTGTGTTTACAACTCGTCAACACGTCAACCCTATTTATGTCTATTTTACGTGTAATTATTTAAGAAGTTGTATAACGTGTGAATGAAATGATCAAGTTAATCTTAAAGATTACAATTTTAAAGATGATTTAGTTATTGTTTTACTTAAGGGGTTAAAAGAGTAAAATTGAAAAAGCAATTAGCTAAAAACAATGTATTCTTAGATTGTTTCATTTTAGAAAAGTAAGTATATTATTTTAAAACATATTTTACCTAATCATATTTAGAAAATAATTTATAAATAAAGTAATTGAACAAAATGGACCCATTCAAGTGACCAATTTTGACATATTATTCAAATGAAATTTATACCCTTTTATTCTTTTGTCCTCCAACAAGGAGTCATTATTAAATTCATATCTTCTTTAAATTTGGATGGTTTACATGTTACAAAGTTAGGCTATTTATACTGGTTTCGTGAGATAGGGACGTAGGTAGGTTGGCATGACAGAGGCATGGCATGTCGAACACCGCCATCTTAGAGCGTTATCCATCGCGTCTATGAGTGTGGTCATGGGCGTTACCCTTGCTCTCTATGTGTTGTCCAATGAGAAACCCCCGAAGGGAGTGGGACGTTGCCCAACTACACTTAGCCTTACTAAAATTGTAACATCCAAGAATCTCAAACTTTTATATTTTGAATGGAATAAAATAAATAAAGTTAAATGGGCTAAATGGCAAAACTTTAAAGAGGAGATACATCCTTTACAAGACCTAGCCGCCACCCTCACCTCTCATTCTCCCCCGTTCTTGTACGCAGTGGCGGATGTAAGGGTATAGCAGGGGTACCTGCCGCTACCCCTTAACTTTCGATACACAGTGGAATTTTTTTTAACTGTTTTATGTTTCCCGATACTCCTGAACGAAATTTTAGATACCCCTGAAATTTTCTTACAAACAAATCCCAACACTAACATTTAAATTTTATAAAAATCATAACACTTTAAAAAAACCCAAGAAGTTTTAATAAAAAACATTATTCTACTAATTAAACTTTGCATTTAGCCTTTAATTAAACATTTGGGTTTAATTTAAAGCTCAAATGTTTAAATGAAAATCATAACACTTTATAAAGCCCAAATTAAACATTTGTTAATCAAAAGCCCAAATTGTTGATCCATCTATATTCACCATCGACTTAAAAAAATTGAAATAAAGGAAGTCCAGACAGACTAGACGCACGACGCAGACCACAGGGGCCAGGGGCCATCGGCCGGCCATCGATCGCACACCAGTCACCACCGCCAATCCGCCATCATCGCACACCGGTCACCATCGCCAATCCGCCATCAACCTCAATCCTCATTAAGGTATTCTACTAATTTTGATTTAGGGTTTATATGTAATTTTTTATTTAGGCTTTATATGTGCAATTTGGTGAAATTGGACTTTAAAATAGAGTTTAGTTGCTTTTTTTAGTTGTTATAACAACATGTTATTGTGTATTTGATATTTAGATTATAGGGAAGATGAAGCCACCTATTGCTAATTATCACCCTAATCAAGTAGATGAAATACGGGAAAAAAATTTGTTTCATTTACGTGAATGTAAGGAAAAAAATTTTTGTTTCATTTACTTCAATACCAAAAAAAAATTGTTTCATTTACTTGAATGTACGGAAAAAAAAATTGTTTCGTTTACTTGAATGCACGAAAAAAAAATTTGGCCCGATACCCCTGAAATTTTTTTTCAGATTCTCCACTGATTGTGCGCAATCTAGAGAGAGAACTACGGTTGGAGAGATAGAGCTTGGGAAAACGAGACTTCAAGCCGTCTTTTGTTCCATCGTTGTTCAAGATTGACTAAGGAAGAAGAATATCACAAAGCCATACACGATTTGAGGTAATAAAATTGGTCCAGGTCTCATATTTTCGCTAAAGTGGGTAAACAAGGTTTAATCCAAAAAGCTTGAGTTTTTACGTTTTTAACAACTTAAAAGCCATAGATCTAGTGACATGGGAACCAAATAAACATTTTGGACGTATGAAGTTGGAAACTTTATGCATGTTTCAGATCAAAAGTCGCCATACGAAGGTTAGGGTTTCAAAGGAAAAAAGACGAACAAAGTATTCGCATGGATACTCTTGAGCGAGTTCTAGGAGTATTTGTACAAATATTCCTGTACGAGAACTTAGGTATTCACAGGGTATGAGCGAATACTTGTGTGTTCCAGTGTATACTCATAAACGAATACCTTGGGTATTCTCAGGGATATTCATGAGTGAATACTTGAATATTCAAGCGCATACTAGTGCGAGTACTTATCCTTGACAAATATTGGAATTGTATAAACTTGTCATAGTTGATAGAGCCCGCAAATGTAGTCAGAACCCGACCCTAATAGTCAACTACCACAAGTGAGTTTCTATGCCCATTTTCTTATGTTTTTGGGCTGTTGTGGATACTTAACATAGGATGCGAACTGAATGAAAGAATTAGAAGGGCAAAGTTACATTTTATAACAGTAAAGAGAAACACTGACAGAGTATTCACATACTTAAAGTAATATGAAATTACAAAAATGCACGAAGAAATTTGTCAAGGTGATTACTTCTAAATCTTTACACGTATAGCAATCGAAGAAAACTTTCACCTTAAAGTTTTGATGAATTGCTTAAATCTTTATGTCTCTAAATACAAAAGATTTGGTATGTCTTATAGTTTCTAATTTCCACACTTAATACAAGTGAGTATTTTTCAATCTTCTTATTGTTATTGTAAGTGTATGCAATAATGTATTTGAAGCTTTATTGTTTTTTATATGCTTATAAGTGTTAACTTTTTAGTATTTCCAACATTTCACAAACTTCAAATATTCCTACACCGGAAAATAAGTTTATATGATTTCAAACACGTATTGGTCTGTTGAAATATATGTATTATTTCAATTCAATATCAAATACTTGGTATTATATTTAATGGTATTATTTGTCTTGTTATTTTTGCATGATAAATGAGTATGGACTGGATAGCTGAGGACGGGCTGTTAAAGTGGTTTGGGCCGAGTTGCTGATAGAAGGCTAAAGCTGGACAGGCCTGGAGAAGATCTGGAAATGACCCACTTTCTCTATATGACACGCGGATCTCCTTGGCAATCCATGGATAATCCATTTAGCTCATGGGTATTATATATTCACAGAGAGAGTGTGGGGGTGCACGAGAGCTGATTTCATCTTTCTCACACGCTCATCCATTCGTATTCTCTCCAGCATTAGCTAGGGTTTGATCTTGAGTTTTATAATTCGCATTTTTCTTGGTCTTGATTCAGCCATTAGAAAGTGTCTCAGGTCATCACGTTGATGATCTGGATTGTGTCTTAGTTTCTCAGATTTATGAGTTCTTGATTGTATTTCTCTTTATAGTGTTTGTTATTAGGGTTTGTAATCATATTCGTTTGGTGTGTTTTGTATAATGGAGTTTAGATTTGTGTTTCGTGACATGGTCAAAGAGAATGTTAAGAAGCATTCCAAATCCTACAAGGAGAAATGAAACAAGATATAATCATATAATACATATATACACATATATATAATGAAAGTATTCATATGCATTTCAACCGGAGAAGAAGAGAAAGTCTAGCATGAATGAGAAGAGCTTGTCAAGATAGCCAGGATGATTGCAAGAAACAAATTAAGAGATCTACTATCTAGAGAGTGAAAGAGATCTCTCGTAATAAAGCTGGCAAGTCATCCTTGGCTACCAAACAAAATACTCTCTCTTCAGGAAAGATGTTCCCTTCCTTATAAAAAGTTCATTTCTTTCTATCGGTGACGAGCTTTGATCTTTGATATGATCCACATCTCCTAAAACTTGTATTTATAGGAAAAACAATAATTATGGATTATATTATATCTCTCTATCCAATCGATATATAGAATATATCCTCTAGATATCTATCGTCTTTTACTACCATTTCTGGACCATGCTTCAAATTGGAATGTCAAACCCTAAAGAGTCCAATGGTGATTCAAGTATTTCCAATTAAAGAAATAAAGGCTAAAACTACATTTTGTAACTACCTAAACAAGTAATTAATCAAACTAAACTAAAGAATGATTTTATATGTTGCGGATCAATTTAGTACATTGATTAGACAAATTAAGCAACTCGTTAAAAACCTCGTATGCATTTTTTAGAGTTAATTATCGCATTAAAAAGTTTAACAGGTGAAATAGATGATAAATGTCCTCAATCGGACATCATGAAGGTTAAGTGGTGTAATTTTTTTTATACATTTTTCATTTTAGAATCTCATTTACTAATTACTACTTTTGACACCATATTTTATTAACGTTGTAATTTTTTTAACAATAATTTTTTATTTCTAAATGTCACTTAAATCTGCACTTACAAGATTTGCACCACACTACTTTTGTGGATAACAATCACCAATGTCACTAGACCAGATTGTCACGGACCGTTGTAAATTCATATCTAAAAGCGATTATATATTTTATTTTAAGTTTATATAATTCATATCAAAAGTCTTTCAGTTTTTAAAACTGATTCCACCGTTCTGATTATAAAATCATAGAATACAAAACTTTTCACTCAATATTTACTCCGCTTTTCAAATGAGGTTAATTTTTGGATATAACTTAAAAATACATGAAAAAGAAAATAGGTTCACTGATTTTGAATATCTTTAAGAAGTCAACCGTGTTCGCCTATTGTATCTCAATTTTTATTATTTTTTCAGTATTTTAAGATATATGCCAAATATGGAAAGAATATATATATTCACTTGCTAGATTTGCAAGCATATTTGAATGCTTTTAAAACATTATATATTGCACTATTACTAGCTTTATATTCAAAGAGAATAAAGCGGGCCAAAGAAAATGTTTTCGATGAAAAGGCAACAACAAAAGGTGGGTTTTGATTTGAGTTCGTCTGCTTTGACCCATCAATTATCAATTTACAAATCAATATGTGTTGGTGCGGTGATTACGTAATTATTGACCCGGGTCAAGACTTTTTAGGATGGTCAAATTATTCTAAGTTTCTCTTAATTATGTTTTTATTTCTCTATTTCAGGTATGTGTCTGTTGGTTGTTTTTCATCATCCATTGGAGTTAAGATTAGTCTTTTAGCATTATCAACTAAACTTGGTTGGAAGGTACACCATTTAGATGTTGAACCCGCTTTTCTCTATGGTGACCTCAAAGAAGTGGTCTTTGTTGAACAACCAATCGGTTTTCTAATACCCTACAAAGAAGACTTAGCGTACAAGCTTGATTAGACTTTGTATGGGCTAAGATAAGCCCCTCGGGCCTGGAACACACGGTTGAACAACACCTTGTTATGCATTGGGTGTCCTCATGAGCATGTGGTTTATAGGTCCACATCAAACAATTTAGAACTTGTTGTAGGGGTTTATGTCGATGACTTGATTGTAACCGGACCCAACAAAGGAAAAATAACAGCTTTCAAGAATCATACGTGGTTGGATCAGTTTGCATATTCATGGCAGCTCCAAAATAAGACCATAGCAAGCCGTAAAACAAATATAGAGGTATGTCAAAGGAACAATCGATTACGGGCTGAAGTATGATCAGAAAGGCAACACCAAGTTGATTGGTTTATGTGGCAGTAGTCACGAACTCATGGGGGTGACAAGGATGAAGCTAGGAGTACAACCGGTATTACTTTTTATTTTGGAAATGATTTGATCTCATGGAACCCTCAAAAGCAAAAGACGGTGGCACATTCTGTTGTAAATATTAAAGAAAAACAGATTGACTTGGATACTCTGAAAGGCGTGTGATCACTTTCAGATCAAAACTATTTGGTGGTTTAACCAAATGCTTGATCGGATACAAATCAAAGAATTTAGAGCACCAAATATGGAGAGTATTCGTAATGATATTGAACCAAAAGTGAAAATGCGTATGATCAATCAAGAGATAATCTAGGCAGTTATCTTTTTATTTTAAATTTGAAATTCGAATTTTATATAAAAAATCCGTCCAATTATTTACACGAATTTTATAAAGCAATTTATTAGAAAGTTAATTTCTAATAAATCCTTATTATAATAAATGATTCAAAAAAATGACACGGTGTCATCACCATAATTTTTCTCATTAAAATCTTATAATTTTTCTTAATTTAAGTAAGTTTGAATTTTAAATTTTAATTATCTTAAAGTTTTTATTTTTAGAGAAAATAATATAAAATTTGAATTCAAATTATTATTACTTAATTAAGGAAACAAAAAAAAATATTTTTTGTTTTACACACTATTTTAGTTTTTTTTACACATTATTGTACTTTTAATTTTTTATTAAACAACCCTATGTAATACATGGGTTTATAACCTAGTTTTTTGAGACGTATCAAATGAAGACGTATCAAATGAAAACCCTGAGTTGTTATAAAAACCCTTAAACTCAACCACAACCACCCATTTAAAATTACTTATTATAAAATATGGTTGTAATTGAATATGGGTTTTTTTTAATTTTAATTATAAAAACATGTAGTCTAGATTTAATACAGGGGTAAAAAGGTAAATACACATTTTTTCTTTTTTTTTTATTAAATCTTGGTAAACACACACACTCTCTCTCATCAATCTACATGCAATCAATATGAATTTTATAGAACCCATGTGTAAAACTAATTTACACATATTTACAAATCATAAAATTATATTAAAAATACGCAAAAAAAAATCATATACACAAGTAAGCCGACTTTTACAGCGTCTTGAACCAAGATATTCGATCCCGCATGTGCTTGCTACCCCATCTAAAACCTATATACAAAAATCAATTCACATTAACAAAGACAATTTACATAAGTATATTCATCAAGAAAGAAAATTTCATACATGTTCAGATCAGAATCAACATAAAAAAACATGAATAACGACTCTGTACACTTGTGTAAATTCAGTTTACACGTGTGTAAATTAAATTTAAACATGTGTAAATTAAAATTGGGGCTTTCTAAATTTGTACAAAGACAATTTTATACATGTTCAGATCAGAATCAACATAAAAACATATGAATAACAACTTTTTACACTTGTGTAAATCCAGTTTACACATGTGTAAATGTAAGGATCAAACCTAATAGGCTAACGTATCAAGAGATTACCGGGATGTACAAGAGGCAAGTTTTGGGAAGTATGCGGCCGCATACTTCAAGTATGCGGATCCCAACCGCATACTTGGAGTATACGGCCCAGGCCCAGGCCCAACCGATTAGTATTAATAGATGTTTTGTTTATTGTAATCGGTTAACATGTTGTTGAACGATCTGTATTGTGTATTCATTAATCATATCAATATATGAATCGTTTGATTGTTGAATTGTGTCTCATCCTCTTTGATTATACCTACAAGTCACGTGTCGAGTCTGTTTCCGCTAGGTGCAACACGTTGTTGAAATCGTTGATTGAAGATCCTCAAGAATCCGGACCTTACAATTGGTATCAGAGCCTTAGCGCTCATTTGTGAATCTTGCAACGGATTTCTTTCACTCGTAAGGTATCAAAGTTACTGTTCTTAGCATTTGTTAAACTGACTTGTGCTTTTGGAGAGTTTCTTGACAGTGACAAGACTCGGAATTGTGTTTCTGTCACTAGTATTGAAGTTTGCGGCCTAATCAGTGGATATTTGGCCTGAAAATCGAGGTAATTTGCTATTAATATCAAAATCTGCAAGTTTGCGGTTCTGGAAGTTTGCGGATTTATGAAGTTTGCGGCTGTAAAGTTTACGATCATCATATTTGCGGTTAGAAAGTTTGGGGTTTCCTTGTTTTAAATCTTTCCATTATTTCAAGTTTGCGATTGAATCCAACTTTGCGGTTAGACTTTAAGTTTGCGGTTGAAATCCAAGTTTGCGGTTCTTACTTCAAGTTTGCGGTTGATTCCAAGTTTGCGGTTCCTACTTCAAGTTTACGGTTATAATCCAAGTTTGCGGTTCTTACTTCTAGTTTGTTGTTATAATCCAAGTTTGCGGTTCATACTCCAAGTTTGTGGTTCACTCCAAGTTTACGGTTACTGTTGAAGTTTGCAGCCGTGAATCCAAATCTGAGGTATTTTCTGTTAAAAGTGTTATTAAGTCATGACTGATACCAACTCAATGGATAATGAGATTGGTACTTTAAGTAGACCTCCACGTCTAACAAATGCAAATGATTTTGATAACTGGAAGTACTGTTATGAGAACTTCGCCAAGTATAAGGATCTGTCTATTTGGAAGTCTATTGAAAACAGTCCTCAGATTCCTATGGTCAGGAATGAGAAGAATTAATTTATTCCCAAGGATATTGATCTGTATGTGGCTGAAGAAATACTTCAAATTGAAAAGGATGAAAAAGTTTATGTTGAGTTAACCATGGCTTTGTCTACTGAAATTACTTAAGGGTTTAAAAAATTCAAAACTGCAAAATCTCTTTGGGATGCCTTAGTGGAGAGATTTGAGGGAAATGCAGACATGAGAGAGAGTCAAAAGGACATGTTGAGACAAAAATTCAACATGTTTAAGTATGTGAAAGGTGAAACTCTAGAGGCATAGATAAACAGGTATACTCGCCTGATGACTGAGATGAATAGTGCTGGAATTGAAATGACCTACGGAGAAATAAACAAGAAATTGCTTAACTCGTTGCCATTGAACTGGAGCTTCAACATCACTACTATCAAGAGAACCAAGGACATGTATACCACTCCTCTGAATGAACTTATATCCATCCTAAGGTCATATGAGATGGACGATCAGCAAAGAATGATGATGTTTTCATCAGAGACAGATCACTTAATGTCTCAAGGGAATGATTTACTCTCCATTATGTCCTCTGCATACACACCAAACTTGCCTACTATCCAACAAAGTAAATCACTAAGCTCAAATGATGCCAAGATTGTTGAAATGCTTGTTGCCTTGTTCAGTGTTTTCATGAGCAGTTACAATTGTCTACTAGCTGGAAAACTTGCTCCTGCTAATCTGATTCAACAAGATGCTGATCAGATACATCCTAGTGACTTGGATGAGATGGATATCAAGTGGCACATGGCAATGGTTGTGCATCATGCTAAGAGGTTTATCAAGAGAACTGGCAGAAATTCGTTTGAAGGGATGGAGTCTGGTTCAAGACCAAAAAAACACTTATTAAAATTCAAGAAATTGGTTGAAATTTAAAGTTTGCGGTTTTGTTGGAAGTTTGCTGTTTAACCAAAGTTTGCGGTTTGTTGAAGTTTGTGGTCTGAAACAAAGTTTTCGGTTTAACCAAATGACTGAAACCTTTCAACGAATGAGTTATGAAGGAGAACTACCTTCGGTTTTAAAGAGATATCTTCCACCGTATTGGAGATACTTGGCACAGGTGGTAAATCAATGTATTTCGGGAAGAAAAGGAGGCTATGATGAGCTAAGTGCTAACATGACATCAATGGTATATGCACTTGTCACGGGGGAGAACTTTAATTTCTCAAGGGTGGTGTTTGAAGAAATGAAAAGTAATTTAATTGGAAAGAAGAAGTCTGCCTTCTTGATGTATCCTCGATTTCTACAGATGATCATTAACAGAGAACATCCGGAGTTGGTTATGACTCAAAGGAGTCTGCACGTAAAAGTGATGGACAAAAGCATTATGTCCTATATGTGCATGAACAAGCAAGGTTTCTATGCCGGCCTGAGACCGTTGGAGAAATTCGGTGCCTTTCCAGAGACCGACGGTAACCAGCCTCAGCAGCCTCACCCACAGCCACCACCACCTCCACATCCACAACAACCACCACCACCTCCACATCCACAACAACCACCACCTCCACACCCACAACAGCCATCTCAGCCTCGTCATAGACAGAGACGTGTGCGTCAACAGGCTCAAAATCAAGCTGAAGTTCCAATCGTAAATGAGCCTGTGATTCCAAATGTACAACTTGCTGATGAACACGAGGTTGATCTAAACTTCAACATTGAAGGGCCAATTTATTTTGAAAATCAAAAGAATACAGAAGATATGGACGATCTTAACTTAGATGTTCTCTAACACTGCAACTCAGAGTGTTGCCAGTGAAAAGGGAGATGAGGCTCAGAGCTCAAGTACGACAGATGTGGAAGAAAAGGAAAATGAGTCTAAAGATGGATCAGATGGCATTGACTCCTCAGAAAAAGAGTGTGAGAAAGAAGAAGTGCCCATTAACAAATACCACCGAAGCTTACTGGTTAAAAGAAAGGCTGCTGGGAAACCTCCTCTCATCAACCGTTCTAAACAACAGAGTGATACTTCCGATGAAGACTTTGATTATGAAGCTGATCTAGTTCCAAGGAAGAGAGCAAAAGCTTCTGTACAACTCCCAAAGAAGTCCACACCCATCATCACACCCACCGTTCCAGCAAAGCTTGACAAAGGTAAAGAAAAGGGTGCCTATGAACCAGTAGATGTTTAAGCCCTGCAGCAAAGAGTCTTAAGCCTGGAACAAGACTCTCTAGCCAAATATTCAAAGATTGAAAAGCTCTCTGCTGACAACAACACTCTCAGGACTACCATCAACATCCAAAGTGGTCAGATCCAAAGTCTCAGAGACAACATCAAGTATGTGCTTCAAGAGTTGAAGAAAATAAAAGAGAAAAAGAAGAGGAAGAAAGAAGATGGTTGCAGTGGCAATAATAAGGATAAATATGATGATGATGATGATGATGATGGTGATGGTGACGATAATGAAGGCAAAAAGGATGACAATGATCAAAGTAAAGACCAGGAAGACCAAAGACCAAGCTCACAAAAAGATATGTCCAGAGCAATTACGTTCCTGTGTTAGAGGATAAGGGAGTACAACAGTCTGAAAATGATATTTCATTTGACTTTGAACAGGGTCTGGATGATTTTCTTAAATCAGACTCCACGTTCTCATATGAAAGGGATTCAGATGTGTTGGATGATGATTTTGCAAGAGAGGATCTCTTTAAGGCCGAAGATTTCTTTGACGTAAATATGTCTACCTCTCCTACATACATCGATGCTCAGGGAAAGGTGATTGCCGGCATTGACAGCGATATATTCGCTGAAGGTAATTCACCTCCCCAAATAGAGGAAACTGCTGACCCTGTGGCTAAACCTAAAGACGCCTCTGAAGCGACATCTTCCACAGGCAGTGCAAACAAAAAGGAAAGTTTGTTCAACTTCATTCCTCCACCAGAAATTCATTATGTCACAGCATCAAACGCACTTGCAAAGAAGAATGATCTTTCTCTCATTTTAAGCTGGATGTATGACTGTGAGAAGCATCTTGTGACACTCAGTAGTCCAGGTCAATACCCATAGTTATATTTGCACATTCCTATTTTCTATTTCTTGAAATATTATCTTTGACATAGTATTGTCAGGAGTCTAGCAAAAGGATAAGTGTCATATTTAGTAATTTTTAAGAATTACTAGAAAATAAACGATAATAACCCGCATTGAACGTTCATTGGTAATTAACGAGATTTTATTCTAGTAAAATTCTAGGGACACGTTTTAATATAAAAACGTATATATTGGTGACTAAACCTTAAAGCATGGACATAAAAATGTTGGTTGCATGACCATGAGTTATTTTATGTGTATACATGTATGATATAGTTAAAGTAATAACTATGTCGGGAATTCACAAGCAGATTATTAAAGCTAGTCAAACTACACAAAATGTAGGACATCTTAATAATTAAATATATTAAGGCGGGTATTATTTTCGGGTAATATACCGTGTCTAAATCGATCACATCTTTATCATGAATGCCTTGCTTACACAACACTCAAGCGTCATAATAAGAGTATAAGCAACTTAAAGATCACATCACCATAATTATATATTTGCTTGTACTCCACTCCAGCATCAAATCGTAATGACTTGTTGAAGATCTACACTCAACCCGGCCCCGTTTCATCTAACAATTATATATATATATATATGTATATATATATAAATATCTAGGTATATAGATATAAAGTTTACATCAGTAAAAGTTCCTACACCGGGTGTTATATCACGCAATCACCTAGGGGGTTTATACCACCAAAGAACCCACCTATCTAGCCATTGATGGATTTGACAACACCCAAACTCCCACCCCATACCCCTCTCGGCCGAAAAGTGGGTATATCCACCCACTATCTCATTAATGCTTGCATACATGGCTTGCATGCACACCCTTTTTCCACACTTGATGATTACATGCAATTCTAATCATGTCATAAGTAGTAATCATGAAGATGTAGTCAAACACTCAACTCTCATCTCTCTTTCTTCATATATACACACTACACCAACACCCCTTAACTCCCTCCTCCCTCCCTTGACTGATTCATTTCGGATTTCACCCAATTCCCATCTCCAAAACCGAAAATGCAAACAATTCCCATAACTCAGCTTCATGCCAGATTTTCGGTCAACTTCGGAAGGCCATATCTCTTTCGTTCCTTGGTCAAATCAGTCCATTCTTTTTCTAGAATGAAGCTCTCTGTTAAAAGAGGAGAACCCAAGTGGAATCAGTTGAATCCATGGAGTATTCGACCTCCAAACAGCCTACGCAAAAACGTCGCTCGATGCAGGTCAAAACTGGATAGTTCTTCCCATTTTCTTGTTTTGAGGTACCTACACAACTCCAAATTTAGTAATTCTTTTTCACATCTCCTCTGGTTTCAATAAACTTGATTTTAGAAGAAAACCCCAAGTCATTTGGTCTTCTAAAACTATCTAATAGTCTATTCAAAGTACGCCTAAAAATCTGAGTTTTCAAGAACAAAATAAAACATAAAAGTCTTGATGAGTTTTTGCTTTATTTCTTCATGATATATGTTTGAATACATATATTTATACATGTACATGTTCATACATAAAATACCAAACTAGAAGGACTATGGACAAGACAAGGACACATCAAATATAAACTACATATATATATATATATATATATACTATCACATAAAATAACACTTGGATGATGGTGTTCTTCATAAACCCTTCATTCTATTCATGTGTTATGTTGAAGGATACATGTTCGTGAAGTTATATGATCATGTGTGACTTACCTGGCAATACCCGAGGTAGTGTCCTATGATTCAAGAAGATATACGGACGATTATCATCAACATATGAACGTGAAAGGTGTTACTAAAAATATATGTTTATGGATAAAATTTGTGATATGTATGTGTTGGTGTACGGTTTTTGTTAAATCATGAAATGTTCTAGGAATTAAAGATTAGTATCCTAATATGAACATTTGATATATGTACATGGAACATATGAAGAGATTCGGTTAAAAATAAATAATCACATAACATCGTGGAACATAAGTGAATATATTTTAAGTTGTTACAAAAATAGTATTTATTTTTGGTACACTTAATAAGTCACCAAAAGGGAAACATATTATTTTCTTGGAAAATATATAAGCGTTTAGACTGGAATAATAATCACCAATGAGTCGTAAATGAAAACCCTATTTTTACTAAACAAAGGCGTACTTAACGGGATTCGTTAAGTCGGATGAACAACTTACGTATAAGACGGGTAGTCTTAACACATTAATACCCTTATGTGATTAGGGTACGGATAGACAAGAACTATTAGCACAAGGTTATTTACTAGGATTTCATCGGACACAAGGTGAGTTTACGGCCCCCTTTCGCTTTTTTAAAGTTTTGTAAACTGCGGGGGTGAAACATACTTACATTAAGTATTACAGTATTGTTTATTATATGTCGAAACATTGTTGTTTTATACAATTGGGAAAACATTGCAAATATTTTTATATGATAACAAGGAAACAAGACACTAATACTATGTCATACATGGTGAACAATATAGCGCTTAAAGTCCCCGGAATAACACACTTTTGTAACCATTAGCTATGGACTTAGCCTGGGATTCTATGGATAGTACTATTGGGGGTGACGCTCCCGGTCATGGTTAGTCGCACTAACCAGGGGTCTAAATGGCCGAATGACCGCATATTATCTTACTCCCACAAAGGCGAGGAGGAGCATTAAATTGTTGGGGTTTGGTTACGGTTTCATGTATGGACATAGGTATTTGTAAGCCTAGCTACCTTACGAATGGATCAATAACACTTGTTTCGTTTATCATATGCGTTTAGAATTATTTGTACTTATTTATGACGGTAATGTCATGGGCAATGTTTTCGGGTACAACTACTTATTTTATGACGGTAAAGTCATGGGCATGTTATCAAAGGAAAACTACTTATTTTATGACGGTAAAGTCATGGGCATGTTTTCAAAGGAAAACTACTTATTTGATGACGGTAAAGTCATGGGCATGTTTTCAAAGAAAAACTACTTATTTGATGACGGTTAAGTCATGTATATGTTTTCAAAGGAAAACTACTTATTTTATTACGGTAAAGTCATGGGCATATTTTCAAAGGAAAACTACTTATTTGATGACGGTTAAGTCATGTATACGTTTTCGGGGAAAACTAACTGTACTAAATTAACAAACTCTATGAACTCACCAACCTTTGTGTTGACACTTTTAAGTATGTTTCTCAGGTAACCTTTAGCCATGGAGCGGTTGGAATAGGCTAGCTATGTTAGAACAATTCCTAGTAACCGGACGGGCATAGATTATCAAGTCTCAAGTCGACCATTGGTCTAGAGGGACTTAGATCATTGTATTTATTTAGTCTTAGTAATCAAGTCTTAGAAATCACTATTACAGCTTCCGCTATCGTGTAATGAACCAATCGTTGCCACCTGTATTTATTTATTAAGTAAATAAATTTGGGGGTGTGACAGATTGGTATCAGAGCAATGGTTTTAGCAAATTAGGTTTCCTTAGTGACACCTAGGCTCTAACCAGGATCATTTTGGGACCAAGATTTCTAAGACTTGCATCATACTAAGAACACACAAGACTTGAGTATACAAATTCCAACCGCTGCCGAACAACTTGTGTAGACTATTAGTGTATGGAGTTACACTAGGGTATCATTAGCTACACTAATACAATTACATAGCACATGTAATGAACACTTAAACACGTACAACAATGTGGAAATAATAAACACTTACAACATGTTACTGTTCGGATTACGAGTCAAGAATAACGGGTACTCAGCATACTGCAACCTTAGAAGATCGAGTTACGAGCTGAGCTTGGGCGACGACGGCAGCAATCGTCAGTTATCGACCTTGGTATCACAACAGGTTGAACCCGTACCAGAATTTGTACCTATACCTACACCACAACTACTCCAGCCATGGAGGCAGCTATCTTTCTAACGTATTTGCGGTATAAATACTCTCCTTCATAAGTTGTCGGATCGGATGCCTAGACTTTCGCCATGAGATATGGCAGAGAGGATTGCCCAGACAGAAGGGAATCCAAGGTGGATAAGCAGGACTAAATGGGAGAGAACTCCAAGGGTCAGGAGACCTAGACATACATCAGGATCATGTGGATCCATGCATATATACAGACTTGGAGCATGAGTTGCTCAACACTCATTTGAGGATCTCTGCCCAACACATAGTGCCTGACTTCCACCATACACATTTTATTTTGAGAGACACTGGTGGTGCCTCTCTACCATTAACCTCATCCGGCAACAGCCATATTCGGCAGATTCATGAGTATTGGTACACATAATTAAGGGTAATCCAGTGGAACAATACACACTTCTACACAAGTGTGCAAACACGATCTAATGAACATTTCAAATCCTTTTTTACTAAAAGCTTGGGATAGGAGAAACACTACAGGAATCATGCAAAGTAAATTATCATTGCGGGTGCACACGTAATCATAATTTGCAGTGCATGGGAACTTTAGTGAGTCTTGCTGTCTAAGCTAATGATCAACCCATGTTCTCAGTCACTTGATTAAGGATTGGATCTTAACAAATCAGACTTCTCAATTAGGTGCTCTCAAAGCAATCTTATAGTTTGGGAGGAACGAGAGAAATTCAAATTGAAATCAACCAATCTTTTGTGAATCCTGAACGGCGAAGGATTTCACACATTCATTCTTTGAGATTCTACTTGTCGAGATAACTTTAGTTTAATCATTACCACAACCAACACTTACAATAATTGCATAATTATTGTGGGAGATTATAGCGTAATCTCAGGATCCATCACACTGTTCAGTCTCACAATTACTTGAAATTTTTGTGTTAGGAGTGTTATGCCCTAACTTCGGTGATAGGGCAGAAAATTTGTTCTGACCCGCATACACATAGCACCGATGGGTATTGTGGAAGCTCGACATGAGACAAGTAGGTAATCTAAAATTTCATAATATTGGTCAAACAAGGTTGCTCTCATAACCATTGACATCCAGTACACCTTCAAGACCTACTATCCTCTCGGTGATGAATAAGCCGTGATTTATTCACAAGCAAATGCCAAAGAAACCTAAGTGTGGACTAACGACTATTGTCGCACTAACCGAAAAATGACATACAAAACTTTTAAAGGGGTCCCAAATGCGGAATTTCATGTGAATCTCATTAGTTCATGATATGCATAAGGGGCGTAAGCTCGAGTTGTTCACAACAGAACACTGTCCACAAGGATTAGTGAAGGATAATTTTATGATCTTTTGTACCCGCACTTCCCCAAAGATCATCTTGTTGAATGGATCCCAGATTTCAGCCTAGAGGAGAGGCGTGATCACATCTTCACTCCCATTTTTCTATAATTGGGAAACTCTAGAGCATCTATTGTTAAGAAATGACCTCTTAACGCAGGCTTAGTAAGAGTACAAAATTTTCGATGTTTAAACACTCATTACCTCAATTTTATCCTTGTGCTATGGATTTTGAGGCTGTAACCTGTATGAGTGGAATACGTAATGGTAAGTCACCAAAGTACCATTCAAACACTAAGAAGGTGCATACACACTGAATGACTTATAGTTGGCCATTGTAAAACTCATAAACTCTTTCTACCAACTTAATGGGTTGACAAACCCGTAGCCCATTTTGGGGAAAACACTAATTCTATGAGACCATTCTCACAGTCCCACTATTCATTCCCTCAGCTAGACGGAATATGAATATCCCAAACAAACATAGAACTTTTTATGGCACACATACTTCGAGGGTATGGTAGCCAAGTCATGAGTTTACATATCAGGATGTTACAACCCAATTGCTAGTCTGCAGCGGGAAGATATTGCAATTAACGGGTAAAAGTGGTGATTAGACTCGACCTTCGCAAGTAAGAGCTCCCAAGGAACATCAAATCTTAGCTCCATGAAGACACATGGAGAGGAAAATCCTAGAAAACATGAAACCTGAAATAAGAGAAAAGTCTTAGTCCGGGAAAATGCTTTCGAAAAGCATAAGAGGGACAAACATAAAGTTTCATTTCCGTACTGTGTCATTACTACCCAATATTCAACTAAAACCTGGACACCTCGTCGAGTAATTCTTTCCTAAGATCTATGGAGATCTGCTTTTGTGACAAAGTGCGTAGACGAATAGAGGGTATGTGTCAACATACGCTCAAGATTCGCAGACACCATTCCTTTCATTACCAGGAATGAGCATCACATAACCCTACCATATTGAGGGTAATCAAATAAAGGAGTTCTTGCACGTTTAATATCGTTAGTCGAAAAAGTATTCGGTTTGCTTTCGAATACCGACTACCAAGTAAATGGAATCAAACAATTGAAGCCTAAGTTGGATGATACAGATAGAATTTGAGTACCGGGTATCGGTAGCCTATGTGGGAGGTTATGGATGAAGTCCATAAGCCCAAGTACTTCATTCATCCAGAATCAAATAAAACGTATAAGGATCCCGAAGAACTCCATTATGTGGTAAAACATGAAAAGAGAAATTGCTATCTATGTTGGGAGATACCCGACAGTAAAAGCAGAATGTTAGGAATCACCTGAGTGAACACAAAAACCGCAGATTCCTCAATGGAAATGGGAGGAGAATTCTATAGATTTCATTACAAATCTACCCAGAACATCTAACGGCTATGATACTATATGGGTAATCATCAGTCGTTTGACGAAATCCGCTCACTCCCAACCAATCAAGGAGACAGATAAAAGTAAGAAGCGTGCAAGGCTAAATATTAAGGAAATTAAGGCTAGGCATGGTATGCCAGTTTCCATTTTCTCTAATAGGGACAGTCGATTCATGTCAAGAATCTGGCAGCCTGTACAAGAAGCCTTGGGCACACGCCTTGACATGAGCACTGCATATCATCCCTAGATGAACGGTTAAGGTAAAAGGACCATCCAAACTTTAAAAGATGTGCTCCATGCGTGTGTAATCGATTTCAGAGGAAATAGGGATACTCACCGCCGTTGGCTGAGTTTACATATAATAACTACCATACCAGCATTAAAGCCACTCCGTTGAGGCTTTGTATGGTTGCAAGTGCCGCTCATCGCTATGTTGGGCGGAGGTTGGCGAAAACATTTTACTGGTCCTGAGATTGGCTAGGAAACCATTGACAAGATCGTCGAAATCAAAGATCGTCTGAAAGCCACTCAAGACAGACGAAAGGGAGTTGTGCTAGAAACAGACGAAAGCAATTAGAATTCCAAATTGGAGACCGAGCCTTGTTAAAGGTCTCACTAAACATAACCATAAATACATCAGACCGTTTGATATACGGGCTAGGGTTGGCCCAGTAACCTACAAGCTTACGTTGTCATGGGGAACTAAGCAATATACACGATGCGTTTCATGTGTCAAATCTCAAGAAGTGTTTATTAGACGAAACGTTAATCATACCGTTTGGTGAGATTCACATAGGTGACAAACCACACCCTGTTCAGGAACCTATTGAAACCACTGGCTAAAAAGTCCAAGGGACATGGCGTAACTGTATTGAATAGGTTAAGGTATGTTAGAACTTGGAGCGTGACCCTGAATATACATGGGAACACGAAAATCAAATGAAAACCAAGTACCAGTCCTTGTTCACAAATACACCAATTCAAGGTAACATCAACTGAATTTCGGGACGAAATTCTCTTTAATATGGGGAGAATGTGACACCCAGTAGTCCAGGTCAATACCCATAGTCATATTTGCACATTCCTATTTTCTATTTCTTGGAATATTATCTTTGACATAGTATTGTCAGGAGTCTATCAAAGGGACAAGTGTCATATTTAGTAATTTTTAACAAATTACTAGGAAATAAACGATAATAACCCGCATTGAACGTTCGTTGGTGATTAACGAGATTTTATTCTAGTAAAATTCTAGGGACACGTTTTAATATAAAAACGTATATATTGGTGACTAAACCTTAAAGCATGGACATAAAAATGTTGGTTGCATGACCATGAGTTATTTTATGTGTATACATGTATGATATAGTTAAAGTAATAACAATGTCGTGAATTCACTAGCAGATTATTAAAGCTAGTCAAACTACACAAAATGTAGGACATCTTAATAATTAAAGATATTAAGGCGGGTATTATTTTCGGGTAATATACCGTGTCTAAATCGATCACATCTTTATCATGAATGCCCTGCTTACACAACACTCAAGCGTCATAATTTATGACCAAGAGTATAAGCAAATTAAAGATCACATCACCATAATTATATCTTTGCTTGTACTCCAATCCAGCATCAAATCGTAATGACTTGTTGAAGATCTACACTCAACCCGGCCCCGTTTCATCTAATAATTATATATATATATATATATATATATGTATATATATATATATATATAAATATCTAGGTATATAGATATGAAGTTTACATCAGTAAAAGTTCCTACACCGGGTGTTATATCACGCGATCACCTAGGGGGTTTATACCACCAAAGAACCCACCTATCTAGCCATTGATGGATTTGACAACACCCAAACCCCCACCCTATACCCCTCTCGGCCGAAAAGTGGGTATAGCCATCCACTACCTCATTAATGCTTGCATACATGGCTTGCATGCACACCCTTTTTCCACACTTGATGATTACATGCAATTCTAATCATGTCATAAGTAGTAATCATGAAGATGTAGTCAAACACTCAACTCTCATCTCTCATCTCTCTTTCTCCATATACACATACTACACCAACACCCCTTAACTCTCTCCTCCCTCCCTTGACTGATTCATTTCGGATTTCACCCAATTCCCCTCTCCAAAATCGAAAATGCAAATAATTCCCATAACTCAGCTTCATGCCAGATTTTCGGTCAACTTCGGAAGGTCATATCTCTTTCGTTCCTAGGTCAAATCAATCCATTATTTTTCTAGAATGAAGCTCTATGTTAACAGAGGAGAACCCAAGTGGAATCACTCGAATCCATGGAGTATTCGACCTCCAAACATCCTACACAAAAACGTCGCTCGATGCAGGTCAAAACTGGATAGTTCTTCCCATTTTCTTGTTTTGAGGTACCTACACAACTCCAAATTTAGTAATTCTTTTTCACATCTCCTCTGGTTTCAATAAACTTGACTTTAGAAGAAAACCCCAAGTCATTTGGTCTTCTAAAACCATCTAAAAGACTATTCGAAGTACGCCTAAAAATCTGAGTTTTCAAGAAAAAAATAAAACATAAAAGTCTTGATGAGTTTTTGTTTTATTTCTTCATGAGTCATGTTTGAATACATATATTTATACACGTACATGTTCATACATAAAATACCAAACTAGAAGGACTATGGACAAGACAAGGACACATCAAATATAAACTATATATATATATATATATATATATATATATATATATATATATATATATACTATCACATAAAATAACACTTGGATGATGGTGTTCTTCATAAACCCTTCATTCCATTCATGTGTTATATTGAAGGATACATGTTCGTGAAGTTATATGATCAAGTGTGACTTACATGGCAAGACCCAAGGTAGTGTCCTATGATTCTAGAAGACATACGAACGATTATCATCAACATATGAACGTGAAAGGTGTTACTAAAAATATATGTTTATGGATAAAATTTGTGATATATATGTGTTGGTGTACGGTTTTAGTTAAATCATGGAAATGTTCTAGGAATTAAAGATTAGTATCCTAATATGAACATTTGATATATGTACATGGAACATATGAAGAGAGTCGGTTAAAAATAAATAATCACATGACATCGTGGAACATAAGTGAATATATTTTAAGTTGTTACAAAAATAGTATTTATTTTTGGTACACTTAATAAGTAACCAACAGGGAAACATATTATTTTCTTAGAAAATATGTAAGCGTCTAGACTGGAATAATAATCACCAATGAGTCGTAAATGAAAACCCTATTTTTACTAACAAAGGCGTAGTTAACGGGATTCGTTAAGTCGGATGAACAACTTACGTATAAGACGGGTAGTCTTAACACATTAGTACCCTTGTGTGATTAGGGTACGGATAGACAGGAACTATTAGCACAAGGTTATTTACTAGAATTTCATCGGACACAAGGTGAGTTCACGGCCCCCTTTTGCTTTTTTAAAGTTTTGTAAACTGCGGGGGTGAAACATACTTACATTAAGTATTAAAGTATTGTTTAATATATGTCGAAACATTGTTGTTTTATACAATTGGGAAAACATTGCAAACATTTTTATATGATAACAAGGAAACAAGACACTAATACTATGTCATACATGGTGAACAATATAGCGCTTAAAGTCCCCGGAATAACACACTTTTGTAACCATTAGCTATGGACTTAGCCTGGGATTCTATGGATAGTACTATTGGGGGTGACGCTCCCGATCATGGTTAGTCGCGCTAACCAGGGGTTCAAATGGCCGAATGACCGCATATTATCTTACTCGCAGAAAGGCGAGGAGGGGCATTAAATTGTTGAGGTTTGGTTACGGTTTCATGTATGGACATAGGTATTTGTAATCCTAGCTACCTTACGAATGGATCAATAACACTTTTTTCGTTTATCATATGCGTTTAGAATTATTTATACTTATTTATGATGGTAATGTTATGGGCAATGTTTTCGGGTAAAACTACTTATTTTATGACTGTAAAGTCATGGGCATGTTTTCAAAGGAAAACTACTTATTTTATGACGGTAAAGTCATGGGCATGTTTTCAAAGGAAAACTACTTATTTGATGACGGTTAAGTCATGTATATGTTTTCAAATGAAAACTACTTATTTTATGACGGTAAAGTCATGGGCATATTTTCAAAAGAAAACTACTTATTTTATGACGGTAAAGTCATGGGCATGTTTTCAAAGGAAAACTACTTATTTGATGACGGTTAAGTCATGCATACGTTTTCGGGGAAAACTAACTGTACTAAATTAACAAACTCTGTGAACTCACCAACCTTTGTGTTGACACTTTCAAGTATGTTTCTCAGGTAACCTTTAGCCATGGAGCGGTTGGAATAGGCTAGCTATGTTGGAACAATTCCTAGTAACCGGACGGGCATAGATTATCATGTCTCAAGTCGACCATTGATCTAGAGGGACTTAGATCATTGTATTTATTTAGTCTTAGTAATCGTATATGTAATCAAGTCTTAGAAATCACTTTTATAGCTTCCGCTATCGTCTAATGAACCAATCGTTGCAACCTGTATTTATTTATTAAGTAAATAAATTTGGAGGTGTGACACATCTCTACCTGATCAAGAGGAAAAATGGGAGGATCGATTATTTTGCTGATAAGCACGACTTTCAATCCTTGCCCAAATATGATCTCAGAACTTTAATCACGGTTCCCTTCTACAACTTGGGGAATGATGGAGATGCAAGTAACTTCGTCGAATTTCTTAGAAGAGAATGTGACAATGACTTCAAGGTAATGAAGACGGTCAGTGCCAGAGGGTGACATCAAAGTACATGATCGAAAGGATCACCCAGAAGCCGCTTATAATGGAAGTCTATCCTTCTCCCAAAACCGTTGACTGTGTCCCTGTTCATAAGGGACTGCCGGACAACTCACTGAGTAAGCTGGTGTGCTGGTCTTACAGTCCTTTGACTGGTCTTCTAGACATTCACTGTACTGACAGAGAGTTCACAATAGCTGATCCTATGGATTTAATGATGTTTAGGAAGGAAGATATGATGAGACTGTCCAAGCAAAGATTGTTCGTGCCAGAGGAAAATGAGAAGGAGACTAAGCCGTTCATGAAAGTGATAGCCACGGCGTTAGTTCAAGGTCTTTTTGCGGAAGGCGGTAATCACTTAGCTGACGTTGAAATACTCTAAGTTACTTGAATGCATTAGCCTAAGAGGAGATTGTAAGGATCAAACCTAATAGGCTAACACATCAAGAGATTATCGGGATGTACAAGAGACAAGTTTTGGGAAGTATGCGGCCGCATACTTCAGGCCCAGTCGCATACTTCAAGTATGCGGATCCCAGCCGCATACTTGGAGTATGCGGCCCAGGCCTAGGCCTAGGCCCAACCGATTAGTATTAATAGATGTTTTGTTTATTGTAATCGGTTAAACGAGTTGTTGAACAATCTGTATTGTGTATTCAGTAATCATATCAATATATGAATCGTTTGATTGTTGAATTGTGTCTCGTCCTCTTTGATTATACATGCAAGTCACGTGTCGAGTCTGTTTCCGCCAAGTTCAACACGCTGTTGAAATCGTTGATTAAAGATTCTCAAGAATCCGGACCTTATAGTAAATTTAATTTAAACATGTGTAAATTAAAATTAAAACATAAATGTTATAAAACTACTAGACAGAATAAAAAAAATATGGACATAAGTTATTAAGTTATGATAATAATTATATTAATAATTAAAATGTTCAGGATATGTTAATGTTAGTTTCTAATAATAATAATAATAATAAATAAAAAAAATCCTTCTTGTGGGTTACGTTTATTCGTTCAAGGAAAAAAATAATCATAAATCAAACAAAATGAAAATGCAAATATGCAAGATTTTAAGATAATAATACAAATATAAGTTCTGAGTTCCTATGAGCGGTACAAATAAATAAATATATGTATGTCTACATATAGACTAAACAAAATAAAAGCTTAACTAGATAAAAAAAAAAAAATTGAAACAAGACCCACCTTCTTCACTTCTGCTTCTGCTTCTGCTTCTGCTTCTGCTTCAACTAAACAAATTCTTTTAATTGAAAATCCGACCGGAAGTACAAAGGGGTCTGATGAAATGCCGCAAATCTAGGCCTTGGAAACTGCGGCGTCTACCACTGTTGAACGACATCAACATCGTCGAACTTGTTCTTCCGGATCTGGTTCTTCCATATCTGGTTCTTGGAGAGAGTGAGCAGGCGTAAAGAGAGATGGGGGAGGAAGAGGCTGATTGGAAGGTCGTGAACGGCGACGGATCTGGTAGTTCTAGTTGTAAAATGAAGATGAAGACTGTGAATGTATCTGGTGGTTCTAGTTTTATAATGGTAGATCTGGTTGTGAAGATGAAAATGAAGATGAAAATGAAGATCTTGAAGTTCTTGGATCTGGAAAGTTTTTTTTTAAAGAGAGAAAAATGAAGATGAAAACTATGAAACTAAACATATGATCTTTTAGGTTAGAGAGAGAGACATGATTTATATATGGTAAGAAGGAAAATTACCACGATGCCCCTCAATCAATAAAATAAATAAGAAATTAAAGAAATCAAATGAGTTGATAGAAATGAGTTTATGGGTTTTCACAACAACTTAGAGTTTTCATTTGATACGTCCCTTATAAAGTAATAAGTGTCAAAATAATTTTTGGGGGCTCTACCCCGGACCCCTGTTATATCATGATAAACTCAAATAAATGTGCACTCCACACCTCCTAACTTATTTGATATTTATAATGATATGCATTCATCAAAGAAATTAATCCAATTACACTAAAATATCCAAACACATTCGTCTTGTGAATCCCAGTTTATGGCGGCTGCGGCATGTCAAACCATGTGGCTCAGGGGATTGTTGAGCGAGTTGGAAGGAAGAGAAGGTGATTATGCGGGTCGACAACAAATCAACAATTGCTTTGATAAAAAAAACCCTTGTTTCATGGGTGAAGTAAGCACATAAACACTCGGTTCTATTTTATAAAGGAATGTATCGAAATGGAAGATATCATGATCGAACATGTTAGTGGAAACGAGCAAAAGGCATATATTTTAACCAAGGCTTTGCCAAGGTTAAAGTCTGAAGAAATCTGTGAACTATTGGGTGTCAAAGCCACACGGATACGAGTAAAAAAATAAGAGGGTGAATGATGGTGCGGTAATTATTGACCCGGGTCAAAACTTTTTGGGATGGTCAAATATATCTAAGTTTCTTTTATTTCTCTATTTAAGTTATGTATCTTTTGGTTTTTCATCTTCTATTAGAGTTAAGATTAGTCTTTTAGTATTCAGTGGGTTCCTTTGTTCACGTTATAAAAGCCAAGAATAGTAAAATGAAATAACAGAGTTGAGAATCCCTTTCCCTTGTATTGTTAAATACAGTGGCGAACCTTGAAAAAAACGCAGGGAGGGCGGCAGAGTCCTATGATTTTTAAACTTTGGGGAAAATATCAGAGGGGATTGAAAATTAGTACCTATAAAATTTTCGGCCGAATACGTATAAACTAACAATTCTGAACGAAAAATCAGGGAGGAGGGGGGTGCGAATCCATTGGGCCCTAATGAAGCTTCTCCCCTGGTAATATATAAATAATTCTATTATTTATACAAAATTTTGTAAACAAATGTTAAGAGTCCCTTATTCCCGTGTCATTATTGCACGTTGCACCTAAAATATCTTATCAGAAGTTTGGGCCAAAAGCTAGTCCATTACATAGCAATCATAGGTTATATTAGGCTAAGAAATTGGCAAGCCCAGTAATAGTTCAGTTTGGATAAATTATTCAGCATATTTGAACCCAAACTTTCAGCATATAGAATTTAGTAAAGAAAAATATTTTGTATTTAACAATTAATATTTTCAAAAGTGAAAAGAAAAATATTGAGATTCATTTTTAGTCCAAGCTAAACTGAGTCATTGTAGTTTAAAAGTTATAAAATTATCAATTCATTTTCTTAACACCGGATTTTATAAAAACCGACTTGCAAGAAACATGACGGCTATAACAAAAATTACATGAATAATAGAGGGTTTTTAACATCTCTATCCAAGTTCGTTTGCAGTTATTTTTCCTACTCGAATACCAATATAATGAAAAATAAACATCGTCAAACAACATTACATATTTTGGCCTTCTCTTCATAAAGATAGTATTATTCCAAAGCTTCCAAATAACCCACCATACAACATAGAAGATCGCCCCATTACATCTTTCGTTGCCAAATTACGAGTTGAATTATAAAAAGATTACCAATGTAGTTTTTTTAGAGTAAACTGCAGTTTTTGTTCATGAGGTTTAAAAAAAACATCAGGTTCCGGCCACCTATAACACATTTGATCGCCGACGTTTGATGATTTAACACTTTGCGTGCGTCCCTGGTCCTTAATTCCGTTAAATTTTCTGTTAGTTTTTTGTGTGAAATTACTGATTTTGGTGGGTGGTATGATGTATGAAGAAAAGGGAGGGGTATATTAGTAATTTCACACAAAAACTAACAGAAAAGTTAACGGATCTAAGGACCAAGGACGCAAAGTGTTAAAACATTAAACGTCAGGGATCAAATGTGTTATAGGCGAATGAAACATGATACTTTGTTCAAACTTCAGGGACAAAAACTACAATTTACTTTTTTTTTAAATTGGCCCGGTGTAACCAAATATGTTATGAAAGAATTACAAAAATGGGTTTGTGATTGTGATTTTGTATTTAAAAAACGAGACACTCCACACATACACACATACTTCGCATGTGTAGTGAAGATCTTTAATTCGCGGAAGCATATTTGCTACTTCACGTAGCAAAAATATATTTTAATAAAAGGTAATTAAATATTTGTTAATTTTGTAAAAATACTATTCCCTAGACATCATAAAAACATGTATAAAATTATAGAAGATTACATGAGCTATAAAAAAAGACAATTATAAAATCGTCGAGCCCTTTAACTATTTCATATGTACATTATGTAGTATGTAAACCCCATCTAAACTTTAAAACTTTAAAATGAGTTTCAAATGATAATCAATATTTATGTGATAATAATTAAAATCACTCTCAAACATAGTGTTACGTATATGTATCAACTATAATTTTGTTAGTATTACATATACGTAAACACTATGTGTCACGTATATGTTAAATTATTTGGTCGTATATGTAAAACTCATCATTTTCGTATTTATGTTCAAGATATATGTTCACGATACTTAAATACTCTTTTAGAAATTCAAAGAAAAAATAATTTATAAATTATGTGATTGTTTGATAGCGGTTATCACATAAAAAATTGGTTATCATTTGACAGAATTTAGATGAGTAACACTTTTTTGTCACTTAGGTTTCTTATCTTTTGCTATCCAATAGTAGAGATGAAAAAAAACCAGTTTGAAAACATAAACCGGTTTCAAACCTACAACGAACCGATCGTGAACCGGTTTATACCAAACCGGTTTCGAACTGGATCAAACCGTCGGTTTGAAACCTATACATTGAAACGATTTAACCTGAACCGAACCAGTCAAAAACCCCTTAAAAATTGGTTTCAAACTGGTTTTAAACCGATCAAACCCGGTCAACGCCTTCTCTCAAGCCGGTTTCAAAACGGTTTTGACTTATTGTTGACGAAACCAGTTCGGGTTAAAAAGCCGTTTTGTGCACCTCTATCAATAGTAACAAATTTTGTCTAGAAAATACATAAACTACGTACTTATAAAAAGTTACACCATAAAAACGAACATTTTATTCTCTTTAATTTGAGTATGGTATTGCTATAGTTTTTTTTCTATAAAATAAATTAACATTTTACGTGATTACATATCAACACCTCCGTTTTTGGGGTTGAGATGGCAATGGGTCGGGTTTAGGACGGGTTTAGGCAATCCCAACCCTATACCCGGTTATAAAATCTTGTCCCATACCCGGCCCAAAACCCGTCGGGTTTCTATCGGGTATACCCGTGAGTTTCGGGTAAACCCGTTAGTTTCTAAAAAATACTCGTTGGGTCTACTTGACCTAAAAACGTCAGGCATCTATCGGTTTTTACATAAAAGTTGTAACATTTAAAATAAATAAATAAAATAATGTCGGGTATATACATTTAAAATAAGTATGGTATACATATACTTAAAATAAAGAATTAATTACATGGATGGCCATGTGGTTTACACGGATTTCACTTATGGCCCTTAGGAATAGAAACTACAGGTTTGGACCAATAGTTTGCACATCTGTAACACATTTGGCCCTTGAATTAGATGGACGTTAAGTTTTATGTTAAATTTTTATTAAATAACTAATATACCCTTAATATTAAAAAAATAAAAAATTCTAGAGTGTACCCACCTTCTTCTTGGTGAATACCCTCACCCACTCCCACTACAATCCCCAGATCCACCACATTCCAAAAATTAAAGGCAGCGATCCAAACCCAGATCCACCACCTAAATTCGTTGGCAACCACGTTGGGTTTAAATTGCTCAAATTCGCCGGTTCCTCGTCGACGACCTGGGTTGAGGGAGGGTGACTGAGGTGGCGGATGATGGCAGGCGGGTGCGGGAGAAGAAGTGAGGTGGTGGTTGTAGGGGGAGGAGCGTTGGTGTCGGTGTTCTTTGACCATCAGCAAAACGAGCTTCACCCGATCGGGTGGGTGCCTCTCTAGACCAGAATACAGCGCCTGGTCGACGAGGACTAGTGGGGCGATTGGGCGGTGGCGTCGGTGGTTGGAACTGAAAGGACAGGTAACGATGGCGGTGGCGTCGGTGGTGGCGGTGGCGGTGGCGGTGGTCGGAAGGATGTTCAAAAGGGAGTGAATTGTGGTTTTGGAGAGGTGGATGAGGTGTTTTAGGGTTGATAGTTTGGTGTGGATGTCGGGAGTTTGGTGGCTGCGATGGAGGTGTGGTTATGGTAGTTTAGACAGAGGCACTGATACATAATTTTCAAAGAGGAAAGAAAGATTTAAAGATCTAAGTCTTGAACTGAAGTGAACTTTTATAAATCTCCATAGCTTTTTAGTGAAGATTAACATTGTTGGCTTAGACAGAAATGAGGAGGTTGAAGTTTTTAGGGTTTGGGTCTGGTGAGGGAGGGGGAAAGCTTCAGTCTGGGGATGGAGGATCCATGGGAGTTTAGACAGAAATGAGGAGGAGGTTTGGGTGGGTCTATGATTTTTAAATTTTTTTTAATATAAGAGGTATTTTAGACATTTTACATCCACCTAATGGTCAAGCTTAACGTCCATCTAATTCAGGGGTCAAATAAAACTATTGGTCCAAACATGTAGTTTTTCATTCCTAGGGGTCATAAGTGAAATCCGTGTAAACCAATGGGCCATTCGTGTAATTAATTCTAAAATAAATACTATATATATATATATATACTTAGAATAAATAAAAAAGAATGAAAACTATATCGGGTATATAATCGGGTAAACGGGTATACGTTATTGGGTAATGGGGGGTAAACGGGTATATCATCATATCCCATACCCGTCCAAAACCCGCGAAAAATTCAAAAGTAATCCCAAACCCGGTCCCATACCCGATTATCCGACCTCATACCCGTCCCAAATATTTCGTGCTTCGGGTTTTCCCATCTGGCCCGGGTTTCATTGTCAACCCTAACTATACAATATATCACGAGATGTTTGATAAATTAACAGAAAACAAGTTTATATTATAATATAAGTAAATATATTAACTTGAACAATTCACTAACCTGATTGTGTATGTACTAGCACACAGAAATATAATTTCATATAATAATGTTTTTAAGAAAGAAAAATTTCACTTCTTTTTTTCCTAAACAATTTGTATATAAATATGGTTTATAAAGATAATCCTTACAAGATCTTTTGCAGTTCGCCAACATTGAATATACAGTAGCATGTGTAAACCTTGGAATTGAGAACGTCGATGTTAATTTTATTTATTTGATTGTATAAAGTTCTCAAAACGTTAATTTTAACGGTTTAGCGCAGCGCAACGCACGCGTGTATAAAACTAGTGTGTGTGTGTATATATATATATATATATATATGTTTAAATTAAATAATTATCGCTTGTATATCCGAAAACTTGGATATATATGTGGATTTTCATATTCGAATTCAGATACCAATATCATAATATTTTTTATATTTCTGGTTATCCGTAAAGCCAAAAAGATAATTTATACTTTATTTTGTAGTATAAAAAGTATAGCTTAAAATTGCTTTGGAAATCTATACTTTATAATAAATAAAGGTTTTGGTGAGACCAATTTTCCCGTATCTCTCTCATATTAATTGTACAAGTTTTCTTTAATTGTTTTTTAATAATTTTTTGTTTTATGTATCTCTCTCCTATTAAATAATAATGGTTTCTATAATTATTTTTATTTAAAAAAATATAGGTTTGTTCATAAAACATTTTTAGAAAGTAAACATTTATTTCATTCTTTTTATAAAACATTTCTAAAAAAGTAATTATATGACATTTCTAAAATTCGTATTAAAAGAACTATGTAGTATGTCATAAATATGTAAATATTTATTATCAAGTATATAACACTGCATTTATTCAACCCGTGTAAGACACGGGGTTTCTAACCTAGTTCTTTTATATCTAAATACAAAACAGGTTATTTTTTTATTAGTTTATTGCAAGTCATATGATTCGAACTTTATTCAATATAATTTCGGACATGTAGATTATTCGATATGCAAATTTGAATTTTAGATATCATATCAGAATCCATTATCCATGTTGATTAACAAGCTTATCCTTTCTATTTCCTTAGGCTTTTCTTCATTAGAAAAGGGATATTTTCCGTTTAATTTTTTTAAACAATTTATTATACTTTCTATTTCTTTTACACGTTAAAATGTTAACCTGCTTTCAAATTCTCCAAAAAGACTTCATGCATTCTCTGAAAAAAAAATGTTAAAACGTTTAACTTGCTTATGCGGGGTAACGTGGAAGTGAGTGGACCAGATTCTCCAAAAACTCTATGCATTCTTATTTGTCAAGGCATAATTCCTTGTTCAAGGACCTCCACAGGCTAAATCTGTGAAAGGGAAAAGAGAGAGAATAGGGACGGCCCTTGGGAGGGGTAAGGTGGGCGACCGCCTAGGCCCCCACTCTTACAGGGTGCCCGAAACTTTTAAATGTTTTTTATATATATTTAAAAAATCTATATGTGAGTTATCGAGTTTGGGGGCATTTTTTTCCTACTTGCCCCGGGCCCATGAATCTTTGGGGATTCTTCGGGACGACCCTGGGAGAGAAATGGAGGGAGGTCCGTAAGGAGGAGACAGAAAGAGTTTTTGGCCAGAAAAAACCACTGTGGTTATCCATGAGCTCCGGTGCATTGCATGTGGGTAGAGGAGAGAGAGACTGAGGTAGAGGAGATAGACGACCAAAGTCTGTGTTCATGAACGGTTCATAGATGAGAGAGGGGATGAAGGTCCATGACTTGGCAAAGGGAAAGGAGTTTTTTTTTTGTTGGGGATGTCGGACGAGGTGATGTGTAGGGGTCCTTCACCAAGTCAAGTTCATCAAGAACACTTTTGACTCTGTCAAGTTGATCAAGAACGTTTAATTGATTAATTCTAAAAAAAAAATTCTTCCACTAGTGATTTACCATTATCATATTTCTACTCCATAATAAAACTTGTCGTGTACGCAAAATGAGATTATATAGATTAGAATCTCGTGTATTACACGGGTTGCAAAATAATATTATATTATATTTTTTCTTCCACTAGTGATTTACCAATATCATATTTCTACCCCATAATAAAACTTGTCGTGTACGCAAAATGAGATTATATAGGTTATAATCCCGTGTATTACACGGGTTATGTATTGAAAACGATTTGAATTCAATAAATTTGTAAATACGCTTTTCTGAACTTAATTTATAAAATTATATGAAATAAGAAGAAAATGAAAAGATTTAAATTTAACTACACCAAAAAGAAGCATCTTGATTGTTGAGACCAAAATCATTGAATTTTTTTTTATTAAAGACTGTTATCATGTGCTATAACACGAGTCGAACCCATTAATTTAGTCACAAATCCAACATCTTTGCAGCGACTTAGGATTAGGTTAAAGTTTTCGGTCAGTTGGAGTGGCCTGTGCTTCCTCCAAGATGTAATTGGTTCAAGAAAAATGCCTCCGGATCAATATTTTAACCGCTTAATGGCATTTTTTTTATCTGAGCAATAACATTATACAAGTAGGCTTGTATAACATTATATTAACCTAACAAAAAATATAATATCAAATATACATATTCTCAAATTAGTGACATTTATGTCTCACAAATAAAAAAAAATAGCTTTTCTCGAATGGCTAACACACACCGACTAATTCTAATCCTTAATCACCGACTAATTCTAATCCTTAATTTATCGTCCATCATGAGATTTGACCTCAACCTCTCAGGGAGGCATACCGCTTTTTACTTACCTTGTCAAAATGGGATGAAGCTTAAAAATTATTTTTAATTTTAATATCTAAAACCTGATAAAAATGTTTTGTTGAAGCGTGTGACACCAACTATCTTTAAACATTGTTTCTGAAAGAAGTCATAATTAGGAGGATTCAGAATGAAGACATATTGATCATTTCTTGTGATTATGTAATGGAAAATAATAATAATAACATACGTGCTAAGTTCACCGATGACAGGGAAGACGACATGATCTCTGATCTGGATCGGGTTCCCGTTTAGGGTGTACAATTAGGATGGTATTAGGTGAGTTCTTGAGAGCTCACGGTTTAGCAGAGAGAGAGAGGGACGATTTAGTGGTGATGGAATAGATTGAAGATTAGTCTATTCCCTCTAATTAACTCTTTATTTATGTGTACACCCAAGGGGAAACTCATTATTGGCCCATTAAGAGTAATTAGGCTCATCGACTAATTACTAGCCATAAGTTATTAAATAAATGAATAATTATATTTGATTATTTTTTTAGAACCAAAACAAAATTAATCAAGATTATAATCATTCCAATCAACAAGGCAAATTACATAAGCATAGCAGGTAGACGGGCAACAAACTGCGCCGCCATCCCCTTCTGAATGGAAAACCCTAATCTACTAAAAACAAAGTCTCGCCCCTGAGGAGTCGTAAAGTTGCTGTGGACCACACGCTGAACTCTAGCCAAGAACCGAACCGCCTTCGGCGCCAAGGAGCCGATCTTAAATCTCGTCTTACAAGACATCCTTGTTGGATGATCCGTTCTTGCTGCAAATATTCCAATGAATATGCAGAGAGGTAAAAATAAAACAGGTATAAAAAAGGCTGATGCAAATTATTTTCACCCCTCCAAAAACTATAAACACTTAACATTATTGTAACAATACTCCCAAATACCTGCATTGTCATTTACATGTGGATATTAGTAATAAATAAATTTAAATGAATATTTAAACAAACAAAATAAGTGAACAAACGTAAATGAATGTAAATGAACGAGCATAAACGAACGTAAATGAATGAACAGTGTATCTGCTCATTTTGTTCGTTTAGTTATAAGAAAAAAAATGTGTTTTGTTCAGTTATTAAATAAGCGAATAAAAACAAACTTTTCGTCAAGTTGTGTTTACAAACAATTTACTGAACATTCAAATTGTTTAGAGATCTAAATAACATGTTTAAACGGATCAGGATCAGATTACTAAGCTCATGCTTGTATATATGTTAATCTGTAACACCTTTGGGGGGTCGAGTATAACATGGTTTTCATTTCTATAATCAATGCTCCATATAAGAAATAAAAAAAATATAACAAATTAAAGCATGCATACATGCTTATACATTATGCATAAAAATATATACATTTTGAATAGTAATTTACACTCACAATTGAAACTTCTTTTTTAATAATTAGTATAATTTTGTGATTTAGATATATTTATAAACTAGGTTAGGTACACGTGTATTATATGGGATGAACTATTAAAGTTATATAAGTAATAACTATATAAACCAAAAACATATAAAAGAAATATATTTGTATTAAATAAGGACAAAGTAAAATTACATTTATAATTAATAAAAATATAAAAAATCATAAATCTCTAAATATTCCTTGTAAACAACATTTGATATTTGATTTGTGATTTTACCATCTTTATCTAATATTAGTATTTACTCCATCATTAGTAAAGTATGTCTAAAATAAATTAAACTTTGAATAGAATCAGATGAATCATTGATTAGAAAATCATCAGGTATGTCTATAGTTGCCTCACCATCATTAACTAAATCCAATAGTCATTTTGCAACAACAAAAAATTGTTTGTTGCATATCAGATGTCTCGTTGTTTTTTGTTAATCTTAGTAGTTTGCATTTGCCCTAAATATACGATGAACTTAAAGATGCATTTACGATTTCTTGCCTTCTCCCGTTGGGAATAACGGGAATAATCTGTCTAAAATCACCATAAAAAACAATAACTTTACCTTCAAAAGGAAAAATGAAAATTCAGGTTTCAGACCAAGGTTTTAAAACATAAAAGACTCAACTAGTTAAAACGAACGAACATCAAAGACTCATTTTATTATTTACCAAAAACACTACTAATTAATTTCAACCATTAATAAAATAAAAATCAATGTTGAAAATATGATTTTAATATTCAATTTTTTTCATAATTTATGCTTTTCTTATCAAACCCTGCATATGTTTGTATTACCACTCAAGTACTAGTAAAGCCAAAGTAACAAATAGCTAAAAAATATTATGAAAAAAAATAGCTCAAGGACCATTATTTTCCCTTCTTATTTTCTTTTACTTTGGGGTTACTACACCATCATTCATAATAATAATAATAATAATGCAAAAAATATATATTATTAATTTGTGTACGAACTTTAGGAAACAACCATCTAAGCAGAGTATAATTAAAAAAGTTTATTTATAAACAATATTCGTTATTTCATAACAAAAAGAAAAAAAAAATGTTCAGATGAATGCTAAAAAAGGCTCTATTATATGTAATCAATTGTGAATTGTGTATATTAAATCAGGGTTAAGGTTAAGTTATAGTAAAAAGTGTATTTAACGTAAAAAGATAAGAAGGATTCTGGATTAACATATGTTTTTTTTATTGTTTTTAAAAAGATGGCATATTGATTATTGTGTCAAATATGTCAGGTCATTATGTTTAATGTCATGTATAGTCATTGTGTCTAATGTCAGGTCATTGTGTCAAATATTTTTCATCATTGTGTTATAACACAGTGATTAAAAATATTTGTCATAATAACCTGATAATATGCATCTCCATTGTAGTTGGTAAATTTGGTAAGAAAGAAGACGACAACACGGGTGGTGGTGGTTTAGGTTTAGCCGGTGGTGGTTGCAAGAGAGAATAGAGAGAAAGAGGGGGAGTAGAGATGAGAGAGATGGGTGTTTTATTGCTTTTAGTTTTATTTTTTTTTATGAAGAGATTGTATCATATGCATTAATGTTTGTGGCATGTATCAAAAGACAAAAATACCCTTTATTTTAACATAATTATTCAACGGTTTTAATGAACTGAATTTTAATTGATACGAAAATAAAACTATTGAACTAAAAAAATCAAATTTAAACTTTTGGATTAAAACAGTTATTTATGTCAAACCAAATTAACCAAAATCGTATTGAACTCTAATATAAATAAAAGAGTAAATTTCGCTTTTGTTCTCTTTGGTTTGGCATGTTTAACCCTATTTGCCTAAAAAGAAATCTTTTAACATATTAGCCCCTAAGGTTGTATTTTTGTAACTATCTCAGTCCATGGCACTAAGCCTGTTAACTTTTTCTGTTAAATATATGATATTTTAGTCGTTTTATTTCTAAATGAAATAGTTTAAACTTTTCTGTCAAATAAAAACCTTTTTTGGGCCTTTTCATAAAAAAATAATTTCTACTTTTTTAAAAACATTTTTTTTTTTACTTTTTTAAAATCAATTTTTAGTTACTTTTTTTCGTAAAAACGTTTTTTTAACCTTTTTAAAAATGCTTTTTTAACTTTTCTAAAAATATGTTTTTTTAATTTTTTTCATAAAAATCGTTTTTAAAAACATATTTTTAGTTTTTTTTATAAAAACGTTTTTTTAACTTTTTCGTAAAATATTTTTTTTACTATTTTAAAAACACATTTTTTAAAATGCTTCACTACTTTAAAATATTTTTAAAGAAACTAGAAAAAAAAAGTTTTTAAAAACTTTTACTAAAAAAACTTAAAAACTTTTTTTTATAAAAAAACTAAAAAAAATATTTTTAAAAACGTTTCTTATGAAAAAAATTATATTTTTAGAAAAGTTAAAAACCCTTTTTGAAAAAGGTTCAAAAAAACAATTTTACGGAACAAAAAAACTAAAAAGTAAAAAAAAAAACGTTTTTAAAAGAAACTAGAAAAAAAAAGTTTTTATGAAAAAGCCTAAAAAATTTATTGGACTAGAAATGTTAAATTATCTCCCTTATAAATAAAATGAATAAAATTTACATCTATACTATATAATAAATGAAGGTTTGGTTAGTCAAATTTCTCGGCTATCTCTCCTATTAATTGCGCAAACTTTCTTTAAATATTTTTTTAATAAGTTTTGTGGAAAAGTAATTAATATATTAAAAAAATTAATAAAGGATTAATAATGATTTCTATGATTATTTTTATAAAATATATTTTTTTAAATATAGGTTTGTTCATAAAACATTTTTAGAAATTGAACATTTTTTTTCATTCTTTTAATAAAAAATTTTAAAAAGTAATTATATGACGTTTCTAAAATTTGTATTAAAAACTATGTAATATGTCATAAATATGTAATATGTAAATATTTATTATTAAGTATATAATATTAGATTTATTCATTACATTTATTTAACCCGTGTAATACACGGGGTTTGTAACCTAGTCTATACTATATAATAAATAAAAGTTTTTGTATGACACGTGTCGCCACCATATTCAAACTCATCATTTTTTCCCGCATCTCTCTCTCTTATTAAATGCACTCATATCTTTTAATAAATTATACTAATTATAATAATAAAACACATTTATTTTAAATTATCCTTTATTATAAAAAAACTTTGAAATCTAATTATGTAATTTTTTTTTTCAATCAAATAGTAAATGAAAGTCAAATTAAATTAAATAGTAATTCACGTATTTTCGAAACCCAATTATATATTATTTTTACATTTTTTGAATTTTGTTTTATATCCTTAGTATATGTATAGTAATACATTTTTACACCTGTAAAATACATAAATAAAATTTGAGAAATTTATATATTGATATTTTTCACTCGTGTGTATTACACGGGGTCTAAGCTAGTATTATATACTTAACAGAAAAGGTTAACTAAGTTAGTGGAATTGACTGAAATTGTTACAAAAAATATAACCTCAGGGGCTGATATGTTAAAAGATTCTTTTTTGGACTAAAACGGTTAAACAAACCAAACCACAGGGGTAAAAATGAAATTTACTCTAAATAAAATAGTTATAAGAAATAAATGTAAAAATAACAGACAAAGTAGAAATACAAGCATATTTGTCCGAGAAAAGCTTATAACAAGAATTATAGGTGTTAGTGATGTATTAAATGAATAGAGACGTTTAAAAAGATTTCCAAGTTTATAGACATCTCACATCCACATATCTAAATAATCATTTTAGTGATAGCCGACAAGATTTTATAAATTACAACGATTTATACCGAATAATAATTATTTATTTATCTTTTTATCCAACTATAAACAGAAAAGCACACTAAACCTGAAACTCCACCTTCAATATCTTATTCCAAAAATCCCAGATGAGCTGGCAAAAACATGATTAAAAACATAAACCTCCAAAATTAAACTTAGAGTAAACTTCACTTTTCGTCCCTGAGGTTTGAACCAAATTTCAGGTTTCGTCCCCCTGTAACATATATTATCCCTGACGTTTTATGTTTTAACAGTTTCTGTCCCTGGTCCTTAACTCCTTTAAAATTTTTGTTAGTTTTTATATGAAATTACTAATATGCCCTTAGCTTCATCTTCTTCTTCATCCTTAACCCACCACTACCACCAAAAACTAAAAGAAAAGTTAGTTTTTCACACATGGGTGGATTGGAGGCGATGGTGATATTTGAATCCGGTCGATCCACTGTCTTCCACCGCCTGTGGACTCAATTCTCTGGTGCACTCTTCCGCCTTATAGCCACAACCTTTGATTGTCTTCTCCTCTCAATTCAACTGAAGAGGTCTCAGAATTGTAAAAGACACATCATATATTCGGTTTAATTCTCTTTCATAATTTGTAGAAACGAAGAAAATAAATCATTTGAATGAATGAAAATCAAGATACAAGTTTTTTTTTTCTTTTTTCCATGTTCTTTGTTTTTTTTACAATTTGTACGTAAGAGTTCCGAATTAACGGTTCAAATTCCCCTAGAGTCCCGAAGTCTTAGCCAAACAGGTTCTCTATGACCCGGATTTACTTGACGATGCTGGAAGGAGGAGTTCCTCAGCGTATTCAGTGTGATGTCCGCTTGTGTACGGCAATGACGGAGCAGTGTCGGAAACCATCTTTAAAGCCTGAACCTCCACAGATCTGTGATGCCATCACCACCACCGTTCAAAACCTACCATAGATCTGGTTCAAATCCCAACGATTTTGCAGGTTCTTAACAATCGGGAAGAAACTAGTTGATTTTCTGATGGACTAAGTTTAAACATGTGGTGTCGATCAGATTTGCAGGCAATGGTGATTGTGATTTTCAGGCGAGGGATATTCCTTCGAATTTCTGCTTACCGATCAGACTTGTGTAGGAAAATGGATCAGACTTGCTATGGAGGGCGGTCTTCTGCGAATTCGTTTTTGCAATCGAAAGGGCTTCTATGTAAAATTCAAGGGCTTCTTTGTAATTACCATCCCTGTACATCTGGTGCACTCTTTCTATCTTTTTCATTGAAGGGTTTCAAAATCAGATAGCAGTCAAAATGAAATAAGAGATAAACGGATCCCTGCTGATTTGAATTGGGGATGATGAGGAATTGGAGACGTGGACGGTATGATTAGAGGGTCGATGAAGAAATGTGTTAAATTGGTAAATGGTAACGTGGGTGGGATATTCTCTTTGGCGGAATGTTTGAAAGAAACTGAAAATCGAATTAGAATTTGAATTGATAAAGATAAGAGGGTATATTAGTAATTTTATATAAAAACTATGGGAAATTTTAACGGAGTTAAGGACTAGGGACGGAAACTGTTAAAACATAAAACGTCAGGTATGATATGTGTTACAGGGGGCGAAACCTGAAATTTGATTCAAACCTCATGGACGAAAAGTAAAGTTTACTCTTAAACTTATTATTAAAATAAAATCCATTATTTATACCCAACAAGTTTTCCAAATATATACCCTCATCTCCTGCCATTTGTTTTCTTATTCAATGCAACAATTGCTGACTTACGCGGGTATGCAAAGTATCATATTCAATTATTCATTACACATCTAATTTCACACACATACACATCGTGAGAATATCCGGCAAAAATTATGGGTTTGATTTCTTGTTACAATGAATTGGCAGTTCAATTGTCGGAAAAATCATTATGTTCAAATTACAAAAATGTTTCAAATTCTGTTTCTCCGAATTTAACTCCGTCAATCCAAACCGCCGCTACAAATATATACAAAACCACCCTCTCCACCGGCATCCGCCACCTGATCACCGTCACGTGGTGCCGGAACGCCGCCACCCAAGGCCTTCAGATAAACTCCGGCGACGACACCGCCGCCGCTTTCCGACTAAACACCAATTCAAGATTGTTTCGGAAGAAAAAGGGAAGCAAAGCGTTTGAAATCAATAATTCAAAGTTCGAGGTTTTCTATGATCTTTCGGCGGCGCAGTACGGCGGCGGAGCAGAACCGGTTGGAAAGTACTATGTTTTAATCATGGTTGATTCCGAACTGGGGTTGTTCCTCGGAGACATGTCGGAGGAAGCCGCTTTCAAGAAAGTCAAAACCCAGAAACAAAATGCGAAATTTTCTCTTGTTTCCCGCCGGGAGCATTTTTACGGAAATACCCTTTACTCCACAAAGGCTCAATTTTCCGATGCCGGAAGTTGCCATGATATTTTGATCCGGTGCACTGGAGAAGGCGACGATGTAAAGAATCCTACTTTATCGGTTTGTATCGATAAACGGGTCGTGATTCGGGTCAAGAGGCTCCAATGGAATTTTAGAGGGAACCAGACCATATTTGTTGACGGGTTGTCGGTTGACCTAATGTGGGACGTTCATGATTGGTTCTTCACTTCCGGGTCAGATTCCGGATCCGGATCTGGGTCGGGTCATGGAGTTTTCATGTTTAAAACAAGAAACGGGTTGGATAATAGGCTGTGGTTGGAAGATAAGGTGAAGACGAAATATGAGAATAAAGAATTCTCTTTGATAGTTTATGCGACCAAGAGTTAGTGAATAAATACATCTCGTAGATTATTATTAATTTTTTTTAGATGCAACCAAATGTGTATTTGGTCATCTTATTTGTGACAAGTTCTTATTTGTATGGATTATAGATCTACACCATGATTATGATATATGAACTCAAAATATTTGTATATTATTCGTGTTGGAATATAAATTGATATAACATTTTGTTAATCATGACATAATATGAATGATTTTTTGTGTTGCGTTATTCCTTTTGTTTTGATAATGTGTACGCAAAGTTGCATAAAAGTAGTTTTTAACTAGGAGGTTTATAATAGATTTTTTTCTTTTTTATATTCTTTTAATTATTTTACATGTGACAATTTTACGGTGTCAATTTATAAGAAAAGGACAACAATGAATATCTATATGAATAAAATAAATTTAATTAGTTCCTCTTTATGTTTGGAGAAAAATATGAGACCACCGGATTTGATGAGATCATTAGATTTTAGATGGATAAACAATAGCGTACCCAGGTTATGGGTATGACCGACACTCAAGATTTTTATTTTTGGTTATATATACAACATGCTCATGGTGTATATATCAAGAAAATTTAACGTCACCCATGAGTTTTCTTTATCAAAACGACACCCAAAAAAGTTAATTTAAAATTCTACAATATAAACCATTTAATTATTATAAACTAATTAACAAATATAAACCTACTATAAATAAATTAGTTAATTTGACCATTAATTACCCATTAATCTTTATAAACAATTAAGCTTACTAGTCCACTAGCCATTTAACCCTTTTACCCTAACTCCCTAAGCCCACTCACTTCATTCTAAACAATTAATCGGCTTTATCAAACCCCTCCAATGAACGTGATTATGAGAAGCGGAAACAAGTGACCGTCCAGTGTGGACGGTTGACTAAGAAGTGCTGCCCCCGGACCTAATCACCTAACGTTGTCGCCTGTCGGAGTCCGACCACATGCCAGAATGGCAAGTATTGCCTTCCATCCTCTCGAATCCGGTTTCAAAAAACTAAACAATCCTAATTTAGGTATGTTTTAAAAAAACCTTTTCTCTAATAAATTAGCTATTTTTTTAACCTTTTCTGTAAATTTTACTTGATTATTTTCTAAATTATTGATTAAAATGTTAGTTTATTGATTGATTATATGAATATTGATATCGTTAAGCGTTAACTTATTATTATTCGTACACCTAAAATTACAAAAACCCGTAAAAAAATGATCTTGGGTCTGCAACTAAGGATAAATGTAAAATAATAATTTGTATTTACTTGACTTATACATCACACGCATTAAGTTTATAATTAATTTGACATGTTTCAGAAATTGTAGGCTTTGATTGAAGTTAGACGTTTTTGCATACCGGAGTTGGTATTGGAGCACTTTTGACCTAGACTTTTTGGAATTTTGGGGGAATTATTGTGTGGTTCTGCATGAAGTTTGTTTTTGGTCTTAAAAGAGAAGGGAGACCAAGTAAAAAAGATGGAATTATATTTAAATACTTATTATTGTATATAGTTAGAATGTTATTTCTTTTGAAGTTAAATATATCATAGGGATTGCTTGTTTATAAGGATAACCAAAATAGTAATGTTTTGAAAATCTGACTGAACCGGTCGGTTCGACCGTTTTAACTGGGAGTATTACCGATTCATTTCGGTGAACAAGTAAGACAACCGATTCGATCCTTGATCTGATTCTAAAAACATTGCAGAAGAGTGATAAATTTAATAAATGATAAATATGATAACAACCCTGGTTTGTAAAACATTAATTATGCTACATCAAGAGATGTGTTATACGTGTATAACATTTGAAATGAATTTGATTTGGTTTCAACCATTTTGATTTTGATTAAGCTGGTTATCCAAAACAACGCAAACCGAATAACCCAACTAGCTAAACGGTGACAAATGTTTTACATTATTATATAGTATATCAACGGAATTGTGTAGTTCTCATACCTTGAAGAATGTATTATCTTTATTTAACCTCTCGGTTGTTTAACAATTGTATTAAATAACAATACAAATGTTTTACGTATTTATTGTTTGCTATGTTATTATTCAGTTTTCCAACATGAACTACGTAAAAGAAATTCATTTTAGAGTAAAGTGTAATTTGCATCCTTTTGTTTTATGTCCGCTTACACTTTGCAACCCTGTTTTAAAAGAAGTACAATTTGCACCCCTGTGGTAAAGTTTCTCTTTCTTTTTGCGTCCCTCCGTCCATTAAGCCGTTAAGGAGAAGGGTATTATCGTACATTTACCCCAAACACCCTTGTATATGTTTTTATAACCCTTTATTCAACCTAAGCCCTCCCTCCCCCAAAATCCAACACCGTCGCTCCAATAAACCATCGTATATGTTAAAATGCTCAAGTTAAAATTGGGGTTTTTCAGAGGGTTTAGGGGAAGCGAATGATTTGTTGGATAAAAATTGGATTGGATTTACGGTGAATGAATTGAAGGAGTGTTTTCTTTAAATAAAAGCATAAACAATCTTTAAATAAAAATTGGATTGGATTTAAGGTGAATGAATTGAAGGAGGGACGCAAAAAGAAAGAGAAACTTTACCACAAGGATGCAAAATGTACTTTTTTAAAACAGAGTTGCAAAGTGACAGCGGACATAAACCACAGGGGTGCAAATTACACTTTATTCTTCATTTTATCATCAAAAAGTTATAGCAGCTAGTCAAGGTGATACGCGAATATGAGTTCTCTAGTGTTTTTAAGTTGTAGTCAGATGTATTTTTAGTGAATATAATGGGATACGAGAGGGGAAATGGATACACGATCATGGTATGTGTCATGTAACTCGTGATTATAAATGTAATTTATATATGATAGGACTATAGTCTATAGGAGAATTAATTACAGAACGATAAATTATTGCGAGAACAAAAACAACCAACCTAAATCATTTAATTTTTTTCTATGTGGTGTATATTTAAAAAAAACTATATTTCTTACATAAATATATTTTTGTTTATATAAGTTAAAGGCCATTCAACTATTTTTTCCACATATTTTATATATTTAAACGTTTATCTACACATGTGTAAGTTATGTGTATATAATATAACTTACACATATATTACACATGTGTAGGTTATATGCGTATATAATTTTTTTTTCATATTTTTTATTTGAATTTCTTAAAAGATGAATAAACATTAATGACTTCTATCATTTTCTTATATTATAAAAAATTTTAAGATTGAAAATATAAACGTTTTGTTTTGTTTTACGTTTTCTCATAATATTTAGTATTTTACATATATAGAATCTCCTCGTATGACTATAAAGCTATAACATTTTAAAAAAATAATCAATTTCATAATTTTCTCTTTATATAAAAAGTAAGGATTTCATTGTTTAAACACACGCCATGATTTTAGATTTTATTAAATTAACATCTATACTAAATAATAAATAAAGGTTTTTGTATGCCACGTGTCGTTACCATATTCAATCTCATCATTTTTTTCTCGCATCTCTCTCTTATTAAATGCAACAATGTCTTTTAATAAATTACTAATTATACTAATAAAACACATTTATTTTAAATTATCCTTTATTATAAAAAACTTTGAAATCTAATTATGTAACTTTTATTTTCAATCAAATAGTAAATTAAACTCAAATTACATTAAATAGTAATTGACGTATTTTCGAAACCAATTATATATTATTTTTTACATATTTTGATATTTGTTTTTCATCTTAGTATATGTATAGTAATACATTTTTACACATGTAAAATACATAAATAAAATTTGAAAAATTTATTTATTGATATTTTTCACCCCGTGTGTATTAGGCTGAAGGGAGTGGTTCCACATTTCCACACCCGTCCACGTCAGCGCCCATCAGATTTTATAACTTTTTCACATTCGAGGAAAATGGTTCCACATTTTCACACTACCACATCATTTTCTTTTTCGAATTTAATTTAATACTAATTTGTTTTAATAATTTAAAAAGTAAATAATAATAAATTAATAACATTTAAAAAAGAAAAAATAACATTAATAATAAAAAAAAGGAAAAATACATTAATAATAAATCCATCTCTCGTTCCAAATCGTTAACAATGCGTAAAAATAGATTTCTATGCATACGAAAACGATTTCGGAATGTCTCCGCGTTATAAACCAGCTCGTCACAAAATTAATCCTTTATTAAACGCTCGTGAGCGGCTTCACGATCTCGGTTAACAGTGGCTCTTCGTGTGAACGTACGTGTGTTCGAGCTTTAGGCATCGTCTCTAATTATTTCAATGAGAGTAGCAACAACCGTTTGAAAAAAAAGTGTAACGACACCTTCAGATTCAAAAGAGGATGAATTGAGGGAATCCATTTGTTAGTTTTTGTTGAAATGGTTTGGAGAGAATTAAATTTGTATATACAGAGAGAGAATTAAAATTGTATATATATAGAGAATTAAATTTGAAAAAAATAAATAAATTTTATACCTTTGAGCAACGGCTCATTGCCACCCAACGGCTACAATTGTTCTCCACGAGCGTGCATATCTCCACGCCAAGGAACCACAGTCGTGGACCACGCCAAGGAACCACAGTCGTGGACCACGCTAGGCGGGCGTGGTGTTCCACGCCTTCCACACTGCCACCTAAGCCTCCACGCCGCTTCCACACTACCACTCCCCTTAGCTTTACACGGGGTCTAAGCTAGTATTTTATAAAATTACCTTAACTTTACATTACCGATAAATAAAGAATTGGAAATATCTATTCTCTGGAAAATATTATTTAGAGTAAATTACATGAAAGGTCCCTGTTTTTTGTCATTGATTTGGATATAATAAACTATATCTTTCCTTCCTGTGGTATGTTTTAATTTTTTGTCAAATTTTTTGAAAATGATCAAAACATCTTTGTGTTAAATAATCAAAAAGAAAATAAAAAATATAAAAAGTGGGACCCACGAAACCCAAACCCATTTCTAATTCTTCTTCTCGGACCTTTGTCCTCCACTGCTACCATCTCCGGCGACCACCACCGGTCTGATGAACCGACGGAAATTCTATTAGCAGAACCCATCTGATGAACCGACGGAGCTCCACCGTCGACTGGACCCACCTGGTTAAAAGTCGCCTTCCCGCCAGGCAACACCAAAGCTGCATATACCACCACATCGCCATTGACCAGGTAAATTAGTTTGTTTTCATAGTGGTTAAGTGGCCCTTCTATTGAGAACCTTTTATCCCTGTGGCACCCTAGTGATTATGCATAAACATTCAGCAGCTCTTGATTTATGCTAAAGTGAAGGTAAAATACAAAGAGTCTTACTCATAACTCACCTGAACTTGATTCCAATCCAAATTAACAATCGCTAGCCGGTGAGTTTCTTTATCAATTTCAGGTACATTTCCAAATATTTTAACACAATTCAAAACAATAAACAAGCACAGTTATCTTCTGAAACAATAACCGTGCGAATTAAATTCACCTGCAAAGCATTAGTTTCCTCCTCCAGATAAGATCCATCATCTTCATCGGTATCTGTTGAAGTATAATCATCCATAACATCTTCTCCACCTTCTTCATGACTGTCCGATTCCGATTCCGATTCCGATTCCGATTCCGGCGTGGATTTGGATAACTTCTCCTTAACGTTCTTCAAGTTTTCAGCATCATCACTCTCATATTCCGCTTTCTCTTCGTCGCTTTCCACGTCATCATCCGATTCCGAATCCACATCACGGAGCTAAACTAGAGCTTTGGTGTTGCCTGACGGGAAGACGACTTTTAACCAGGTGGGTCGTGTGACGGTGGAGTTCCGTCCGTTCATCGGATGGATTCTGCTAATAGAAATTCAGTTGGGACGGTGACCGGTGGTGGTTGCCGGAGATGGTAGCAGTGGAGGACAAAGGTCCGAGAAGAAGAATTAGAAATGGGTTTGGGTTTGGTGGGTCCCACTTTTTATATTTTTTATTTACTTTTTGATTATTTAACACAGAGTGTTTTGGTCAATTTTTAAAAATTTGACAGAAAAATTAAATGACATCCATTGTAAGTACCTATTATGTTATAAATTAACATACCACAGAGAGAAAACATGTAGTTTATTATACTTGGGGAGCATATCCAAAACAATGATCAACCACATGACCTTTCATGAAATTTACTCTAATATTTATAAAACCACTTTAATTTTTCTATTACAAAAAATAGTTAATTAATTTAAACCTTTTAAAAACAAAGATATTTAAGATAGGAGTAATCTACGGCTTTAATTCCTGAGGTTTGGTCTAAAGATCAAGTCCATTGGTTTAATTTTATTTTTTTTTAGTAATTGAGGTTTCATTTTTGTTTTAATTAAAATCAAATGAATAACACCGTTTAATTTTATCTTAAGTTTTTTTTATGAAAAAATAAAAATACCCTCTAATTAAAAATATCACATCCATTATTTTCCTCTCCATTAAAAACCTAAAATGCCCACCCAACCACCTCCACCTTCACCTTCACCTCCACCTCCATTACCACCCCTAGACACTAAAATCCGGCACCGCGTTTTTCCCGCTACACACCACCACCCTCCACCACCACCGTCAATTAGATCTGACATCCCACCACTACCCTCCACCACCGCGTTTTTCCCGCCTAACCCCTTCCTTCATCAGCTCATCCTCCCCCTGACCCCTTCCTTCATCATTTTCGTGAAAGAGAGAATTTGGTAGACAAGCCTCCAAGTTCTAGTATGATTGACGACCAAGGTTAATCTAGCTTCGATTAACGCAAGCTAGGGTTCAACCGTCACCGTTCTTCACCCAACCATCACCTGAATAGGGTTCTAGGGTGGGCTAGCTTCGTTTTGGGTGGATTCTTTTTCCGATTTAGGACTTGGATTCATGGTGGTGCGATGGTTCTGGTCAGTAGATGTGGCCACGCACCTACACCGCATTTTTCTGGTCAGGAGATGTGGTGGTGTGGTGATGCGCCAAATCGGAGATATTCAGGTGGAGGCGATGGTTTCAAATCTAAAACCGTAGTTGAAGAAATACGCAGGTGGAGGTGCAGGTAATGGAGGTGGAGATGAATGTGATGGAGGTTATTGTATATTTTAGGATTTTATGAAGATGAATGATAGTGGTGGTGGGCCATAACGGCATTCATGTCTTTTCACATAAAACTTAACCGAAAATTTTGACGGTGTTAGCAATCTGACTTTAATTGAAACAAAAATAAAACTAAAATGACTAAAAAAGTAAAATTACAACCAATGAATTAAAAGCAATAATTAAACCAAACCAAAACGAGTAAAACCCTGGTTTACTCTTAAAGATAGTTTTTAATTATATGGAATTTGAAAAAGAAAAGTGAAAGTCACGATTTGAAATCATAATTTTCTGGCATGTATGATGCTGAATTTTGAGAGTTATTTATTTAGTGGAAAAGTTCATTAAAGTTGTGCAGGTCCACACATGACACATGTGGTTGAATAAAAAATATCCTACGCATTTATTTTCTTGCCCGTGGTCGTTATTTTCGTTAGGCATTGCTTTCCTATGTATAATAGATTTAAAAAAATATTATTAAAATTGAAATAAACTATTTTTTAGCTTTAAATCGTATTTTAATTAATAATAACAGCTTTTTATGATTTTTCAATTCCCTAAATCACACAAAAAAAATCTTTTTATTCGATTTGACTATTAGGAGATCATAAGTAATTTTCATTATGAAGAGCTAAAAAGATTAACTCGGTCACAATCTTCTGGTTAAGATTAATTTGGTGACAGTCTCCTAAATGTATTTTGACCTTTTGGTTTAAATATAGCTCCTTCAGTTTGTTGAATAACAAACATGTATAGAGAAAAGACGGAGTGTCTATATTACACAAATGAAGATTAGATTACAAATGAAGAAGAAAACAACATTAAATAGAATGATAATTGGGCTTGAGCTAAAGTCCATAACAGGGCCTATAACAACTTATTATGCTAACATCCCCCCTCAAACTCACAATGCAATAGAAATAAACATTGAGAGTTTGTCACACAAAAATCGAAACCGAGATGCCGATTGAGCCTTGGTGAAAATATCTGCAATCTGCAACGCTGATGGAACAAAAGGAAGTGAGATGGTCCCGAGCTAAAGATGATGACAAGTAAAATGACAATCTATCTCAATATGTTTTGTTCAATCATGAAAGACATAGTTCTTGGCGATCTGCATAGCACTTTGATTATCACAATGTAATGGGGTAGGTGAGGAAACAGTAACCCCCATATTTGCTAGAAGCCATTGTAACCAAACAATTTCACATGTAGTCACAGTCATAGCACGATATTCAGCCTCAGTGGAGGACCTAGAGACAACGTCTTGTTTCTTGCTTTTTCATGAGATTAAGGAATCACCAAGGAAAATACAGAACTCTGTAGTGGATTTACGATCATTGGGATCACTATCGCAATCAGCATCACTATAGGCACGCAATTCCAGAGAAGACGTAGAAGGGAATAAAAGACTTTGAAACTGAGTGTCACGAAGATACCTCAAAATACGAAGAACAGCTCCCCAGTAAACAGAAGTAGGAGCGGTAACAAACTGGCTAACCACATGAACAACATGAGCGATATGAGGGCGAGTAACTGTAAGATAAACCAAACTACCTTCAATGGTACGATATAGACTCGGATCAGATAGAGGAACACAATCACTTGGAGAGTAACGTGCATTGGTTTCGAGGGGAGTGTCTGCAATTATGTTATCAGAAAGTCTTGCACGTTGAAACAGATCAGAAATATACTTCGTCTGAGAGAGAAGATATCCCTTTTTAGATTGAGCTAACTCAATCCCCAAAAAATACCGTAATAACCCCAAATCTTTCATAGCAAAACGACGGGCCAAGTCACGCTTCAAGGATTAAATGCCATCATAATCATCGCCTGTAATAATCATGTCATCCACATATAAAGACAAGAGAATGCATCCAACATTCGTACATCGAACAAATAATGCCGAATCATGATTGCTAGGAAGAAAGTCAAGGGAAGTAATGACTGTAAAGAATTTTTCAAACCAGGTACGAGGGGCCTGTTTGAGTCCATATAGAGCTTTTCGAAGCCGACAGACTTCACCAGGCTGATGATCTATTCACAGGGGTGGAGTCATGTAAACCTCCTCATGAAGATCACCATTCATAAAAGAATTTTTGACATCCATTTGACATATCTTCCATTGTCGAACGGATGCAAAAGCAATTAAAGTACGAATTGTTGTCATTTTTGCCACAGGGGCAAAGGTCTCCTCATAATCCATACCATACATTTGCGGATATCCTTTTGCCACAAGTCTGGCCTTGTACCGTTCAACAGAGCCATCAGACTTTGTCTTAATCTTATACACCTAATGACAACCAACCTTATGTTTACCTGGTGGTAGAGGAACCAAATCCCAGGTGTGAGTCTAATGAAGAGCAGTGAGCTCTTCAGCCATAGCATTTTTCCATAGAGGATCAGAGACAACCTCTCTATATGATTCTGGTTCAGACAGATGATGAATGCCCGCGATAAATGAACTAAACGAAGCAGAATATGCAGAGTATGCAAAATCTGGTAGTTGAGTAGACTTACATGCACGAGTAGACTTTCTCGGCGGTGGAGGAGAATCAACATTGGTGCCAGATGACGTGGAAGGTTCATGAACTGACACATCATGTGCAAAAGAAGTATCTAGAGCATGCATATTAGGATCAACAGATGAATCGGGAATATCAGAGGTTGGGACATCAATGTTATTAGCAAAAGGATCGATATTCTGAAGATCTGACTTTGTTACATCATGAGATTTAGCTGGAATCGAATAGAATGGAATATGTTCAAGAAAAGTAACATGTCTTGATACATATAGCCTCTGACTTACAGAATCAAAACAACGGTATCCTTTTTGTCCCGTGCCATATCTCTTGGGACCACTGGCATAGCCTAAGAAAACAAATAAGGCTGACTTATTGGTTAATTTCTCTCATTCAACATGAGGACGGAGAGCAAAGCAAGTACATCCAAAAACCAATAATTTACCATAATCTGGGCGTTCACCGAAAAGACTTTCAAATGGAGACATCACATCATTGTAAGAAGTAGGGATCTTATTAATCACATGTTGGGCGGTCAGAAGTGCTTCTCCCCAAAAGACACTAGGTACTTCAGCAGATAAAAGGAATGAACGAGCGGTTTCCATAAGATGACGATGTTTCCTTTCAGCAACACCATTCTGTTGAGGGGTATCAGTACAAGACGATTGGTGTATGGTTCCATCTGATGCAAGCAACTGAGTAAAATCATTAGAGGTGTATTCTCCCCCTAAGTCACAATTGAAGCACTTTATCACAGCCGAATGTTGCGTTTGAACATAAGCCCTAAATGTTTTATAAATGTCAAGGAACTCAGATCTACGTTTCATAAGGTACACTCAGGTATAACGAGTGTAATCATCGATAAAGGAAACATAATAACGTGAACCACCCTTAGTGGATACTGGTGATGGTCCCCACACATCAGAATAAATAATATCAAATGGTCCAACAGAATGAGAAATACTTTTATCAAAAGGTAAAACAGAAAATTTGGCAACTTTACAGCCACAACAATCAGAAATATAATAGGTTTGCAACTGACCCAAAACACCTGTGGAAACCAAAACTTTTAAACCAGAGGCGGACACATGCCCCAAACGAGAATGTCAAATATAAAATTCAGACGACAAAGGACTTAAACAAAAAGAAGATAAATCAACACTGGAGGCAGCAACACCAAGAGCAAGCACTATGAGTTCTTCTAAGACATATAAATCTTCCACCTTACGGCCGATCCCAATCACCCTCTAAGTGTGTTGATCCTGCACAACACAAACAATGTCACAAAAGAAAACCCAAATTCCAGACTTACACAACTGACTGACTGAAGCAAGATTTAAGGCAAGCTTCGGAATATAATAGACATCATTGAGAGACACATGAGGGGTAGACACAGATGCAACACCCTCTACCAACATGGATGTAGCACTAGCAGGCATGACAGAGACAGGAGATATAGAAAGAAAATAAAACTGATAGGGAGACATATGATGTGAGGCACTAGAATCCAAAATCCATAAAGATGACGAAATACCTAAGGTACCAGATGAAGACAATCCCGCAGCAGACATAGCGGTAGGGTTGGCAGCAAGAAACTGTCTGAACTGTTCAATTACTTGCGGATCCAGAGCAGATGGTGGTTTGTTCATTTCTACAGATGGTGGTGTAGCAGCAGCAACAAACTGAGGTGGTTTAAATGTCCATGAAGATGGACCAGATGAACCAGCAGAAGTGGACGTGCGAGCCAGAAATTATCCTCCTGATCTGTTCTGTTGTGGGGGCTTCTGCAAGTTAGAATTCTTTCTGCTAAGTAACAACGGACATTGAGACTTCCAATGATTTTTCCCTTTGCAAAAAACACATTCATTAAAAGCAACTTTAGCACCTTGTCTGGACTGATTAGGGAGAACGACAAACACAGCTGGAGTAGTTACTTTAAGAGCTTTATCAACCTGCGATTTTAACCGAGTTTCCTCTGCAATCAACTCGTGAACAACTGAATCAACTGTTGGAAGAGGGGAACGATAAAAAATCGTTCCCGCAGTCCTTCAAAGTCTGAACGTAATGCCATCAAGAATTGTACCAAACGTTGTTCTTCCCTTCTATCAATATAAGGTTTAAACACCTTTAGTGCTGCAGATTCCGTAAGTGCCAATTGATCCGATAATTCCGACAAATGCTCATCTCATTATTTTGAAGAGTACGGATATCAAACTCCAACTGGTACTGCTTGACAAAGTTAGACTGAGTATACATATTTTCTAAATGATCCCAAACCTGCTTAGCTGTATTATATTTAGCCAGCTGTATCATATTTAGCCAACTGAATACCAATGGATTGACCTACAGAGTTGTTGATCCAAGTTATAACTTTAGAGTTATCCGTTTCCCATGTATCAAGAGCTAATGCATATTCAACAGGCTTAGAGTTATCAGCAGGTTTTCCCTTAGTACCTGTGACATAACTGCACGTATTTTTCCCTCGAAGAAAGTTTTTCATTACGTAACTCCAGTAGGTGTAGTTTTTACCATCCAGATGAGTGCTAATAGACTGAAGAGAGTTATCTTTCCCAACCATATTATCAAAACCGAACAACAATCGAATAACCGCAAACTTGGTAACCAACCGCAAACTTCGTGACCAACCATAAACTTCGTAAACAACTGCAAACTTCGTGAACCAACCGCAAACTTCGTAAAACGGGACAGAAACGAGGTCCAAACCTGTCAATCTGTCTAGAAGCTCTTCCAAATACACAAATCAGTTCAAATAAAACGAAATCCGTAACTGTGATACCTCAAGAGACAAAGAAATCCAATGCAAGCTTCACCGAATGAGTGCTAAGCCTCTACCCTTCAACAACGAACAACTAAACAACGAACGAATCAACAACGGAGCGGAAGCGACAACAAAAATCTTCAATCAAGCATGAATCGAGTAGGCTCTGATACCATGTTGAATAACAAACATGTACAGAGAAAAGACGAAGTCTCTATATTACACAAATAAAGATTAGCTTACAAATGAAGAACAAAGCATCATTAAATAGAAAGATAATTGGGCTTGGGCTAAAGCCCATAACATGGTCCATAACAACTTATTATGCTAACATAGTTTAGACACATAGAAGTATTACATAGTTACATACATTAATATTCGATTATAAAGTAATACATTTTATTCTATTTAATATAAGTATAGTGTAATTGGTTTTTTTCTAAACAACGATTTAAAGGTGTAATGTCATGTGGGATAAAATGACACGTATATATCCATTTACACATTGTGTTTAACACATTTACAAGCTGGGGATACATGTCTAGCCCATTTGCATGGTATTGATGTATTAGGGTTTGATTAAGCGTTACATGGTGTATTCATCCCATTTATACGATGCTTTTATGTGTCCTAGAAACATACGTCTATAAATATAAATGGACAAATACTCATCATCCATAAAAATTAATATATACATGTGTTGCCTCCTTGTGACTTTGTAGCGGAACCACGTCTCTCTATCTATATATATACATGTATATATATAGGAAACGTATGAAGCTTATACTAAAAAGCCAATTATACCTTAAAAGTGTAAGAAGTAATCAGAAAGTGTCACATATCCTAAGTGGGTAAGGGTAATTGTGTCAAAAAAATGAAAACACAATGTTGAAATAAAAACGTAGTTTATACACATTAGTTCACTTTTATTTTTCTATTATACCCCGTGTAATAAACATATGTATAACCTTCAAAAACTTTTCCATTCTTCTATTCAACCGTTCAAAGGGGAGAAAAGTCAGCCGTGTGCTCATGTTTCTTTTTTAAATCATTTTCAAGCTTCTTTTATAGTTCTATTCATTTCAATATTTCTTTTCAAAATTCCATATAGTGGTCTTTTAATTAGTCTAGCATAAGATAGTACTTTTTTATTTCATACATGATACTTATTGTCAGAAATGGTAATCTATCTCAAACAAATCCAAACCAAAGATTTATACTCAGAAAATACAATATCCAACTCAAATACAAAGATACAAATGAAACATCGATCAACCTAATAAAAATACTAGTTCACCAAGAACAATGAATCAAACAACCACTAGCTTAGTTTAGTGGCAAAAGTGTATGCCCAAGACTTTATTAAAAATTGTGAGGTCTTGGATTCAAGTCCCACTTGTGACAAAAAAGGGGATCCAAGTTGGGTCAGAGGGTTTTCTCACCTATGGTGGGTTTCTTCTTGTGGGGTGGAGATGATCGGGTGGGCCAGTGGCCCGTCAGTGATCCAAATTGCCGTTAAAAAAAAGAACAATGAATCAATACTAAAAATCACTCAAGAATCAACTAACAGACTCTCAAAAATACAAAGGAGTTTCATCGTTTAGGATGAAACCCTAACTGATGAGAGTAAACATCAACTAAAATCTGGAGCATCCATGAATCCCAAGACACGTGGGTTTTTAGAGACAAAACGGGTCCTTCATTATCCAGATCAAGTTTTGAATCCATCCAGCTAGCTTAGTTACAAACCCGTAACCTTTATCAGCAACAAGCCCATAATCCGCCTTAAAGTCCAATTTCAGTTTAGTCCACATTCTTGACTAGCTGTTAACTCCAACTCATTCAACGCCATGAAATAGAACAAATAAAACTCAACAATAGAGACAATAACTTTGTCAATTAAATTGAGAAATAACATATAAGCTAAATTTTCAACACTTGTGTTTTATATTCCGTCTACATAAAACACTATACGGTATACAATCATAAAATACTAGGTAACATTTGTAATATTCGTAAAATATACATTTACATAAAATCTAGATTTTTTTTCTTTTGATATATAGAATTATTGATTGTGTTATTTGTCATCTTCGATAAATAAAATACACATGAACGGTCTTGTTGTGTCTTCTAGCATGACCATGTTTTTTGGACAAAAGAATTTTAGATGATGATGTTTTTGGAATGAATTTCCGTACATCGTCTTAGTAGTCGGTAGATACCTGATCATACTTCTATTGGAAACACGTCTAAAATGTTTTTAAAATGGATAACAACATGATAAAGAAATCGGGCATAAAAACTCGAGATAAAGATGCAATGACAGTCTGAAGGATAAATTGTTTAAATCGTAAAAAATATATGTGTTGCTTTTGGTTTAACTGTTTGACGGATTAATCTCGTATCAAGATTTGGATATTGTTATAGAGAGACGTTTATTTTAAAACCAAGAATATGTTGAGAATCGCGATAACCGTATAATGCACTTGTACATAGTGCATTAAACGTGATACACAAGACGGTTACGTAGTCGGCTCATTTTCTATCTTCCACTACTTTAATTATCTTTGATGTATTATGTACAAGTGTATTATACGGTTCTCGCAGGTCTTAACATATGCACACCGACGGTTATATATGAGTAGGATTTGCAATACCATTTTCGGTCATATATTCCAAACTTATGGTGGAATTTGAATACAAATTTTATCCTCATGAATTGTGAGGCTCAATAAAAGTCTTATTTAAATTTAATTTCTTAAAAAAATAAAAACAAACCCGCTAGTATTCCACTTAGAAATTTAATCTCTTACCTGATCACACATATATGTTTCAGAGAGTTGCAGTTAAAAAAAAGTTTTATCTACATGAAATCTGGTTAATTTATATAATAATAGGTTAGAATCTCATGTATTACACGGGTTAAATAAATATAATGTTATATAATTAGTAAATAAAAAATTACGTTTTTAAAAACCCGTGTTTTACACGGGTTAAATAAAATATAATGTAATATTTTGACACATACACTCGTCAAAATATATCTACTTTAACGTGACAGTTATAAATTATATTAAGTTAAATAATAAAACATTTTTTTAACTTGGTTTTTTATGTAATTGATAAATGATAATCCATATTAAATTCATTTGTTAATGATATAATAACAATCCATAATTAAAATGAAATAACCATAATTAGATTGATATTAAATATTTAAAAATATATGTTCTTTTAATATAACATTAAATAGGAGAGAGATGTAAAAACAAAACTGAGATTGAACCACAAGCTGACAAGTGTCTATTTTTTTTTAATTATTTATTAGTATAGATAGATATAACATGAAATCTAGTTAATTTATATAATAAATAGTGGGAGATTTTTTTTTAACATAACGTAAGTTTTTAAAAAACGCTTCCATATACATATCTATACTTCTTTATAAAGGATATTGAAAGAGATTTTAAGACGCGGGGGATTTGGTATTTTAAGACGCCGGAGCCATTCGCCTGAGCCCCTTCATCGATTCACCTTCTTCTTCAGAGGTAACCCCTCCTGCAATCAATTCACCTTCTGTTCCCCTTCCGTAACCGTTGGTGGAGCAACCGACCGATGATGCAATAAACCCTTCCATAAAGATCGATTGGTGGTGTTGCGACGACGAGAGAGGCCCTAACTACCTGCGACGGTGTTCTGACCCCAACCGCGTTTCTGATGGCGGCGAGACAAGAGCGGTGGCGGCGGTTGTGGGGTAGCTGTAAACCCTAGGACGACATGATGTTCAAATCGGTGCCATGACCCGATTCCTGATCCACCACGCCTGGCGGTGCTAGAGAGAGTGAAACAAGAAGACGGACATGTTGGATTCAAGTTCAGGTGATTCCGTCTCTGTTGATACATAATTTTTATCTGATCATCGAACTTCATAATTCTGTTTTCTATTCGCATTACTCAAACTCATTATTTTCTAGGTGTTCTATTAACTATTGTTCACTGGATTTCATTCTAAATTGTATTTTTTTAACAATTTTGCAAGAGATTTCTTACAGCTTCATCCAACTTCAAAATCTATTTATTTTGTTTCAGTTTAGTTTGTAATTTGTGGGTTTACTTGTTTGATATAAAAGTGAGATGGAAGCTGTTGATGAAGATTTGTTATGATGAGGAGAAGGAACTTATGAATAAGAGAAGGTCTTTGAAATGAAATAGTTATTTGTTTAGTTTGTTTTAATTTTTTGCTTTATTTGTTTGTATTTTGAGATTCAATTGAGATGAAACATGTGGATGAAGATTGGATATCTTTGTTGGAACAAACCAATGCTGAGGAGAAGGAACTTAGGAATACGAGGAGGTTTGCATCATTGTTATTTTTATGCATGGTGTAATTATATATCTGTATCTAAAGAATTGTAATTGATTTTTTTGCGCTCTACAATTATTTCAGGTTAATAAGTTCAAATTTTGTTGAATTTTGAGAATGTGTTGACCTAACATCAACTTATGCTCAAGTGTTAATGAAATTAAGTAAAAAGTTATTTTCATTTAGGGATATTAATGAAATTGGGTGTACACTCATATCATCTTACTTGATAAATAACTTTTTTTTTTCAGGTTCTGCTATTAGAATACAGTTGATTAGGGGTGTAAACGAGCCGAGACGAGCCCGAGCTTGACTAGGCTCGAGCTCGGCTCGTTTAATTTACTGTGAGCTCGAGCTCGGCTCGATTCGAGCTCTAATTTTGAAGCTCGGGCTCGGCTCGTTGGTAGTTTTATAAGCTCGAGCTCGGCTCGTTTATTATATATTAATTAATTTATATATATATATATATATTTATAATTATTTTTATATAAATTTTATTATAGTTTTTATATATAACATAATACATATTATTTAATTATATTTATCTTAATTTTATATATACTAATTATTATTATTATTTTATAAATATATATTAAAAACATTATATAAATAAAAGGCTCGTTAAGGCTCGCGAGCCGGCTCGAGCTTGATAAGTGAGGCTCGAGCTCGGGCTCGTTTATTAAACAAGCTTATTCTTAGGCTCGAGCTCGGGCTCGAGCTCGTTTAAGCTCGGCTCGTTTCGAGTTTTTAGCGAGCCGATCTCGAGTAGCTCGCGAGCGGCTTGGCTCGTTTACACCCCTACCGTTTATTCATACTTTTGAGATGACGTGTCATGTATGTTACATCAAATATCTTCTATCTTCTTTATCTTGCAATCTAATTTTATTTGACACTCGCACATGGTTGTGATTAAGTGGTTGTAAGCATGTTAAACGGGTCGTAAACGGGTAGGTGGGTTGTAAAAAATAGTTTAAATGAGTCAAAAATGAATTGATGGTAAACGGGTTGGTGGGTTGTAAAGTGAATTGAACTAAAAATCTTAAAAGTCAGGAAAAATGATGCAGTTTGCTGAGATAACTGCACCTGAGATAACTGTTAAAACTTAAGACTGTACCATCATTGTGGTTACTCCAATTTACTTTATAACACTGGAGTCCATTTACATCTGATCCCTTTGATTAATTTGAAAGTGTGAATTATTCAAAAATTTAATGTTCACATAATGTTATTTTTTGTTATCAGTCGCCAGCAGCTGCAGCAGCTTCTGTAACTGCAGCATATGCCCTAGCCAAATCTGAAAGTTTAGACTTTACAAATATTGATTCAAAACCTGAAGTGGGTCTATGAGTTAAAAGTAATATGATCAAAGAAGAGAAAAAAGCATTGGAATCATCCATTAAAGAAGTTAGATCAGAGAACTCTGTGCTGATGGAAAAGATTGAAGAACTTAAGGGTACTCGTGTCGACTTATCCAAGGTAATGGGTCAAAATGGGTTCGGGTCAAAGCGAGTCATTTTTAGTATGAACTTGGTTCGGTTGGGTTGATCTAAAAAAGCTTTTTTGTTTGTCTTAAATGTTCTAAAAAATAACTAATGTACTAAATATTATTACAACAACAATCTATAACTTTGCTTTACTTCATGTAGAATTTTTACCCCACATTGCAATAATTTGCTTCTTTTTAGAAACTTCTGAACTAAATTGCTTATTTATCCAACTCTCTTTTAACTTGATTTGGGTCAATCGGAATGTCTTGATATAAAAAAAGATTCAACATTCAGCCAAACATTATGAAGTGCTAGTTGATATAAAATGCGCCACTATTGCCTTTTCAGGATGTAACATCTAAATTCATATCCGGGCATTATGCGTTATATCTGCACTTGGTATTATTTTACATGTGACTCTGGAGGTATGCAAACTGATTTTATAATTGTAGGGAAGATTTGATTGTCCGGATCTTTCACACCTGGGGAGGTTAGAGGAATACCATCAAGAGAAGGTGGCATGAACATAACTTTATCTAGCCCAGATGATCGTGTGGTCGGTAGTCTGCTTGGAGGACTACTGTTCAGGCACCCTTCCTCTTTTGTAATGGTTTGCTTTTACAGGTCAAACATGGAGAATGGAAACAATTTGATCATCGCTTTGAGCCGTCGAAATAGACAGGCATGTTATAGGTGAAAGTGGGTTTGGGTGATAACACACAGTTAATAGTATAGTCTGTTGACTATGATTATAAAAAATCATTCCATAGTTAATATTTTTTAAATCTGTTTTTTGTTTCATTATTTAAAGTAACAAATTACTCGAGTCATTAGACACACACATCAAGTTTAAGCTCATAAATAAAGTTCTTTTATTTAATTTTTGGTAAATGAATAATTTTTATGATACCATTATTATTAGCATCCATTAATTTAAGTTCCCTTTTTGATTTAACCTAAATTTAGCTTTGTATTAAAGAAATGAAGCATTTTTCTTTGCTTAATTCCAATTGGTTAAATGTGCATAGATCACGATTTAGGCTTGCATTTCTAAGCATATGCAAGTATGTTTGGAAGAGAGATTCTCGCTTTCTTTTTTGGTTAGTTAATTTGCAATGGCTATACTGCTGTATTGACGCCTTTTCAAGGATGGTATCGCGATCCACGGGCATTAGTTATTTTGGTGAATACTGGAAATTCAGAGGATCTTGACCAAGATTGACTTCATGTTTGAGCGTACCATACTTACGTGTAATCTTAAACTTGGGGAAAGGGGGAAAATTTCAGCTTTGCTACGAACTTTGTTTGGAAGTTCGGTCATTTATACCCGGAAGTAGTTTGTTTTTATTTAGAATTTCGGTCGTTTGTATCTGGAAATAGTTTATTTGTAATTGAAAGTACGGTCGTTTGTATCTCAAAGTAGTTTGTGTTTTGGATGTTAGAACAAACTTTTGTTGCATGTTTAATGTTTATATGTAAGGCTACAGATTAGTATTTAGTTTAATGTACAGGTTCACACGAGTCTTTAGACCTTTTGATCTCTTTTGTTTTGTATTTTTTTGTATTTGACCCCTTAGTCAAGAGTTGTATTTTTATGTTGTTTTAATTGAAAAGCCCTATAAAATATGTAGTGTTCGATGCATAATAGTGAAATGTTTATAAATTAATGTTGTCTTGGTTGTATTATTATTGTATTTTGTACAAGGTTAATTAGATTGAAGAATTTATTTGCAAGAAAACTTCCTAACATGCCTAAGGAATACATCGCGGGATACCTCTTACGTGTGATGATAATTCATGTAATTATTTTATAAGCAAGTTGCATTTGTCTTTGCAAATGAGATGTAGTTAATTAAAAACACTCGTTTAATTACGCAACTATTTTACACAAAATTAATTTGTTGGGACCGCACATCGTGCGGGTTTATGAACAAATATGTTTGAACTAATTAAGGATATAATAAATTTGCACAAGTTGGAAAATAATTGAGTCTAATAATACATTCTATTTGTTAGTGTTTTATTTGTATCAACTTAAAAACTTTAATGCAAAAAATGAAGTCAAGGAAAAGTAATCGTCAAAGTAATAGCTAGTTTTATATTCATTTTAGTCCAGATTACCAAAATTAATACCAAATGAACTTATAGCACATGTTCATTAAAAATACCTTTTCATAATCAAATGATCATGCACCAATACATAATCTTCATAATCAAACTCCTTGACAAAATCACCATCCAAGAACAGTAATATAATAACGGGTCTCGTACCCTATAATTTAATTTAACTGTAATTTTTTATCATCTGCAACAATTTATTCACGACTCATAACCAAAATCTCCATACAAGTAAAATAAAACCAACAAATGTAGCGCATACAACTTAACCTGTTGCTCTAAACGCAACAGTGACTTCTTTTTCAACCATAATGCTCGTTTCCAAAATAAACAGTATTTTTTGGATGTTCCTACTTGACCTCCGTTGTCAGCTAAAAAAGAAAAGAAAAAAAAGAAACTTGTGTTATAATCATGGAAACCACAAATATATATTTTTTTATTTATATATTTTTATAAAAGGCCTAACTTGTCTTATCCATTTATACTATTAACTCACTTATAAATTAAAAAAATACCACTACTTGTATTATCCATTTATCTTATTAGTCCACTTAGAAATTAAAAAAGGCCAATAGATTTTTAAATTTATTAAAAAATAACAAAATAATCGTTATGTATGGTTTGTTAATCGTTATTTGTTTGTTATAATTTTCTATTATGTCATTATGAGCTTATATTATGTGGCCCGCTTTTTTTTACATGTCCCGGGCCCAAAACGTTTTGAGGATTCTCAAGACTAGCCCTGGTATACGTGTCACCAACTACCACATACCAAATACATAAGTTTAGTATTGTGTCAAAATTAGGGGGAAAAAGGTGCAAAGAAAACTTTAGTCAATTTGCATATAGACGATAAATAAGTTGCAATGATAATTTGATGTTTGACGATTGAAGTGAGCAAGATTGAAAACTTTCTGTGCAAAATCAAGAGTTCATGTAGAACCTAAGCATCAATTTCGTAAACACAAATGTCATCAGCAAATAAAACCTAAGAGGTTAATTAAGAAATAATTTTTTAGAAAACTTGATCAACTATGAAAAAGAAAACAACATAACAAAATTTGGAATTCAATTAGAGTAAATAGCAACAGATCTTAGTAATAAAAAAATTAGGTTTTTAAAAACCCGTGTATTACACATGTTAAATAAAATATAATGTAATCTCTTAACACATGCACTCGTCAAAATATGTATAATTTAACGTGACAGTTATAAATTATATTAAACTAATTTTTAAAATATTTTTTTAACTTGGTATTAATTTTTTTTATGTAGATTGCTAAATGTTAATCCATATTAAATTCATTTGATTAATGATATAATATCAATCCATAATTAAATAAAAAATTATCCATAATTAGATTGATATTAAATATTTAAAAATATTTTTTTATATATGAGAGAGAGGCGGGAAAATAATGCTAAAAATGTACCAGAAGGTGACACGTGTCTCATAGTTTACTTGTTTATTAGGTAGTATGGGTTAGGTTATAGTAAAAAGAGTTTTAAAAATAAAAAGGGTAAGAAAAATTTTGGGCTTGACATGTGTCCTTTTATTGTTTTTAAAAGGAGGGCATAATGGTCATTGTGTATTATACAATGAACTTGTATTACACAATGACCTGACTAATTACACAATGAACTTGTATTACACAATGACCTGGCTAATTACACAATGAACTTGTATTACACAATGACCAGACATGGTATTACACAATGACCTGACTAATTATACAATGAACTTGTATTACACAATGATCTAACTAATTACACAATGACCAGATATTACACAATGACCAGACGTGGTATTACAAAACGCACTTGCATTACACAATGACTTAAATAATTACACAATGAGCTACAAAACGTTAAACACAATGATAAATACATATAACACATTGAACTTGTATTACACAATGAACTTGTATTACACAATAAACTTGTATTACACAATGAACTTGTATTACACAACGAAATTGTATTACACAATGAAATTGTGTTACACAATAAAATTGTATTACACATTGACCTGACTAATTACACAATAAGCTGGAAAACGTAAAAAAAAATCGTTTTTGTTTATAACGACACTATACTCGTTTTAAAGATAAAAAAATGCTCGTTTTTATGGTGTAATTTTTTTGAAAAAATAATGTCGTATGTAAAAGTTATGAACGTTTTAAAATGAGGGGAGGAACTTGATAAAAAGTCAACAAAAGTGGTCAAGACTAAAATATCATTCCAACAACTTTTTCTCATACAATTTAATCTTAACCATAAAATCTTTTCTACAGTTTGATCTAATGACCCTAAATCCTTCTCACTCTTCTTAGAATTAAAATCTTTTTTACCTGAATCTAATCCTAGGTAATATATATATAGACTAGCTTTAACCCTGTGTGTTACACAGGGTGAAACTTTAATATTATATTGATATATATTTAACACATTTTCTTATACAAATTTAATATTGTATTGTTAATTTTTTCATTTTGTTAAATGTTAATATTATATGGATGAAAAAAAATCAAAATATAAAAAAAAACATGAAAATATATTTTTTAAGTGGTGTACTTTTTAGTTTTTACAATACATTAAATTATATGTCAAATGAAACCTTACAATAATGATTTACAAGTTTGAAAATATTTTATTGTATACAACATTTGACGTGATAGTGGTAACTTTTCCACGTGTACCAAAGATTAATAGTTTGAGTACATCTCTACTTTTAACTCTTTATAATGCAACATACAACTGATCATATAACACTGTAACTTTTAAATACAAACCAACCTTTAAAAGCGATTGTTCTAAGCTTTTATTCATGGTCATTGCAAAACATACAACAATTGTATATTTTTCTTCTTTGAAATTTAAATGAAATTCTTTTGTATGAATGTGTTAACCAAATTTTAGAGATAAAATTGTGATAATCAATGTTGCTTCAAGATATAATCTCCGCTTCTATAACGCAATTATCTAGTGATTTGACCTGACGCCTTGTTCCATTACATAAACATTTTTTATCCGTATTTATTAGTAGCACTTGTACACGGAAAATTTCGCTAAACTGTTAATACTAAATTTCCCATTTAAAAAAAATAAAAAGATACATATAAAATTTAAATTTGAATAATATGTCGTCTTTTAAATTCAAATTTTGAAACTTCAAAATTTAAAAATCTCACTCCTTAATATATTGACATAATTTAAATTTAAAAATTCAAAAAAAAAAAACTAATAAATTAGAGTTGAAGCCAAACATATTTTTTTTAAATAAAAATGTCGTTCTTAAAATATAATCAAAGTTTAAAATATAACACACTTTATAAAAATAAATATTTACAAGTTTCTTAATTTTAGTTAAAAACTAACTATTAAAGTTTACAAAGCAAATGAAAAAAATTATTTATAAATATCAAAGTTAATTAAAAAACTACTAATTAAATATTAATAAACTTTATTGTAACACATATTTATTTAAAATAAAAAGTAGTATTTTTAAATTTATATGTAAAATTTAAAAAATCTTGTTTTTTAATAATAAATTTTAAAAACTTGTTTTTTAATAACAAAACTTTAAAAACACATTTTTTATAAATCTTCTACTTTTTATTCTTGATTTTTTTTTAAATTTTAATTTTTGATGATAATTAAAATAAATGTGAGTCAATGGTAATAATAATGATTTGATTTGGTAAAATGGGGTTATTTATGTGATTTTCTAAAAAAAAGGGATTAAATATTAAAAGATTAAATGGAGGATGTAATATGATTTTTGGGGGAAAAGTTTTGTGAGATTGAATGTGATGATGACAAGTCTCAAAATATTTAGTTTTTTATTAAAAGAGGGATTATTAGAGCTAATTAATTTAAATCAAAATAGTTACGTAAATAAAAGTAAAGAATTAAAAAATAAAGAATTTAAATGTTGTGGGTTTGCAGAACTAGTGGTGCACAAATCGGTTTTTTAACCCAAACCGGTTCAACCCGACCCGAACCGGTTTGGTCAACGAAAAGTCAAAACCGGTTTGGGCCCAAACCGGTTCGGGTTAAACCGGTTTTGGTAATGGAAATATGTAAACCGGTCAAACCGGTTCGGGTAGGTTTTAAACCGGTTTGTCCTTTAAACCGGTTTAAACCGGTTTTTATAAAAAAAAAAAACCAAATAAATTTTATATTTTTAATATAAAATCCATAATAAAATATAACAAAATTAAAACATAAAGTTCAACGTTTATTAATATTTGGAAAGTTCGAAAATTAAAAAACATGACAAGATAAAATTGTAAAAAATTACAAAAAATATAACAAATATAAAACATTAAGTTCAACGTTTTATTTTTTGGAAAGTTGATTGATTATTCTTGTGCGTTGTCTTCGGAACTAGAGCTTCGTAGCCTTGCATCTTCGGCTAGTTCTTCATCCGTGACGGGTTCGGATATTCCAAGATCAACCTCGTTGTTGTGTATGACTTCTTCGGCTTGAATTTCATCTTCGAGAGAAGTTTGGTCTTGTATCCTATCCATCGCATCCAAATGGTCCTTCAAGCAAATGCACATTTCCATCGCTAGGGGTGTGAGTCTAGTCCTTCGTATCGATAATACCCTGCCACTAAAAGAAAACGCAGATTCCGAAGCTACCGTGGAAGCTTGGACGGTTAGTACATCACGGGCCATGGCGGAAAGAATCGGAAACGAAGCTTCGTTTGTTTTCCACCATGCCAAAATATCAAACTCCTCAAAAACGGTAGGAGGCATAAACGCTAAAAAGTTTGTGCCAATATACCTTCCGAGTTCGCTACTCGGGGTGGGACCTCGAGCCCGTTTACTAAATTCATTTAACATTTCGTTATATAAATTCAAATTAACATCTCTCGAGGTACCACTTGATGATGTACCCATTGTATCATGTGGAGTCGGAGTTGTACCATATTTATGTAAATAAACATCAAATAAATCTTGTAAACATTTGTTAAAATATGTTTTTGTGCCTTGTGCAAAATGGATATCTTCACTATCCAAATTCAAAGCGTAAGTAATTCTATCAATCAAGGTTTCAACCCCGTAAACATTTATGGTAGGGTTTAACGCGGCGGCGCAAGTTATAACGGGAGGCATTTCTTTAAAATATTTCACTAATTTTTCTTTCATCGGTTCTATCATTTTTGTAAAAAGATCGCTTTTATTTTCAAGCTCAGACAACTTGTTAGCCATTAAATATATTTGTTTTAGTGTTAATGGACTTGTGGGATAATAAACACCGGATAAAAAAGTGGTGGCGGTTTTAAAAACTTCAAGCAATTCGGTTACGTCTTTTAAAATATCCCAATTTGGAGACGGAAACTTTTGAATTTTACGACGAGGTTTTGAGGCAAGCATATCACGAAATAGTTCTAAAGTTTCTCTTTGTCGTAAAGCGCTATAAAACATAATATAAGTCGAGTTCCATCTTGTCTCGACGTCCCAATTCGGGCTTAAGCAAAGATTATTCGTATCACGACAAAATTTAATATAATCATGGTATCTTTTTCTGTTACTAAAAATATCTTTAAGCATTTGTCGAAAAGTATATGTTAGGTTTGAAACCTCTTCAATTGCAAGCCCGGCTTGCACCGCCAAGTTAATGATGTGTGCGACACATCGACTATGGAAAAAAACGCCGTTGAAAACGGGTTTATATTTAATTTTTAGTTTTTGAACCGCATTTGTATTATTAAATGCATTATTAAAAGACATTGAAAAAAGTTTATTTTGTAATTTAAATTCGTTAATAACACCATCCAATATATAAAATAAATTTTCGCCGGTGTGTGGATATTCAAACAAGTCAAAAGCGATTGTACGCTTCATCATTTGCCACGTATTGGGATCAACCTAATGCGCGGTAACGCAAAGGTACGAATCGGGTATACCATGTGGAGCCGACCAAACATCGGTGGTTAAGTTTACACCGGTTTGCAAATTTTCAAAACCCAAAATTAATTATTTTTTTGCTTTTTTCCACATTTTTATACAATCTCGTCTAAGGGTTGTGCGACTTACTTGGTGATAACGTGGTTGGAGTGTCTCTTGAATCATCCTTGTCAAGCGCGGATTGTCAAAGTGGTTGAACGGCAATCCTTCTTGAATCACTAACCTCGCCATTCGATCTCGAACAATATTTGGATCAAAGTTCCAAATTCCTCCTTCGCTTGTCATCGAGGCTTGACCTTCACTTGGAATTCCCTTCAATGACGGGCAAGATTTTTCCATATGCATTTTCAAACTAGTGTTTGAATCTTTCCCCAAAAACGCACCACACATCTTGCACCGAGCACGTTCCTTCCCGTTTGACAACAAACATAGATCGTAATTGCACCAAATTGCCGGATTTCTCGTTGTTGCTCGAATTTCCACAACGGTAACTTCGTTTGAGGAACCACCAACACCAAAACTTGCCATGCTTTTTTTTTTGAGTTTAGAGAGAGTTTAGAGAGCGTTTTTGAGCGGTTAAAGAGCGGTTTTAGATATTAGAGAGTGTAAAGAGATGTGTGATCAACCCTAAACACCCCCCACCTATTTATAGTGTTTTAAGGGTGCAAAAAACTCCAAAAAAAACGGCCAAAATCGACCCTAACGGCCATATAGCCGTTGGCCAACGGCTAGTTTTTTGCCCAGCTCGAAAACCGGTTTATCAAACCGGTTTGGTTGAACCGGTCCCTAAACCGATCGCCTCCTGAAATCTCCAAACCGGTTTCAAACCGGCGGTTTTTGGGCAACCCGAACCGGTTTGGCCCAAACCGGTTTAAGCCAAACCGGTTTTCCGGTTTGGACCGGGTTAAAAAAAACCGGTTTTTTTGTGCACCACTATGCAGAACCATTACCTTTAATTATTTTGGTGAAGGTATAAATGGGCTCAAACAAGTTGAATTAAATGGAGCTTGGTAGGCCCACAAAGAGAATCAGTAAGAAGCCCAGATAAATGGATCTTGGACGGCTTCTGCCTGCGTTTAAGCCGTAGATAGAAAGTAGGAAAACAAGCACAAGGCTTGGCGCGTGTGGACCGACTCAGAAAGCTGCTGTTGAAAAAAAAAACGAGGAAAAAAGATTTAATTAGTTTGGTTCAAATACTTGATTAATCATCGATCATGTTTAATTATCTCATCATTATGGCCAATTAATTAGTTTCCTGCGGTCATCAGACTTCTTGTTGGTGGTAGGGGTAAGCAAAAAACCGAATTAATCGAAACCAAAATAATAAAAAAAACCGACGGTTTTGGTTTTATATTTTTTGACAACCAAAAATAATTGTTTGGTTTCGGTTTTGTATTTTTTGAAAACCGAAAAAAACGAACCGAATATATATATATACTTTAATTATATATTGTGTGCATTCACGTTTCATAATATATATTATATTGTGTTGTGTGCTTATATGTTTAAATATATATATGTGTGTGTGTGTGTTACACGTATTTTCATTAGTAGTAGGTTATTATTTATATTTATTGAATTTAGAAATTATTAAGTTTATTTTTTACGTTGAGTATTTTTTTTTTAAGAAAACTAATAATTTTTGTATTATTTATATTTATTGAATTTAGAAATTATAAAGTTTATTTTTTACGTTGAGTATTTTTTTTTTAAGAAAACTAATAATTTTTGTAGACCAAAATGATAATCATTACTTAATAAAAAAAAATTATGCCCAAAATTTCAAACCCATGTTCAATATTTTGTGTCATTTTTCTTTAACCCCAAAAAATTCAAGCCCAACTGGTTTTAAAACCGAACCCGTTGTAAAAACCGAAAATCCGAAACTGAATGGTTTTAAAAACCGAACTTTCGATTTTGGTTTGGTTTTACCTCAAAACCGACCCAAACCGACTCTTGCACACCCCTATCTGGTGGTCAGGAGGTTTTCCCAGTGAAGGGTATCCTCATGTGGAGGTCATGGGTTCGAGTCCCAACGAGAGAATTTTGTCAGTACCCTCCACATGTTTAAGTGTTAGCCGTTCAAAAATTATATATTATTTTTTCGCGGTCACAATGGAGACTCTTGTTTGACTATTTCTATTATCATAACTTGATTTCATATGGTTCATGTTGCTACAAAACTTATCACCTAGAGGCTCAAGCTTCAAAGCAGTGCTGGACGGATAAGCTAAGCTGATCTTCTGGACTTGGGCTTGGAAAACGGACAAGATCTCCTAATCTTGAAGAAGTGATCTACAAAACAAACAACACAATGAGTCTCGCCACTAGTAGAAGGGGTTTCTCCTCGTGACTACTCTCCGACGTGAGAATAAGTATATGTTTGCTTAAAGGTAAAAGGAGAGGAAGAGAGTTGTGAAGAGTAGTAAGTTTGTGAGTTGCGAATATGAGTATGTATCAAAAAGTGAGTCCCATCTTGGAGGTTGATGAGACTATTTATAGGGTCCCTATGGTTGGAATGTTTGGACTGCATGTCTATTAGAGGCTACCTGCAGTCAAACATCCCTCTCTATTTCTGCTTATGTGACCGTTATTTCCTCTTTTGTGTTGAGAGAGTTCAGGGGTTATGTAATGCGTTTTGTCTCCATTGTTAACAAATGCCCTTGTGTACAGGTTTTGTACTCCGTGTCTTTTGTTCTTTAGCTGACTTTCCTTTTGTGCCCAACTCATATCTGACTCCTTTCCGTCATGGACTCAGGTTCCTTTATTTATCCTTGTCTTTATAGTTGACTCGTATATCTAACTCAGATGTCAGTCGGGTACACGAGTACGACTTTTGTTTTATCTTAGTTAAACATTACTTTTCTAGTATGGAATCTAATATTTTCTAAGTGTAAACGTGAGTGGACGATCGCGCTTGACCTTGAATCACCAACGCCAACCATGCACGAGTCCCTGGGTTGTGACCAAAGCAAAGCCGTGGCATTCCCTTAGCCGCGGCTGGGGTTATGTTTTCTTCCATCGTATAGTTCTTTTTCCCTTTGGTTTGGCAATCGTCTAGACTTGAGTTGAATCCTATCATGACCTAGCCGGAACTCTTTTTCCCTTGTGTCGCGGCTCCTGTTTGGGTTCCACTCCAGTTCTTTGGCCGGGACTCGGCATTGGACCAAGCTTGATCCGTAACACCTAGACTCTAGGTTCTTAGTTGCGGTTGGAACAACCTATGCTTTGGACCAGGACTCGAGGTTCCTACCTGAGCCGCGGCTCGTTAATTCGTTTGTGCTTCATTCCAGCCGTGGTTGGCCACGTGCCGCGGCTGAGGGGTCTTCGGCTGGGACTCGGTTTTGGCCTGGGATTGTGGCTTGGCTTTATTTCTTTGTCACTTTGGGGTTTGATTCTCTAACCACCTTCAGTTCATTTGAACTTTAGATGATTTGTGTTATTGGTTTAGTTTATGTTTATGAGTGTTCTATTGTTACACGTTTATGTTAATTTGAAAAGATGGTTTATTTCTAAGTCACGGATGATGGTCATTACCTCTATAGAGAGACTCTACAAAGTTGTATTTGTGTTCGTTTGTGGTTGAATTGTATGAATCGTTATAAGTTATAATTGTATCATCAAGATGTCATTCTATTATGGAGAGACTCCATATATTGTCTACGGCCTACGCGATTAATTGATTCTAATCTATCTGGTTAAGTTCAAAGTTGTACATATTATGTCTATGTAACGTGTTAAATATACTAGTGAAACTGCAAGCTTATAATTGATTTATTAAAGTTGAATCCGGAAGTGAGAGAATGTTTCTTATCTTGTTTTTCTATGTTTGTTGTGTTCTCGTTTCAGATTTTAATCAAAACTTAGTTTTCTTTAACATTTTTTTACTCTTAAATACCATCTAATCAACTTGTATTTACAGGATTTAAACTCACACCACTTTTATAAAAGAATAACCATGATCATCCATATACACGATTTTATAATAATTCTAGCCATTTATCATCAAAGAAGTAAGAAATTAAGTACGAAAATTAAGAAATAATCAAATAAAATGATTTTAATATTTGATTATATAGGAATTAAGAAGTAGAAATTCATCAAACGAAAGATTTAAATTCAGCCGTTTAATAACAACAAAAACAATTCGTGTTCCAATTTGAAAATCAGAAAAAAAACCATCTAGGGTTTATTACTCTGTTTTTGGGCTTTTCTTCTAGCTCTCCTTTCTCTCGAGCTTAACGACGTTTTGAACCCTCCGTTGGAAGATTCATCTTCGTCCCAGTCTCTGTTCAACGATTTCTGGATTTTGAATTGGAAATTTTGATTACAAAAACAAGTCCAAGTTCGTAAACGGAGACATTATCTATCGATCGATCGGTGGAGTGAAGAAGAATACCTCTCGGAGCTCGGAGAAGCTGACGACGTAGAAAGTGACGGCGGCTGCTGCTACGATTCCGAGCACCGGAAGTCCTACTTGCTGTAATCCCTCCATCTGCCGATTTAGACTTCAACTTTTGTGTGGCTTATGAATGTTCAAACCATATCCTTTTACTTGAAATGTTTGAAGAGATTGTAACTTAAAACCGCCAAATCTAAGGCCCATGGGCTCTCAAAATAGCTATTTTTAAACCCGGCCCATGCACAAAACGGCATTTGGGGCGAACCGGTTTTGGATTTGGAAAAAAATCGGATTAGTTTGAAACCGTTTTTACCGGATTAGATATGTTTTGAACCGGTTTTACTAAAACTGGTTTCAAAAGCGGATCAGATAGGCTTCGAATCACAAACACAAACCGGTTTGGTTGTGCACCTTTGTGACTAGTAATCCCATATAATGGTAACCTCATATTTATATCTATACCTATACTACATAATAAACAATTAATTTGTTTTATACTGTTGGTTTTCGGTATAAACCGTAAACCAAACCTTTTGCTAGGTTTAAAAAACTTTGAAACCAGCCAACCGAAAGTTAAGGAAGAAAGTTAAACTTAAAACTAAAGTATCAGTGCCTTGGACAGTTGGACGATTTCACAGTTTTAAATCAAATTGTAAACAACCTTGTTTTTTTTTAATGGCCAACAAACAGAGAATTGCCTATGTATTCCGTACGGGATGACCCATTGACAAAAAGCGACCGCCAGCTGGCCCAACCCAGCCGTACGGAGCCCTTAAGCGCCCCAAGTTATCTCCAGTTCCAGGAAAAACCCACTCGCCCAAATGCCCACTGATGGTAGAACCCGGATGCCCTTGGGATCGAACCGGAGATCACAAAGATCCCGGTCTTCCTTCATTGAACCACCATGCCCCTTCTAAAGTGCTGCCTGTGAGGATAGAACCTGAGTCCTTTTAAAGAATTCAGACTTCCTACCACGACATCACATTGGAAGTTGCAAACACCTTCCTTTTAGTATCCGTTTCTTCCACCAAGCATGAAAATTAATTATTCCATATCAAAAAGGCACATCTTTCCCAACATTATTGAAGAATTTTACTTCTGAGAAAGCAAACACACATTGGTTGATCCGATAACATTATTTTTATCCGAAGTTTTGAGGATTATTGATTAGGTGTGTGTCTAGAAATGGATAAAACAATCCAGGGCCGTCCCCGAAAAATTAAGTATCCGGCTCTACATAAAAAAAATGCCCCCATTCCCCCTCAATATGCATGTATATAAAAAAGATTCAATAATAGGGTGATAATTGTAATTATAATAATAAAGAAAATAAAACTACCATAAAAAAATATATAGTTAGTAGTTACATACCTAAATGAGTCGGGAGGCCTTCATCGCACGCATCAGGTAATTACGTTTTGTGTAATTGGGATGGGCCATGGGATAAACGTATAAAGATTGGCTCATTTGATATTGTTGGGTTAGGTATAACTATTAAATTGGGTATTATTGGGTTGGATTTCAATTAAAAAAAATTACCCCTAAATTTTATAAAATTTTACATAATTTATAAGTTATTTAATTTTTTTTATGATATATATATAATTTTTTTTTAAAAATTATGCCCCACTCGTAAACATACCCCGGTGCCGCGACACCACCCTCTAAACCAGCCTTGAAACAACCACAAGTCCTCACACATCTTTTTCGCACATAAGCAAAGTGTTTTCTTGTCCCTTAATTAAGTGACTTTTTATGTATAAAAATTTCATCTAATTTGTCCATAAGTATGACACGTAATTATTCACTACCTACACATCCTTTGATCATCACCGACTTCACCCATTCAACCAGTGGCGGATCCAGGAAAAAAATCCAGGGGTATCTAAAATTTCGTTCAGGAGTATCTGGATACATAAAACAGTAAAAAAAAAAAAATTCCCGCTGCGCGTCGAAAATTCTCACTACACGTCGAAAGTTGAGGGGTACTATCAGGCACCCCTCGCCTCTTCACAGATCCGCCCCTGCATTCAACCACTCACACATCACCTTCAAACAACGATTTAGTTGTTGTTTGCATGTTTGATTGGATGCTTGCGATAATACATTATTTAATCAGACCGACTTTACAAAATTATATGTTTGCTAAATATAATATAGAAATCAACGGCTCATTTTAGTCCTTTTCGTAATTAAAAAAAAAGTTAGAAAATTACGAAAATTATCCATGATCAACATTTGTACTTTGAAAAGAATAAAAGATAGTGTAACTAATCAAGCGTGATATATTTAAAAGTAAACTATAGAAAACGGTATTTATATTTATACCTACTTGTAAGATTATTCTAGAGATTTCGGATATCTTGTGCGACTAATAAAAATGGACCCCTAAAATATAAACACACACATATATATGTATATGTATATATGTGAACTCGTTAAAACGACGATAAATGTTATAATAATAAACAAAGCAAAATTAATGTAGCAAATCATCACATAATTAAACAAATCGTTAGGCTTTCATAAAAGTTTTTATAAGCAAAGTTGATGATTAACCCTTCATAATTCACAACCTCTAAATAGTCATTTTCAATAGCTATTTGGGACATTGTGAATCATAAGTAAACTTCAACAACTTTAATTTTGAGAAGTTTTTTTTTATAAATGTCACCGTTCATAGAATGGTAACAACACTCTATATTCAATTAATGCATTAGAGAAATAATCGACTTGTTTAAAATATTTTAAAAATTAGTATGGTTTTTTTTGTATCAAACAATCTTCAATCGCCTATCGCAATCAGCCTGGGTTTTTTTTGTTATCGACAATTGTCAATCGTGGTTTGTTATGTATGGAATATCGACTATCGCTAGACGCCAATTGCAATCGCCAATCCCGTAGTCTATCTCCTTTATTTTCTGAAAAATAAAGATTGAAATATATATATATTTTAACCTAATTGGTAATATAACTTGACTTATTGGCCCCCTATAGAATACTCTTTCGACAAAAACACCCTCAAAGCACCCCTGCCTTTTTGCATGCAAAGATCTTTATCTTCAATAATTACGATAGACATTCTTAATGTATATGATTTGTAACAAATTAGGTCCATTAGAGATTAGTTATGTTAAACTTTGTCATTAAATCCACTCACATGCGTATCACATGTGGGTGTATGTGTAATTTCAACCCCTTCATTTTCTCCCTCCTAATTTCTTCCTTTTCTCCATCGTTCTCGCCGACGATCTCTCTTCCATCTTCAAGATCACTAAACCCCTCCCCTTTTCTTTATCAACCACACCTTCCAAGTGTTTGATGAAATGAAAGGTCCTTTTTTTATTAAATGTCTTGTAAGTTAGTAGTTTTGAAGGTTTTTCTAGGTTGGTTTTTTGTTTTGAGTTCTTGAATTTCTTGTCTTACTGTTTCTTGATCTATAGGGATGTAACGGATCGTCTAAGGTAATTGAATGTGATTCACAGCCGCCCAATTAATGTGAGTTATTGGAAAGAGAACAATGGAGTGGGATTTAAATGATTGGAAATGGGACGATGATCTATTCACAGCCACCTCTGTGAATGTGATTCCATCATATTGCATGTAGACAATTGTTTCCTGTAACATTTCGTGTTGAGACGATTATTGTAGTATTTAAGAGTTTTTCATCAGACTCTGATGAAAAGGAGTAGGAACTGGAAAAAAAAAAAAAAAGTTGTGATTTTGATGAAGAAGATGAACATCAACGATGAAATTACACATATACATTCACGTGATACACAAGTGAAGTTAACGACAAAGTTTAACGAAAGTTAGACTAAAGAACCTAGTTTGTTACAAAACATAAAAAATAAGCGTGTCCAATATAATTGTTGAAGATTAATTTCTTTACATGCAAGTATATATAAAAATAAATGTCATTTTCTTTTATTTACTCTCTATATTTATATTTATATAATAGAATAACAAGGTTAGAAACCTCGTGTATTACACGAGTTGAATAAATGCAATGTTATATATACTTACTAATAAATATTTACATATTATATATTTATGACATATTATATAGTTTTTTATTACAAATTTCAGAAACGTCATATAGTTACTTTTTAAAAATGTTTTATAAAAATAATGAACTAAATGTTTAATTTCTAAAAATGTTTTATAAAAATAATGAAATAAATGTTTAATTTCTAAAAATGTTTCATGAACAAACCTATATTTTTTAAAATAAAAAACGTTTATAAAAACAATTATAGAAATCATTATTATTTAATAGGAGAGAGAGGCGGAAAAAAAAATCATTAAAAAATAATTAAAAAAACTTGTGCAGTTAATAGGAGAGAACAATTAATAGGAAAGAGAGGCGGAAAAACTTGTTTCATCAAAACCTTTATTTATTATAGAGTATAGATTTTTCAACCAGTTTACTTGACGTCAGAGTTGGAGAGTATCCAAGGAAAAATCCCACCCAATACGGCCCTTCCGGGCTTAAGGGAGAGACGAAGCTCGAACCCTGGATCGGCGTGGGTAGAACCCTGGTACATTAGCATAAGAACTAGGCCTCATTTGCATGCCGCAGAAACTAATAAGGAGGGCAAGATTCGAACATGGGTCACAAGAAACACCATATCTCTTTCTTACCACTCACCATCATCTCATGGACTATTTTTATAACATAGTGACTACATCAAAAAAACCAGTCAGTTGTGGACCACCGCTCCATTCAACTTGTTACCCGACAACATCAGATCTCTTTCAAAAATTTACTTCCAAGTTCCAGCTTTATTGAAAAGAAGTAAGCAAACATAATATAATTAGTTTAAAATGTGCAACGAACAAAGTAATTAATTAAAAATGAGTAGCGAACAAAATAATATTGGTTTGTTAAACAATATAATAATATTATAATATTATATATAGCAAACAAATGTTTGAATCAGTTTGCTTTGACTATTCAAGGGGATAGCGAATATAATAATAATCTATACTATATAATAAATAAAGGTTTTTGTATGTCAAATGTCATCATCATATTCAATCTAATCAATATTTTTTCCCCTCCCTCTCTTATTAAATGCATCAATATTTTTTAATAAATTACTAATTATACTAGTAAAGCACATTTATTTTAAACTAGCTTAGACCCCGTGTAATACACACGGGTGAAAAATATCAATACATAAATTTCTTGAATTTTATTTATTTATTTTACAGGTTTAAAAATGTATTACTATACATATACTAAGGATATAAAACAAATTCAAAATATGTAAAAAATAATATATAATTGGGTTTCGGAAATACGTCAATTACTATTTAATGTAGTTTGACTTTCATTTACTATTTAATTGAAAATAAAAATTATATAATTAGATTTCAAAGCTTTTTTTATAATAAAGGATAATTTAAAATAAATATGTTTTATTAGTATAATTAGTAATTTATTAAAAGATATGAGTGCATTTAATAAGAGAGAGAAACAGGAAAATAATGATGAGATTGAATATGGTGACGACACATGGCATACAAAAACATTTATTTATTATATAGTATAGATTATCCTTTATTATAAAAAAACTTTGAAATCTAATTATGTATATTTTATTTTCAATCAAATAGTAAATGAAAGTCAAATTATATTAAATAGTAATTGACGTATTTCCGAAACTCAATTATATATTATTTTTTACATATTTTGAATTTTGTTTTATATCCTTAGCATACAGTAGTATATTTTTACACCTGTAAAATACATAAATAAAATTTGAGAAATTTATGCATTTATGTTTTTCACCCGTGTGTATTACACGAGGTCTAAGCTAGTATTATATATAGCGAACAGTTCCTTAATTGATTGAAATCAAATTTCACGTGTTCTATTTCTTATTTTCTTATGTGACAAAGAAGTGTTTAATACATATATATTGTAGACCTGATAAGGGGCTCGGCTGTGAGGCTTAAAAACGAAGTAAAAATTCAGGGTCTATAATTCATTTCCTTCGATTTTTCAGATAGTTATTTGGGAAAATGAGAACTTAGTCAATTTCAATAGCTAAAATGAAAACACAAAATATTTTTATATTTTATATCTATATACATAATATAAAATATAAATTGTTATATTATTTATGATATCATTTAGTTTTAAATTCGGTCCAACCAGTCCGACCAGTGGACCTCTAAGATGACTGTTTCGCTATCCGGCCCGGTTTTAAAAATATAAGTTATGTGAATAATCATGTTTAAAAGTTCATTTTACTACATGTGCTGTGTAATCTAATCCTCCAAAAGAGAGAAAGTTGGAAAAAAAATTAAAGTGAATATGATTATCTATAGCTAAAACTAACAAAAGTAAATTTGTGAGGTTTGAGATGAAGGATATCTCATATAAATGAAACTTGTTTGTGGAGTGGAAAAGTTGGATTAAATAGGAAAACATGTATAGACGTATATTGATGTATTGTGCCTATAAAAAAACATGTATTTTTTTATACAACAAAATATTAAATCTTACCCTAGTTAATTGGTCTAGCACATCTATAGCATTAGGCTTAGCTTGTTTATACTAGGTTTTATAGACGATTTAAACATGTTTTTTATCGGCTTATTATAAATGTTTTACACGTAAAAAACTTGTGATTATATAAAATTTAACCATGGGTGACTATTCATTTCATGACATGAAACTTAACACGTCACGTTTTAATTGGGTTGGTTAGTGTAACCATTTAATAAAGAGGCCGTGCTCGGGTTAATTTTTTTAACCTTAATATACCGGGCGTATTAGTAATATATAATAAAAAGTGTCAACCCGTTTTAAATTAGAAGAATAAAGGAATATACATAACATATAAGTTCAATTCATCAACTTGTTTGACATGTTTTTATAAATGAGTTAAATATGTCATGTTTAGTTACATGGTTTTAAATGTGTTCGAATGAGAGTTCATCTGATTTAGACGATAAGTTTCGAGTGCTAGCTAGCTAGTACACAGTACCAAACATGCATTATATGTGGTAATAATTAAAAGATAAAGCCGATAAATGCTACGCTAGTACACAGTACCAACCGTGCAATATATTAAGATTCAATGAACCAATTGGCAACCACTCTAACCACTGGCTTTGGTCCAGTGGTATAGGCGATGAAGATTCAACCTGCTCACGCAGGTTTGAATCCGAGCTGAACCGGGTTTTAGTCCGGAGTGCGTTACGCTAGCGGGGTTTGGCCCGTGTAGCGGCGCAACTGCTGTCAAGTGGCAGCAGGCTCCATGGTTTCCCGGTGAAAGCCTAGCCTCTCGCTCTGAACCCGCGGGCCCGGTTCAGACAACGTAGTGGTCAGGTTGAGGGGTAACGGGTCTCCGACTTGTTGGAGATGCGACTGCCACTTAAAAAATGAAAGTCGCCTTTAAAAAAAAAATTGGCAACCACTCTATATTTAACGATATAGAACAACCAGTTTTCATTATGAAAATATAATTTATAGAACTCCATTTTAAGGATTCAACTGGGCTTCATACTTTGAGTTGTCTTACATTAACTTATATAACCCTTCTTCTTTTTCTTTTTTAAATAAAAACTGGATTCTATTTCTTTCATTTTTCTTATTATATACATTTGTATTGTACGTATATCTGTTAGCTTTTTTTATAGATTTTAATTTCAAAAATAAGCTACATTAATTATATTAAGTTTATAAAAAGAAAATGCATACATTAAACCTTAATTGGCTATATGATAAAAAAAAATCTATATATTATTGAAATGACTCAAATAACAAATAAAAAAACCTCGCCAATGACCTTTTTTTTCAATTAGTTAGGGTGAATGGGCACAACCCTCGCCAAAAATTTACCCTCACAAAACTAACCAATGAGGTTGTGTCACCTCACTTTAACCATTTTCCTACCCTAATATCCTGAAGTGAAGGGGCACAACTCTAACAAAACTAATTTTTTATTTTTTTTCATTTTTTTAAGTAAAACAAATAATAATAATAATTAAAATAAATTCATTAATAAAAAAAGTACATTAAAAATTAAAAAAACATTAAATTTAAAAAATACATAAAAATAAATCTAGAAATCACAAGGCCACCCGTATCGACTAGCTGTTTCACGTTTTCGTTTTAAAACTATTTCCAACATCAGTCCGGTCACATGATTGTGAGGATCCGTAAACATCTTTAAATCACGGTCCATACGATCCTCCCGAATAGCCGCCCGTTGTTCTTCCACTATCACCTTAATATCTTGATCTTTTGACTTTTTTGAATCCAATAGTGCTTTCAAAATATTCTCCCGTGTAGACTCCCGTTGATACCTCATGGTTGCGTATTCAGCAACCACTTCGGCTAGACTACCTTTGCTTGACGACTCGTCCGATTTCTTTGATTTTCGTCTTGGTCTTGTTGGAGTTGTGTCTTCGTTAAGGTCGGGTGCCCAAGCAGTAAAGTGTTCATCATTTGAGTAGTTGGCGAAATCCTAAGACTTTCGTTTATTTTCCGATTGACCGGAAAATTCCTCCCCCATCAACGGCACTTGTTCCCATTTATCACGTTGGCGTACAAGCTCCCAACACTCAACGTGGGTAAAAAAAATTTTGTGCTTAGGTTGGAAATCCTTCAACGTTTTCTTCATCACATCTAAGTCGACGGATCCACTCGCACGTAGACGGTCCTATATGGTTATAAAAAATAAAAAACTTAAAATTTTTTTGAATAAACAACAAATATAAACTTATTTGCGTATTTAAAGATAAATATACCGCTTGAATCCAACAATCGTTGAACCAACTCATTTGTGTATTTAAAGCCGACCATTTTGAATTTAGTTGGTGAATACTTCGGTTGCTTCCACCAACTTGTGTGTTGTAATGCTTAAGGATACGCTCCCAAAATCCGGATCTCTTTTGTTGATTTCCGACTACCGGGTCTTCGAAAATATGAATCCAAGCCTTACACAAAGCGAGATTTTGTTTATCGGTCCATTGTTGATGTGTCGCACGTCCGTAAAATTTTCCTTTATTTCCGGGTTCCTCATCTTCTTCCTCATCTTCTTCTTCTTTTCTTCTTCTTCTTCACTTTCCTTTATTTCCACGTCGTCATTTTCTTCTTCTTCTTCACCAACCACTACTTCATCTTCGTCGTCATTAAAGATCGGGAGTGGTCGATCTTCATCATTACGATTCGGGTGACGGAATGGTAGGTTATGGTAGCGGGGTGCAAAAGACTCAAAAGTAAGTTGATCATGTAATGGATAGTTGTATTGACTGGGTGCAATTTGGGTAGGCATTACGGGCATTGGAGTGGGAATTTGAGCATACGGATAATATGGGTACGGTGCCGATTGTTGTATTGGTTGAGTAGGTTGTTGTGTTGACGGGTTTTGGCTAGAACCGGCCTTTGATTTTTTCGAGTACCGGCTTTTGACTTTTTAGATTTCATGATTTTTAAGTAGAAAAATGATAGAAAGAAATATTTTTGGGTGTGATTTTAATTGTATAATTGTATTGTATATATATAGGAAAAAAGGTTTTTTATTTTTTAGTTTAAAAGGAGGGAGCCGTTTGGCAACGGCTAGATGTGAGATCACATTCGGGTACATATACCCGCAAAAGGCAACAATTGAACTCGGGTAAGGCGTCGGAGGCGGTGTACCCGCGTACCCGAGCTTAACCGTGAAGACTACCCGAGGGTGCCCCTCTCACCCTTATGCATGCATTGAGGTAAACAAAATATTTAAGAGTTATAAATACTTTTCCATCATATATTACGATGTTACGTTATAATCGGGAATCAAAACAAGGGTAGCTATTGATAATTAAATAAATAAATGATCGGTTAAAGATGTTGAGAATAAAAAAATAAAATTATCCATGATCAACATTTGTACTTTGAAAAGAATAAAAGATAGTGTAACTAATCAAGCGTGATATATTTAAGAGTAAACTACAGAAAACGGTATTTAAATTTATACCTACTTACTATCCTTGAGATTTCGGATATCTTGTGCGACTAATAAAAATGGACCCCTAAAATATAAACATATATATATTGGGGAAGTTTCCACTAAAAAGTTGTTTTTCGCTAAGAAACGCTAAGAAGTGAGTCAAACGAACTTCGATTAAGCTCATTCCAGCGGCGTTAGAATCGTCTCATCGAATCGTACCCGAACCCAAAAACCTAAACCCCCTTCTTCACCGCACCCCCAAAAACCTAAACCCCTCCTCCAACCCAGTGGCGGATCTAGGAAAAAAATTCAGAGGTATCTAAAATTTCGTTCAGGGGTATCTGGATACATAAAACGGTAAAAAAAATAAAAAATTCCCGCTGCGCGTCGAAAATTCCCACTACGCATCGAAAGTTGAGGGGTACCGACAGGTACCCCTGCCCTCCACATACATCCGCCCCTGCTCCAACCCCACCCCTCAAAAACCTAACCCCCCCCCCCCAAAAAAAAAACCCACCCACCCCCACTCCAAGTCGTAAAAATGAGCGTTAAGGAACTCAAAAGCGTATTTAAAAAAAAAAGTAAAAATGTCTCATACTTGACCCGTCTAGGTTTTGAAAAAAATTTAGGTCGAAACGTAAACCAACTCAGTTTTGAATAAATTTTGTATCGAAACGTAAATAAAAATAAGCACCATTGTTGAAACATTGACACGAAAGTGTTTTTTTTAATGTAAAAACATTTCATATTTAACCCGACTCGGTTTTGAATAAAATTTACGTCGAAACATAGACCGGCTCGGTTTTGAATAAATTTATACTTAAACATAGGTAAAAATAGCACGTCGCAACGGTATATTTGGATTAGACGAAAATATAATATTTTAAAACTTATAAGAGAAAAATAAAATGAGTATAAAATTAATTATAAACGTAAATTTTATTTAACTAATAATTTATTTGATTAAAAGTACATTTACTATGTTTTGTCGTTTTTTTTAACGGCAAATTTCTGGATAGGAGTGGGACTTTAGCCCATAATTTTCTCAAACTTTGATATTTCAAGAGGATTTTACTATATCACTGGGCCACCTACCCCAGTGACACTATGTTTTGTACTTAAAAGTGAAACTAGTGGGATATACTCGCGGGTTGCGAGTGCTTGATTTTGAATAAAATTCATATTAAAACGTATCAAAAAAAAATTAAGAATGTTATAGTGGTATATTCAAAATCTTATGTAAAAGAATGTTACTCAATCCGTCCATTTTATCATATATATATATATATATATATATCAAAACTTGTTTTTTATTTCGTTGTGATGATTTAAAGGTTGCTATTGCAAATAACTCCAACTCATGATCCAAATGATTTTGAGTTTGGAAAGTGTCACAAACCGGAGTTCATCAACATTTTTATTGATGATGGATGGATAAAATTTTAAAAGCATTGAACCGTTTTTAATTAATTTGATTGGTTATTTTGTAAATTAATAAAGATTTATCAAACGTTTACTTTAACTCCACTACTATAAACTATATTTAATTTATGTATGCGCTCCCAGTCGGGTAAAAAGAGATGGTTGTTACTTAAATTAATTTATAAAAAACTAGTTTTAACCTCATGTGTTACATGGTATGAAACGTTAACATTATATTGATAAATATCTTAACATATCTTTTTATACAAATTTGATATTGTATTGGTAACTTTTTTATTTTGTTAAATGTTAAAATTATATAGATGATAGTAATCAAAACTTAAAAAAAATGCATGAAAATACATTTCATAAGAGGTGTATTTTTACAATACATTAAATTACATGTCAAATTAAACCTTACAATAATGATTTACAAATTTGAAAATAATTCATTGTATACAACATTTGGCGTGATATTTGTAACTTTTCAATATTTAACACCCAATAAATGAAACAAAGAATATAGTTCTTTTCCTCAATAACTGAAACCACAAAATAGCCAAAACCGTTAGAAAAATAGGGCACAAAGAAATCGAATATAATCAAATTGGTCAACGATTTCCTTGTATACGTTATTTATCCATTTTATTAGTTTCTTGAACTCTATCAGCCTTTTTGTATAAACTTTAACCTTGATGTTGTAACATATTTACAAATGTTTAAGTTGTAATTAAATTTACGCATCAAAATTAAGTTACTTTTTTTTAATCTTGTATTTTATACAGAAAATCTCTCTAAATCTTTTATGTTTAATCTCTCATTTAAATAAAATAAAATTTAAATTTCAACAATATATCGTCTTTTAAATTCAAAGTTTTAAACTCCAAAATTTAAAAAGCGCACTCCTTAATATATTGATACAATTTAAATTTAAAATTCCAAAACTAAATACGAAAACAATTAAAACTAATAAATTAGAACTGAAGTCAAACATATTTTTTTGAAAAAAAAATATATCGTCGTTTAAAAAAATTAAGTTTAAAATATATTACACTTTTAAAAATAATTATTTATAGATTTATTAATTCTAACTAAAAAAACTAACTATTAAAATATTAAAATCAAAATAAATAAAATATTTATAAATATTAAACTTAATTAAAAAACTACTAATTAAATATTAGTAAACTTTATTTTAACATATATTTATTTAAATACAAAAGTTGTCTTTTTTCAAATATCCTATTTTTTAATTCTTATTTTTTTTAAATATTCACTTTTAATGATAATATAAAAATAAATTTGAGTCAATGATAATAATGATGAATTAATTTTGAAAAATGTTTATTTATGTAGTTTTCCAGAAAAGTTAAGCAAATTATGGAAAGATTAAATAGTAGACGTAAATTTGGTTTTGAGGGGAAAAAGTTGTGAGCATGAATATGGTGATGACAAGTGACAAAAGATTTAGTTTTTTTATTAATGCACGTGTCGCGTCCATATTTATTCTTATAAAACTTTTTCTCGCCTCTCTCTCATAGTAAATGCACTTCCATATTTCAATAATAATATTTTTTTAAATAAATTATTAATTATATTAATAAAACACATTTATGTTAAATTATCTTATATTATAAGAAACTTTAAAATGTAATTAGCTAGCTTATGTTTTCAATCAAATAGTAATGAAAGTCAAATTATATTGAATAGTATTTTATATATTTTTTAAACTCGATTACATATTAACTTTTACATATTTTTTGGTTTTGTTTTCTATTGTTAGTATATGTAATAAATTTTTTCACCTATAAGATACATATAAAAAGATTTAAAAATTTTATATATTAATATTTTTCATCTTGTATAGTACACATGTTCTATGCTAGTTTATATATAAATCAAAATTTAAGGGGAAAAAAAAAGTTATTGCGCCTGGAAATTAAACGTAGAAATATTCAAGACTGCATTGACCCGGTTCGCCTGAATTATTTTCTAGAAGTAAACAACGTTTGAACCCGGGTACACCACGTGCGGTCCGTTTGTTGTAAACAATTACTTTTATTTATTTCTTTGTCCGCAATATATATAGCACGTGTTTTTTGTGACAAAATTATGTGTTATTATATCACGTGTGTAGATCATACGGTCAGCCTCCTATCTCAACTTTATGGGAGCAACCAAATAATCAAAAACTATAAATTCACATCAACTTCTTTGATTCTTTCTCAATTACCAAAATGGAAACTATTGAATACGATAGTTCTTTTTCTTCGTCATCTTCTTCTCAAACCGAGACGACCGAACGGCTCACGTCGTCACAGACAAACCACACGAAAAGGAAGTCTGGGAGGAAGATGTTTAAAGAAACGAGACACCCTGTCTATAGAGGTGTCCGGTTAAGAAACGGATCCAAATGGGTCTGTGAAGTTCGCGAGCCCGGTAAGAAATCAAGAATTTGGTTAGGAACATTTCCAACCCCAGAAATGGCGGCCAGGGCTTATGACGCAGCAGCCTTAGCCTTACATGGTGATGACTCACCGCTTAATTTTATCGACTCGGCCCATCTAATTAGACGGGCCAAGTCATCTTCTGCCTCTGATATTCAAGAAGCAGCCCTTGAGGCAGCTCTTGCATTTGGGCCAAAAGGTTTTGACACTAAGCCATCTTCTTCTTCCCCGACGTGTTTTCATTTGGAAAGAGGTGTTGAAAACGTGGAGGTCGAGGTGCCGGGGACATCATTTGTGGATGAAGAGGTGTTGTTTAATATGCCAAGTTTTTATAACAGCATGGCGGAGGGATTGGTAATCACACCTCCAGGCTTGGAAAAGGGATTTGATTGGAGTGATGATGATTTTGACTCTAATATCGATTTGACTCTATGGAGGTACTAGAATAAACCGGGTCAACCTGAAAAGAAGAGATACGATTGGATTCATTTTGGTATTTGTTTTTTAACATTGGAGCTTATACAAACGAATTTTTGTATTTAATAATTTGTTAAAAAAAATATAATTAACAGATGTATGTATATAAACTTTTATAATAGAGTAAAGTGCAATTTGCACCCCTATGGTTTATATCCGTTGACATTTTGCAACCCTGTTTTAAAATAAGTGCAATTTGCACCACTGTGGTAAAGTTTCTCTTTCTTTTTGCGTCCCTCCGTCAAGATTCCGTCAGTATCTCCGTCCATTTATGTGATAAAAGTCATTTTTGCCCTTAGTTTCCTTTACATCAAAAGCCTGTTAACAATAATGATTGTTTCTGTGTCAAAAAGAAAACCAAAATCAAAAGAGAATACAAACGCAAATTCACCATCGTAATCTCAGCAATCTTTGTTATCATCGTCAGGTCATTAATCAATCAATGGAGCATTGAATCCCCAACGAATTCACATATAACTGTTTACAAATTTCTGATTTTGACCTTCGAAATCGTACACGTAGATAGATACAGATTTGTATATCTATAGATGAGGTGTAAGAAGCATTACACCGATCTCAGTAGCACCATCGGCGTATGCGCTTGTTGTCTCCGAGAACGTCTCCTGTCTTTACTCGCTGCTGAACAACATGTTCAATTACAGATTCAAAACTCCGACGGAAAACACATAAACAACGAGAACAATCCGACATTTCATTGCTTGGTTTCTCCGCACTTTAACAGCCGTAAATCCGATCAATCCGCCGGAGCTACCGCACGGTCCGAAGACACTCGTCGTCCTTATCCTCTCGCTGCTCCACCTCATAGGCATATCTTCAAAAGATTGTTTCTGCTTTTATTTAAAGATGGTTCTTGGGAAAAGAAAACTAGAAATTTACGAAAATGAGATCCCGAATGCATTGAAGGCTTTCCTTCAATTCATGGGCATAATTCCTAATTTTTCTTTCATAACTGAAATGATCCATCTTTTTCAAAGAAAACACTCCTTCAATTAATTCACCGTAAATCCAATCCAATTTTTATCCAACAAATCATTCGTTTCCCCTAAACCCTCTTAAAAACCCCAATTTTAACTTGAGCATTTTAACATATATGATGGTTTATTGGAGCGACGGTGTTGGATTTTGAGGAAGGATGTGTTGGATTTTGGGGAGGGAGGGATTAGGTTGTATAAAGGGTTATAAAAACATATACAGGGGTGTTTGGGGGCAAATGTACGATAATACCCTTCTCATTAATGGCTTAATGGACGGATTTTTGACGGAGGGACGCAAAAAGAAAGAGAAACTTTATTACAGGGGTGCAAATTGCACTTATTTTAAAACAGGGTTGTAAAGTGTCGACGAGCATAAACCACAGGGGTGCAAATTGCACTTTACTCTTTATAATATATATATATATATATATATATATATATATATATATGAAGAACGGGAATTATCTTCAAATCCCTGTAGGGGTATTTCCATTTTGTTACGATATGCATTCTATGTGTTTAAGAGTTAAAAGATGAATAACAAGATTTTGAAAATAATAAAAACTTAAAAAAGAACATAATGTAATTACAGGAAGAAAGTGTGTGTGTATATATATTTCATTTTGCTGAGCCTCTATTAAGGCCGGAGAAACATCTACCCATTGGGTATATAAGTTTTTATATAACTCAGGAAGAATGTTTACTGAGGGGCCAAAAGACTGCCACCAGTTATAAAACCATACTGAATTTTCTGTCTGTAAGTATGCGAACAAATTTTTATTAACCAAGAGTGTTTTTGTCTTGGGTTCTTTTACAAGAATGTTTTATAAAAAGCATTCATGTAATCCTAGTAATTATATTTAATTAGGACTTTAGTTTGGGGATGTATAATCTCCCTTTCTTTTAATGGAGAAGTTCCCCATGTTTCTACAGATATAATCTGTTTTACCACTATCTTACTGAAGTTATAAACATTAGGCTGACCACTATGATAGTGTTCAATCTCACAATATTCTTCTTTTAGAATATGTTCATAGTATTGTATGGGCTTATAAGCCTCTGCAGGATAGAATCATGTATATCTGTTTATTAACAGCCATGAATTATCTCTCCATTTTATATCTTTATTTTCTAAAAGAAGTATTACTTATTTATGTGGACTTTGAGCCCATCTTCTTATATCATCTTTTGCTTCATTAGAAACAGTTTTAGCATATGATGTTGATGCTTCAGAGTCATTAGGCTTTTCTTTTGAGGCTTTATAGGCCAGAAATTCCTTATAAAGGATATTATCTGGTTGCGTAGTTGAACCAGATGATGAGATAATATTCTCTGCTACAAGCTTTCGATTTCCAATTTGGGATATGACCCTTTGATTTGAACCACCTCTTACTCTATAAGAGGAAGATCTTCCTCTACCTCTCAGAAATTCCTTATAAAGGATATTATCTGATTGCATAGTTAAACCAGATGATGAGACAATATTCTCTGCTACAAGCTTTCGATTTCTAATTTGGGATATGACCCTTTGATTTGAACCACCTCTTCCTCTATAAGAGGAAGATCTTCCTGTACCTCCTCTCTTTGATCCCAAGGAAGCATTTCTAAAAAAATTATCCACATAAAATTATAATCATGTTATCACGTAATATTTGTGATCTTTTTCTTAGAGAAGCAATATAGATATTCTTATCATTAATATAATAGGATTTTGTTTTTGGGGATATAAACGGGTTATTCTGGATTTCAATAATATGAATTTCTTGGTGTAAAATATAAAAAGCAATTTCTTCTCTCTGGTGCTGAATATCAGAGAGACATCTTTTTAACGGACCTTTGTAATGAGCCATCTTAGTTAAGATATTTCCTGGTAAGAAAATCAGGAAAACTATTATCACTACCTTTTTTATAAACAATATCAAAATTAAATGGGGCTAAATGTGATTGCCATCTTGCAAACATTTATTTTGAAACATCATGCTTGGAGTCTTTAGCGAACATAAATTTTGCTGCTTGACCATCAATTTTTATAGTAAACTTTTGATTATATAAATCATCTTGAAATTTTAAAACACATATTACTATTGCTATAATTTCTTTTGCAATAGTAGCATAACTTTTCTGTCTTTTATTCCATTTTCCGGAGATCCCAGATTAAAATCTATTATTTCTTTAAAATCCATTAAACAAAATCGACTTCTGATTCGGTTGATTCCAGATCTACTTGGACTCCTGTAACTATATTATCAGAATTTATTCTTAATCTATTGAATGTTTCTTTCGTAGGGAAATTTTCCCTTATTCTTGAAGTAGAAACTCTAGAAGGACTTCTAACAGTATATCCTAAATGAGATATATGTTGGTGAGAGGATAAAGATCTAGAAGACAAAGATCTAGGTAAAGAATGAGTGTTTCTAAGTTGTTCAAAATGAATTTGGACAGTTCCTTCTTCAGTTTGTATAACTTCTAAAGGATTGTTATCTATATATTGTTGGGATGTTGTGGCTTTATCAAGAACCCAATTTTCTGGAAAGTTAATTTCTTCCCATTTAATCTTTCTTCTGGTAGTTATATTAGATTTACCAAAATTAGTTTCTATCACTATAGTTTCATTTAATGGTTTATCAATCATTCTACACTATGGATTTAAAGTCTATAAAGGCTTATAATAAATCCTATAACAGATACAGATAACTTCTGATCATGGAGCATAGTTATAACCATAAGTCTTAACATTTAATGTTAAGGCATCTGAAATATTAACATCTGATAAAGATAATTGAAGATTAGGATAGGATAAACATTAAAATAGACTGGTCCATGGGCATATGAAATATTAACATCTGCTTTTCAAAATATTCATTTTGAGTGAATAAGTGTTGATCTGCACAATCAAACTTTGAACAAGATTTTATTTTAAAAGCACTTGGCTCTGATACCATTATAGCATGATTATAGCAGGATCTATAAACATTAAAGATTCATTATTAATCCTAAAATTAAAAATATTAGTAAATTAAAACATATTTAAGAATTATAGACCATAGGATGTTTTACAAAGACATAATGGAATGCTAAGATGAGGTTAGTAAATGTCATACCATAAAAAGCCTTTTGCGCCCATCTTGGCATTAGCGGCTACAAGGTCCCCAAGAATTCAACCACCACCTTATTATTATATTATGTCCTTAACCTGTCTATATTCTATTCTTTAAATATGTCACACCCCCAAAATCCACTAATGGAGTTTTACCGTTAGGAGCGTGACATACCAGGATCTCAGTCATTAGTTACGTTGAACGACTCTATATGAGTTTAATAAAAACACTAGCATTGCTCATAGTCACGATGCAACACTAGTAAATGAAAATACTGAGTTAATGCGAAATGCGGAAGCGTAAAGATTGAAGGAAAAGCATGCGCCAAAAACAATTGCGCCCAAAACATGCAATTCGAAAATAAATAAATAAGTAAGTCCTGCGTTTGATAAATAATGAAACTTCAATGCATGCATGCCCTATCTCGTGCTCGTACCTTAACGACCTGAGAAAACATGCTAAAACGTGTCAACACTAGGTTGGTGAGTTCACAGGTTTCAAATGTAAGTAAAGTTTACTAGATAAAACAATTTACAATTATATCAATAGGTAGCTAACCTAATAACATGTTACTAAAGCGTTTCGACACCGAAGCTGACTGTTTATGTTTGATCTGCCTCCTACCATGTCTATCATGAACAATGGTAAACTGTTTAGGTCAATGTTACACCCGTTCAACTTCCTGTCGTGTTAGCGCGACTAACGCGGGTAGGACTTGTCAATGCCCAGTAGTACTACTCAAGATTACCTCGCTATCCCATATATTAAACGGTTCGATAAGTAAGGACTTACATGATATGTTTGCGCTTAGTACAACAAGTGATATAAATGAAATGTAAGATCTAAATGTTTGTACCCATGTTTTCTCCCCCAAGTTTAAACCATAAGAAAAGGGGCCGTGAAACTCACCTTATAGTATGTGCTAGAATGACAAGTGAAAGACAGGTGACCCGCTAACGGCTACCTATATTTCATAAGTTTATGAGTGTGTTTTCGTGTTGGTTCGTAAGACCCTTGCATCCAAACAATCCCATTGTTTATGTGTTTGAAAAGAGTTTACAAGTTTGACTCATGTTTGACCAAGTTTGACCCGACGACCCGTTGGTGACTCAATGTATGAAATAGTGTTTGATTAATATAATACTTCCATATTACACACATAAGATCATGCAGGTAACACTTAGCAACAATTCCTTATTGTTCTAGTATGCTAGCATAGTTATCACATATAGTAAGTTTCTATATTTAGCAGCTTTCCATAATTAACAGGTTTCCATAAATAGTAAGTTTCTATAAATGGCAGTTATGTTCGAGACTCGTGTTTTCTAGAAACTATCGTTACTAATTATGTTCATAATATGAATATAATACATCCTAGATGGTTAAACATGTAACACACACCTTGATCTTTAACATGTTGATCACATTTCAATTTAGGGTTTCCTTTTATAGTCGACTAAAGATAGCATGCATGGTTTCTGAGATTTAACACGTTACAACACGTTATTTCATCATTGTTAACATATAACTATCATAATATACTAACATGCATATCAAACTAGCAAGTTATGACTACTTTAGTCGATTAAAGTTTCCTTATTTAGCAAGTTTGTAAAACCGGACTAGGTATTCAAAATCTAACTTCACAATTCACTTAAACATGCATCAGGTAACGTATAAATATCATCATATCATCCTAATCATGGCTAACATGCAAGATAGAAAACACAAAAAGTTTCCTTATATAGTAACTCTCGGTTCTAGACATCTAGGGTTTCACCAAATCAACAAAACTTACAACTATCATCATAATACACAATTAATTATCAAAGTTTGCATATTTATTGAATGGATTCTTGTTTGGATGAAAACTAGGGTTTATCAAAACCATATTTTCGAAAATGTATATAAATAAACATGAAAAATCTTACTTGATCCGATAGAAACGAAAGTTGATGCTAGAATTGCTCAAGAACACCAACAATTGCAAGAAAGTGATCGATCTAAGAACGGTTTGAAGATGGATAGAGGGTTTGCGAGAACTGTGTTGATATAATCTTCGTCTAAAAGATCAGTAGTATCTTTCTGACTTTTATGAAAAAAAAATTTTGTATCTTCATCTTCTTTAGTCTGGGAGGATGTAGACATTGTTGAAGGAGATCCTCCTTCTTTTCTGAAATTTTTCATAATATATTTTTTCATTTCTGTTAGGTAGAAATCCATGATTTCTTTATTGCTGATTTGATCAGTCCCTTTAATAGTTTGGATCTTTCTGACAATGTGTCTGAAAGGGCTTGAAGTTTCTTTATAAGGATAGCTGTTTGCCTGATCAATATAATCTTGAATTATCTTTTTAATTTTTTGTATAGTGTCATGGCTTTCTATGATACCATCTTTGTTTAGAAGAGTAATCTTTTTCCAAAATTTTGTGAAAAAGGTTCTTTGAATACAAAGAATATTTTGGCTGGTATAACCAACTTCTGGAGATCATTTCCATATCCATGGGATACTGAACTGGATATAAAAATGTGATACAGACATATCTTTAATGATATATATATATATATAGGAGGGCTAATGTGAAAACCCCTTTAAGTTTAGAAAACCCTATAAACTTTTTATGCAACATATGTAATTTTTTTTATAGCTTCTATATTTAATATCATCACTTGTGGAAAAAAAAAATTCAAAAAAACGTCAAGTGGATTTTTATTTTTTTACCAAAAATGTTGTACCTGTTTACGTATGTGACATCATGTGTTACGTATGTAACATCCTGTGTTACGTAGGTAACATGGTGACGTAACGATGACATGCAATGTAAAAACGGGCTTTTTGTTACTTTTTCATAATTTTTTAAAGTACGTACTCGGCATTTATTTGAATTTTTTAATATGTGACGAAAATGTATATAACAACTACCCTAAAAATGAAAAATAAAATAAAAAAGTTACATAGGGTTTTCACGGTTTTCTGAACTCAAGTGGATTTCCAACTTATACTTCCTCTATATATATACACACACACATAAGTGTGTGTGTGTGTATATATATATATATGTATGATAACTACATTTTTGTGTGATAACCGTGATAATCACTCTCAAACATGCATATGATTTATAAATTATTATTTTTTTAATTCTTAAATACTCTTTAAACCTATATTTTGAACATAAATACAGAAATTGAGAGTCTTAAAGATACGTATCACATAATGTTACATATATATGACACATAGTTTTACGTATATGTTAATCTAATATAATGATAATTGTCGCATATACATAGCACTATATTTGAGAGCGGTTATTATGGTTATCACATAAATATTAATTATCATTTGGAAGGTTCAAATAATAACCAGTTTTTTATCTGATAACCGTGATAACAAATCTCAAACAAATCACATAATTTATAGATTGTTTTTTCTTTTAATTATTAAATACTCTTTGAACATATATGTTAAACATAAATACTGAAATGAGGAGTCTTACATATACGTATCACATAATGTTACATATACGTGACACATAATCTTACATATATGTTAAACTAATATAATGATAATTGTTACACTAACAGAATGATAATTATTACATTTACGTAACATTGTGTTTAAAAGTGGTTATCATGATTATTATATAAATATTGGTTATCATCTGAATCACACACACATATATATATATATATATATATATATATATATATATATATATCCGTGTACTCTCTCATATTGATTTATTTATAATGTATGTAAAGAAGATAAACTTAGATATAAATAAAAGAACTAAAACGTGCAATAATAATGATTAAAAGTGATTTATTTAGCAAAGAATACGGTAGTTAGTTAAGAGTTTCACTGCTAAAAAGTTTACCCCTTTTGATTTCTTCCGACCAAATTAAACACCAACGTGTTACACGGTGATTACCGAGATCAGGGAGACGGACGGATATGCCTAACTTTTTAAAGAATTTAAAATAAATTTGTTAAATATCCGTCGGCAATCACCAACGGATCAACCACAAATGATTCAATGTAGAAAAAAAAACTTAAGGTTGTTTACTCGGTAATTATAGGTGAGCAAAAAAACCAAATTGAAATCGAAGTAACTAAAAAAACTGCACTGAAAAACCGACCCAAACTAAAAACTGACGGTTTAGTTTTGTATTTTTTGAAAACCGTAAATTATGGTTCGATTTCAGTTTTATAATGTTTGCAAACCGAAAAACCGAATCGAACCGGTTGTATACATATAAACTTTTATAATATATTGTGTGCATGTATATGGGTTACGCATATTTACATTAATAGTAAATTAAGTTATATTTTTGTTGAATTTATGGATTATAATGTTTATTTTTAAATATTAAGTATTTTATAAGAAACTAATATATATATATATATATATATATATATATATATATATATATATATATATATATATAGGGAAGAGTTCTAGAGAAAACCACATAATTAGGCGAAAACCACTAAAAAAATCAATTTTAACCAATAATATAATAATATTTGTTTTTTTTTTGTTTTTTTATAAGAGTATCAATGTGATATTACATATTTTTACCAAAAATTCATTTAAATATTGGCTTACGTATACGTAACCCATAGTGTTACGTATACGTAAACAGAAAACAAAAAAATTGCGGATACGTATACGTAACTCATAGTATTACACATTGTTTTAGTGGTTTTCGCCTAACTTTATGGTTTTCTCTTGATCTCTCCCATATATATATATATATAGGGTTGCGTTCATGAAAAAAACTTGTTTTAATGAGAAAATTAAAAAATCATCCTCCTTAATTTTTAAACATTAATAACTTATTCATACTTTATTTTCTTTTAAATTACATCGATAAATTAAACATTTTTTTATCTTTAGTTTTAGTATATTTTTATATAAAAAACAAAAAAATTAACGTTTCGTAAATTTTCGATACTATATATATGCAGTATAATCATACTGCGTATATTTAGTATGATCATATTATATATATGTAGTATCGAATAAATCAAACATGTTAAAAAAAATTCTTTGCCATTTGCCCTCGACCCGACCGCCTCATGCACACCTCTATCCAGAAGCAGTATTGAATTTGCTGTTTGCTACGTTGTGAGGCATGACATATAAATAATGTTATTTGTTGAGTTTGATATACGTTAAAGTTTAATGTAAAATATTATATTGATATTAGAACACTCACAATGGGTTCCATTTCCTCATTCGTATAATTTAACTAAAAATCATTTTTCCTTATAATTTATTTGCTAAATTTTGTTAAACTTGCAAAAATCTTCTACATTTCATTCCTCGTCTCTATCTCTATATTATTATTTTTTGTATCATTTCTTTCTTTTTATCTACTACCTTCATATTTCAAACAACATTTTTAAATAAAACGGAAAATAAAAAAATCTTAATGTTTGTAAAAGGAAAATAATTCTTAATCATATCACGCACCTGTTTTCCACGTTGAAGGGGGAGAATGGGTTCAAACCTGCGTCGTCGATGCGTACGCAGATGAAGCCACATGCCCGTTCTTGTTCAAATCATATATTAACAAGTATATATTGAGAAAACCAAATTATGAGAAATTTAAAAAAAAATCGCTGTGCGAAGGATGTGGGGAGATGGTTTCAAACCCGCGTCAACCGCCTCACGTGCATGTTTTAACAAACCATCTATTCTCAATTATGTATTTATATTAAACGTAGCTGCATTTTGTGCCTGTTTTAACAAACCATCGGGTTCTAAATTTAAAAATGAGGTTTATGTAGAGATAAAAAAATCAACTCAATGAAAAAACTAAGAAACATTTACGGCGGATGTATTTGGGTATGAGACCGTGTATGAGGTTAGTTTTTGTTGATTTGAGGTGGTTTGGGATCAGGTGAAACCTATTGATTATCCGAACATGAATTTATTAATATATTATAAACTTTAGAAAATATAATAAATAGTATCAACTAAAAAATATTAAAATTATATAATTGTTGTAGGGTACTTTGAGTATATAATATTTATCGGTTGTTGAGGTGATATTAAAATAGAATTTTGGGTTATGGGCATTTTAACCATATAATATCATAAACAGGTATAGTGATAGGTATAATCACGTACTTGGTGGGTATTAAGTAACAGGTACCCGAGGGGATATGAGATTGAGCATGTGACATGACTTTATAATCGAGTACGAGACTAAAATTACTCATTGTAATCCCTAGATTTATGAAGAGATTCACGATTCTTCCAAATCTTAATTCGCATCGCCAGATTGATGATTAGGTGACTTGTTTCTTCAACTCTTCTTTGTATTTCCTGTATAATTTTTGACCTAGATCATGTTCTTCTTCCGAAATATGAGTTTTCATGATTGTTTAATTCATTTACGAATACTGCAAGTTGATTTCGCTTCTGTATGTTAATATGTATACGAACTATGTTCTTCTGATAGAGATGTTACGCTACATATTCTATTATTTCAATTGTTGCAAGATAGGTTATATTTCAACTTTAGGTTAATATTTGGGGATTCTAGGTTACAGTGACGAAATTATAGTATGTTGTGTACTGGTAGGACTCTGGATTTCATAATTTTTGGTGAAGATGTTGACTTACTGTGATCATATCATATCCGGTAATAAAGTGTGTCCTCATTTTATCGCATGAAAATTGCTATTTTTGACTTGGTAGATAGTATATATATATATGAAGAGTTTGGCTTATTCAAATACGTTAAATGTCTTGATGACGAAAATTCAATTGATCCGGTGAGCTGTAACTATGGCGGTGGAAGGAAAATTTTCACATGTTCCATCCCAAAATGGGTAGATATATTGTTGCAAATTTTCATTGTAGGTTAGGAGTATGTACTTTTTGCACTTGTCCATTTAGGTGTTGTTTTACTTGGTTTTTCTGCTAGTCAAAGATGATTTTTAAGCATATAAATTATCCAAAAGTTCCGTTCGAAATATATATAGGATCATAAATATTCATGTAGTTAAGGGTGCATATATTTTATGCAACAGATAGTTTGTATGTTTTTGTATTGACCTGAGCATTTACTGTTTTAATCTTTTTTGTAGGTGTACGCAATAGTTTGGATTCACAAGGTCCCCTGATTCAATTTGCTTAACTAACTCTATGGCTGCTACTTCAGAAGCTATCCTTCAAGTATGTGGTGCAGGGGCTAGCATATCTCATATGGGTTTATGCCCCAAGAAGTCAAATTTCTTGATTTCAACTAACCATGGTTTGGGTTATAGGAGTAAAAAAGGGTCTGATTGCATCCAAATAAAAAGTTCAAGGCATAAATGTTATAGCATGATCTCTGCGTTTAATGTTCATGATCGTTTTAGGTCACTAAGTTGTAAATGCAGCCAAATTAACAGTGTTACTGATGTGGTTAGTGAAAAGAGAGATCCACTTCTTAAAGGTGATTTATCTACAAATGGAAATGGAGCATTTAGCAGTACATTGCAAGTAGGTGGCATAAATTCCATAGAGGATGAAGCGTGGGAGTTATTACGTGCATCAATGGTGTATTACTGTGGTCATCCAGTTGGAACCATTGCTGCTAATGATCCAAGTGATTCTAGCATTCTCAACTATGATCAAGTGTTCATTCGTGATTTCATACCATCTGGGATAGCTTTTCTTTTAAAAGGAGAGTATGATATTGTAAGGAACTTTATCTTACACACCCTTCAATTGCAGGTGATTTTCTACTCTTAATCTAATCGAACCGCGTTATTACATATCATTTTCTACTCCTTTTAATATGATAAACTGATTACTTATACTTTATTATATGTATTTTCATATATATACAAATAGAGTTGGGAGAAAACCATGGATTGTCATAGTCCTGGTCAAGGGTTAATGCCTGCTAGCTTCAAGGTGCGTACTGTTCCTCTTGACGGTGATGATTCTGCAACTGAAGACATTTTGGATCCTGATTTTGGAGAGGCCGCCATCGGTCGCGTGGCACCTGTTGACTCTGGTTAGTCAAAAATAATTTTTGTACCCCTTTTTGTGGGTTATGTTTTTTTTTGACGGGTTAAACGTGTTAAACTAAAAGATTTAACTAAACTAGAATGGCTCATATGGGTCAAGAGTCATACAAACTGAAATTAAAATGATTCTTTTGTAAACATATTTAGCACACCCATCCTACCTGTATTGACCCGACCGGGTCCCACTTTGTGATATTCACCTCAGACAAAGTTTGTTTCAGGATTGTGGTGGATTATACTATTGCGAGCATATGGGAAATGTAGTGGAGACCTTTCAGTTCAAGAACGGGTTGATGTCCAAACTGGAATTAAAATGATTCTTAAACTGTGTCTTGCTGATGGTTTTGACATGTTTCCAACTCTACTTGTGACTGATGGTTCCTGCATGATCGACAGACGTATGGGAATTCATGGACATCCCTTGGAAATTCAGGTACTTGTTTTCAAGCCAACCTGCCAGAACCATTTCGACTCATATAAAAATATCAACCATTTCGACCCATAAGCTTTTAAATTAACATTTTTTTATTTTTTCTAGGCATTATTTTATTCTGCATTACTCTCTGCAAGGGAGATGCTAACCCGTGAAGATGCATCGGCCGACCTAATGACAGCACTTAACAATCGTCTTGTTGCATTATCATTTCATGTTAGAGAGTATTATTGGATTGATATGAGAAAACTTAATGAAATATACCGTTACAAAACAGAGGAATATTCTTATGACGCGGTTAATAAATTCAACATATACCCGGATCAAATTCCACCATGGTTAGTGGAATGGATGACTAATAAAGGAGGTTATATGATAGGGAACTTACAGCCAGCTCATATGGATTTCCGTTTCTTTTCTCTTGGCAATTTATGGTCAATTGTAAGCAGTCTTGCAACAAATGATCAATCACATGCTATTTTAGATCTTTATGAAGCTAAATGGGCAGATCTTGTTGGTGATATGCCATTGAAGATTTGTTATCCTGCTCTTGAAGGCCAAGAATGGCGAATTATTACAGGCAGTGATCCTAAAAACACGTAAGGAATTTAACTTTTTAGTTGTGATTATTTTATTAATTTTGAAAATTTTGTGTTTTTCTTGACATTGAGGTTTCAATTATGCAGGCCATGGTCTTACCATAATGGAGGTTCATGGCCAACTTTACTCTGGCAGGTCAGTTTCATGTTGTTCAGCTAATCTGCTTGATTATTTTTCAAGTATCTAAAATACATTTGAATGCAATGGATAAACGAATCTTGTGGATACAGATTAATACTATGTATATATGGTAATGATGATGGTAAAGGGTTAGGGGATGTATAAATTTTTTAAATTGGTGTCTTTTGAAAAAGATAAAAATTGAAACATACATGAAGTGGAAGAGGTAATTTTTGATGTATTTCTCTTTTTCATTCGGCATCAGACAAATTAAAAATCACCATAAGCTCAGTGTTTTCCTAAAAAAAGTTCCGGTCTTAAGTACCGGTTGGGTTCACCCACCAACACTTGTCTATTTTCTTTTTAAATTTTTTTATCAATAAGCTAATATTCATTTTTTTTAGTAGATTTTAAGCATACTAATGGATTCAAATTCCCACCTCTATTTCAGCATTACATGCATTGGTAACAGTAAATAGCGAGTCACTTTTAAGTAGAATTCAAAACGGGGAGAGTCGGGTTGACCCCTTATCAGTCAAATCCAACCCAAATTGACCTATAAGTAACTTTCTGGTTTATGTTCTTTTTCAGCTGACGGTGGCAAGCATAAAGATGAACAGGCCTGAAATAGCCGAAAACGCGGTTAAAGTTGCTGAGCGTCGCATATCTAAAGATAAGTGGCCCGAATATTATGATACCAAAAAAGCCCGATTCATCGGGAAACAAGCACGCCTTTTCCAAACATGGTCAATTGCAGGATATGTTGTTGCAAAACAACTGCTTGCTAATCCAGATGCTGCCAAGATTCTGGTGAATGTTGAGGATAGTGAGCTGGTTAATGCCTTTTCTTGCATGATTAGTGCTAATCCGAGGAGGAAACGATCACGCAAAGGTATTAATCAGAGCTTCATTATTTAAAACTTTTTGTTTGGTTGAATGTAATCAAATGGAGAAGGTTATTTTACTTCTTTATCTTTTGAGTATATTATAGTATGTCAATGTCAATGTTCAGCATGTTTATGCAAAGCTATTTGTAAGAAGTTATGGTTATATAATATTAGTTGAGGCCGTTAAATACATAATAATTATTTTAGTAAAAAAGTGAGAGAACTGCATGAAATAATATAATAGTAATATAATAGTTGAGTACGTTAAATACATAATAGTTTTATGAGATTTAAAATGAACTAAACAAGGTTGCATAAAGTACCACCATTTACCACTGATATTTTAGTAACGCCCTGGGCAAATCACACATCAGCCGTGGACAGGAGGGATGTTGGGTTCATAAGTAATAATCCAGCTTGAATATCATCAATGTTTTTTGGGTGCATTGATTGTGGATGAGAGAAGAACTCAATAGTTAAGCGTGCCAATATAGGATTAGTTCTAGGATGGGTGACCTCATGAGAAGTCTCCACCTAGGCGACAAAAAAAACCATGAACTGCTTGTGAGCAAAGTAGACAATATTGGTGGCATGAGAGGCCACATTTTATAAGTGGTGATCAACATCATCTTCGACTCTCGTTCTCTTCCAATCTCAGATCCCGAACTTCTCTGTTTCCGTTCATTAGTTTTTATGATGGTAGTCGTTTAGGTGGGCTGGGAACACCGCAGAAGACTAGTGGGGTTGTCAGATGCAACGACAAAAACGAGGGAAGGAAGTTTTTCGATTGTGTGTGGGGGGAGCTTTTGTGGAGTTTCCTTCGATGGTGTATGACGAGCTTCGGTCGTCCAAACAACCATCGCACCGCCATCTCAAACGATGATTATAGTGGTTGGTGACGATGTTTGCAGAGAGGTGAAGATGGTGGTGGAGGTCACCGTTCGGAATTTCAAAGGGGTGGGGTGGGTTGGATTATTTGTGGTGGAAGAGATGTGACGATACATAAATAGTAACTAACCACTTATATGCACATAGAGTTGCAGATCTATGTGTCAAATGTGTGATGAGATGTGAATATGCACAAAAAGAATAATATTTATTCTTTGATTGATTAATATGCTAACACCAAATAAACAAAACATAATAAGACTAACGTTCCATCTAGTAGTATACAATCAATTAACCCCAACACACCCTCTACTAATCCCAGTCCACCCATGGTTGATGTCACGTCATTGATGCTGTAATAACGTGTCTAGTCACTCCTCAGGCTCGAGTAATAGAGTACGGAAACAAAATAATAATAACAGTAATAGATAACAACACACAACCAACGCCATGGTTGCATTATAATTGCCAATAATACACTTTTACTATTCTAATTTGTCTTTTATCATTTAATCTTGTCTCAAACTAACAAAATATAACTATGAGCCCATGAAAACACCAAAGGTTTAAACCAAAGGCCCATTTCCATTAATGGGCTTAGCTGTCATCTTCTTCAAAAACAATTCCCCCCCCCCTCTTACTCTCATCACTCACACACAATAATGGAACCACCATGGCTAGACGATCTAGCCGATAACCTCCGAAGCATCAGCTTCAACTCAACAACCACCACAACCGCCACCGACATTAACCGCAGCACAAGCTCCGAATCCGAAGCCACCTGGACCTCCTCCACACCTACCAAACCTCACACTCTTTCCGGTGACCCTTGCTGGAACGCCGTCCGTCGCTCCGGCGGCCTTTCTTTAACCGACATCCGCTTCATCCAACGGCTTGGCGCCGGAGACATCAGCTCCGTATACCTCGCCAACCTCAAATGCTCTTCCGCCGCCGTGTTCGCCGCTAAGGTGATGGATAAGAAGGAAATTGCGAGCCGGAATAAGGACGCGAGAGCCGCGACAGAAAGGGAGATTCTTGAAGTGTTGGACCATCCGTTTTTGCCGACGTTGTACGCGTCGTTGGAGTCGCCGAAATGGTCGTGTCTCTTAACGGAATTTTGTCCCGGTGGAGACCTTCACGTTCTCCGGCAACGCCAGCCATGCAAACGCTTCCCGGAATCTGCCGTCAGGTGCGCACATTATCACTTACCACTCTCTTTGTTTTTTTAAGGGAAAATTATCAAAATAAACGTTGACTTTCGGTCTCCGAGAGCATAGACATCCTTACACAGTCGCAGGCCAAGCCCTTAGTATTAACCTGCGTTGAAATTTAGGTAAAAAACATGTTGCACCCACTAATGATGCGTCACGTATAAAGTGTAGGCTAAGTCTAAAAAAGTGGAGGCTAAGCTAGCGGACTTAGCATGTGGTTTTGAAGGCTTACCCCGTGGATCTGAAGGCTTAGCCGGTGGTTTTACACATGACACTTTTAGATAGTTTAGAAGTTGAACCTTTATGTTTTTTTCATGGCATGCGAATTAGTCGGGAGACAGACTAATTAGTCGGGCGACACATGTCACGTGTTTGATAACGATTGGCTGGAATTAGTATCGAGATGTCTGATACCTAGAATTATGTGCCGCTAAATGAAAAAGATTTAACCCAGGGTTACGAGTGATATGAATCTCTATCTTTTCGTAGAATAAAAGTTTTTGTTTTTTTTTTCAAACTATGCATGTCTTTTCATATCTTGGTTCGTAATGATCCTCTGCCTCGCATCATATCACATCATCTTTGCTCCAGCTCTTTTATTGGCTACAGCGAACTAGCATGTGCTTGGTGGGGACCACATATTACCTTGACGTGGATATTCCTAATTATAAAATACTATTTTTTAAAATATACCGTATTTTCTACATACATGCTATTACCCCCTTTGTTTTTTTTTTCCTTTTTAACCTTTACCGTTTGGTTGTGTCAGATTCTAAGTACAAGTTTTTAATGCATTTGTACAATAACCTTAAGGTAAATAATTGGAATCCGTCATTAATTAATGGACCTTCGAGGGTGCCTGACATGGGACATGGGACTTCAATCCTATACCATCGACTCCACGTGAACTCCAATTGAAGTCAAACCATCGTGACCCCTCATTAATGACACGTGGGTCCTTGAGCTTGGAACATCCATAAGATCCCACGTCCACGTAGGTTCATAATCGATATATGTAGGGAAGTCAGTCACCGGTGGCAGCTAAACCCAATGTCCCGATGGCTCTGTCTTTTTAAGTTTTTATATAATTAATCTACAAATAATATATAGAGTAAATTACCGTTTGTATCCATTTAGTTTACATGATTTAACACAATGCGTCCCTAACATAAATTTTTAACGGTTTGAGTACCTATGGTATACAATCTGTAACACTCTGATAGGGTTGTGCAAAAGGTCGGAAACGACCCGACCCGGACCCTCCAGAACCGAATACCCTTTTACTGAAGAAATTAGGAACCACGAACCGAACCTTATAAGCCTATATGGTTCGGGTCCTTGAGGTTTCAGGTCCGGTTCATGGTTTCGAGGGTCCAGAACCACAACTTGCTTACCCTAACCATGCAAAGGGTTGGAACCGACCCGACCCTCTAGAACCGAATACCCTTTTATTGATGAAATCGGGAACCACGAACCAAACCTTATAAGCATATGTGGTTCGGGTCCTTGAGGTTCCGGGTCCGGTTCACGGTTCTGAGGGTCCAGAACCACAACTTGCTCACCCCTACACTCTGAGTCCCTGGACCTAACTACATTAAAAAATTCCGTTTAAATTTAGGTGAAATGTCCGTTGTATCATTTTACTGTATAACAGTTTCCCTCCCTAGATACAAGTAATATCTGTTTGCGTCTCTAATTACATGTTTGAATTAGGGACTCAAACAGGGACGCAAACAGATATTACATGTTTCCAAGGACTAAAACTGTTATACAGTAAAAGGGTACAACGAACATTTCATCTAAATTTAAACGGAATTTTTTAACGAAGTTAGGTCCAGGGACTCAGGGTGTTACAGATTGTACACCACATGTACTCAAACCGTTAAAAATTCGTGTTAGGGACGCATTGTGTTAAATCATGTAAACCACATGGACGCAAAGGGTAATTTACTCTAATATATATGTAAATATGTGGGTGGGTGTAAGTAAACAAAAGGATATATACAAATTGAGTAAAGTATATGGATGGTCCATGTGGTTTACTAAAATTTTAGATTTGGTCTCAGTCTTTTCAAAAGTACATGGATGGTCCCTGTGGTTTGCACTTTGTAACGAATTTAGTCTCAGCCAACAAATCTAAAAACTTTGTAACGAATTTAGTCTCAGCCAACAAATCTAAAAGTTTTAGAAGGTCCAAGTTAGAGACTATATGCGTTACAAAGTGCAAACCATAGGGACCATACTTGTACTTTTGGCAAAGTTTGAGGACTAAATACGTTACAAAGTGCAAACCCAATTGACCATCCGTATATTTTTGAAAAGTTAGAGACCAAATCCAAAATTTTGATAAACCACATTACCATCGATGTACTTTACTCTTTACAAATTTAATGAGATATGGTGCTGGGTAGGGCATGTGAGGAGGCAAAATGATGGATGAAATAATTGGTTACTTTTGAATATGATGAAAAGCAAAAAAATCCAAAAAAATAAAAACTTGTCATTCCGGAGACAAAAAACAATACAAAACAGTAACACTACTAATTCACATTACTTTGGTCCCCTACCAAAACTACACGTAATTTTCAAAAATAACAAATGATCTTGTTTTTTTTTTCAATCATCCACTCAAAACATACATCTTTAACGTATTACTTAGATATTTCACATGTTTTACAGGTTTTACGCGTCCGAGGTCGTTGTAGCATTGGAATACCTTCATATGTCGGGAATTGTTTACCGTGATCTCAAACCAGAAAACGTTTTGGTCCGGTCAGATGGTCACATCATGTTAACCGATTTTGACCTTTCTTTAAAACGTGACCTCCCGATGTCAACTCTGGCCCAACTTTTCCCCAATCACAACCACCTAAACCCGCCACCACCTACTGATTACTGCCCCCTTGATCCACCCAAATTCACCTCGTCTTCATGTATTCTTCCCAATTGCATTGTCCCCTCGGTCTCGTGTTTTCACCCTATGCGTAAGCGCAAGAAGAAGCCCACCAACTATGGTGGGCCTGAGTTTGTGGTAGAGCCGGTTGACGTCCGGTCAATGTCGTTTGTTGGGACCCACGAGTATCTGGCGCCAGAGATAATATCAGGTGAAGGCCATGGTAGCGCGGTTGATTGGTGGACCCCTGGAATATTTATATGAACTATTTTATGGTGTTACGCCTTTTAAGGGAATGCATAACGAGCTAACCCTAGCCAATATTGTAGCTCAGGCTCTTGAGTTCCCAAAAGAGCCCGCGATACCAGCCATGGCTAGAGACCTGATATCTCAATTGTTGGTTAAGGACCCAGACCGGCGACTGGGGTCCATGATGGGTGCAACCGCAATCAAACACCATCCGTTTTTCCAGGGGGTCAATTGGGCACTCTTGAGATGTACATCACCACCGTTTGTCCCGCCACCATTTAGCCACCACGAGGCGGCGGATAATGGTTGTCCTCGTACTCCGGTGGAATACTATTAGAAACATTTATATTATTTGTCAATGTATTTTGCCATTTAATATGGACACACTTAAAATTATGTTGTGTATGGGTCTTCTCATTTCATGTTTACTTACGACTATAAGTAAATGATTCTTTTTCTTTTTTGTAATTAGTGTTTTCGAATTGTTTTTGTTCATTATCTTTCATCTCAATTAATAAACTTGAGTTTATATACATCTTTGATCTCAATTTTCAGTTTATGTACATAGTTCTAGATTAGAGTAACCGAATGAAAATGATGGGAGAATGTGAAAGTGAGGATGAGGAGTCTAGACTAAAAATGACTGGTTGGTAAAGAATTCAAAAGAAAAAAAATTTTCCCTTGTACAAATAAACCATTAATGACAAGATTAAAAATCAAAATATCAAACTTTAAGTGTTAGCGGTTTTAAAAAATCACCATTTACAATCTAAATAATAACTTTATAAAAACCCTTAAACTTAAGCATGTTAAGGGTCAACCCCTATTAAATGGAGATATTTGGGTTAACCCATTTATCAAAGATATATACATTATTGTTTCGATAATATATTTTATATAGTTATTTTCTTTTTCTTTTTGCATGATTATTTATTAGTCTCGTGTTTAGGTGAATAGTGTCTCATGGGACATTAAAGGTCAAACCATCGTAAGCCTCCATGTGGGTCCATGAGCTTGGAACGTCCACAATATCCGAGTTCCAAAAGAATGTGTTTGCTTATATCTCCTCCGACACTTTAGAAAGATTTGAGGTTTTGTTGTTTAAAACTTTATAGTGTCCAGCTCTCCAAATAAACCAACAAGTGGCTAAATAGATCATTTGAATAAACCTTCTTATGTGGTGGAGGTTTTGGCATTGACTTGGGATGTCTAATACTGCTGCAATGCAACAGAGTTGTCGAGTGTGGAAGGCACCATAGACCAGAAGTCGACTTGTGTCTAGATGTATCTCGCGAGAGGGTAGGAGACTAATAAGCGGTATGTGGTCTCGGTTGCTTCTTCATAGTTTGTGCATGATTTTACATATCTTACTACTCTAATAAATGAAAATCTCTTCAGGACATCTGTCAATTTCTGGTTATTCCTCATCTTTATTTTTTCGCCTTTCTCTCCTATTAAATATTAGATTTTCTATTTCTCTCTCCTATTAAATAATATTTTTTATATTAATAAATTTAAATACGAATACTTATTTAATTACAAATAATTATTATATCATCAATCAAATGAATTTAATATGAACTAACATTTATCTATTAAATAAAAAAATTAATACTTAATTAAAAAAATGTTTAAAAAACTAACTTAATATACCTTAAAACTGTTACGACATATTACATTTTTTAAAAACATATTTTGACAAATGTGTTTGTTAACAAATTACATTATATTTTATTCAACCGATGTAATATACTGTTTTATTCAACCAGTCTATTACACGGGTTTTTTAAAATATAAAATTTTTATTACTAAATATACAACATTTCATTTATTTAACCCATGTAATACACGGGAATTTAACCTAGTTATATTATAAAAAAAAAGATGGTGTTACATGACTTAGAAAAAAAAATGCTCTACGTTTCTCAGGATGAAATACTCTTTAGAATGACACCTAAAAATAGAGTTTACTTGCCAACTGTTTTACCCTTTAACATATGCAGTTAGCAAATACAATAGTGTAGCATTTCTACTATTAACATATGCATCTCATGGTAATCAAGTGATTGAGCATCAAGCCAAACAAAGTTTAGCAATCACCGCAACCAGTAAGATGGCGTAAAAAAAAACATTCATAACCAATATTCCACAATTGCAAATCCATGATAAAATCAAACTGAAGTCATATGTGAAACTATAAAATGTATCAACTATCAAAACAGAACCCATTTAAATTCAAATATTTTTTTGATCTTCAACTAAACCTTACATCCAACACTCTTGCCTTGTCTTACAAAATCACCAGTTCAACAGTAAAACTAAAAAACAAAACCAAATCGATAGCAAAAGATAAAGCCTTAGTACACTTCAACAGAAGAGATAAAAGACATTTTCTTTTAGTCAAATAAGCTGAATCCCATATCCTGCAAATAAAAATAAAATCAAATATGTCAAAAAATTACAACTTGTTAGACGGATCAAAAACTGGATAATAACAATGAACTTCAAGAAGCAATAGAAAAGCTTACATCATCAGACTCCTCTTTCTCTTCAACCTTCTCCTCTTTTTTTGACTCGGCAGCAGCAGCAGCTGCAGGGGCAGCAGCAGCACCACCAGCTCCAGCGGCAACTGCTACACCGCCACCACCAGAAGGAACTGAAGCCAACTTTTCCCTTCCAGATGCAATGAGTTCAGTAATGTCCTTTCCCTTCACTTGAGACAAGAGCAGCTCAATTTTATCATCATCAGCATCAGCTCCAACTGCACATCATCAGTTTTTCATCAAATACAAATGCAAAGAATTATATCATATATAATCACATCTACTAAAAGTCAGCTGTGAGCCGAGTTTACTGTTCACTTGAAACAGTAATTATTGTGCAAAGTACAACCCTCTAATGCAGGTTATAAACTATTTTTTATACATATAACTTTATAAGACACTTGCTTCATTAAGTAAAAAAAAGGGTGTACCCAACGGTCCATGCCCCAGTCTAACTCTCAAAACCAGGGTTTGAAACCCAGCATAACCTCCGGCAAACTGATTCAACTGGTGACATAAGCCTTATTTAAAAAGATTGTTTTTTTTTGTTATTTTCCAACAAGTAAATTATTTTCGTTGTTTAACACGCCACAAGGTACACGATAACTTTTCTAATGGATTCATTTTTCTATAAAATCAGTTATGACGTGCCGCAACAGGCGTGGCTTGACACTAGTTTTCTAACAAGATTCAAGATTCCACTTCAGTAACATATACAAGTATATGTTACACATTTATCTAGCTAAAAATGATAGAATTCCACATCAAGAACTCAATCATGAGCATAGCCATCAAGTCAAAATCAAACAAAATCATGATTAATAAAAATGATTTAAAAAACAATCAAGAGTAGTCATGTGCATTTAGCATGAAAATCTACAGACAACATGGATCATACATAAGTGCAGTTCTCATGTCTGAACAAAAATAAAAAAAGCAAAAAGCATATATACCTGAACCGAGGATCTTCTTCAAATCTTCAGCTGATGGGCAGGTGTTACCTCCCAAAAGAGCCAACAAATACGCAGCCACAACCTTCATTCTGACAGATTAAACATTAATAAAGTCAATAAACAACTCGCATTTCACTATCGAACCAAAATCATTGCAACAATCACCATTTCAACTAATCTGTTTCACGATCTTGTATCGTTTCAGTTAAATCTAGCTTCTAGGTTATTGAATTGAAACATACAAGCATTAGATAGGGTAATTGAATGAACAACGGATTTCAAATACAGAATCTAGATTTTAACGGTATCACAGAGATTAATTAGCTAATATCGAGACAACAAAAAGCCCTAGTTTTGAGGATGTGGAGAAGAAGATACCTTCAATTGGTGTTACAGCCGCTCTGTATCGTTTGCTTGTGAGCGTTAGGGTTCCTTCAAGCTGCTGGAAACCCTATCCCTTTTTATAACATTATTAATACTGCTTCAGTTCATATCTTCGTGGGCTTCGTTTTAACGTGTTGATAACGGGCTGGCTGGCTGGTACATGATTTGAGCCCATTACTAGACTCCTGATTTTCATTTATTTAAGACTTAATTACACACAGATGGCCATGTATTTTCCTCAAAATCAATTCATATCATTATTTTTTTAATAACATTATTACACATATACCAAGTTATGTTCTTCTTTTTTTCATTTTTGTAAGTTCGGAAGTGTAATGTGGGTTTGCACTGGCGTAATTTTTTATTAAAAATATATATTTTATGTTTTCTGCAAATTTTTTGCTGAAAAATAGATATTTAATCAACTTTAGCGGTCTCTGAAAATTCAGAATTTTTTGCCTTTATCTTTTGTTTCAAAGCTTCAAGATTTGAGCCCAATAGACCAGTAGTAGACTCTACTCCTAAAAGTAATATGTAACTTTAGAACTTTAAAGTATTAATATGTAAAAGAATCATTTTTTATTCGTGTAAAACGGGGTGTGCTCTTGCTAACCCACAAATACATGTGTCATGTTTGGGTTTATGTGTGACATGAATTTCGGGTTCGTGTTTGACCCGCCAACGCGCAAACACAACTTGAATTGTTTGGTAATGAACAAGATCAATGTTACCATGGTGTTCCCTGGGTCATATTGTAGTAAGCACTTTAATCAAATTGTTTCTTATAATAATTATGTTCATTGCTTTATAAGGTACAAGACATTGTAAAATGTTGGTTTAATATGTATAAACTACCATGATTATTGTTTATTGTTTCATTTATGGTATGAATTCAATAGTTATTCAAAGTTCCAAAAACACTATTGATACGATTACACCTGTCGTATCAATAGTGTTTTAAGGAGTATGAACATGGATTGTGCTACCGGCCGAGGCCGCGGAGAGTTATGCAGAAGCCCAAGTGATTTAAGGAGTAAATATATTAACATTTTTCGTTTTATAACTTCAAACTGTTGATGTTATTCAAAGGCAATGAATTCAAATTTACAATTATGATCATTTTGTGGATTTCTTTGGTTTGTATTATTGTTGGATGAAGATGTGGTTGAAGTAGTGATATGCCCTAAATTATACATGTTTTACATGCATAATAATCCCCATATTTTGGTACTAATTAAACAAAAGTCTTGCAATTGATATTTAAAACGTTTATATTTCACAATTGCAGGTTAAACGATGTTCCAAAAGAAACAAAGCAGAAAAATGCTTAAAAACATCAAGAAATCAAGCTTTTGAGAAGAAACACACCTGATCTTTGACCCCCTAAGAAGTCAAAATTGCTCAATACAAGTCAACAAGCAGTAAAAAGACAAAACAGGGACTAGAGAGGGGATGCACGGTCATGCATCCAATTGCACGACCGTGCAAGGCCTTCCTTGCTCCCCAAGGTCTCTCGTACCCTGCCATATGTGCAATTTGATTCCCGAGGCCTTTGCACGACTGTAAGGCCCCATACCCGGGAGGCCTCACTTGTTGGATTTACTAATTCACAATCAGTTCTTAAACTTGAATATCAAATAACGCAGCGGAAATACTTCATTAAAACATAACGTAACATTGTTTCAACACCCGGAAGCGTAAACATTGTCTACACATAACATAAGCGTAATAAAAACAAAACGGGATGCCAGTCTTCATAAGCAACCGGGTAACTCTTCATCGCTAGCTAAGCATCACCGTCCATCCTCATAACCTGCCTTAACCTGAATGTGCATACCAAAAAGTCAGCTATGCTGATGAGTTCTAGTTTTTATTCATAAAACATTATCTTCAATTATTTGCCAAAAACATATCATTTAACTTCATTAATAAAAGCGTACAAAAATCATGCAATAACATAATATAACACATAACATAAACCATAAGTCGACGAACATATCGAATCTGCGTCTTCTCGTAACCGTCAAATCCAAACGTCACATACTGGCGGAATAACCTAAGGATCACCACCACTAGGCCCATCACCGCCGTACTGTCCTTCGGGCGGAGAAATCCTAGGGCCCGACACTTAGGCTATTCAACACCGAACTTCAAGCACGGCATCACAAGGATGACACATACCAAAATTCAAGCACTGTACCCCGTATGACACAAGTACCAAACTTCAAGCACTACTACCCCGTAAGGTAAATCGTACCAACTTCAAGGATCACGATAATCCTCTTGGTGACCGTCATCACTCCAGTTGTACAACAGTTGGTCAGCCACAAAGGCCCCTAAAAGGTAAAGGCCCATAACCTTCATTCCCTAAGGAATAATGACAGATTTGTTCATTTGTGACTTTCGTAAACATTCACTTCTTTTACTTCAAAACTTTAGTTAAAGCATTCGTACATTTTATTAAGAATCATTCAGTCGTTCGTAAACACTTCGTAAACTTCTTTTGACAAAATATTTCATAAATACTTCTTTCATAACCTTTCATTCCAAAACATCGTTCATAAAACGTCACACATATCATTTAAAAAAATGTATCTACATTTTTCTAGGGTTTAGTGGGTTTCTTCAACTTAAGGTGGTTTTTATTCTATACTTTCCCATATATATATATATATATATATATATATATATATATATATATATATGGAAATGGTAGAAAAAAAAGACTCCTGAGTTGAAGAAACCCTTTGAAAAAAATTAGTAATTTTTAAAAAAAATTGGGATTGATTATTTATATAAAATAAGCCCCGGTCGCAAAAAAAATTAAAAAAGCCGAATAAAAGTAAAAAAAACATGTAAAAAATAACCAAAATCAGGGTTTTTTCTTACGTCAACAATTACATATGTAAAAAAGTCAGGTTTTTTTTTTTAAAATCACTAGGCGCTTTTTTATAATTTTTTCACCAAAAGTGATAAAATTGAATTTAGAACCCATTCAAAAAATAAAAAAGTTTTTTTACATATGTAAAACAGGGTTTTGTGGTTTCTTCAACTCAAGCGAGTTTTTATTATAACCATCCCTTATATATATGTACATATAGGTAAGGATCAAATGTAAACTTGTAAACAAAAAATCAAATTCTGACCACATATTTATTTTTATCTTATTTTAATTCATCCTTCAAAAGTCAAACACTCAATTAATTATAATAAACATATTGCCATGATTTTATTTTTTGGTTTACACATTTAAATGTGGTTTACATTTGATCTTTTTCCTATATATATACATTTGATCTTTTTTCTATATATATATATATATATATATATATATATATATATATATATATAGGAAAAAGATCAAATGTAAACCATTTTTAAATGTGTTTATCAAAAAATAAATTCCTGCCCACATGTTTATAATTATTAATTGAGTGTTTGACTTTTTGGGAATGGTTTAAAATAAGATAAAAATAAATGTGGTCAGATTTGGTTTTTTATTTATAAGTTTACATTTGATCCTTACCCTATATATATATATATATATATATATATATGGTAGGGATCATTTCTAAACCATTCCTTTATTTGTAAACCAATTAACTCAATAAGAAAATGACACCTAATAACCATTTTCTTTTATTAGAAGGGTATTTTAGTAAATGTAACATTCCCCTCATTTTTTTATTAATAAAGATTCCATCTATTAAATTTCCCCTCTCATTTTTTAAACATTCATAACTTTTTTATAAAACATTATTTTTTTTTTATAAAAATGACATCATTAAATAAAGCTTTTTTTATCTTTAATTCGAATATAGTCTTGCAAATTTTTATTTTATTTTTTTGAACATCAGTTTTTACATATATGTAACAAACAGTTACATATATGTAAATATCAACATAAATGTAGTGTTCCAAATTTATCCCATTTTTTCAAAACATTTATTCCTTTTTAGAACATTAATAACTTTTTATCTAAAACCCGGATATAAATGTGTTAATCTAACTTGTTTATACAAAAAAAACTAAAACCCAACAATTTATTGATTCAAAAAACCAAAACACTCATAACTTTGTTTATTCAAAAACCAAATTATTTGATAATCTTAAAAAAAACCACAACAATGTGTTAATCTAATTAGTTTTCTTTAAACTAAGTTCATCCCATTTATTTTAACTTTAATAAGTTTTTTTATACAATGTATTTTTTTAGACAAATTTAAAAACGAACATTTTTATCTTTATTTCGGTTATAGTCTCGAAAAAAAAACCCGCATAATAAAGTATACATAGTGACGAATGACGGCATATAGAATTGTTTATATTGCACATATTACATAATAATATGAACATATATGTAATTATTTATATTATGTAAAATAATTTTTTTTTACATATATGTAATATCTTATTGTTACATATATGTAGTATCACATTACATATATGTAATATTATATTACATTCATGTAATAGAACAAAATATAACTTGCTATTACATATGCAATATGAATTATTGCATATGAACACAAGTAACCGTATTTGCAAAAAAATTACAAAAGTAATAAACTTTACATAAGATCAAAGTTTTCATGTAAACTTTATATATAAATGTTTATAAGATTCGAATGCATGTGAATTAAGAATTAAAAGACAATGAATATTTTGGCTCAAATATAAATAATGAAGTGTTGGTGTGTGCAACATATACGAATAACTCATTTTATTTGTTATTTTTAAACTATATGTTCATATTACGTGTAAAAAAAGCTATATCAAAAAATAAATAGAACAATAATTGATCTCGTGACACTTGAAGTCGCCCTGAAACAATTATGTGATTCTCTATTTAAAAGGTATTGATATTTTTAAATTATTACGTGTAATGAATTTTAAATTTAAATAGCGAATCAGTAAAAAAAAGGATAAAAAATATAAATAGACCAACAATTGTTCTCGTGGTTCAGAGTTTTTGGATAAACAATATCATTTATGTTTATATTACCTATACAACAATAAAAAAAATTATATAGCAAAATCATACTCGAATTAAAGATAATAAAGCGCTATATTTTATGATGTATTTTAAAAAAAATGATATTGTATAAAAAGCTATTTGTGTTCTAAAAAAGATGGGGAGTTTTTGAAAATATGAAGGTAACGTTTGAACACTTACATTTATGTTTATATTACATATATGTAAGTGTTTGTTACATATATGTAATAAAAACGTTAAAAAAAATAAAATAAAAAAACTTCAAGACTATAACCGAATTAAAGATAAAAAAATGCTCGTTTTTATGATATATTTTGTTTAAAAAAATAACAATGTATAAAAAAGTTATTAAAGTCTAAAGAAAGATGGGGAATTGGTTTTTAAAAAACTAATTAAAAAATGGATAGACAAATTGACTCTTATACCCCTTAAATAATCTCAGCCACTCATTTCTAAAAAAAATAATAAGAATTAATCTCATCCACTAATTATTATAAGTTAAATTAAATTAGTGGCTCAAAATTGGTTTTTTAGTTTACACAATAAAAATGGGTTTACACGTGATCTTTTTCCTATATATATATATTCAAATACTAACCAACTTTTTATGTGATAACCGCACTAACCACTATTACACAATAACATAATTTATAAATTATTTTTTCTTTTAATTCTTAAAAGAGTATTTAAGTATTGTGAACATATATTTCGAACACAAATACGAAAATGATGAGTCTTACATATACGTACCAAATAACGTTACATATATACGTGACACATAGTGTTTACATATGTGTAACATTATTTGACACGTATACGTAACACTATGTTTGATAGTGGTTATCATGGTTATCGTATAAATATTGGTTAGCATTTGAACCTTACCCTATATATATATATATATATATATATTATTAACTATACTAAAACACAAGTATCAATAGGGTTGGTGGACTATTGGTATAGGAAAATTCTCTAGGAACATCAAAGTTTGAGAAAGTTATGGGTTTAAGTCCCACTCTCATCATGATTTAAGAAATTTGCCTTTCAAAAAAAAAAGAATATCCGACCAACAGACGGTTATAAAACTAGTTTGATTTGATATAAACAAAATAAATTCATACTTAGGTGAAGATTAAAATGCGCCAAGCTGGTGTTATTGAAAATAATAATAATAAAATTAGATGGCATTCTCATATATTATCATTTCTCATAAAAGATCTTTAACTCAATAAATACGTATTTGTTAAAAGGGGACTACTAATGGCACACGGGAATTGCTAAATGGACCGGACATATACGCCTCGTATAGGCTAATACGGGGCGTTTAGCCCCTAACCTTAAAAATCAGACCTGCAGGTGTCAGTTCTGGTCTGGCGGCTGAGCCTATACGACCCATATAGGCCTATACGCCGCGTATAGACCTATACGACCCATATAGGCCTATACGCCACCTCTTTTTTCAAACTTGAACAAGTTTTGATTTGTATATGGTGAGTATAGCCTTATACGCAGAAGTCTATACGCCCCATATAGGCCTATACGACCTCTATACGACCCATATAGGTCTATATGCCACCTATTTTTTTCAAACTTGAGCAAATTTTGATTTGTATATGGTGAGTATAGCCCTATACGCATAAGTCTATACGCCCCATATAGGCCTATATGACCCTTATACGTCACCTATGAGATTTTGATGCATGTTAATGTTTGATGTATTAATCTAGTGGATGGTTATTTCTTTAATTATTCGCTCCTAAAGCCACCTCTTGATGGGCTTTACTATACGAGACGGTACGATATTATACTATACTATATTATATTAAGTTATACTATACTATACTTAGCTATACTATCCTATACTAAGCTATACTATGCGATACTACACTAAACTATACTATATTATACTATATTTTATACTAAGTTATACTATACTATACTATCCTATACTTAGTATAGCTTAGTATAGTATAGTATAGTATATTATAACTTAGTATAGGATAATATAGCTTAGTGTAGCTTAGTATAGCTTAGTACAGTATAGTATAGTATAGGATTGTATAGTATAGTATAATATAGTTTTGTATAGCTTAGTAATAACTTAGTATAGTATAGTACAATATAGTACAGTACAGTATAGTATAGTATAGCTTAGTATAGTATAGCTTAGTGTAGTATAGTATAGTATAACTTAGTATAGTATAACTTAGTGTAGTATAGCTTAGTATAGCTTAGTATAGTATAATATAGCTTAGTATAGCTTATTATAGTATAGTATAGTATAGTATAGTATAGTATAGTATAGTATAGTATAGTATAGTACAGTATAGCTTAGTACAGTATAGCTTAGTATAGTATAGCTTAGTATAGTATAGCTTAGTATAGTATAGTTTAGTATAGTATAGTATAGTATAGTATAGTATAGTATAGTATAGTATAGTATAGTATAGTATAGTATAGTATAGTATAGTATAACTTAGTATAGTATAGCTTAGATATAGTATAGCTTAGTATAGTATAGTATAGCTTAGTATAGCTTATTATAGGATAATATAGTATAGTATAGTATAGTATAGTATAGTATAGTATAGTATAGTATAGTATAGTATAGTATAGTATAGTATAACTTAGTATAGTATAGTATAGTATAGTATAACTTAGTATAGTATAGCTTAGATATAGTATAGCTTAGTGTAGTATAGTATAACTTAGTATAGTATAGCTTAGATATAGTATAGCTTAGTGTAGTATAGTATAGCTTAGTGTAGTATAGTATAGTATAGTATAGTATAGTATAGTATAGTATAGTATAGTATAGTATAGTATAGTATAGTATAGTATAGTATAGTATAGTATAGTATAGCTTAGTATAGCTTAGTATAGTATAGTATAGTATAGTATAGTATAGTATAGTATAGTATAGTATAGTATAGTATAGTATAGTATAGTATAGTATAGCTTAGTTTAGTATAGCTTAGTGTAGTATAGTATAGCTTAGTGTAGTATAGCTTAGTGTAGTATAGTATAGTATAGTATAGTATAGTATAGTATAGTATAGTATAGTATAGTATAGTATAGTATAGTATAGTATAGTATAGTATAGCTTAGATATAGTATAGCTTAGTATAGTATAGCTTAGTATAGCTTATTATAGTATAGTATAGTATAGTATAGTATAGTATAGTATAGTATAGTATAGTATAGTATAGTATAGTATAGTATAGTATAGTATAGTATAGTATAGTATAGTATAGTATAGTATAGTATAGTATAGTATAGCTTAGTATAGTATAGTATAGTATAGTATAACTTAGTATAGTATAGCTTAGATATAGTATAGCTTAGTGTAGTATAGTATAACTTAGTATAGTATAGCTTAGATATAGTATAGCTTAGTGTAGTATAGTATAGCTTAGTGTAGTATAGTATAGTATAGTATAGTATAGTATAGTATAGTATAGTATAGTATAGTATAGCTTAGTACAGCTTAGTATAGCTTAGTATAGTATAGTATAGTATAGTATAGTATAGTATAGTATAGTATAGTATAGTATAGTATAGTATAGTATAGTATAGTATAGTATAGTATAGCTTAGTTTAGTATAGCTTAGTGTAGTATAGTATAGCTTAGTGTAGTATAGTTTAGTGTAGTATAGTATAGTATAGTATAGTATAGTATAGTATAGTATAGTATAGTATAGCTTAGTTTAGCTTATTATAGGATAGTATAGCTTAGTATAGTATAATATAACTTAGTATAGTATAGTATACGATAGTATAGTATAGTATAGTATCGCATCGTATAGTAAAGCCCACCAAGAGGTGGTTTTAAGAGCGAATAATTAAAGAAATAAACATACAACTAGATTAATACGTCAAACATTAATATGTATCAAAATCTCATAGGTGGCGTATAGGGGGCGTATAGGGGTCGTATAGGCCTATATGTTGCGTATAGGGTTATACTCGCCATATACAAATTAAAATTTGCTCAAGTTTGAAAAAAAAGGTGGCGTATAGATCTATATGGGTCGTATAGGTCTATACGCGACGTATAGACCTATATGGTGCGTATAGGCTTCTACGTATAGGGCTATACTCGCCATATACAAATCAAAATTTGCTCAAGTTTGAAAAAAAGTTGTGGCGTATAGACCTATATGGGTCGTATAGGTCTATACGCGGCGTATAGGCCTATATGGTGCGTATAGGCTTCTGCGTATAGGGCTATACTCGTCATATACAAATCAAAATTTGCTCAAGTTTGAAAAAAAAGAGGTGGCGTATAGACCTATATGGGTCGTATAGGTCTATACGCAGCGTATAGACCTATATGGGTCGTATAGGGTCAGCCGCCAGACCAGAACTGACACCTGCAAGTCTGATTTTTAAGGTTAGGGGCTATACGCCCCGTATTGGCCTATACGAGGGCGTATAGTGCGGCGGCGGGTCCAATTAGCAATATTCTGTGTGTGGTTAGAATCACCCTTGTTAAAATTCGACAGAAGTATGTAGGCTACAAATTGACACTGACTTGCAAGTCATTCGTCAATGCGTAGACTTGGAAACTTCTTAGCACATACGTACTTCCACACTGTAGGAATGCGTCTCAAACAAGACTTTAATGACTTTGAATAATTATGTAACACTAGTATATAATTCGTTATTATTTCTTTATTTTGTGTCTCTTTTTGTTTTCCAGTAACTCGAGTAAATTACTAAGTTTTTTAGAGAACTAAAAGACGAAGCTTAATCAATGAAATGACACTGCATTCACATAGTCTATGAAACTTAGCCAAATACTAATGATCGAAAACAACGAACGTGTCATATATAGGTGGTCCAAACACCCATCAACTAGTGGTCTTCTTTTGTCACACTCATAGTTCCTGGTCCAATTCCGTTGGAAATTTCATTTGGTCACTCCTATTTCAAGTCTTTCTCGACGTGTTGTACGTGCATAATTTACACACGCCTCTAGTTTACTCAAAACATCATTTTTTTTCTGGGAGAGGAACATAATTATGAGTTATAACGCGCTACTTGAATATATCCGAATTGTGAAGCAAGTGGAATCTTACAGCAATATTCCAGAAAATTTGATACATTCCTTCAAGTCATATACAATGTTGGAATACCAGTCAGATCTGCAAAATGAATTCAGCAAGCCTATGCCATGGATTGGGATGTATATCGCGAAAGCGTCTCTTTTTTGCATCCTTGCAATGGTGGGCGATTTATTACATGGTTTCCGAAGCAAAAAACTATGGTTCCCATGTAAATATTTTACTCTGAATGCGGCTTCTCTTACTGTGATAGCTGTAGCAATGAAGCTACCTGTGGATCTGAATAATTCAATGCCAGGTTATGTGGACCAGACTGCGAAGCTCGGAAGCATGTCATTTATGTGCACCATCATGGCTAATTCATTGCCTTCTCTAGCAACCATGGACGTCAAGGAACTTCTCACAAACATCATAGATTTAGCTTTTCTGGTAATCACCATGGTTGTCAATGTTTGCATTCAGATAAATACAGGCGTTCTATCCTATTATATGGATGATGAGGACTCACTTGAGAAAATTTATGATGCTAACGATCTATCATCGCAGAGACATTTATGTGACAGAAGCGTAATAGCACTCAGTTATGTGGTTATCTTACTCATGTTGTTGATAATACATGCATGTTCCTCTCTAGGGATTCTAAAGTCAAAACAAATGCTAGAATCCGAATACAAAAGAGCTCATGAAAAAGCTTTAAAGGATCTAGAATCAAGAAGATTAACTGCTGAGAAGTTAAAGCAGCATGTGAGCAACTACTGGATCATGCAGGAACTAGCAGCTCCCGGTTCATGACAGCCTGCTCGGCCACAACATCCGCTTCAGGGGGTATTATCTGCTATAAACACTGTCATGCATGGTATTACTTTTTCTTACATGTGTAAACATATAATTAAACATGATTTGGACAATAAGTCGGAATTGCCCCAGTTTTTAGATGCTTTGCAGAATTAAGCTTTAGGGTGTCCATAAAATGGATTTGGAACCATATAAGTGTCTTTAAAGTAGAGGGCTATTGGATTCAGAAGTTATGTGATTGGAAACAAAGCATCATACCGTTCTCAATCAACAACCGCAAAAGCAAAATTATCATCCAATATATTAAAATCCTAATTTTGAGATTTTGTATAGGATTTCAGAAAAAAGTTGTGGTAACATGTAAGATGATAGCAGTGATCCCAATTATCTTTGTTATTTGTGTCTTGTATTGTATATGCTGTTGGAAGTGGTTTAAGACCATGTTTAGTGGCTCAGGGTTTAGGTTACATATCAGGCTTGCTCAACAAGATACAAGTACAGATAACCAAGGCGATGTGTAGCTAGCTGAGAGAACATTGCAAAATATTTTAAACTCTCTCGACAGCTTTATCACGAAAGCTGGAAATCAACAACCCGATAATCTAATGAAGCTTCTAGAGAGATCTATAAGTTTTGAAGGAGTTGAATTCTTTGACAGACATTATGTTCCGCCTTTACTTTCAGAAGAACCTCTTAATTGTTGGAGCTTACATGTGGTAACCTTGACAAGCATCGCCCTTTCTCTTCCAAACATCCAAAACAACATAGTTGAGAGCTTGCTAAGCAGTGTGAGTGAAGGTCTTGTGTATGTCACAGTTGTGGAAGAAACCCTTAATGCTACTGATGATTATATAATCATTCAAAAGGCGGCTAAAAAGTTATGGCTAGAAGTCGAAATCTACCACAAATGGTTAGGAAACAAGCTGCAAAACCATGTTCCTCATTTGAATACAACACGGCACATTCTTGAATGGTTCAGAGACACGGCTAGAAACATGGTCATTGAGATGGCAAGTAAAGATATTGGAGACCAAAATGATAATTCCATTTGCAAGTCTATTTATGCCAATTCAATGTATCGTATCAGCGAAACAGTCCCGCTTTCCTGCCGCACGAACATTGTGCGGGTTAGCCAAGAGGAACTATTTGAGCAGTTAGCATCAATGATTGCTGACATATTGGCTGCTTGTTTCACAAACTTACCCCAAGTCATAGCAACGAAATGCCACAAAAGTGTGATAGAGGAAAGGGAGGCGAGTGTCCATGCTGCAGCCCAACTTCTTGGTGAGACAAAGCAGATAATCAACAACCTTCATCGTGAACTTCCAAGCTTGAATCCAAATTAGTTTCCGTTTATTGACAAGTGGCATGCTTATTTAAAGCATCCCTTTCCTTAAAAACCATAATGTTTGATATTTTAACACATTTATTAGAATATAATCTAGACTTATATTAGTTTAATTATGTATTATGTATATTTAAGTTAGATATAAGTCACAGGGCAGAAAACCATAAGTCAAACTTGACAAAAGTCAAACGACCGTTATTGCAGTTATTGACGGTTTTCTGGTACCCAAACGAATGGGTGTAACAATCATGTTCGTACCGTTTTATACACTATAAATAGGCGTAAAATTGTAAAGAAACGTCGATCAATTTCATAATACAAAAGAGTTTGTTTTGACTTTGTCTCACAGACCAGATTCTGTACAATTGATCCCATGTTCTTATTCTGATTTCACACATAATGGATGATTGATTCTTGATTAAGTGTTCTTGATATCCCACATAGTGGTATCAGAGCAAATTCCAGGCGATCCGGGACCATCGGAGAAGATATCAATCGAACGTGGCAGCGCAAATCAAAAGATCAAGAACACATCCGCTGCACAAATTGGAATCAAGAATCAAGAACATGAGACGGAGAGGGTAACGACCACAATTGACGACACAAATCATGCATGAAAACTTGGCGAATGAATTTCATCAAACTTCGATTAATTAGGTACAAGATTGCGGGATTTTGGAGACGAAATCAAACTCAAATGCTTTGTTCAAGAAATCTCAGAAAACATAAAAGAATGGGAAGTGAATGTGATGTTGGAAGAAACAATAAAATGTCAGTGTATGACCACAAATTAGAAGGCCATGCTCGAGTCGCTTGATAAGGTATATGATCAGACACAAATTCACTTGTACAAGGAAAGGGACAACAAATCATAATCAAAAGGCACGTGTTGAAGAGGATATGGACAAAAAAATTGAGACAATCGACATCCAAAAGTCACTAAGATTTGGATAATAATCTCTGCATAAACTATTGCAGATTTGATTTACTTTCAAATATGAAACCGAGTTACTCAAACTCTCATTTTGAATGGACCAAACGGAACGAGATAAAACCTCCATGTTTATACGCCACACTACGGTTGATTCAAGGAAACCAGGACACTTGTTTCAACACTGCAAAAAGAGCGAGACGAAGCCAATGGGCCATCAAAACAGAGACTCATGCGCGCGGGAAAGTGATGATTATGCGGAATAAGAGTACGTGGTTGATGGGACAGGTCACGACCTTTGGTACATCTGACGTGATATATGGACCATATGGTACGTGAATACGAGATATTACAAACCACTTTGTGGGTACTCTCACACACTTTCATAAAGAGCCTAGAAACAATTGGTGTAAGAAAATCAAGCATGGATGGCAAGATGGTTGGAAACAATTGGAACAATAGAAGGACACTGATCGAAAAAGGATGACTTAATTCTCTGCAATTGAGACGGGACAAAGAAACGATCAAGCAAAGCAAAATAAACAAGATGGGTCATTACAACAAAGAAATCGGGCATACCCTTCAAGGATTATTGAAGACGCGATTAAAGAACTAAATTATGCTAGATGAATATAAGTCTAGCTTGGGGGAGTGTATTATAATATAATCTAGACTTATATTAGTTTAATTATGTATTATGTATATTTAAGTTAGATATAAGTTACAGGGCAGAAAACCATAAGTCAAACTTAACAAAAGTCAAACGACCGTTATTGGCAGTTTTGACTTTCTCTCACAGACCAGATTCTGTACAATTGATCCCATGTTCTTATTCTGATTTCACACATAATGGATGATTGATTCTTGATTAAGTGTTCTTGATATCCCACAACATCAACATGAACTGCAGACAAGCCGAGTTGATATTGTGGCCGGGCAACAACCTCCGGAAAGTATATATACCATCTACTTCAAGAAGTCTGCACTGTTGGCATTCGTTAAGTTGGGTTTCTAGTGAATTTGTAATGTCGTCAAACAAGTTCTTGTGACCAATTCCTTCTTTGTTGTCATTTGTACTTGTCTATTCTAATCATAAACATATAAAGATCGTTACTAGGTCGAATGATTTATATTAAGATTATGTTTGGGTTTGGTGTGTTCGATTTGAGACGTGTCTTAAGTTGTTCACTTAAATATTTGTTATGTCCCAACATGTTAGTAATTTACTCGAGTTACTGGAAAACAAAAAGAGACACAAAATAAAGAAATGATAACGAATTATATATTAGTGTTACATAATTATTCAAAGTCATTAAAGTCTTGCTTGAGACGCATTCCTGCACTGTGGAAGTACGTATGTGCTAAGAGTCAATTTGTAGCCTACATACTTGTGCCGAATTTTAACAAATACGTATTTATTGAGTGAAAGATCTTTTATGAGAAATGATAATATATGAGGATGCCATCTAGTTTTATTATTATTATTATTATTTTCAATAACACCACTTAGCTTGACGCATTTTAATCTTCACCTAAGTATGAATTTATTTTTGTTTATATCAAACTAGTTTTATAACTGTCCGTTGATCGATATTCTAATGTTATGAAATGAAAAGTATGCTACCATGTAATATAATAACATATCACACAAATATTTAATTAGTTTACAAAGTCAAAAGCAAACCGAAGACGTATGATAATGAGGACAAACGCCCCAAATGGTTAGGGGGGTTTATCTAATAGATTTTTGGTTACACAAGTGGGCCCCATATGGTTGACGTGGAGGAGAGTATGAAAATAAAGGAGAACTTTTCACTAATAAGAAACGAGATGTCAACATCATTCGGTTACCTTTAAAAGAGATAAAATTAATAACGATTGCCCCATAAACAGAGGAGAAACATGATTGATCAATGATGTAATCTTAAAAAGCAATACATAGAAATAATGATTTTAACCCTTTACTCTCCTTGTTGAGTTTTTATAACTCTTCACAAGGTGTGTATTTAAAATATTTATAAATGATGTATAAATTTAAAGTATTATAACTATCATCTTGGGTTCATCAAAGTATCAAGAAAATATTTGTAATTGATATAATCTTTCATTTTTTTTTATATTTTATATATTATGATAATATATTGAAAATAACTAATTTCTAAAGTGCATATCTATACTCTATAATAAATAAGGGTTTTCTTAGACATTTGTTACTCTTTTTTTTTCACGCATCTCTCTCTCATTAGTTATAAAATTTCTTTAATTGTTTTTTTATATTTTTTTTCTTCTTCGCTTCTCTCTCCTATTAAATAATAATGATTTTTATGATTATTTTTATTAAACATTTTTTATTTTAAAAAATTGGTTTGTTCATTAAACATTTTTATAAATTCTTTCATTATGTTTATAAAACATTTTAAAAAAATAAAGATATAACGTTTCTATAATTTGTATTAAAAACTATGTAATATGTAATTTTTTATTACTAAATATATAACATTTCATTTATTCAATACGTGTAATACACCAGGTTTCTAACCTACTTAGAGATAAATACAAGTGATGGCATATTTGCGTGTAGTTAATATATAATTGATAGGTGAAATGGAAAAACTAGTTCATTTGGAACCATCAAACTAGACCATTTAATTTGGATATACATAAACTAACCATTAAACCAGTGAAAATTTGAATTTAAATTAAATGCACAGACTCAAACAAATCTAGACCGTTTTATTTTTAATCGACGATTCATATTTTTTTTAAAATTTTACACTTCTTATATACATATAGGTTATGTATTTAAAAAAATTATCTAACTAATTTATTCATAAGTGTTTAAATAGATGTAATTATACTAAACGATGTCTAGGTTACGTCATCCGCATCTCCTGACTCGTATCAATGTATATTTTAATTTCCTATTTGGTCTTTAATAAATCTAATTATACTAAGATGACCTTGATAACATTAAAATCACCAATTAAGAAGGCGTCGCTCAAAGAGAGATCTATCCTTTTATACGATAAGCGAATATGTATTTTCATTCTAACCCTTCTACCACCTGACCCCCGTGGTCAAAGCCCCTAACAACCTTAGAAAGTTCCAAAGCAACAATGTTATAATAGTTTTGATCAAGTGTGCACTCCGCACCTCCTGAATCGTATAAATGTTTATTCTAATTTCTTATTTGGTCTTAAATCAATCTAATTACACTAAAATGACCTTAATTACACTAAAATCACCAAAGTTAAGAAGACAGCGCTCGAAGAGAGATGCAACCTTTTATACGACAAGTGAATTTATATTTTCATTCCAGCCCTTCTACCACTAGACCCCGTGTAGTCTAGGGGCTTTGCCCCTAACAACCTTAGAGGTTCTTAGGTATCGAAGTGTACTCCGCACCTCCTGACTCGTACAAATATATATTTTAATTTCTTATTTGATTTTAAGTAAATCTAATTACACTACAATGACCTTAATGATACCAAAATTAACAAGACATTGCTTGAAGAGAGATGCAGCCTTTTATACGACAAGTGAATTTATATTTTCATTCCAGCCCTTCAACATTACCGACCTAAACCAACCCCCACCCCCCCCCCCCCAAAAAAAAAATTCTTTAATCCTCACTAACCCTCTAGCATTTCCAGCTTACACGTTTAACACTGACAAAGTTGCTATCAATGATCAGTAGTAACTTACAACTAATTTATCAATACTTTCCAATGCATAACAAACATGTCAAAATAAAAGTTCTTCTTGGTCGCAACCAGGGGCTTTGCCTCTTGGACCCTCCTAGGGGTTTTCGCCCCTTGGAACCCTGTTACCGGGGTGCAACCCCCGGACCCCATGGTCTAGGGGCTTCGCCCTTAACAACCTTAGAGGTTCCTAAGTACCGAAGTTAGAATAGTTTTGATCGAGTGTGCACTTTGTACCTCTTAACTCGTATCAATTTATATTTTAATTTCCTATTTGGTCTTAAGTCAATCCAATTATACTAAAACGACCTTGATAACACTAAAATCACCAAAATTAAGAAGGCGTCACTCGAAGAGAGATCCAACCTTTTATACAATAAGTGAATCTATATTTTCATTCTAACCCTTCTACCACTAGATCCCCATGGTATAGGGATTTCGCCCCTAACAACCTTAGAGGCTCTTAAGTATCGAATCTATAATTTCCTATTTGGTTTTGAGCAAATTTAATTACACTAAAAATAACACAAAAATCATCAAAAATTAAGAAGGCAACACTCGAAGAGAGATGCATCCATTTTTACAACAACTGAATTTATATTTTCATTCCAGGCCTTCAATGTAATTTCTAGGAAATTTCGGCTTGTATTTTTACTTATCCAACACTGGTATTTTCATTATTCTATGATTTGAACCATCCAATTTTAATAGAAACTATCATCTATTTCATTACTTGAACATAAATATACAAATACATTGTGTACAATTGTTTATTATCAAAAATAACAAATATTTATATAAGGGATTATGTAAATAATTGTTTAAAGTTCAAGAAATAAATATATATGTATTAGATTATTACAAAACCTATATATATATATATATGTATATGTAAGTGCAAACTTATAAAAATTATAAATTCTATAGACAAAATTAGAGTTTATAAATGTTACTTTATTAATTTCAAAGAAAATGATTTCTAGCCTTGTAAATTATAGAAAAACCAATTTTTATATTTACATCATTGAATACAATATAAAGTCTTGTTAGATTTTGTAAAAATTACAAATTTTAATGAACTTATGCCTTTATAAAAGTCCAGGGTAAGTTCTGAAATTTCAGGAACTTGAATTCAAAATAAAACTAAGTTTATACTCAAAATATAAATTCCATGAAACTTGAGGGGCCATTGTGCAAATCTGGCTTACCCCCCCCCCCCCTTTCAATTTTGACCCTATGAAAGTCAAACAGGCACCAAATCAAATCCATAACCCCCGAATTCAAAGTTGTTAACGATCTATAAACGTGCGTAGACGTTACACAATGAGTCTCGAATACGAGTAATGATCCAATTGAATCGGAATTCAATGAATTCGAAACCGAAAGGTTTCCCGTAACTGTGCCAAGCCTCTTCAAATCAATTCATGCGTTGTTGTTGAAATCAACTGATGAGACTAAACTACAAGCATACGCGACACTCCTATTATGATCCCTACACTCTCAAATCCACTCCATAACAGATCTGAGACCCAATTCTAGTGTGAAGAACTCGAAACCCACGGCTCCCACTAATCTCCTCTTCCTCGCAACCGTTTCAGGTAATTAACCTCTCTTTCTACTCGTGTTGGTTCACTGAACGAAAGCCCTAACATAAGGACTTCAAATCTATTCTCAATCACGACCATATTTGGGCTAGGGTTGAGGTCAGGCCGAATGGGGAAGAAGGAGGGTGTGGGACGGATTGTTATAAGTTAACCGCGCGAACCCTTTATCAAGGCAGATGCCCAGATTGAGTGATTAGAGCATCCTCCTTCCTCACAGCAGGTCATGGGTTCGACCCTGACCAAGCCTTTTTTTCTTTTTCTGCATTATTTTCCTCCTAGTCCTTGTCTAATACACCTAATCCACTATGTATTTCATAATATAACCAGCAAAATATTAAACCCTATTTCATTAACTAATTCATTTTTTGTTATAAAATGCATATTATACAACCATATAACTCAAACAAGTTTTAGTATCTAAATTGCTAAGTTTGAGGGAAACTATCTAAATTATGGTTATTAGGATATAAGCCTAATAAATTCTAATTTATTTAGACAAATCCTTTGACAAATTGCTTACTTCAAATTTATTTAGAAAATAAATATGATTATAAGCCCATTTATCTCGTAAGGATTTACACACTCTTAGTATATATAAAATTTATTTTTAATATATAAGATCATTTAAATCAAGTCTTATATTTTTTAATTAATAATTAATTATGATATAATTACTAATTAATTAGGACATTACTTTATACATTAAATTTGGTTTAATTACTAATTTATTTAAACCATTATTTTAACCCTCATTTTTCATGAAAATCAAACTAAATAAATACAAGATTTTATTTATTTAAGTTATTTAGTTATTCAACTATTTATCCATATATTTACTTACTTATTCAATTATTTACAAAGGAATACTGTTTACCTATTTGTTCATTAAACTTTTCAAACAAAAGAACACTATTCATTTATGCAATTATTCACTTAATTACATACAGAAGAAATCATTTATTTATTTTCATCAAAATAAAATACCACTCTTATCAAGATTCACACAAACATCAATCAAGCTCAAATAATTATTTTTATTGAGGGCTCCCACATCAATCCCTTCACACATTAGGATTCTCTTATTTCTTTATACAACTTATTGATACACATATTCCATCAAACATAGGTCAATCTTGTGATTAGCTAGAACATATGCAACAACATACTTGTGTACATTCAAGTCACCCATTGCAAGGTGAGTTCATAGCCCCCTTTCTCTTTACTATTGTTTACAAATACTCGGGGTGGAACATGTTTACTTACTATGCTTACCAAATTTAATACCATTGTTCTCATGCTATTCACTATGTGCTTTATGTCTTAAACTACTTGGTGACCATTACATGTGTTTATGCTAGTACATTCATTAACCTGCTACCCAGGCCTAAGGTAGTACCTAACATGATCATTTATAGGGGAATCCGATTCCAGTTAACACGAACCTTGGCGGGTTTTGTGTGTACCGTATTACTATTTTTCCAAAACACAATCAGTGGGATTGTACTTACAAGTTTTCCATTTACTACGGATTGAATTGTACACTTGGAACCTTGTATGTTTTCACATTTATGCCATAGTTACGCTTTGAACAGTATTGAATTACAAACACTTTTTACTTAACTTTTGTTAGTGTCAAAACCTATGTTACTCACCAACTACTTGTAGTTGACATTTACTCACATGTTTCAGGTGCACCCATTTGAGGACCCTACTTGCTCATCTAGGACTTAGACCTAGTTTAATTTAAATTATGTTATGTTTTGAACGTTTTGTTTTTCATTCCTTATGTAACGGATGATTTTAAGTTGATGAATAAATATTGTCATTTAATAATAGATGATCATGCGCTTATGAACAACCGCGTCAGCCCCGGCGTTTAATCCGCCGTCGGTCGGGGTGTGACAGATTGGTATCAGAGCCATGGTTATAGGGGATTAGGTTATTAGAAACCAATTACCTAGACTATAACCTTAGGATACCCTTGTGTGATTACCCTACATGTTACTTTAGGTATTACATTGCATGATACAACATGTGTTACCTAATGAGCTATGTTACATGTTTACAAAGACTACTACTCATGTGATACCTTACTTGCTACACTATTTGATTAGCCTGCATAATACTTATATAATATCACTAAATGCTATCATAAGTTTTGCCATACACTTATTCATATCAAAGACTTTATACACTTTCATCTTTACACATCATCACTAATCACTTATGGAAAGATTCAAACTCCTAGACCCAATGCCTATTAAAAATTTAAAATCCCGTCAAATTTTTGAGTTCTGAAAATTAGTAGAGAACATGTGCAATCCGGAAGGGTGGATGCCTGTACCTCGGGTCTTCTGTCTAAGAAAGCATTTCATATAAATCCAAATCAACCGAAGGATCCGTATGCTTTCCTGGGAATTCCCGAAGTGAGTGTTCACCTATAGGCTAAAACATGTCTTTCTTGAAAGTATAGGAACTCAAATCACTTTGACTTGTCACGGTATTCATTGGGTTATGCCCCAAATGAATACAACCTAAACATCATTACCTTAATTATTATAATTTGGTATACCAGTCTAAACCTCCTATTTTATTCTTACACTTAATCATATTTAAGTCAACTATACCCCTTCATCCTTACGCCTCAAAAAAATTTATCACCCTTATTATCATTTGCAAGGGATTTAAACCCTTAGACCTTACCATTCAAGGAAAGGAAGCTGCTTGAATAGATGAAGCACACCTTGGAGCCACAAGATACAATCCCTAACAATTCTCATCATAACCATGAGTCCAAATAATAATGTTAATGGTACATGATGGTTGGAAGAATGGGTGTGGACCCATGAAAGATTCTAACTAAGGAAAGGCGGGGTACTTAAAATGTGTCCTTTGCGACCTACCTCTCTTTCCTGGAGATTCTCTTAATGGGCACACTACTTATAGGTCAAGTGTTACTCCTAACATATGAGGACTCGGTGTTATGATTAGTCAAACCCTAAACTCATGAAAACCTTTGAACTTTAGCACTTATGACATTTTCATGCTAAACATGGCCTCTTACCCTCCTCACTCCCCTGAGAATCACCCCGAAGCGGAATCAACACAAGAGGAAGACTTTGGGTCCCCATTACCAGACCACCAGTCACCGACAGGACTAGATGCCAGGTCCATGTTTGACCGCAGAGCAGATTAGCTTAGGAGCGGGCATGAGACTCCGAGCAGCTGAACCACCCCCCTCCGAGAGACCCTTATCTAACACCTAACCTATACCACACATACCCAGGTGTAGGACAAGCCAAGGAACCTACCAGAGCCTTAGGAGTTCCAGCCTATACCGCTCACCTATATGTAAGGACCGTAGAGTTTCTGAGACAAGGAATGGAGACCAGGGAATACTTGATGCACATACGAAAATAACCAGAGCTAAAGCCGGGTTTGAAATACGAAAAACCGCAACGATGTTCGTCTTAGTGCTCATTTGCTTACCGGTGGAAAACTATCTGAGATGTTAGTCGAACATTCTATTTCGCGTTTTCTTAAAATTTAAATTGAAATCCATATCCTATACCCAAATATAAATATTATTATTTTTGACTCTCCTTAATGATTGACATCTAAACCTTTCTTGTAAACTAATTATTTTCCCTGATTTGACTAATGTAGTTATTTTGCCTAAACAAAACCTTTATCAAACCATCGGTTTATAAATTTTTATCTAGATTATATATTTACAAACCCCTCTACCTAGTGAAGGAACTTGATGCAATTTGTTTTATAAACTATTTATCTCCTTATCTTAGCTAATAATTAATTTTAACTCTATTAATTATTACATTACGACCTCTAAATTCGTTACTTTTAAATTCTTGGCCTGATTTCGAAATAATTTGACCATTATTTTCTTTTGAAACATTCTCTTCATGATAACTAAATAAATAAATAAAAAAGTTTTATTTACCCGATTACCTAGTTATTCAACCTATTACTTTCGCTTATTAATTTACAAACAAGAATAAATTTCGATTACTTATCATCTACAAACAAAAAAGCTCAAATTAGTTATTTGTGTGCGTATTATTCTAAATACCTGTAAAATTTTCCCATCACCTTACACCTTCGAAAATGTATGAACTTACTAGCCACTTCGAAAAGATGAAACCTTTCGCACAGGCGCTAACCATCCATCAACAAAATTGAAAACTTAAAACCCAACTACCTACATTATACAACACGCTTGCCCGCAGCACTCGATCACCGACCAGATTCGATAGTTTACACTACTCATGAGATTCAATTATTTACATATGAATGTTCACAATGTACCTGAGACTAAATTGTTTACCTTATGCGCGCACCTTGATTGTCCACGTTAAACATGAAACTTAGTTGTATACAATATACATGATTATTTACACGAAACTTGATTACTTACAATACACATGAGACTAGATTGATCACACTATAGGCGAAACTTGATTGCTTGCAATATACATGATACCAGATACATGATACTTGGATGTTTGCAATACGCATGATACTAGATTATTTACGTTATACATGAAACCTGAATGCTTACATTACACACGAAACTAGACTGTTTACATTGTTTGCTATTGATTGCCCACTATATACATGAGGTATGATCATTCACTTTATCCATAAAAGTTGATAGCTATAAACTTGGAACTACTCGGGGTTTGACGTATTCTTTTTAAAACAAGAGAGAGCTATAGACTTTATGGGTAATCTGGAGGGATATGCCATCTACTTAGGACACCCATGTATGGGGTTGTGCCACATTGTTAGCCTTTACTTCCTGACTGACTTCACCATCTAGAGACACAGTCACTTATTAACAACTTATACGTGAAAACAATAATAAACTAAATGTTTTTGGGTGTTCCCCTTGTACCCACACACAATAGAATGATCTATACGGACCATATGACGATTTGAGTAATTACGGGTGCACACGTAATTATAAAAGTCAACGTATGGAAAACATAGTAAATTCTCTCGTGTGTGATGACATAAAACCTATGGTGATATACAGTAACGAAACTAATGGGATATGATAAGGGCATAGTGGATATACCACTTGTGACATCCGGCATTTTCAGGTTAACTCTGTTAACTCAAACCTCGTTAGTTCAAACATTTTTCGTTACAAACTCAGTTATCTCAGTTAGTCGCACGTATATTGCATTTAATTAGGATTAATTAAATGTGTCAGTCAGTCGCACACATCGGATCGCACTCGAGTCTAACCCGGAACGTTGGTGATTAATCGAACATTAATATTACGAACATTAATAATTTATATTTAATATAAATTATGAGTTTTAGGATTTATATGTGATTACGTGAATTATGTGAATACTATCGTTTTCGTACGTGTTTATCGTGTGTAAATCGTATTTAGTATTTTTATAAAAGTTAGTAGTTTTATAAAAATAAAGATTGAATGTTTTAATTATTAATTAAGTTAGTAATTAATTAAATAGATTTATGGGCCTTAATTAAGCCCGCAGGCCAATCTTAAAACCCATTAACTATTAGATAAGGATAAAAGAATTCAAAAAAAAAAACATAAACCCTAACCACCACCCCTCATTATCGTCGACCTCCTCTCCCACTCACCCTCTTCGACCGAAACAAGAAAGTGGCCAAAGCACCATCGATTCGATCTCGCAATTGAACGCGTATTTGGACTCCTCTCGACATTCCTAACGTTTCTACGTAAGTCGTTTCGTTAAATTCCGTCACTTTTTGATCCCTAAATTTTAGGTCAAACCCTAGTTCATCCAAACATGAAATTTTATAATAAAAATGTTAACTTTGTTATTGTTTTGCATGTATTTGTTGATTTTATGGTTAATTGCAAAACCCTAGATCCGTGTGGTTAGTAACTTGTTAAATATTGAAACTTTTTGATTATGTGAAGGATAGGAATCGCATGCTAGACGTGGATTATGATTCGTATAGTTGTAATTATATTAGTTGAAAGAATTAGAATCGATTTGATGTGTTAATTTTGTGATTTGAGCGTGTAATGGACAAGTTACTAAAAAGGGAAACTTTTTAGGTTTTCTAACTTGCATGCTAGGCATGGTTAGGATGATGTGACGATGGTTATGAGCTAGTTGATACATGGTTAGATAAATTGTGAAATCAGATTTTGAATGCATAACCCGGTTTTACAAACTTTCCAAATAAGGAAACTTTAATTGTTAAAAATGGTTAACACTTGTTATTTAGACATGCTTGATATGGTTGATGATTGGTACATGATAGATAGGACATAATAACCTGTTGTAACGTGCTAGGTGTTTGAAATCACGCATGCTAGTCATAGGTTACTAAAGGTGGAAACTTTATTTGGAATTGTGACATACATGTTAAGTTCTATGCAATGGTTAGGTGATAGGACGATCTTGAACAGGTTATAGTAGTCTTACAAGCATATTAACAATGATGATTTCACAAGACACAAATCCCGAACATACTTTCTATTTATAGAAACCTGCTATTTATAGAAACCTGCTATTTATAGAAACCTGCTATTTTTGGAAACTTTCTATGGAAACTTTCTATTTTTGGAAACTTTCTATTTTTGGAAACTTTGTTTATTTGATTAGAACAATAAGGATTTGTTGCTAAGTGTTACAGCATGATCATTTGTGTATAATATAGAAGTATTGTACTGAACAAACATTAAATCATTTAAACGGGTCACCAACGGGTTGTCAGGTCAAACTTGGTCAAACATGAGTCAAACTTACAAACTTTTCTAAACCCTTAAAACAATGGGATTGTTTGTATACTTAGGGTTTGTATCAACTTGCACGAACATACACTTATAAACCGGTGTTTATAGGTGGTAGTTAGTCGTCAAGCCTTTTTAGATTCGCTTTCTTTCGCACATACTCTAAGGTGAGTTTCACGGCCCCTTTTTCTTACGTTTTAAACTTGGGGGAGAAAACATGGGTACGAACATTTAGATATTACGTTTCTTTTATATCACTTGTGTACTAAGCGCAAACATATCACGAAAGTCCTTACTTATCGAACCGTTAGTATATGGGTTAGCGAGGAAATCTTGAGTAGTACTACTGGGCAATGACAAGCCCCACCCGCGTTAGTCGCGCTAACACGACAGGTAGTCGAACGGGTGTAACATTTACCTAAACATTACCATTAATTGTGATAGTCATGGTGGAAGGCAGTTCAAACATACAGACAGTCAGCTTCGGTGTCGAAACGCTTTAGTAACATGTACTAGGTTAGCTACCTATGATATAATTGAATACGGTATTATCTAGTAAGCTTTACAAACATATAAACCTATGAACTCACCAACCTAGTGTTGACACGTTTTAGCATGTTTTCTCAGGTAATTAAGGTACAAGCACGAGCTAAGGCATGCATGCATACGAAGTCTGTCATTTGCAAACTCAAGAATTATTTATTTTAATTATCTTTGAATTGTTCATTTTGGCGCAATTGTTTTGGCGCATGTTTTTCATTTAACTTTTCGCTTCCGCAAGTCTTACATTAAATCAATATTTTCATTACTAGTGTTGCATCGTGACTATGAGCAATACTAGTGGTTTTTATTAAACTCATATAGAGTCGTTCAACGTAACTAATGACTGAGATCCTGTTATGTCACGCCCCTAACGGTAAAACTCCGTTGGTGGATTTTGGGGGTGTGACACCACTGGTATATCCTATATATAAGTGCTACTGTCATATTGTCAGAAGTAACGTCGTCCGTATCACGTAGGGTTTCCTATTACTCTGACCTTGACTAATAGTTGTGAAATACTTATCCAGTGAAATTACTCGAATATCTTAGACTATATCCTAAACAAGTTTAGATCTTAAAATTTCCATCATCCTCATTACAAATTATGCATAAGATCATTTGAGTCCAAAAATCATTCTAGGGCAATCTTCTCCTTATTCCCCTAAAACAAAATCCACTACCACAATCCATGCCTGACGCGATGACCCGATCTGAACCTTGTCATCAACTATACTCCTCAAACCGATAAGCAAAACTAGTTGTGAATCCAAACACACACCTCTTTTTTTCTGGACCCTCCTCCTAAATAATTTCGGGACGAAATTTCTTAAAGTAGGGGAGACTGTAATTTCCAGGAAATTCCGGCTTGTATTTTTTACTTATCCGACACTGGTATTATCATTATTCTATGATTTGAACCATCCAATTTTAATAGAAACTATCATCTATTTCATTACTTGAACATAAATATACAAATACATTGTGTATAATTGTTTATTATCAAAAATAACAAATATTTATATAAGGGATTATGTAAATAATTGTTTAAAGTTCAAGAAATAAATATATATGTATTAGATTATTACAAAACCTATATATATATATATGTATATGTAAGTGCAAACTTATAAAAATTATAAATTCTATAGACAAAATTAGAGTTTATAAATGTTACTTTATTAATTTCAAAGAAAGTGATTTCTAGTCTTGTATATTATAGAAAAACCAATTTTTATATTTACATCATTGAATACAATATAAAGACTTGTTAGATTTTGTAAAAATTACAAATTTTAATGAACTTATGCCTTTATAAAAGTCCAGGGTAAGTTCTGAAATTTCAGGAACTTGAATTCAAAATAAAACTAAGTTTATACTCGAAATATAAATTCCATGAAACTTGAGGGGCCATTGTGCAAATCTGGCTTATTGATAAATGGTTGATAAACCCGTGCTAATTGTACATAATCATAAGTTTTTAACCCAAATAATGTATGAAATAATTTAGTTTGACTTGTATATATTTTTTTATAGGTTTTTATATATAAGTAGTTAAAAATGATAAAAATCATGTAAACTAAATGCCAAAAAGGATTAACAATAATTAGATTAAAATCAATTGAACTTAAATATGATTGTATATGATTTAGTATTAAAAAAAATAGTATTGCTTTGACTTGGTGGAATTATTTTACACAGGTTATGCAAAACGTGGGATTTGGGAATTGTGAAGGATAAATTCAATTTAAGAAAACTAGTTAAATGAATTAACTACTTGAAGATGCTGGAGTTTGAAAGTAAAGAGAAACATCAAATATCAATTGATATTAATTTTGTTGCAACTAATAATTGTGGGCTCATTTGTTGTACTACGAAAACAAATGGAATTTGAAGTGGGCCATGAATTAAATTAGTTGGGCTGAACCAACGGGAGAAACTGTAGCCGAAGAGATCACGTCAGTGAGGGCAATTGAAGAAAAAGGGGAATTAAGCTTTTGACGGCGGAGGATTTGAAAAAGAAAACAACTCTCGACGCAAGGAAGCAGGTCACGAGAGGAGTGATGGTATTTGAGTTTGTTGTTATTATGTGTGGCTAAAATTACTTGTGGCTTCCTTCAGGCGGACGGTTCTTATAGGGTTTCATGTTTTGATTCAGTTGTTTATATTTTGGATCTATTTAGTTTCTGACAATAACTTTATAGATTGATGTATTGGTTATTTTAAACAGTTTATTTGAGTACTTTGAATTTGCTTGCTTTACGATTTTGTTCGGTTGATAACAAAACCTAGTAGCAGGGTTGGGTGACTAAAGGGGGTAACTTGGTATTCATAAATTGGGTGATTGAATTATACTGGTTTGTGACGGAACTGGTTGTATAGGTTGTTGACAACAATCTGTCTTCAATTACTATTTTAACTGATTTTCCAACACTATGTCTATGTGGTGTCCAATTAAATAACTGAGATTTGCATAAACCTAGAACCTGAAGTTTGGAGGAGGTTACATTATTTATTTAATCTGTGTTTTCATTCTAATTATCAAACTAAGCAATTTCACTAACCACTGATTCCTCGTGGATACGATACTCTTCTTACCCTTACTAGTTAAGTGTTTAAGGATTGTTTTTGACCGACCTAACGACATCGATCAAAATGGCGCCGTTGCCGGGGAATCGGTGCGCTTAGTTCTATTGCTTTAGTTTATTGTCTTTAGTTGATTTTAATTCTTATCAAAACCCCAAAAAGACTTTCTTTACTTCTGTTTTTTTTTTTGTTTATTTTGTTTATTTCTTCGATCAGAACTACTTGGGTGTGCCACTTGTGCAGGTCGGCATGGATAGGAATTATCATGATGACCAGTATTACTATGAGCCATGCAGTAACTGTGGCATCACTGGCCACTGGGCACAAGATTGCCCAAGATACAATCAATGTGGTGGTGGTCCTGAGTACCCAAACTATCAAGAAAATTATAATCAAGACTACCACCCGAGCGGACCACCTGAACAAGACAACTATCAATCTGAACTGGAGGTCATCCGGTCAGATATGAATGAGATGGCCAAAGTGGTACAAGCAGTGGTGCAGCAACAGGAGAGCCAGGCAAAAGCTCATCAAGCTTTGATAGATCTTGTTTCTCACTTAGCTGGGGTAGTTGCAAGCATCATCAAAGAAGTAGGTAAGCCTTGCAGTGCACATCAATCCTTAGATTCTCAAACCACAAACAGTGCACACCTAAATGATGTAAGTCTTCAACCCTCATCTGATTTTTCTGATGTTGAACATACTCCACCACTGGTAGTAGAGAAAGTGGTGGAGTACAGTGAATCTGAATCTGATCATAATCAGGATTTAATTTCACAAAATAATCTGAAAAATAAAAATGTGAATAAATCTCTGAAAATTCCATTCCCTTCGGCTTTGTTACCACCAGTGTTCCCACCAGTGTTAAGTGAACGGGATCCAACACAAGATGAAAGATGGGAGAAATTTGAAAATCATAAAATTAATCTACCATTTTTGAAAGAACTTAAAGAAAATCCTGATAGTGTTGAGTGCTTGAAAGGTTTGAGTACCCGTAAACGACGGCACAAATGTCCCGAACAGGTAAAGCTAAATGCTAGTGTGAATGCTGTGTTTACGGGTACCTTTCCCCCAAAACTCCAAGATCCAGGGACACCTATTATTTCTATACATATAGGTGAAATTAAACTGGATAGAGCATTGCTGGATCTTGGAGCATCTGTGAGTATAATTCCAGGGAGTCTGTATGATCAGCACGATTTTGGTCCATTACAGAGAGTTAACACCACCGTGGTGTTGGCTGATCAGACTCCCGCACATCCTCGGGGGATTGTAAAGGATGTGATTGTGAAGGTAGGAGAGTTTTATTACCCAGTGGATTTCTTGGTGTTGGATTGTGTCAAGAACACAGAGCCAACTATTATTTTGGGTAGACCGTTCTTGGCCACTGCTCAGGCAAATATTAACTGTGCTGAGGGAACGGTAAGGATGAGGTTTGGGGCTCAGAAAATGAGTCTTAAAATATTTTCAAACTTGCCAACCCCGAAAGCTAACAAAGGTGGATCACCTGAAAAGGTGAATCACACAGTCGAGAATGCTTGTGTTGTGTTTGACAGGTCAGCTGAGATGAAGAATGGTGAGACTCCAGACAGTGGAAGAACTAAACGGGTCAGAAAGAGAAGGCGGAAAGGGAAGAAACCGCGAGTTCATGATGTAGATCAAGAACTATTTTCTTTGTTTATGAAGGCTTGGAGAAAATTTGATGATGAGAGAAACTTGAGTGCGGGGAAGGAGGACTGCAAGCACCCCACCCGACCACCATGATGTAATTGAGGTACACCGCGTCTGGCTGAAGACATTAAACTTAGCACTCTTAGGAGGTAGCCTAAGGTATGTTTTAATTTCTTGTCTAGTTAAATGAACTTTGCGGGTGTGTTCAATAGAAACCCTCACGAGACTAAACTCGTCCACTCGGGCTACCGAGGGGTTTAAATGGCTTGATGCATGTGATAAATGCATCCGTGATTCCTACGAAAGTGAGTTAGGATTTTTTTTTCATTTGTGTGTGTTTTTGTGTGTGAACCGGCCAAGTGTTTTTGTGTGTGTTTTTGTGTGTGAACCGGCCAGGGGTTTAAATGGCTTGATGCATGTGTTTTTTTTCATTTGTGTGTGTTTTTGTGTGTCAATCCAATTATACTAAAACGACCTTGATAACACTAAAATCACCAAAATTAAGAAGGCGTCACTCGAAGAGAGATCCAACCTTTTATACAATAAGTGAATCTATATTTTCATTCTAACCCTTCTACCACTAGATCCCCATGGTATAGGGATTTCGCCCCTAACAACCTTAGAGGCTCTTAAGTATCGAATCTATAATTTCCTATTTGGTTTTGAGCAAATTTAATTACACTAAAAATAACACAAAAATCATCAAAAATTAAGAAGGCAACACTCGAAGAGAGATGCATCCATTTTTACAACAACTGAATTTATATTTTCATTCCAGGCCTTCAATGTAATTTCTAGGAAATTTCGGCTTGTATTTTTACTTATCCAACACTGGTATTTTCATTATTCTATGATTTGAACCATCCAATTTTAATAGAAACTATCATCTATTTCATTACTTGAACATAAATATACAAATACATTGTGTACAATTGTTTATTATCAAAAATAACAAATATTTATATAAGGGATTATGTAAATAATTGTTTAAAGTTCAAGAAATAAATATATATGTATTAGATTATTACAAAACCTATATATATATATATATGTATATGTAAGTGCAAACTTATAAAAATTATAAATTCTATAGACAAAATTAGAGTTTATAAATGTTACTTTATTAATTTCAAAGAAAATGATTTCTAGCCTTGTAAATTATAGAAAAACCAATTTTTATATTTACATCATTGAATACAATATAAAGTCTTGTTAGATTTTGTAAAAATTACAAATTTTAATGAACTTATGCCTTTATAAAAGTCCAGGGTAAGTTCTGAAATTTCAGGAACTTGAATTCAAAATAAAACTAAGTTTATACTCAAAATATAAATTCCATGAAACTTGAGGGGCCATTGTGCAAATCTGGCTTACCCCCCCCCCCCTTTCAATTTTGACCCTATGAAAGTCAAACAGGCACCAAATCAAATCCATAACCCCCGAATTCAAAGTTGTTAACGATCTATAAACGTGCGTAGACGTTACACAATGAGTCTCGAATACGAGTAATGATCCAATTGAATCGGAATTCAATGAATTCGAAACCGAAAGGTTTCCCGTAACTGTGCCAAGCCTCTTCAAATCAATTCATGCGTTGTTGTTGAAATCAACTGATGAGACTAAACTACAAGCATACGCGACACTCCTATTATGATCCCTACACTCTCAAATCCACTCCATAACAGATCTGAGACCCAATTCTAGTGTGAAGAACTCGAAACCCACGGCTCCCACTAATCTCCTCTTCCTCGCAACCGTTTCAGGTAATTAACCTCTCTTTCTACTCGTGTTGGTTCACTGAACGAAAGCCCTAACATAAGGACTTCAAATCTATTCTCAATCACGACCATATTTGGGCTAGGGTTGAGGTCAGGCCGAATGGGGAAGAAGGAGGGTGTGGGACGGATTGTTATAAGTTAACCGCGCGAACCCTTTATCAAGGCAGATGCCCAGATTGAGTGATTAGAGCATCCTCCTTCCTCACAGCAGGTCATGGGTTCGACCCTGACCAAGCCTTTTTTTCTTTTTCTGCATTATTTTCCTCCTAGTCCTTGTCTAATACACCTAATCCACTATGTATTTCATAATATAACCAGCAAAATATTAAACCCTATTTCATTAACTAATTCATTTTTTGTTATAAAATGCATATTATACAACCATATAACTCAAACAAGTTTTAGTATCTAAATTGCTAAGTTTGAGGGAAACTATCTAAATTATGGTTATTAGGATATAAGCCTAATAAATTCTAATTTATTTAGACAAATCCTTTGACAAATTGCTTACTTCAAATTTATTTAGAAAATAAATATGATTATAAGCCCATTTATCTCGTAAGGATTTACACACTCTTAGTATATATAAAATTTATTTTTAATATATAAGATCATTTAAATCAAGTCTTATATTTTTTAATTAATAATTAATTATGATATAATTACTAATTAATTAGGACATTACTTTATACATTAAATTTGGTTTAATTACTAATTTATTTAAACCATTATTTTAACCCTCATTTTTCATGAAAATCAAACTAAATAAATACAAGATTTTATTTATTTAAGTTATTTAGTTATTCAACTATTTATCCATATATTTACTTACTTATTCAATTATTTACAAAGGAATACTGTTTACCTATTTGTTCATTAAACTTTTCAAACAAAAGAACACTATTCATTTATGCAATTATTCACTTAATTACATACAGAAGAAATCATTTATTTATTTTCATCAAAATAAAATACCACTCTTATCAAGATTCACACAAACATCAATCAAGCTCAAATAATTATTTTTATTGAGGGCTCCCACATCAATCCCTTCACACATTAGGATTCTCTTATTTCTTTATACAACTTATTGATACACATATTCCATCAAACATAGGTCAATCTTGTGATTAGCTAGAACATATGCAACAACATACTTGTGTACATTCAAGTCACCCATTGCAAGGTGAGTTCATAGCCCCCTTTCTCTTTACTATTGTTTACAAATACTCGGGGTGGAACATGTTTACTTACTATGCTTACCAAATTTAATACCATTGTTCTCATGCTATTCACTATGTGCTTTATGTCTTAAACTACTTGGTGACCATTACATGTGTTTATGCTAGTACATTCATTAACCTGCTACCCAGGCCTAAGGTAGTACCTAACATGATCATTTATAGGGGAATCCGATTCCAGTTAACACGAACCTTGGCGGGTTTTGTGTGTACCGTATTACTATTTTTCCAAAACACAATCAGTGGGATTGTACTTACAAGTTTTCCATTTACTACGGATTGAATTGTACACTTGGAACCTTGTATGTTTTCACATTTATGCCATAGTTACGCTTTGAACAGTATTGAATTACAAACACTTTTTACTTAACTTTTGTTAGTGTCAAAACCTATGTTACTCACCAACTACTTGTAGTTGACATTTACTCACATGTTTCAGGTGCACCCATTTGAGGACCCTACTTGCTCATCTAGGACTTAGACCTAGTTTAATTTAAATTATGTTATGTTTTGAACGTTTTGTTTTTCATTCCTTATGTAACGGATGATTTTAAGTTGATGAATAAATATTGTCATTTAATAATAGATGATCATGCGCTTATGAACAACCGCGTCAGCCCCGGCGTTTAATCCGCCGTCGGTCGGGGTGTGACAGATTGGTATCAGAGCCATGGTTATAGGGGATTAGGTTATTAGAAACCAATTACCTAGACTATAACCTTAGGATACCCTTGTGTGATTACCCTACATGTTACTTTAGGTATTACATTGCATGATACAACATGTGTTACCTAATGAGCTATGTTACATGTTTACAAAGACTACTACTCATGTGATACCTTACTTGCTACACTATTTGATTAGCCTGCATAATACTTATATAATATCACTAAATGCTATCATAAGTTTTGCCATACACTTATTCATATCAAAGACTTTATACACTTTCATCTTTACACATCATCACTAATCACTTATGGAAAGATTCAAACTCCTAGACCCAATGCCTATTAAAAATTTAAAATCCCGTCAAATTTTTGAGTTCTGAAAATTAGTAGAGAACATGTGCAATCCGGAAGGGTGGATGCCTGTACCTCGGGTCTTCTGTCTAAGAAAGCATTTCATATAAATCCAAATCAACCGAAGGATCCGTATGCTTTCCTGGGAATTCCCGAAGTGAGTGTTCACCTATAGGCTAAAACATGTCTTTCTTGAAAGTATAGGAACTCAAATCACTTTGACTTGTCACGGTATTCATTGGGTTATGCCCCAAATGAATACAACCTAAACATCATTACCTTAATTATTATAATTTGGTATACCAGTCTAAACCTCCTATTTTATTCTTACACTTAATCATATTTAAGTCAACTATACCCCTTCATCCTTACGCCTCAAAAAAATTTATCACCCTTATTATCATTTGCAAGGGATTTAAACCCTTAGACCTTACCATTCAAGGAAAGGAAGCTGCTTGAATAGATGAAGCACACCTTGGAGCCACAAGATACAATCCCTAACAATTCTCATCATAACCATGAGTCCAAATAATAATGTTAATGGTACATGATGGTTGGAAGAATGGGTGTGGACCCATGAAAGATTCTAACTAAGGAAAGGCGGGGTACTTAAAATGTGTCCTTTGCGACCTACCTCTCTTTCCTGGAGATTCTCTTAATGGGCACACTACTTATAGGTCAAGTGTTACTCCTAACATATGAGGACTCGGTGTTATGATTAGTCAAACCCTAAACTCATGAAAACCTTTGAACTTTAGCACTTATGACATTTTCATGCTAAACATGGCCTCTTACCCTCCTCACTCCCCTGAGAATCACCCCGAAGCGGAATCAACACAAGAGGAAGACTTTGGGTCCCCATTACCAGACCACCAGTCACCGACAGGACTAGATGCCAGGTCCATGTTTGACCGCAGAGCAGATTAGCTTAGGAGCGGGCATGAGACTCCGAGCAGCTGAACCACCCCCCTCCGAGAGACCCTTATCTAACACCTAACCTATACCACACATACCCAGGTGTAGGACAAGCCAAGGAACCTACCAGAGCCTTAGGAGTTCCAGCCTATACCGCTCACCTATATGTAAGGACCGTAGAGTTTCTGAGACAAGGAATGGAGACCAGGGAATACTTGATGCACATACGAAAATAACCAGAGCTAAAGCCGGGTTTGAAATACGAAAAACCGCAACGATGTTCGTCTTAGTGCTCATTTGCTTACCGGTGGAAAACTATCTGAGATGTTAGTCGAACATTCTATTTCGCGTTTTCTTAAAATTTAAATTGAAATCCATATCCTATACCCAAATATAAATATTATTATTTTTGACTCTCCTTAATGATTGACATCTAAACCTTTCTTGTAAACTAATTATTTTCCCTGATTTGACTAATGTAGTTATTTTGCCTAAACAAAACCTTTATCAAACCATCGGTTTATAAATTTTTATCTAGATTATATATTTACAAACCCCTCTACCTAGTGAAGGAACTTGATGCAATTTGTTTTATAAACTATTTATCTCCTTATCTTAGCTAATAATTAATTTTAACTCTATTAATTATTACATTACGACCTCTAAATTCGTTACTTTTAAATTCTTGGCCTGATTTCGAAATAATTTGACCATTATTTTCTTTTGAAACATTCTCTTCATGATAACTAAATAAATAAATAAAAAAGTTTTATTTACCCGATTACCTAGTTATTCAACCTATTACTTTCGCTTATTAATTTACAAACAAGAATAAATTTCGATTACTTATCATCTACAAACAAAAAAGCTCAAATTAGTTATTTGTGTGCGTATTATTCTAAATACCTGTAAAATTTTCCCATCACCTTACACCTTCGAAAATGTATGAACTTACTAGCCACTTCGAAAAGATGAAACCTTTCGCACAGGCGCTAACCATCCATCAACAAAATTGAAAACTTAAAACCCAACTACCTACATTATACAACACGCTTGCCCGCAGCACTCGATCACCGACCAGATTCGATAGTTTACACTACTCATGAGATTCAATTATTTACATATGAATGTTCACAATGTACCTGAGACTAAATTGTTTACCTTATGCGCGCACCTTGATTGTCCACGTTAAACATGAAACTTAGTTGTATACAATATACATGATTATTTACACGAAACTTGATTACTTACAATACACATGAGACTAGATTGATCACACTATAGGCGAAACTTGATTGCTTGCAATATACATGATACCAGATACATGATACTTGGATGTTTGCAATACGCATGATACTAGATTATTTACGTTATACATGAAACCTGAATGCTTACATTACACACGAAACTAGACTGTTTACATTGTTTGCTATTGATTGCCCACTATATACATGAGGTATGATCATTCACTTTATCCATAAAAGTTGATAGCTATAAACTTGGAACTACTCGGGGTTTGACGTATTCTTTTTAAAACAAGAGAGAGCTATAGACTTTATGGGTAATCTGGAGGGATATGCCATCTACTTAGGACACCCATGTATGGGGTTGTGCCACATTGTTAGCCTTTACTTCCTGACTGACTTCACCATCTAGAGACACAGTCACTTATTAACAACTTATACGTGAAAACAATAATAAACTAAATGTTTTTGGGTGTTCCCCTTGTACCCACACACAATAGAATGATCTATACGGACCATATGACGATTTGAGTAATTACGGGTGCACACGTAATTATAAAAGTCAACGTATGGAAAACATAGTAAATTCTCTCGTGTGTGATGACATAAAACCTATGGTGATATACAGTAACGAAACTAATGGGATATGATAAGGGCATAGTGGATATACCACTTGTGACATCCGGCATTTTCAGGTTAACTCTGTTAACTCAAACCTCGTTAGTTCAAACATTTTTCGTTACAAACTCAGTTATCTCAGTTAGTCGCACGTATATTGCATTTAATTAGGATTAATTAAATGTGTCAGTCAGTCGCACACATCGGATCGCACTCGAGTCTAACCCGGAACGTTGGTGATTAATCGAACATTAATATTACGAACATTAATAATTTATATTTAATATAAATTATGAGTTTTAGGATTTATATGTGATTACGTGAATTATGTGAATACTATCGTTTTCGTACGTGTTTATCGTGTGTAAATCGTATTTAGTATTTTTATAAAAGTTAGTAGTTTTATAAAAATAAAGATTGAATGTTTTAATTATTAATTAAGTTAGTAATTAATTAAATAGATTTATGGGCCTTAATTAAGCCCGCAGGCCAATCTTAAAACCCATTAACTATTAGATAAGGATAAAAGAATTCAAAAAAAAAAACATAAACCCTAACCACCACCCCTCATTATCGTCGACCTCCTCTCCCACTCACCCTCTTCGACCGAAACAAGAAAGTGGCCAAAGCACCATCGATTCGATCTCGCAATTGAACGCGTATTTGGACTCCTCTCGACATTCCTAACGTTTCTACGTAAGTCGTTTCGTTAAATTCCGTCACTTTTTGATCCCTAAATTTTAGGTCAAACCCTAGTTCATCCAAACATGAAATTTTATAATAAAAATGTTAACTTTGTTATTGTTTTGCATGTATTTGTTGATTTTATGGTTAATTGCAAAACCCTAGATCCGTGTGGTTAGTAACTTGTTAAATATTGAAACTTTTTGATTATGTGAAGGATAGGAATCGCATGCTAGACGTGGATTATGATTCGTATAGTTGTAATTATATTAGTTGAAAGAATTAGAATCGATTTGATGTGTTAATTTTGTGATTTGAGCGTGTAATGGACAAGTTACTAAAAAGGGAAACTTTTTAGGTTTTCTAACTTGCATGCTAGGCATGGTTAGGATGATGTGACGATGGTTATGAGCTAGTTGATACATGGTTAGATAAATTGTGAAATCAGATTTTGAATGCATAACCCGGTTTTACAAACTTTCCAAATAAGGAAACTTTAATTGTTAAAAATGGTTAACACTTGTTATTTAGACATGCTTGATATGGTTGATGATTGGTACATGATAGATAGGACATAATAACCTGTTGTAACGTGCTAGGTGTTTGAAATCACGCATGCTAGTCATAGGTTACTAAAGGTGGAAACTTTATTTGGAATTGTGACATACATGTTAAGTTCTATGCAATGGTTAGGTGATAGGACGATCTTGAACAGGTTATAGTAGTCTTACAAGCATATTAACAATGATGATTTCACAAGACACAAATCCCGAACATACTTTCTATTTATAGAAACCTGCTATTTATAGAAACCTGCTATTTATAGAAACCTGCTATTTTTGGAAACTTTCTATGGAAACTTTCTATTTTTGGAAACTTTCTATTTTTGGAAACTTTGTTTATTTGATTAGAACAATAAGGATTTGTTGCTAAGTGTTACAGCATGATCATTTGTGTATAATATAGAAGTATTGTACTGAACAAACATTAAATCATTTAAACGGGTCACCAACGGGTTGTCAGGTCAAACTTGGTCAAACATGAGTCAAACTTACAAACTTTTCTAAACCCTTAAAACAATGGGATTGTTTGTATACTTAGGGTTTGTATCAACTTGCACGAACATACACTTATAAACCGGTGTTTATAGGTGGTAGTTAGTCGTCAAGCCTTTTTAGATTCGCTTTCTTTCGCACATACTCTAAGGTGAGTTTCACGGCCCCTTTTTCTTACGTTTTAAACTTGGGGGAGAAAACATGGGTACGAACATTTAGATATTACGTTTCTTTTATATCACTTGTGTACTAAGCGCAAACATATCACGAAAGTCCTTACTTATCGAACCGTTAGTATATGGGTTAGCGAGGAAATCTTGAGTAGTACTACTGGGCAATGACAAGCCCCACCCGCGTTAGTCGCGCTAACACGACAGGTAGTCGAACGGGTGTAACATTTACCTAAACATTACCATTAATTGTGATAGTCATGGTGGAAGGCAGTTCAAACATACAGACAGTCAGCTTCGGTGTCGAAACGCTTTAGTAACATGTACTAGGTTAGCTACCTATGATATAATTGAATACGGTATTATCTAGTAAGCTTTACAAACATATAAACCTATGAACTCACCAACCTAGTGTTGACACGTTTTAGCATGTTTTCTCAGGTAATTAAGGTACAAGCACGAGCTAAGGCATGCATGCATACGAAGTCTGTCATTTGCAAACTCAAGAATTATTTATTTTAATTATCTTTGAATTGTTCATTTTGGCGCAATTGTTTTGGCGCATGTTTTTCATTTAACTTTTCGCTTCCGCAAGTCTTACATTAAATCAATATTTTCATTACTAGTGTTGCATCGTGACTATGAGCAATACTAGTGGTTTTTATTAAACTCATATAGAGTCGTTCAACGTAACTAATGACTGAGATCCTGTTATGTCACGCCCCTAACGGTAAAACTCCGTTGGTGGATTTTGGGGGTGTGACACCACTGGTATATCCTATATATAAGTGCTACTGTCATATTGTCAGAAGTAACGTCGTCCGTATCACGTAGGGTTTCCTATTACTCTGACCTTGACTAATAGTTGTGAAATACTTATCCAGTGAAATTACTCGAATATCTTAGACTATATCCTAAACAAGTTTAGATCTTAAAATTTCCATCATCCTCATTACAAATTATGCATAAGATCATTTGAGTCCAAAAATCATTCTAGGGCAATCTTCTCCTTATTCCCCTAAAACAAAATCCACTACCACAATCCATGCCTGACGCGATGACCCGATCTGAACCTTGTCATCAACTATACTCCTCAAACCGATAAGCAAAACTAGTTGTGAATCCAAACACACACCTCTTTTTTTCTGGACCCTCCTCCTAAATAATTTCGGGACGAAATTTCTTAAAGTAGGGGAGACTGTAATTTCCAGGAAATTCCGGCTTGTATTTTTTACTTATCCGACACTGGTATTATCATTATTCTATGATTTGAACCATCCAATTTTAATAGAAACTATCATCTATTTCATTACTTGAACATAAATATACAAATACATTGTGTATAATTGTTTATTATCAAAAATAACAAATATTTATATAAGGGATTATGTAAATAATTGTTTAAAGTTCAAGAAATAAATATATATGTATTAGATTATTACAAAACCTATATATATATATATGTATATGTAAGTGCAAACTTATAAAAATTATAAATTCTATAGACAAAATTAGAGTTTATAAATGTTACTTTATTAATTTCAAAGAAAGTGATTTCTAGTCTTGTATATTATAGAAAAACCAATTTTTATATTTACATCATTGAATACAATATAAAGACTTGTTAGATTTTGTAAAAATTACAAATTTTAATGAACTTATGCCTTTATAAAAGTCCAGGGTAAGTTCTGAAATTTCAGGAACTTGAATTCAAAATAAAACTAAGTTTATACTCGAAATATAAATTCCATGAAACTTGAGGGGCCATTGTGCAAATCTGGCTTATTGATAAATGGTTGATAAACCCGTGCTAATTGTACATAATCATAAGTTTTTAACCCAAATAATGTATGAAATAATTTAGTTTGACTTGTATATATTTTTTTATAGGTTTTTATATATAAGTAGTTAAAAATGATAAAAATCATGTAAACTAAATGCCAAAAAGGATTAACAATAATTAGATTAAAATCAATTGAACTTAAATATGATTGTATATGATTTAGTATTAAAAAAAATAGTATTGCTTTGACTTGGTGGAATTATTTTACACAGGTTATGCAAAACGTGGGATTTGGGAATTGTGAAGGATAAATTCAATTTAAGAAAACTAGTTAAATGAATTAACTACTTGAAGATGCTGGAGTTTGAAAGTAAAGAGAAACATCAAATATCAATTGATATTAATTTTGTTGCAACTAATAATTGTGGGCTCATTTGTTGTACTACGAAAACAAATGGAATTTGAAGTGGGCCATGAATTAAATTAGTTGGGCTGAACCAACGGGAGAAACTGTAGCCGAAGAGATCACGTCAGTGAGGGCAATTGAAGAAAAAGGGGAATTAAGCTTTTGACGGCGGAGGATTTGAAAAAGAAAACAACTCTCGACGCAAGGAAGCAGGTCACGAGAGGAGTGATGGTATTTGAGTTTGTTGTTATTATGTGTGGCTAAAATTACTTGTGGCTTCCTTCAGGCGGACGGTTCTTATAGGGTTTCATGTTTTGATTCAGTTGTTTATATTTTGGATCTATTTAGTTTCTGACAATAACTTTATAGATTGATGTATTGGTTATTTTAAACAGTTTATTTGAGTACTTTGAATTTGCTTGCTTTACGATTTTGTTCGGTTGATAACAAAACCTAGTAGCAGGGTTGGGTGACTAAAGGGGGTAACTTGGTATTCATAAATTGGGTGATTGAATTATACTGGTTTGTGACGGAACTGGTTGTATAGGTTGTTGACAACAATCTGTCTTCAATTACTATTTTAACTGATTTTCCAACACTATGTCTATGTGGTGTCCAATTAAATAACTGAGATTTGCATAAACCTAGAACCTGAAGTTTGGAGGAGGTTACATTATTTATTTAATCTGTGTTTTCATTCTAATTATCAAACTAAGCAATTTCACTAACCACTGATTCCTCGTGGATACGATACTCTTCTTACCCTTACTAGTTAAGTGTTTAAGGATTGTTTTTGACCGACCTAACGACATCGATCAAAATGGCGCCGTTGCCGGGGAATCGGTGCGCTTAGTTCTATTGCTTTAGTTTATTGTCTTTAGTTGATTTTAATTCTTATCAAAACCCCAAAAAGACTTTCTTTACTTCTGTTTTTTTTTTTGTTTATTTTGTTTATTTCTTCGATCAGAACTACTTGGGTGTGCCACTTGTGCAGGTCGGCATGGATAGGAATTATCATGATGACCAGTATTACTATGAGCCATGCAGTAACTGTGGCATCACTGGCCACTGGGCACAAGATTGCCCAAGATACAATCAATGTGGTGGTGGTCCTGAGTACCCAAACTATCAAGAAAATTATAATCAAGACTACCACCCGAGCGGACCACCTGAACAAGACAACTATCAATCTGAACTGGAGGTCATCCGGTCAGATATGAATGAGATGGCCAAAGTGGTACAAGCAGTGGTGCAGCAACAGGAGAGCCAGGCAAAAGCTCATCAAGCTTTGATAGATCTTGTTTCTCACTTAGCTGGGGTAGTTGCAAGCATCATCAAAGAAGTAGGTAAGCCTTGCAGTGCACATCAATCCTTAGATTCTCAAACCACAAACAGTGCACACCTAAATGATGTAAGTCTTCAACCCTCATCTGATTTTTCTGATGTTGAACATACTCCACCACTGGTAGTAGAGAAAGTGGTGGAGTACAGTGAATCTGAATCTGATCATAATCAGGATTTAATTTCACAAAATAATCTGAAAAATAAAAATGTGAATAAATCTCTGAAAATTCCATTCCCTTCGGCTTTGTTACCACCAGTGTTCCCACCAGTGTTAAGTGAACGGGATCCAACACAAGATGAAAGATGGGAGAAATTTGAAAATCATAAAATTAATCTACCATTTTTGAAAGAACTTAAAGAAAATCCTGATAGTGTTGAGTGCTTGAAAGGTTTGAGTACCCGTAAACGACGGCACAAATGTCCCGAACAGGTAAAGCTAAATGCTAGTGTGAATGCTGTGTTTACGGGTACCTTTCCCCCAAAACTCCAAGATCCAGGGACACCTATTATTTCTATACATATAGGTGAAATTAAACTGGATAGAGCATTGCTGGATCTTGGAGCATCTGTGAGTATAATTCCAGGGAGTCTGTATGATCAGCACGATTTTGGTCCATTACAGAGAGTTAACACCACCGTGGTGTTGGCTGATCAGACTCCCGCACATCCTCGGGGGATTGTAAAGGATGTGATTGTGAAGGTAGGAGAGTTTTATTACCCAGTGGATTTCTTGGTGTTGGATTGTGTCAAGAACACAGAGCCAACTATTATTTTGGGTAGACCGTTCTTGGCCACTGCTCAGGCAAATATTAACTGTGCTGAGGGAACGGTAAGGATGAGGTTTGGGGCTCAGAAAATGAGTCTTAAAATATTTTCAAACTTGCCAACCCCGAAAGCTAACAAAGGTGGATCACCTGAAAAGGTGAATCACACAGTCGAGAATGCTTGTGTTGTGTTTGACAGGTCAGCTGAGATGAAGAATGGTGAGACTCCAGACAGTGGAAGAACTAAACGGGTCAGAAAGAGAAGGCGGAAAGGGAAGAAACCGCGAGTTCATGATGTAGATCAAGAACTATTTTCTTTGTTTATGAAGGCTTGGAGAAAATTTGATGATGAGAGAAACTTGAGTGCGGGGAAGGAGGACTGCAAGCACCCCACCCGACCACCATGATGTAATTGAGGTACACCGCGTCTGGCTGAAGACATTAAACTTAGCACTCTTAGGAGGTAGCCTAAGGTATGTTTTAATTTCTTGTCTAGTTAAATGAACTTTGCGGGTGTGTTCAATAGAAACCCTCACGAGACTAAACTCGTCCACTCGGGCTACCGAGGGGTTTAAATGGCTTGATGCATGTGATAAATGCATCCGTGATTCCTACGAAAGTGAGTTAGGATTTTTTTTTCATTTGTGTGTGTTTTTGTGTGTGAACCGGCCAAGTGTGGGGAAGTTTCATAGGTTTTCAAATGAATTTGATACAATTGAATATGTTCGGTTTTTATCGAGTCGGTTTTATGTTGTTAGTTATATATATTGAGTCAGTTTGATGCTCTTAGGTTTGTTCGAGTTTAACTTTGCAGGTTTAGATTGATCCTCCCGTACTCAATCTCCATTCGGGTGGTGATGTTCGAGCTTCGTATTCATGTAAAAGGCAACCCAATAGCAGATTTTGAATACGATCGTGAAAGAAATGCTATACGATCGTGTGAGGTTGGATTGAAGACAGTTACAGTTCGAAACCAGCTAAGTCCTTTCCAATTCTCTGTATAGTTTTGTTTTTTATTTATTTTTATATATTTGCATAATCTCTCATCATACATTGAGGACAATGTAGTGTTTAAGTGTGGGGAGGGGAGACTGAGTCTGTATTTTGAGTCATAAAAAATAATATCCATAAAAATAAAAAATAAAAATTCAAAAATGTCATTGAATTAGAATTTTTACAAATAAATGGAAAATGATAGGTAGAATTGGAAACTGCTTGTGAATTGAAATAAAAAAAAATAAAGAATAGAAAGTGCGTCTGATTTGTAATGTTTTGGTAGGCCCAACCGACTTAAGAGCTTAAACATCCTGATAGTGTATCTAGGTTTAAATGAATAATTAATTCAGAATATCTTGTGGGTTCTCATCTTAGGGGTGTCGGTAAGGTCGAAACTGTCAACATAGGGTGATAGGTACCTTTATAAACAAAAATTTATAAGTTTTTAAAATTATTTGGCACACCGCTTTATTTTTATGAAAATAAATCCGAAAGTTGGTGGCGCCCACATTCCATAATCCATCTTGCATGAGCTTAATTAAATCAATTGAAAGCTTAAGTTTCGCCCACGTGTTTTCCTTCGGGATGGTGACTTGGAGGATACACCCATGGGCGGGACTTAGGTGATCAATAAGTTTGGATGACTAAGTTAGGTTTATGTGTTTCCCTTCGGGATGGCGACTTGAAGGATACACCCCTATTCCGAAGCTTATGAATTTCATTGCTTAAGAACTGTAGCCTACGTGTCATATATCGTGTTCCAGCGTGATTGAAACACCACTGGGTTAGGTTCATTCATAAAATAATAATAAAAGCTAAAAACATGCACCCATCGATCCATAATTCCATAATTTTCAAAAACATATAAATTGGTGTTTATAATGGTGGGAAATCTATATGGTTTAACCCAGGCCTAAACATGACCTTGAGATGGAATTAGGCTAAGTCGTAGTTTTCTGAGTATGAGACCCATAGATAGACTGTTGGCTTGGTAATAGATAGAATAATAGATCACATAATCGGGTTCTCGAGAGTCGGTGGTTGGGTTTAGTCGGATAGAAATATCAATTGTTACAGTTAGCGCGTGATTATATTTGAAATGATTAAATGAATGAGAGTGTGAAAAGCAGGTTCCCAATTATGATTCCATTGCAAATATTTTTCGGGACGAAAAAAAGACAAGTGTGGGGATATGATAAATGGTTGATAAACCCTTGTACATAATCATAAGTTTTTAACCCAAATAATGTATGAAATAATTTAGTTTGACTTGTATATATTTTTTTATAGGTTTTTATATATAAGTAGTTAAAAATGATAAAAATCATGTAAACTAAATGCCAAAAAGGATTAACAATAATTAGATTAAAATCAATTGAACTTAAATATGTTTGTATATGATTTAGTATTAAAAAAAATAGTATTGCTTTGACTTGGTGGAATTATTGTACACAGGATATGCAAAACGTGGGATTTGGGAATTGTGAAGGATAAATTCAATTTAAGAAAACTAGTTAAATGAATTAACTACTTGAAGATGCTGGAGTTTGAAAGTAAAGAGAAACATCAAATATCAATTGATATTAATTTTGTTGCAACTAATAATTGTGGGCTCATTTGTTGTACTACGAAAACAAATGGAATTTGAAGTGGGCCATGAATTAAATTAGTTGGGCTGAACCAACGGGAGAAACTGGAGCCGAAGAGATCACGTCAGTGAGGGCAATTGAAGAAAAAGGGGGATTAAGCTTTTGACGGCGGAGGATTTGAAAAAGAAAACAACTCTCGACGCAAGGAAGCAGGTCACGAGAGGAGTGATGGTATTTGAGTTTGTTGTTATTATGTGTGGCTAAAATTACTTGTGGCTTCCTTCAGGCGGACGGTTCTTATAGGGTTTCATGTTTTGATTCAGTTGTTTATATTTTGGATCTATTTAGTTTCTGACAATAACTTTATAGATTAATGTATTGGTTATTTTAAACAGTTTATTTGAGTACTTTGAATTTGCTTGCTTTACGATTTTGTTCGGTTGATAACAAAACCTAGTAGCAGGGTTGAGTGACTAAAGGGGTAACTTGGTATTCATAAATTGGGTGATTGAATTATACTGGTTTGTGACGGAACTGGTTGTATAGGTTGTTGACAACAATCTGTCTTCAATTACTATTTTAACTGATTTTCCAACACTATGTCTATGTGGTGTCCAATTAAATAACTGAGATTTGCATAAACCTAGAACCTGAAGTTTGGAGGAGGTTACATTATTTATTTAATCTGTGTTTCCATTCTAATTATCAAACTAAGCAATTTCACTAACCACTGATTCCTCGTGGATACGATACTCTTCTTACCCTTACTAGTTAAGTGTTTAAGGATTGTTTTTGACCGACCTAACGACATCGATCAAAATGGCGCCGTTGCCGGGGAATCGGTGCGCTTAGTTCTATTGCTTTAGTTTATTGTCTTTAGTTGATTTTAATTCTTATCAAAACCCCAAAAAGACTTTCTTTACTTCTGTTTTTTTTTTTGTTTATTTTGTTTATTTCTTCGATCAGAACTACTTGGGTGTGCCACTTGTGCAGGTCAGCATGGATAGGAATTATCATGATGACCAGTATTACTATGAGCCATGCAGTAACTGTGGCATCACTGGCCACTGGGCACAAGATTGCCCATGATACAATCAATGTGGTGGTGGTCCTAAGTACCCAAACTATCAAGAAAATTATAATCAAGACTACCACCCGAGCGGACCACCTGAACAAGACAACTATCAATCTGAACTGGAGGTCATCCGGTCAGATATGAATGAGATGGCCAAAGTGGTACAAGCAGTGGTGCAGCAACAGGAGAGCCAGGCAAAAGCTCATCAAGCTTTGATAGATCTTGTTTCTCACTTAGCTGGGGTAGTTGCAAGCATCATCAAAGAAGTAGGTAAGCCTTGCAGTGCACATCAATCCTTAGATTCTCAAACCACAAACAGTGCACACCTAAATGATGTAAGTCTTCAACCCTCATCTGATTTTTCTGATGTTGAACATACTCCACCACTGGTAGTAGAGAAAGTGGTGGAGTACAGTGAATCTGAATCTGATCATAATCAGGATTTAATTTCACAAAATAATCTGAAAAATAAAAATGTGAATAAATCTCTGAAAATTCCATTCCCTTCGGCTTTGTTACCACCAGTGTTAAGTGAACGGGATCCAACACAAGATGAAAGATGGGAGAAATTTGAAAATCATAAAATTAATCTACCATTTTTGAAAGAACTTAAAGAAAATCCTGATAGTGTTGAGTGCTTGAAAGGTTTGAGTACCCGTAAACGACGGCACAAATGTCCCGAACAGGTAAAGCTAAATGCTAGTGTGAATGCTGTGTTTACGGGTACCTTTCCCCCAAAACTCCAAGATCCAGGGACACCTATTATTTCTATACATATAGGTGAAATTAAACTGGATAGAGCATTGCTGGATCTTGGAGCATCTGTGAGTATAATTCCAGGGAGTCTGTATGATCAGCACGATTTTGGTCCATTACAGAGAGTTAACACCACCGTGGTGTTGGCTGATCAGACTCCCGCACATCCTCGGGGGATTGTAAAGGATGTGATTGTGAAGGTAGGAGAGTTTTATTACCCAGTGGATTTCTTGGTGTTGGATTGTGTCAAGAACACAGAGCCAACTATTATTTTGGGTAGACCGTTCTTGGCCACTGCTCAGGCAAATATTAACTGTGCTGAGGGAACGGTAAGGATGAGGTTTGGGGCTCAGAAAATGAGTCTTAAAATATTTTCAAACTTGCCAACCCCGAAAGCTAACAAAGGTGGATCACCTGAAAAGGTGAATCACACAGTCGAGAATGCTTGTGTTGTGTTTGACAGGTCAGCTGAGATGAAGAATGGTGAGACTCCAGACAGTGGAAGAACTAAACGGGTCAGAAAGAGAAGGCGGAAAGGGAAGAAACCGCGAGTTCATGATGTAGATCAAGAACTCTTTTCTTTGTTTATGAAGGCTTGGAGAAAATTTGATGATGAGAGAAACTTGAGTGCGGGGAAGGAGGACTGCAAGCACCCCACCCGACCACCATGATGTAATTGAGGTACACCGCGTCTGGCTGAAGACATTAAACTTAGCACTCTTAGGAGGTAGCCTAAGGTATGTTTTAATTTCTTGTCTAGTTAAATGAACTTTGCGGGTGTGTTCAATAGAAACCCTCACGAGACTAAACTCGTCCACTCGGGCTACCGAGGGGTTTAAATGGCTTGATGCATGTGCTAAATGCATCCGTGATTCCTACGAAAGTGAGTTAGGATTTTTTTTTCATTTGTGTGTGTTTTTGTGTGTGAACCGGCCAAGTGTGGGGAAGTTTCATAGGTTTTCAAATGAATTTGATACAATTGAATATGTTCGGTTTTTATCGAGTCGGTTTTATGTTGTTAGTTATATATATTGAGTCAGTTTGATGCTCTTAGGTTTGTTCGAGTTTAACTTTGCAGGTTTAGATTGATCCTCCCGTACTCAATCTCCATTCGGGTGGTGATGTTCGAGCTTCGTATTCATGTAAAAGGCAACCCAATAGCAGATTTTGAATACGATCGTGAAAGAAATGCTATACGATCGTGTGAGGTTGGATTGAAGACAGTTACAGTTCGAAACCAGCTAAGTCCTTTCCAATTCTCTGTATAGTTTTGTTTTTTATTTATTTTTATATATTTGCATAATCTCTCATCATACATTGAGGACAATGTAGTGTTTAAGTGTGGGGAGGGGAGACTGAGTCTGTATTTTGAGTCATAAAAAATAATATCCATAAAAATAAAAAATAAAAATTCAAAAATGTCATTGAATTAGAATTTTTGCAAATAAATGGAAAATGATAGGTAGAATTGGAAACTGCTTGTGAATTGAAATAAAAAAAAATAAAGAATAGAAAGTGCGTCTGATTTGTAATGTTTTGGTAGGCCCAACCGACTTAAGAGCTTAAACATCCTGATAGTGTATTTAGGTTTAAATGAATAATTAATTCAGAATATCTTGTGGGTTCTCATCTTAGGGGTGTCGGTAAGGTCGAAACTGTCAACATAGGGTGATAGGTACCTTTATAAACAAAAATTTATAAGTTTTTAAAATTATTTGGCACACCGCTTTATTTTTATGAAAATAAATCCGAAAGTTGGTGGCGCCCACATTCCATAATCCATCTTGCATGAGCTTAATTAAATCAATTGAAAGCTTGAGTTTCGCCCACGTGTTTCCCTTCGGGATGGTGACTTGGAGGATACACCCATGGGCGGGACTTAGGTGATCAATAAGTTTGGATGACTAAGTTAGGTTTATGTGTTTTCCTTCGGGATGGCGACTTGAAGGATACACCCCTATTCCGAAGCTTATGAATTTCATTGCTTAAGAACTGCAGCCTACGTGTCATATATCGTGTTCCAGCGTGATTGAAACACCACTGGGTTAGGTTCATTCATAAAATAATAATAAAAGCTAAAAACATGCACCCAAGTACGTTATAATAAAATTAAAGGTTTGGTAAAGTCGTTATATGGTGAACTTTGTTGGTGCGTACCAGGTACGCATGAATCCGATTAGTACGTATGTGTCAAGTGTTGGTGCGTACCAACCAAGTATGACCTAATATGCACGAGATACGGATGAGCTGGAGATACACAAGGGTTAGTTGCTTAGTTGTTACACACTTTGTATCTAACACAACTAGGTTTTCAGTTCCATTTTGAAATCTCTGTGTGTGTACATATAGTTTTAGTTGCATTTTTCTTTAATCAATCAATAATAAACTTAAGCAATTGAATGTGCTTTCTACCACACATTTTGATACTCTTGCATGATTATGTCATATGTCCTCAAGCTAGACAACAATGTCTATCTTTTCCTACTAGTACTGGACTTACTACAACTATCTTTTCTTTGATTCTTGTTGATACTGGGACCTTATCATACTGCAACTTACAATGGTTACAGTTATTTTCTTGCCATTATAGATGATTATAGCAAAACAACATGGGGTCATTTACTCTCAACTAAAAGCAATGCTTTTCCTATTATGTAATGTTTTCTTACAATGGTTGAGACTCAATTTGATAAGAAGGTCAAGATATCATATAATGCTTTTGAATTGGGCACATGCAATAAGCAATTTGAATACTTTCCTCAACAAAATGGGGTGGTCGAAAGAAAACATAAACATTTTTTGAAAACTGCACAAGCTTTATTGTTTCTATCAAAACTTCCAAATAAGTTCTGAGGAGATTGTTGTTAACAACAACTTATCTAATCAACAAAATTCTAAATTCTGTTCTTACAGGAAAGACTCATCTTGAAATCTTTTTTGGTAAACCAGCTTCATATGATCATTTATGAAGTTTTGGTTGTTATGCCTCTACTTTTAAACAGGGAAAAGACAATTTAAGCCAAGAGTGTGGATCCTTGTATTTTCATTGGCTATCCGTTTGGGAAGAGAGAATATAAGCTTTATAATCTTCAAACCAATACTATCTTGGTTTCTAAAAATGTTGTTTTCTTTGAACACATTTTCCATCTCTTAAACAATGTCGTTCTACTCTTTTTCCTACTACTGAACAACTCTCTCAAGCTTTTGATGATTTTGAATCGTTTCTTTCTTCTTCCTCATCTCCTAATTCATCTTCTACTCAGCCTCGGAGTAGATAATATTCTATGGTGGATTTTATTTTAGCGCCCACGATTGGACCTAGGACCAACATGATTTATATATATATATGGCTCCGGAAGACGTATTCGCCAATGACTTATTGGCCTCCTAACATTCTTTATGTAATTCTCATAGTTTTCTACTAAAATATGGTTTTGTATTGATCACTTCTCTCTCTATAAACACACATATAATCTTGTTCATTACATAATAACCATGCTTTACATAATACGTAAATAAACACAAGAATTTTATAAATACTTCTACATATATAGATAAAGTGGAAGAGAGAAAGAGATACGTTTATACGATTACATAACCCTCTTATATATCTTATTAGAAATAGTTTATGTTCCTCTCTAAATGTGTGGTTACGAGTTCAAATTATTTTCTTAGTGAATCATTTAGTTTACGGTGAATACATTATAATTGCAAAAATAATATATTCACTAGTAATAAATAGTGTTTAATGATTTCACATATAAGGTATCTCAACTGTGATTCTGTGAATACCAGTGAATCATTGGTTCATAAAATTTTAATGGTATATGTATAAAAAAGTGGGGTTTAATTAGGAGTTGGCCACAACTCAAATTAAAGGTCGATACGGTGTACATTTAAAAGTTGCTGATAATGTTATATCTATACATGTAAACCTTACTTCGAAGCATATATAGCAAAAGCACGTTGTAAATATGTCGGAGAATATTATGTGGTTGTTGGTACATACATTGTACATAATATGTTCTCGTTTCTTTTTATAGAAAGAATTTAATTAGTTATATGTAGTGATATACATATATGGCTAGCTATAAGCTATATAATATTCGATTCAACTATAATGGGTCAAACGCGAATCTATACATACTAATAAATAAAGGTTTTGTGGTGTCACATGTCACTCCCTCATGCCTCCTCGTATTGGTTTTCCCGCATCTCTCTCCTAATAAGTGCACCACTATCTTATTAAATAATAATGATATTATAAATATATTATTAAAAAAGAATAATAATTATATTAAATAAAAATATATAATAAGAATTCAAAATATAACTAATTAAAGAAAAATACTAATTTGTTTATACACACATTTCCACGTTATATATCTCGAGACTATCATAATATTCTGACAGGTTAGGACGTATTTATAAATTTATAAGTTTTATCTTTTTTTAATATACAATCTCGTGTAATACACGAGATTCTAACCTAGTAATATATAAAATAGGTTTAATACTATGCACCACCTCTTCATTTGCCAACGAGGAATCTAACCGTTTATTATATAAACAAAATATGTAATTAGTAATTAATTTACGTACCATCTCGTACTAATATTTATAAGAAACTCAACAAACATAATAATGAATTATAGTTAGATTTTTTTTAGAACGACATGTCGGTTAGGATGTCGCTAAGCCCTCATAGTCCAGAGTTCAAGTCCTGTCACAGAGGATGTTCCTGAAATTATGAAGTGCACATTGTGAGGATTGAACCTGCAACCTCCATAGGAGGAAAATCTTAAGGCAAAACCCCCTTACAACAGACCAAATGCCCGATGGCAATTATAGTTAGATAACTCACATTTTAAATAAGATTACCTGATAAAAATATTCATTATAATCTACTAATTATGTAATCAAAGTTTTAATCACTAATTGACACGTTTATATTTATTGTATTTTATTTCATAGTACAATGTATATTAAATTATATTTCATTATATGATATTTGTATATTATTAAAATAAATTAATAACTTTATCTGTCAGGTGTTGACATCCGGTGTAGTCTAGATTTTCATTAAAATGGAGAGGTCCTAGGTTCATATCTCACTTGTGACAAAAAAAAAGGGTTTCAAGTTGAGTCAGTAGGTTTCCTCACCTATAGTGAGTTTCCACCTGAAAATAACTCATCAGTGATCCAAAATACTGTTAAAAAAATATATGAGTTTCTAACCTACTAATTAAAACAAAATTCTACTATAGATCACATGTTAGTTAAGATAATTAAGATAGCAAAAAAGTCTACTAAAAACATATTTTTATTAACAACCAGCTTAGAACCCCGTGTAATACACACATGGTGAAAAAGTATCAATATATAAATATATTAAATCTTTATGTTTATATATCTTACAGATGTAAAAATGTATTAAATATACTAAGGATATAAAACAAAATTCAAAATATGTAAAAAGTAATATATAATTGGGTTTAAAAAATACGTTAATTAATATTTAATGTAATTTGACTTTTATTTACTATTTGATTGAAAATAAAACTTGTATAATTATATTTCAAAGTTTCTTATAATAAATGATAATTTAAATAAATTTGTTTTATTAGTATAATTAGTATTTTATTTAAAAATTATTTTATTAAAAGATAGAAGTGTAGAGAGAGGCGGTAAAAAAATGATGAGAATGAATATGAAATTGACACGTGACATGAAAAAATATTTATTTATTATATACTAGTTTAGAACCCCGTGTTTACACACGGGATGCAAAATATTGTAACATCCCGAAAACAATAAACGACAATAAATGGAAACGGGTTAAACGCGAGACGAACGGAATAAACGAGCATGGAATGGGCCGGCTATGGGCTTGCGCGCGTATGGGCTCAAGGGTAGTCTCTCTCTATAAATACCCTAGCTCATCTCTCTTCTCTCATTTTACAAGTTCTAGAGAGACAAAGTAGACGGTTCGGCCAGAAATTCCAGCAAAGTGTTGCTCCATAGCTCGTGAGGAGAACCTCCGAATCAAAAGCTCGATACAGGTTTTGATCTGAGTTTTTGTTCATTTTGGGGTTTTCGAGTTTTGGATGAAAAAGTAACGTTTTTAAGCATAAAACTTGAAAATGAACATAGATCAAACATCTAGAAGGAAAAACGAACATTTTGAACAAAAGTCGGGATCTTGACGTGATCAGATCTGCATGCAAAAAGTTAGGGTTTTTACGGGGAAGAAGGTCCTGCGTACTTATCAAGTACGCATGAAGCAGGTCCTGCGTACTTATCAAGTACGCATGAAGCAGGTCCTACGTACTTATCAAGTACGCATGAAGCATGTCCTGCGTACTTATCAAGTATGCATGAAGCGAAGTCTGCGCACTTATTAAGTACGCAAAAACAAGACCCTGCGCACTTGCTAAGTGCGTAGGCATCAGGCTGGTTAGTAAAGTCAGTATGTTCGCCTAATTCAGAATGGTTAAACCGTTAGAGTCGGGATTGGTCTGATGTGTATTTAACTAATCAATTCAGATCGGAAGTGACGTTGTTGGACCTTTGTTTGGGACAACCCAGATTAGCTTATCAGGTGAGTTCTAGAAGCCCTTCTTTAAATGTTTTAATTAATGTTTTGGGCTGGTGTGCATACATATGAAATGATGTTTTTACGAAATGATGTTTTACAAAACGATGTTTACGAAGGATAATGTTTATGAAGGATGATGTTTACGAAGGATGATGTTTATGAAATGTTTTGCCAAATGAAGTTTACGAAAGGTTTATAAAAGAGATGATGTTTTATTTAATAAAACGTACGAATGCTTTAACTAAAATGAGGTAAATGTTTTATGAAAGTCACGAATGAACGAATCTGTCACGAGTTCCAACGGGAGATAAGGTATGTATGTATGTATTGGCCTCACCCTTACGGGGGGGCCTTTGTGGCTGGCTAATGGTTGTACAATTGGTTGATGATGGGGTGCGACGGTCACCCATGGGATTACCGGGATCCCGATGGAATTTACTATTCCTTGCGGGGAAATAGTGACTATGTTATGTTCTGTCTTCCTAGAGGTAACGAGCCTTAGGAGACATATGTTTGGTCCACCTAGAAGTACCGAGCCTTCGGAGACCTGGTGACGGATGAGTTAGAGGTAACGAGCCTTAAGTTCATCCGCTAGTATGCGATGTATGGAATTGACGGTTACAAGAAGGCGCAGATTCGGTTCATGTCGATGTATGTTATGATGCTATGTTACGATGTTTTGATGATGTTAAGTTATTGCGTGTTACGTACGCTTCTGTTAAACAAATGTATGTTATGTTTTTGGCAAAATGTTTATGTTAAGGTTTTATGTAAAGCTAGAACTCACCAGCGTAGCTGACTTTTAGTATGCACATTCAGGTTAAGGGCAAGTTATGATGATGGACGGTGATGCTGGGCGGCTTGATGAGTTACCCGGATGATATGAAGACTGGCATCCCGTTATGTTTTGATTACGTTATGTTATGTTTAGACAATGTTTACACTTCCCCATGTTTGACGATGTTACTGTTATGTTTACATGAAAGTTTTCCTATGCGTTATTTGATATTCAAGTTTAAGAACTGTTTGTGAATGAGTAAACCCAACAAGTGAGGCCTCCCAGATTTGGGGCCTTACAAATATCAATAAATAAAGTTCTTAATTTTTTATGTATATATTTACATGTGTAAAAATGTATTACATATACGAAAGATAGAAAACAAAATTCAAAATATATAAAAATTAATATATAATTAGGTTTTCAAAAATACGTTAATTATCATTTAATGCAATTTGACCTTCATTACTACTAAGTTAGAAACCTCGTGTATTACACGGGTTGAATAAATGCAATGTTATATATTCAATAATAAATATTTACATATTGCATATTTATGACATATTATATTGTTTTTTAATACAAATTTTAGAAACTTCATATAATTATTTTTTAAAAATGTTTCATAAAAAGAATGAAATAAATGTTCAGTTTCTAAAAATGTTTTATGAACAAACGTATATATATATTTTAAATAAAAAAAACGTTTATGAAAAGAGTTATATAAATCATTATTATTTAATATGATAGAGGGGCGGGAAACAAAAAATTATTAAAAAACAATTAAAGAAAAACTTGTTGAATTATTAGGGGAGAGAGGCGGGAAAATTTGTCTAATCAAAACCTTTATTTATTATACAGTATAGATTTGATTCAAAATAAAAATTACATAATTATATTTTAAAGTTTTTTATAATATGAGATAATTTAAAATAAATATGTTTTATTAATATAAATAGTATTAAAATATAGAAGTGTATTTAATAAGAGAGAGACCGAAAAAAATATTTATTTAAGAACGTCAAGATATCAGATAATGCTTTTGAATTGGGCACATGCAATAAGCAATTTCAATACTTTCACAGTAAAAGGATCTTATACCAGACATCTTGTGTTGATGGTCCTCAACAAAATGGGGGTGGTCGAAAGAAAACGTAAACATTTTTTGGAAAGTGCACGAGCTTTATTGTCTCGTCTCTTTTTATAGAAAGAATTTAATTAGTTATATGTAGTGATATACCTATATGGCTAGCTATAAGCTATATAATATTCGATTCAACTATAATGGGTCAAACGCGAATAATATATAAAATAGGTTTAATACTATGCACCACCTGTTCATTTGCCATCGAGGAATCTAACCGTTTATTATATAAACAAATATTTAATTAGTCATTAACTTACGGACCATCTCGTACTAATATTTATAAGAAACTCAACAAACATAATAATGAATTATAGTTAGATTTTTTTAGAACGGCATGTCGGTTAGGATGTCGCTACCCCCTCCTAGTCCAGAATTCAAGTCCTGTCACAGAGGGTGTTGCTGAAATTATGAAGTGCACATTATGAGGATTGAACCTGTGACCTTCACAGGAGAAAAGCCTTAAGGCAAAACCCCCTGACCACCAGACCAAAGACCCGATGACAATTATAGTTAGATAATTCACTGTTAAATAAGATTACCTGATAAAAATATTCATTATAATCTGCTAATTATGTATTCAAAGTTTTAATCACTAATTGACACGTTTGTATTTATTTTATTTTATTTCATAGTACAATGTCTATTAAATTATATTCCATTAAATGATATTTGTATATTATTAAAATAAATTAATAACTTTATCTGTCAGGTGTTGACATCCGATGTAGTCTAGATTTTCATTAAAATGAGGAGGTCTTAGGTTCATGTCTCACTTGTGACAAAAAAAGGGTTTCAGGTTGGGTCAGTAGGTTTTCTCACCTATAGTGGGTTTCCACATGAGAATGGTAGAAATGATCGAGTGAACCAGTAACTCATCAGTGATCCAAACTATTGTTAAAAAAATATATAAGTTTCTAACTTACTAATTAAAACAAAATTCTACTATAGATCACATGTTACTTAAGATATTTAAGATAGCAAAAAAATCTACTAAAACATATTTTTATTAACAACTAGCTTAGAACCCCGTAATACACGGGGTGAAAAAGTATCAATATATAAAATTATTAAATCTTTATGTATATATATCTTACAGATGTAAAAATGTATTACATATACTAAGGATATAAAACAAAATTCAAAATATGTAAAAAGTAATATATAATTGTGGTTAAAAAATACGTTAATTAATATTTAATATAATTTGACTTTTATTTACTATTTAATTGAAAATAAAAGTTGCATAATTATATTTCAAAGTTTCTTATAATAAAGGATAATTTAAATAAATTTGTTTTATTAGTATAATTAGTATTTTATTTAAAAATGTATTTTTATTAAAAGATAGAAGTGTAGAGAGAGGCGGGAAAAAATGATGAAAATGAATATGGAATTGACACTTGACATGGAAAAATATTTTTTTATTATATACTAGTTTAGAACCCCGTGTTTACACACGGGATGAAAAATATTAATAAATAAAGTTCTTAATTTTTTATGTATATATTTTAATGTGTAAAAATGTATTATATATACGAAAGATAGAAAACAAAATTCAAAATATATAAAAATTAATATATAACTAGGTTTCAAAAATACGTTAATTATCATTTAATATAATTTGACTTTCATTACTATTTGATTCAAAATAAAAATTACATAATTATATTTTAAAGTTTCTTATAATATGGGATAATTTAAAATAAATGTGTTTTATTAATATAAATAGTATTAAAATATAGAAATGTATTTAATAAGAGAGAGACGAGAAAAAAAAAATGAAAATGAATATGGAGACGACACGTAACATGTTAAAACATTTATTTATTATATAGTATAGATATAGATTTGCAACGTTATAATTAATGGCAAGCATTACACATCCTTTACACATTCTCTTTGCCGGACCACCGCATGAAGTCCACCACTGACGGTGGCAGTAAGCCCCAGAGCAAAACGTAACTGGCCGTTAGGGTTCACCACTCTCACATCAAACCTCCGAACCAAGCAAAGTGCAACACTTTTCATTTCCACCAATGACAACTCCTTCCCCAAACAAACCCTAATACCCCCTTGATACACCGGGTACTTATATGCACTCTCTTGCTTAAACTCCCCATCTCGGATCCATCTCTCCGGCTTAAACTCCAAGGAATCGGAGCCCCATATCCTCTCCATCCGACCCATTGCATACGGGTGGTATGTGACCCGACTCCCTCTTTTTACAAAAGTGCCATCAGGCAAAACATCGTCTTGTTTTGTAAACTTTGAATCGAATTGCACCGGTGGGTAAAGCCTCATGCTTTCGTGCAATGCTGCATGCAAATAATGCAACTGTTTTAGCTCTTCAAAGCTTGGTACGGTTTCACGGGTCGACCCGATGACCCGATCCGACTCCTCACGGATCTTGTTCAAAACTTTAGGGTTTTGTGAAAGTAACAAGAAGAAACCGGTCAACGCGGACGCCACCGTGTCTCTTCCGGCTAAAAGAAAGCTGATCACAATATCTCTAAGCATATCATCATCACTGATTGACCCCATGAATCTCGAAAGCAAATCTTGACTCGAACCTGAACCCGACCCTCTTCGGTTCTTGATCACTTCATCCGCCTTTCGTTTCACAATGTTTATCGATGATTTAAGTGTTCTTTCACTCCCCATGTTGAAAAACCGCTTGATTTTCCACACCAACGATGTCGCCATACCTCTTTCCGCACACAGCTTCGAGCTCAAATCGAATGCCAATTCAAGTTCTGAAAGATTCAAACTACCCGGATCCAACCCGAATGAGAATTTACAAATGCTATCAAAAGAAAACCTTCTGAAAACATCTTGCAAATCAAGAATCACCGGTTCTTCATTATCCGCAACCGATGTAAAAAACGGAATTAGTACGGATTGTATCTCAACCTCAAGGATATTCAAAACATGTGATCTGATTGAAACACTTCCAAGCTCCAAACTCGCTAACTTCCTTTGAAAATTCCAACAACTGCCGTCGACGTTGAAGATGCCTCGGCCGAGAAGATCTCCTAGGATGGCAGAAAAGGGTTTGCCTTTAGGGTAATTATCGAAATTGGTTTTGAGCATGTACTCTACGTTATCTGGGTTAGCAGTTATGATGTTGTTGAGGACATGGATGTGAATTGTTCCGGTGCGTGATTTGCGGAGGAGGTGGGTGTACCAATCGGAGAGATTCACGAACTCTGTTGTCCAGGTTCGTGTGATGAAGGAGGTGCAGATGTTGCAGTTACATGGATAATTATGGCGAATGAAGAGTGATAAAGAGAATAACAAGAAAAGGGTGGTGAAGGTGAAGAAAAGGAAGTATATTAAAGCTTGGAGTTCCATTTTTGCCGATGAAATGAAAGGTTGAGATATATAATATATTGTGAGTGTATTTATAGGGTGGATTAAGAAAAAGAATGTAGGTGTAATGCGGTTTGGAAATGTTGAGGAGGTGGAAATTGGACACGAGTAACACATGCGTATTGAGTAGGGTACACCTGTCAAAATGTGGTGAAAGTTCGTGCCTTATTGCAAACATCATTTGTATACCCACGTGCTTATATGTTGCATCTTAGTGTAATTTTCATTAATTACACTTTAATCTTTGGGAAAATTACCAAAATAGACATTTAACTAGTCAAAGTTATAAAAATGGACAAGGTTTTTCAGCCTTTTTGGTCATGGTCATTTAGACTATTAGCCGGCTGAAGAAGGCTAGTTCAGCCGGCTTGGATTTCCGCGCCAAGTCAGTTTTTTTTTTCAGAATTTCAACCAACCAGGAATTGATACGTGGAGGTGCATATTCACAAGACGGCTAAAGCCCACTTCCAAGCAGACTTAGCCGGCGGATTTTTTTTCACATGGCTCAGCCGGCTTGGTTAGAGATGGCTTCCTTGTTGGCTTGCTTAATTCGGCTAGGCTTGGCTTAGCCGGCTCCGAAGGTGTTATTACACTTGATTGCGGGCCGAAATAGTCTTACTAGCATACTTCGGGTTTTATAAATTTATCTTCTCATTTCAACCTTCATTTTCACTTTTCAAATTTCAAATTTTGTTTTAAGTACTTAGATCATGTGTATTTTTAGCTGCAAGTAAAAAAAATAAATTAGAAACATTAGCATTATATATTAGTCTGTTATATCTGATAACTTAGCCTAAAATATGTTATTACTTAGTCTGCTATACAAAAATTAGAAACATTAACATTATATATTAGTCTGCTATATCTGATAACTTAGCATACAATATGTTATTACTTAGCCTGCTATACAAAAATTATAAACATTAGCGTTATATATTAGCCTGCTATAATATAAAATTATTTACTTGCTTGGTGTCGCCTGTTGAAATACCATTGTTGGACCGACTCATGAAATAATTCGATTAGTTTGGTAATAAGCATCCGTCGAGCATAATGTGATAACGCGTTAATAGACTCAGCAATATTTGATATCATAATGCCATAACGTTGACCAACAAAATGTGTTTGTGCCCATTTATGCAAACCAACACCTAGTACCGTATCACGAACAGTAGGAACAACTTCACAAAGTGTATTGAAATTTTCTTCAAAATAGTACGAGACTAGAAACTAGTGCACTTTAACCAAAAAAACTAGATTTGTAAGAGAAATTAATAAAAAAAATGGAGAAAATTGGAAAACTAACTTAAATAAGTGAGAAAAACTCGAAGTAAGCTAACTAGTCCACTTCAGCCGGCTAAGTAGTGTAATAACACCTTCGGCGTCGGGGAAGCCATCTTGAACCAAGCCGGCTGAGCCATGTACAAAAAAAGTTCGCCGGCTAAGCCTGCTTGGAAGTGGGCTTTAGCCGTCTTGGGAATATGCACCTCCATGTGTCAATTCCTAGTTGGTTGAAATTCTGAAAAAAACTGACTTGGCGTGGAAATCCAAGCTGGCTGAACTAGCCTTTTTTATCTGGCCAATAGCCTAAATGACCATGCCCAAGAAGGCTGAAAAACCTTGTCCATTTTTGCAACTTTAAATAGTCAAATATCCATTTTGATAATTTTCCCTTAATCTTTTATATTAGTTACGTATTTTTGTTGACTAATTTATTATTCTCCAAGTCCAACTAAATTATGATCAATAACTAGAAATTAAGGTTGGTGGCCCAATGTCGACGAAAAAGCCTTACCCTATCTCGACGACATGTCGTCGGTATAGGGTGCTTTGACATATCCTAACGACATGTCGTCATTATAGGTTTTCATCAGTGAATAGTTGGACGTCTAGTTTTCTCTCCATCTGACCCAACCCTATCGCGACGACATATCGTCGGTATAGGGTAAACCTACCTGACAACAAGTGTCGGATAGGTGTCGTCAGTGTAGAGTCATTTCCTTGTAGTATTTAATGGGTTCACGTTCCACTCTCACAAAAATAATGAAATTTGCCTTAAAAAAACTATAAATTATATGTTTGAATTTGAGATCTCTAGTTTGTTTGAATTATGTAAACTTCCTTTCAAAGAGGATTGCTCATTTGGTAGAGACATATACATTTTAGAAAAAATGTCATAATTTTAAACCTCACAAAGAATTATTTTATAATTATTGATGTAAAGTTAAGTATAACAAATATTTACCATACAAAAAATAAAAATAATGGGTGTTAAATGCACCCTTATTAAGGTTGCACATATTATTCCGTATAAAATCATATCGAATCCCTCAATTAATTTGAAAGATCAAATCTACTTAATGACTTTTATTTGAGTTTTAATAATTAATTTTCTAGCTTTTTTTATTAACTAGTGAACGTTATCGCGTGTATTGCGGCGTTGACATTGACGTGCTTAAACGGTTTTATTCTAAATATCAAAATGTAGATAAAACATAAGTATATGAATTAAGTTGCAGCGACATGATTCTGAATATTAAAACATAGATAAAAAGCACGTGGTTTGGTACTTCTGTAAATCAAGAAAGCCTCACGCGTCGTAAAAATGAGCGTTAACAAACATTAAACCGTATTAAAGGACAAAATCCAATGGTCAACGCAAATCAAAACCCCATTATTAACTATTTCGAATGAGTTTTACTTAAATGTTCAATCGAAACCCTGTTTTTATATGAACGGAGAGGACGGTGAGGGAGGTTGGCGGCCAACAATTCCACATTTTTGGTGTGGGACACATGGCTTAATTTAACGTCAAAAATAGACACACCTCAGTATAAAGGACGAAACGTGAAAACAAATTTAATCATAAAGGACAATCTCTAATATTACTTTAGTTTAAGGACAAAAGGGTAATTTGTACTTTTTCTAATAACAAAAGGATGATTTTGCCCTCGTGAGAGGCAAATGGCTATATTAACAACAAAAATAGACACCTGTTAATGGAAAGGGTGAAAACTGTTAATGTTACTCCCTAAAATCCCAAAACCTTGTTTCGGGTTTGGGGAGAAAGGAAGAGAAACAAGATGAACGCTGAAGGCGAGGGGTAAAACTGTCAACGCAAAGGGAAATGGAACACTCCCTTAAACCCATGCTGGTCCTTCCACCTTTTTGATTCACCACGTTCACTCCAACTTCCAGAGAGAGAAGGAAGAAGAGGAGAAAGGAAAAACTCTCGTTTTTGAGATACCTAGCTAGGAAGATCAGACGATCCTCGGAGATCTAATCATCCAATCGACCTCGAATTTTACAGGAGCTTCACAACAAATAGACTCAGACTTACACCGTTGGGGTTTTTATAAAAAAATCCTGGAGGTCGGGATTTTACTGCCTCGAACAAAACAGTGCGAAAATGGCGATTCCAGCAACTATACTTTCATACAAAACTGATTTTTTGAGGCGTTTAATTCGATATTTTAAGGTCGTTTTAAACCACTCTAAAAGCTATCGCACTAAAAAAAATACCCTTTACTAAATAATAAAATAGTTATTTACACAAAGTTGAACATAATTTTTACTATAATATTATATCATGAAAATGTTACAATACCAAAAATAGAAATAATAAAACTGTACTATTTATATCCTTAATTCTATTTTAATAAGATGGGCCTAATCTGTCTGTTGGAATCTTTTCCTGGATTACACTTTGAGCGTTGTGTTTGTTTTTGGCTGCAACGAAACTGGGAATTGTTGTTGGATTTCAAATTGTAACTTGAGCCCAATAATCGTATTAGTTTTGTCCCGCACATTTTTCTTTAGAAAATCAAGTTTGTATTTGTTATTTCATTATTTTGTTTCAAACTAAATTTCCGCCCTTATGTTTTGCTTGAGTGAATAATGTTAGAATAAATAGCATTGAGTTAGTTAGTTAGTTAGTTAGGTGCTTAATAGTGGTACTTAATCTTCTATTTAGTATAAATAAGTGGTATATATACGTAACATTATGTTTAAGAGTGATTTTCATGGTTATCACATAAATATTGATCATCATTTAAAACTCGCCCTATAGGGCCTATACATATGTATGAAAACGATCAAATGAAAACCCACTTTGAGTGAGAAAACCACAACTCATATGTAACAATTTTTTGGTTAGGTTCTATAGATATTTTCGTCACTAGAAAAAAAAAAAGTCGAGTTGTTTTTTTTTTAAATTATAAAAATTAAAAAAAAAACTAGCGTTTTAACATTATATATAGGTCAGCATTTTACAAACGTAATATAAGATAGTTATACGTAAAAGACATTTTAAACAAGTTTTATAAAAAAAACCCACTCTGCGTTTTTTTTTTCTTTTTTCCAAAAGTGATTAAATTAAATATAGAAGCTATCTCAAAAAACAAAAAAATATTTTACCTACGTTTTAGACTTTTACATATGTAACACAGGGTTTTCACCATAGCAGTGATGAAGCTTGAAGAAACACGCAGGGGGCCGTGGCGGACTCGTATAATCTTTCTTTCCTATTGGGGGGGGGGACTTAATACCTATAAAATTTTTGGCTGAATATGTATAAATTATTTTTTTGGAATCCATCAGTGTACGTAACTTGTCGGAAAAGGTTACCGGACAATAGTATGGGAATATAATCTGGAAAAGGTATTGGCCCCTAATCAATGCGGATTACCAACAAATTTTTAATCATCGGTATTTTCGTGACGAATTACCGATAGGCGTTATAGAGCTACGTCCGCCAGAAAAGCGTCGTCGATGATATTGTTGTTTTTTCTTGCAGTGAGTTTTTTAAATGTATATAAGTTTTTAGTTCAAATGTATGATCTATTTTGTTTTGCTTTTGAGTTAAAAAAAACCAATATTTGTGTGTATTGCTTTGTTTCATCTTTTAAGCAATATTTTTGTTGCCATTGCTATCTTGAGGCATTAATTCATTTATCACAAATAACATGACAACAATAAACACCACTAACCAATATAATTCATGAATTCACTTTACATGGAAAACACAGTAATTGGTTGTTAAACCACGTATCTTTGTTCAATCAACAACGTTTAATCAAATAAAATATAACTGAAAAATTATATATTATGGATGCACAATACTAATGAGCTCTTTGATCATTTAAATTCACGTTGTCTTACACCAGGAATGTGAATATGCTCGAAGTAGTCCTCCCAATCAATTATCCTTGGATCAAAGTAGAAGATATTCTCTTCATCTCCGGCCTCTCTAACCAACGTACGTAGCTTTTCAGTATTTGTATCGTCATAGCTGCAATAAGTTTTATGCACTTAGATGACAAATCAAGGTGAAAAGTCGTTCAATTATTTTGAACCTAGATTTATGATCTTACAAGCTTTTTGTGAACAAATAAGGTTCATAAAGGTCAACTAGCCGCAACACAAAGTTGATCTTTCGCTTAAGATTCTTGTATGTGCTCGCAAAGGCTTGGCAAAATATAAAATTCACAAGTAGAAGTACCTAAACAATGAAAATAAATTTGTCACTATGTAGATGCATGATAAGAAGTGACAACATGAGCATCTCTTAAATATAAGAAAAAGGTGGATGTTTTAGCCTTTTAGGCCTCACTTTATAGGTCCCTAAAGTTTTTAGAATTTTGGTATGCAGTGAGAATAAAAGTTTCACATCTTAAGAGTTGTGAATCGAAGTATTTATGGGCCTAAAGCAAAGAAAACAATTCACATGTTTCATTTCAAATTTGCTTTTCTAACCGTGTTAAGTTCAAGATGAACTGCAGATATAATAACGATTGTCGCCTAGCAGTCTGCACTGATCCTAGTTCTATTTGCATATTCTTATCGTATTCTGATTATTCAATTATATGATATAAAAAGCTAAAAAAATTGTGATGGGAATTGGATTTTCTAAAAAAACTACTACTGATAAATGATTAAGCGAACAAGAATAGTGAGAGCGATGAGTTTAAACATAGGAAATTTTTTAACTTCGTTATTGATCCCAAATATGCCGGGCGCCCCTGAGTGATAGAATGAAAAGATAAGGACAAACCTGTAGAGGAAGTAAGTAACGAAGACTGATATATCTATGGAAGCTAGCCATTGAACTCAACACTGTAACATCACCAACAATTACAGGCTTGCCATCCTTTCCAATCCATGGATGCTCTGTAAAATACAGGTAACCACATCTTTGAATTCTGCTGAACTTCACAGGGTTTGATACCGATGATCCAACATGGTATATTGTTTGAGAACAAGTTTGATTTGCATGAGCGGTTATTGCTGCAATCATAGCATTCACCACCATGTCAGCCGGTACCTACCAATTTTTTTCTCCACATCATTAACCGTTTAAAAAATAATGGATTTGCAAAATGTATATTGAACAAGTGTAAAATCTTTTAAGGATCTTGAACTCACCACATCGTATACAGCATCAGGATTTCCAAGGAAACATGTTAACTGACCTTTGCCATAACCAAGAGCCAAGCTATCAATGGTCCTGCAAATTTTGAGAACAAAATGTTATTTGTGTTCGAAATCTAAAACTAATTGTCTATTTGTCCATTGGCTATGGCGTTCATCTATTTTCAAACCGGTACTTATCGAGTGTTGGTGTATAACTATTTGTTTACATATTATAATAAAAGAGAATATATTAGTTAGGGTTTATTTTCAACGGTTTTACCTAAGGAAAACCCTAACTAATATATAACTTTTATCAAACGTAAACAAATTCAAAAAATATTTACCTAATGCCTTCAACCCAGCCAGGTAAGGGTTCTTTGAATGTACTAGTGACGATTGTTGGACGAAGAATGGCAATAGGCATATCATCCTTTAAGTGCCCTATAATCATCTCCCCTAATGCCTTGGTAAAAACATATGTATTTGGCCAACCATAGTGCTTTGCTCTATAAGAAAAAAACTTATTTTAAGTCCAACAAATATGTGTTACATAACATAAAATAAACCATATTCAAACAAATTATAACCTTTGCATTCCTAAATCTTTCATGGCCAATTTAATCAATTTATCGTCAGCGTTACTATCAGATTTGAGCTCTTTAAGTTTATCTTCTATGATCTTCCTCTCTTCATCTATATCTAGCCCATTTGTTCCATTAAGTGACTCTCCCAAGTAGTATGGAGTTTCAAGCATTAATCCTGGCTTCTCACCGGAGACATAGGCTGAATTCATATCGTTTTGATTAGATGATCGATGGATCACAATATATTAAGTGTTTTTTTCCTCATGCAAGAAAAAAACTCAAAATAGTTAGGGAGGGAAAAATAACCTGTTGACACATGGAGAAGGAGCTTTATGTTGACACATTTCTTAGCAAAGTTCAAAACATTTTTTGCGCCAAATGTATTAAGATTTAGGGCTAAGTCATATCTACAACAACCCAAGTAAGCATTAACTAAAATGACAAAGTAATATATATATATATATATATATATTATATGGACATGTTCAATTAAGAACCATTATTTTAGCTAGAACCATGTATTTCTATACAAATATAAGGATGCATATATGCATTTGTACATATATAAAGTAAGGATGCATTGATATATTTGTGTAAGAATATATGATTTTTTTTGTTCTCGCCAAAATGATAGTTCTCAATTGAACATGTCCCTAAGTCATATCTACAACAAATGTATTAAGATTTAGGGCTAAGTCATATCTACAACAACCCAAGTAAGCATTAACTAAAATGGCAAAGTATAATATATATATATATATATATATATATATATATATATATATATATATATATTAGGTTACAAACCCCGTGTATTACATGGGTTCAATAAATACAATGTTATATACTTAAATTTACAAATTACATATTTATAGCATATTACATAGTTTTTTTAATACAAATTCTAAAAACGTTATATAGTTAATTTTTAAAATTATTTTATAAAAAAATGAAAGAAATGTTAAATTTATAAAAAAAATGTTTTATAAGCAAACCTTTTTAAATAAAAAATGTTATATAAAAATAATTATAGAAATCATTATTATTTAATATGAGAAAGAAAAGGGAAACAAAAAAATTATAAAAACATTCAAATAAATTTGTATAATTAATAGATGAGAGAAGCGAGAAAAAAATGATTATTACACGAGGCTTTAAAAACGTAATTTTTTTATTACTAATTATATAACATTATTTTTATTTAAACCGTATAATACACGGGATTCAAACGTACTATATCATAGAAAATAATATACAAAAGATAAGTTAAAAACGTACTATATCATAGAAAATAATATACAAAAGATAAGTTAATATGACAAATATAGACCCAAACAATTTGAGTGGTATATCTTTATATTGCCATGAATAAATCATTTATAACATAATAATTCAGGCAATATGCCACTTTTAGAGAGAGAAATTTCTCAAACGTACGTTGTCTTTAATTCTGACACCCTAAATCCACCGATACAAAGTCAATAAAAATATAATATTCTAATTATACATTTTTCAGAATCTTTAAAACAAATTTTTTTTAAAGCCAACATCAAATGTTCTGACGTTACACCCTTGTTATATGTGATAGTCTCGTCCAATTTCGGTCAATATGTTGTCTTAATCAGACCCACTTGGCGTAGAGCTTTCAAGGAAAAACCCCACCCAATACGGCCCCTTCCGGGCTTGAGGGAGAGCCGAGGTTTGAACCCTGGATCGGCGTGGGTAAAACTCAGGTGCATCAGCCTAAGAGCTAGACCTCATTTGCGATGCCGCAGGAATTAATGGTGGTGGCAGGGATCGAACCTGGGTCTCTTGGGACTTCGGACCTTACCTCAACCATTACACCACAACCTCTTTGGCACGCATAAAACAATTACCTATGATTTTAACCCTTAATTTCTTAGATCAATGATCTTGAATCCTTCGTATATTCGCAAGGAAAAAAGCATTTGTATTCAAAACTCTCTCTATATATATATTTAAAACAAAGGGGCTTTGTACAGGCGGTACCCTGGTGACTTCTAAATAGGAGGTCGCAGGTTCGAATCCGGGCCACAGCAAAAAAATGGGTCGGTAACCAGGTCATAAGGTTCCTCTTAGGGTGGGCTGCCCTGGATGCTATAGGTGTTGTCCCGAAGAAACCCAATTATCATAGAATATGTAAGTGTTGTCGTTAAAAATATTTTATTTATGTATATGTATATAAACCATTTTATTCATCCTATAAATACATGTATAATCAAGAAACTATATTCAATTAATTAATCAGTAAATATTGTGTATTAGTTATAGTGAATAAAATGTTTATATATAACATCCAATTAACTATAATAGTGTAAGGATTAAATGTGAATTTGTAACAAAAAAAAAATTCTACTCACACATTAATTTTCATCGTATTTTAATCAATCATCTAAAAGTTAAACTACCAATTAAGTATAATAACTATATGGCTAGAATTTTGTTTTTAGTTTACACATTTAAGTTAGTTCATATATGAATATACATTTATATAACTAACATAAATGTATATTTATAGGTGTATGGATCAAACAAAAATCATAGTATAGTGTTACATATATTTAACAATTTCTAATTCTATTTCTATTGATATAAAGTTACATATACATGCTATATATCTAACACTTTCCATCCCCATATTTATATTTAACATAGATGACAATTAAAAATATCTATAAATTATAAGATTAGTTTCCTTAATTTTCTTTATTTTTCACATATGATTGGTTTCCTTAAATACTTTCGTTTTTATTCTTGATGAGGGACCCAAATTTGCTTTCTCCATACTTATGCGGGTAAATATATATAAGAAAGTTGATTTGAGAAACCACACAAATCCAAATAACTATATATATATATATATATATAGGGGAAGGTTCCAGAGAAAACCACAAGTTAGGCGAAAACCGAGAAAACCACTAAAAAAATCAATTTTACCCAATCATATAATAGTTTTTATTTTTTGTTTTAGTTTATTTTTATTTATTTATAAGAGTATCAATGTAATATTAAACATTTTTACACATAGTGTTACGTATACGTAAACATAAAACAAAAAAAATGTGGTTACGTATACGTAAATCAAAAAAATTGTTTTTGGATACATATACGTAAATAAAAAAATTGCCTAAAATGATGTGGTTTTCTTGGTTTTCGCCTAACTTTGTGGTTTTCTCTTGATTCATCCCCTATATATATATATATATAACTAACATACGTTCTTGATCAAGGACACAAATTTGTTTCCCTTCCTTTTTGATCTTGACGATTTTATTTGCCAAAGTTACTAATTTCCAAAATTTTTATGGCTCTTAAATGATATCACATGCATATATAAAAAAATTAATAAATTAATGGCACACCGCTTATAATAGAAACCTTTTTTGTAGATTACATATTATGTGTGTACCTTTCATCGAAATTGGTGGTCGCAGCAGCATTAACTACCACATCAACATCTTTCCACATTTCTGCTTTCAAACTTGAGTCTTGTACTCCCAAATCCTCACAAGTGATGTCTCCGGCAACCGGAGTAACTTTTTCCGACAAAAAATGATGCAAGTTTGCACCATGTTTCTCTTTTAGTAGCTTAAACAAATCCTTTGCCACTGCCTGTATATATATACATACATATTCAGCATAGGGAAGGATCATTAGAAAAAAACTCTTTGTTCGTGCGAAAACTCGCGAAAACCAACCCAAACGAACTCCGAATGAACTCATTTTGGCGGCGTTGGAACCGGCTCGGCGTTTAGATTTGGGAGGTGGGGGTTAGGTTTTTGATGGATGGGGTTTTAGGTTTTTAGGGGTGGTGTTTCGCTTTTAGGGTTTAGTTTTAGGCTTTAGATTGAGTTCGACAAGCCAGTTCTAACGCCGCTGGAATGAGTTCAAACGGAGTTCGTTTGAATCGGTTTTCGCAAGTTTTCTCACGAAGAAGAGTTTTCTCATGAATTTAACCTTATTCAGGATATTAACTATGAACCTAAAAGTACCACAAAGTAATGATTAATACCTCCGTATTAAACCGTCGCAAGGCGGACTTGGCATCCGGAGCTCTAATGAGAAGATATAGTTTTTTCACATTTGGTTGAACTCTCAATATCTTCTCCACAAAAACTGCGCGCATTTTTAAATATAAATATTGATAGTAGTAAGCCAATTCAAATGCAAATCTAGCTACATGTATGTTGAGGGTCTTACTTTTGGCTAGAAAACCTGTGGCACCTGTGATTAATACGGCTTTGTTCTCGAGAAAATCAACAATGCTACCTGACTCCATCACTATATGATTAGATAACGATCGATAAATATATATACGCTCAAGGTGAATTTGTGTATATATATATATCTTGTTTGTGTGAGAGAGAGTACAAGTTATATGTAAAATGGAAAGCGTGAAGTGGTGAAAAATGATAAAGTACACGAAACTGCTGTTGTCTCCACTAGTTCACCTATATATCATATTTATATAGAGAGAGAGATGCATGGCAAGTGACCCACTTGATGATTAACATACAACATTTTAGTTGGGTATTAATACCTAGAAAAAAAATATATGTAACTTCTCTTAATGCCATTCGTCCCCACCGGCCACCACCACCACCGCACTCCATTCATCTCTGTTGATGACGGAAAATTTTAAGAGATTCACTCCATGTAACAAAATTCACTCCATGTAAAAAATGTGTTGCGTTCGAGTGAACACTAAGAAGGAAAGGTGTAATTTCTGAGAACTGTGGATTAAAACTACAATATTGACGTACTAAAAAAATGGTAGTACTCTTTTTAATAATTAGCTTGATGCATTTCTGTTAAATTTTGAAAATAACAATATAAATTACTATTTATCGTGTGGGTTTCTTTTATCATGTCGGGTTAAATGATCAATGTTTTTAGAACCGGATGGGATAGCGAACCGGCTGTCTTAGAGGTCCACTAGTCGGACCGGTCGGTTCGGATTAATTTAAGAACCGGGTGATATTATAAATAATATAAAAATTAAACTATTTGTATAGTTACAAAGTATAAACACATTTTTTTGGTTTGTACTTTTATGTAAATTTGAAATTTTAATGGAATATAAATGTTTAAATAAATAAAATATACAACTTAAAATAATAAATTAATCAGAAAATGAGATTTTGGAGGAAATAACACAAAAACTAAATAAAAATAAAAAACAGTTTGAAATCGGGTACGACCAGTAACCGGTTTGTTCAACTAAAACTGGTTCAACTATACATAACCGGCTCGTTTTGTGTCCGGTTACCGATCCGACTGGTCTAGTCCGATTATGGAATAAGTGTAAATGATTACAACTTTTTTCTCTACCCTTTAATAGGTGAGACTAGCTCATGCTGTTATTAATAGTGGTTTTTTTCCAGAAGAAATAATTATGTCATAGTCGTTTTTTTCTTTAGCCTGTGGTGAGAGTAGCTGGCAAATTAATACTAAGTGAAGTTTATCTTATATTATAATAATAATTAGATGGTTATAGCCGTGATTTGCAGCTTCGGGTTAATCATTAATAAAACATAACATAAAACTACATAATAAAATAAAAAATAAAATAAAATAAAAAATTACCGGTTCAGGTCGTCGAAAACCATAAGTGAATATAGATATGTGTTATGATAATACCAATACCAGCATTGATGTTGTTCACTCATAATAGGTTCGGCTCGTCACGGTACCACAACGGTAATGACACTCGTTATACACAATGATACCAAAAAACTCTATTTTGAATACAACTACGTTTTAAAAAAATATATCGAAACGTTGACAAAAAAAAATAAAAACAGTCACGCACTCCGTATTCTGAAAAAAATTAACGAACGAAAGTTATTAAAGTAAAATAAAATTAATAGAAAATGAAACAAGTTAAAAGATATATTGTATAAGAGTTGAAAATTATAATGTAAAAAAAAAGTTCATCCATTAAATAATGAATGGATGAGCCACTATTCAAAGTGACTCTTTTAATCTAATTTATTAGGTTTTCCTCAACACGCGGGGATTTCGTAACGATCCCAAATATCAAAACGCTGAGGCCAAAACACGCAGTAACGACGGTTATTCCGACGCAAAACCCTAAGGCATAAAGAAACCCGATTGCAAACCTAGGTCACAATAGTTCCTACACCTTTAAAAACCCAAAACAACGGAAAAGAAACACAAAAACAAAAACGAAAAATTACGGGCTAGTGTGCAACCTCGAACATGGGCTGTCAGCGGCGGCACAACCCTGAATATCTAAATACAAAAAAACACGTCACAACGATTGTCATTCCACTGTAAAACCTAAAGCGTACTCAGTCATAAGGGTGGAGAGGGTCGAGCTAGGGTTCAGGCTCGGCTTGTAAGGGCTTCACTAGAACACCGCCGCAATCCTATCAGGTTGTGGCATGGGTAATGTTCACAGATTCGTGATGTCGTGGGCTTGGAGAGGAATCCTACCGTTGGGGGGGGGGGGCGCAATTTGAACGTTAGGCATGGCTTGGGTTCACGGGTTCCACCCCTTGTGAGGGGGATAGTTTAGGGTAAATATGATATTGAAAATTTCTATTGTTTAGGGCTAGGGAACTTTCTGGTTGAAGGGGTTCCACCCCTCCACCCTAAAAGTAAGTGTCGCTCCGCAGTAAAACCCAAAGATGTACTCCGTCATAAAAGCCGCACTTCATCGTAAAAGTGACCGTCATTTCGCCGTAAAACTTTAAAACGTACCATGTTGTAAAAGCGAGCGTTGAAATGCACGAATACAAATGCATACACATTAGAAACATAACAATAAAAGGAAAATCTAAAACTAAATATTAAAAAAAAAACAAAATAAAACTTGAAAGGAAATTTTATGGCCAAAATAGGAATTCGTAAAGTATTGTGGCTAAAATGAGAAAACCAAAAAATATGCGATTCTCCTCATTAAGGGGACGATGTCGTCGCAAAGTTGAACGTGGACCGAAACAAAATATGTGAGGCAACTGTCTGACACTATTCACGTCCTTCAACTTTAATGTATATAATAATATATCCTACATAATAAACAAGTAAAATGGGGTGACACGTGTCACCACCACATTTCACCTCACCAATTTTCCCTCTAAAATTGGTGAAAACTAAATTGAATTTTAAATATTTAATCCTCCAAAATTGAAATATTTAATCCTTCAATTTTTTTAAAAGATTCATAATTATATTATATTAGGAAAAAATTAACAATTAAACAAGTTATTTAAAATTAAATTAGAAAGTTGTTCTAATTATAGTATATTAGGAATTATATTATATTAGGAAATAATTGTTAATTATATAGGATACAGTTTAGCGAATTAAATGAGTGATTTGAATTTTATAATCAGAGAGTTGATACTTGAGAGTTAATACTTTAAATTTGATTTGAAATTCCTTAAATTAACTCGCATGATTCTGTATTTTTTTATTATTAGTAATAACGATTACTCACTTTTGAAATTACTATATGCATATATCAAATGCAAAACTTTTGTATAACATTCTTTAAAGTTTATCATACTCATTTTACAGAGAGAGCTCATTAATAGAAATGTTGCACTATTTTTAGATTGCATATTTGCATCATATAAACAATTCAAAATATGTAGACTTATTTGAAATATTTCTATTTTTTATATATTATTATTTGGTTGTCAGTTAAAATCACTTTCCTTATTACATAATAATTTCCTCGTCAGTTACCTTATACCAAATTTAAAAACCCTACAATTTTATTAAAATTTATTAAAAAAGGCAACATTTATTATTTATCCAATTTTGGTAATGAATTCAAACTTCAAAGTTTGAAATCATGTTAAATTTGAAAAAAAAAATAGTACAAATTAGTTTATATGTGGTAGAGATTTCAATACTCTATAAGTATCAATACCTCCCAAGTGTAACGAACCAAAATCTAGGTTCCGTTATAAATAAATAAATATTCTAATAAATATTATGGTGAAAATAATATTTTAGAAATAAGTTGAAACGAGTGGGTTTCAAGTTAGTAATGGGGTTATAGTAGTTTTTAACTAATTTTGGAATGAAATGGGTGAAATGGAAGTTGAGGGGCTAAAGGTGTAAAATGGCCAAAATCTGCCATTTTGACTTGAAGAAGTCAAAATTGAGACTTCATTTGTGTTTTGGTCGTTCTTGTGCAAGAGAGAAAAAGGAGAAAACGAAATTGAATCCAAAAGCGTGCATTTGAGCTTGAATTTGTGAAGGTTTTAGCTCACACATCACCTTCCTAACATCCAGTAAGTGATTATCTTCCATTGATTTCACCTTTGATGAGCTAGTAGGTGGGTTTTATAGAAATCCAAAAATTTATGATGCATGTGGTTAATTGGTGTTAGATTGTTGATAATCTAGCTAAACTAAAGGTAAAGAATGGTGATTAACATCCTAGAACCCTTTGATTATGATTATAAGAAGTTAGGGTTTATATGGAGAAATTTGGGGGTGTTTGGATTATGATGATAGGATGTTGAATTAGTGAATGTTTAAGTGTTTATATGAAGTTAGACACTTAAATGAACACCAAATTAACCTAATGAAAAATATTGAATGAGAAATTAGTGTCAAGGAATTGGAAATGAAACTCAAGTAGGTGAGTTTGGATGGAAAGAGGGTGTTTGGATATGGGAATAACCCAAACGGGTTAGTTTGGATTGGAAATGGGAAATTGGGTTGTGAACCCAATTATAATGTGATTTTGATGTATGATTAGATTACTAAACTAGGTGTATATGTTTAGGTAATCAAATTATGAATTGAGAAAGTGGTGCGGGATCTTCTAACCCGAAAGGTAAGTGCTTTTGCACTTACTTAGTATTGATGATAAATGGTGTTATATGCAATGTTGTAGGCATAATGTGTTAAGTGTATTGAATGTGAATGAATGTAGTTATAGTTGTATTACTATAATGGAAATGTGTGTATGAGGTTATGATCTAAGTATCATAATGAAAATGGGATATGAGGTTATGATCTAAGTATCATAATGGAAATGTGGTAATGATGTTATGGTTTAAATATCATAATGGAAATAAGGTTATGGTTTAAATACCATAATGGAAATGGGTTAAAAAGTTATGATCTATGAATCATAATGGAAATGAGGTGATGAAGTTATGGCCTATGTGCCATAATGGAAATGGAAATGTGTATTTATGAATGATAAATGAAAAGAATGAAACTTGTAGGTGATATGCAAGTGAAATGTAACCTAATGACAATTTGGGTGAAAACGGGTCAAATGGGTGAATGGGTGAAAACAAGTAGTTTATACTTATTTGATATGTTTTATCTTCATTACTAATGGTGATTTATATGTGGTGACATGTAGGAAAAGCTCCGATGTAGTCCAAGGTCAAGTTCATAGCGTATGAAGGATTCTCGTATGTGTTATGGGTGATAATTTGGGTGTAATAAGATGTCCCTCTTTTGGTAGAAAACCGGATCATGGAAAATTGTAATTTTGTACAAAAATATAGTGTTTTGAATGCTTGATCCCAATTTTAGAAGTTGGGTAAATTTATGTGTAATGGGTGAAAGATGGAAAAATTTGGCTACGTGCTGAGTCTGGGAGAAAAACCAAACTCTCTGTTTACTAGGTGTTTTCACGCCACGCGAAGATCGGGGGAAGGTTCTTCACGACACGTGAAGAACCAGTTTCCTCGGCCTGGCGATTTGGGACTCCCGCGCGGCACGCGAAGAGAGGGTCCCTGATGTTCTCGACACGCGAGCATGTAAAAAATAAAAAATAATAAAAATAAAAATAAAAAATTCTTGAGATAAATGCTTCCGCGTATGTAAATGTTTAATAATCGGTGTATGAAATTAAGGGTGTTACACCAAGACACTACTCATTTAGTTCCTTACATCGATTACTCTGCAAACCAAGGTATAATGTTCTTATTATTATTATATTTTTTATTATAATCGTATTTAATACATGATAGTATATTAAAGTGAATTCTCATTTTTTATATAGATTGATGGAGTCCGAAAAGGTATATATGCTAAAATGTAAGGCCCCAAACCCGGGAGGCCTCACGTATTGGATTTACTCATCAACACATAGCACTTTAAACATAAGGCATTCATCAACACAGCGAAAATGATTTAAAACTTCAACATACGCAGTGGAAACATAAACATGTCTAATACAATTTGTCTTTAACAACATCAAATTAAAACATAACATAAACATAAACGGGATGCCAGACGCTGATCTTCAAGTAACTCTTCTCGCTAAGCCAAGTATCCACATCCATCAACTGCATATGCACTTAACTGATATGCATACTAAAAATCAGCAACGCTGAGTGAGTTCTAACGTTTACTTTAAATCAATTATGCAAAAGATTTACTGATACATACATACTGCCCTTAAGGCAAAACTTTACATACTTCACTTTTCAAAAACAGTTTAAAACATTCATAAGGTAGCCGTCAATTCCTTGTCATTGTTGGTACTGCCCTCGTGATCAATACCGCTTAACCGTCAATTCTTATCACTGCTGGTATTGTCCTCGTGATCAGTACCTCTTAACCGTCAATTCCTTGTCACTACTGGTATTGTCCTCGTGATCAACACCGTTTAGCATGATGTTGTCCTCGTGATCAACAAATGATATTGTCCTCGTGATCAATACCGCTTAGCATAGTTTGGTCCTCGTGACCCAAGGTCCTCGTGACCCATTGATGTTGTCCTCGTGATCAACACCACACGACACGATGTTGTCCTCGTGATCAATACTGCTTAACTGGTACATGGGGGATTACGTTGTCCCCCGAGCAACCGTCGTCACTCATCTCAATTGTACAACTGTTAACGAGCCATCAAGACTCTTACTAATGGGTAGCACCCATATCTGGCATCCTATACAAGTAACATCTGTCCCAAGGACCTTATCCAACTGGTTCACTTTATGTTCATAAACTTTCTTTAACTTGATAAAACTAAACATATATCATGCCTTTGTTTATGTATATGAAAATATAGTAAACGCTTGCCAATGATATAACTATACTTTACTGAAACATAACTTGTCATAAATATCATGCATTTGTTTATGTATATGAAAATATAGTAAACGCTTGCCAATGATATAACTATACTTTACTGAAACATAACTTGTCATAAATATCATGCCATTGTTTATGTATATGAAAATATAGTAAACGCTTGCCAATGATATAACTATACTTTACTGAAAACGTACATTTGCCTCTTTTAAACTTTTCACTAAAACATAGTTTTTCCCTTCAGTTTGCAATATATAAAATATAATAAACGCTTTACACTAAGTATGCACATCACCCCTAAAGAAGGCAAAAATGGGATTAGAACTCACATGGTATCTTAGTGGGAATGGTCTACCGGATCTCACACAATCTAAACAATCATAACAATTCGATGCGTATCAAACTTAACTCGACACTAAACGGTTTCACCATTTCTGGCTAGGCGAACTTAAGGCTAAATTCGCCTCTTTCTATCCTGACGAACATACTGACTTCACTAACTAGCTATATATATCCATAGACTTGATGCCTGTGCACTTAGCAAGTGCGCAGGGCCTTATTCTTACGTACATAATAAGTACGCAAACTTCGTTTTTGCATACTTGATAAGTACGCAGGCTTTGCTTCTTGCGTACTTGATAAGTACGCAGAACATGCTTCTTGCGTACTTGATAAGTACGCAGGCTTTGCTTCTTGCGTACTTGATAAGTACGCAGAACCTGCTTGCGGGCGCAAAACCCTAACTTTTTCATGTAGATCCGACCTCGTCAAGATCCGAACTTTTTTTTATATTCAAAACGTGTGTTTTCTAACCGAGAGTCTAAATCTATACTTTGTTTCCATTTTTAAAATGTAAAAACCTAACCTTTACCCGTTTTTTTTTTCAAAACCCAACTCATAACAAAAACTCAGATCTAGGAGAATCGGTTACCTGTAAATGCTTCTTCTCTGCAGCTAAACGGTCCAGATACGTATGCCTACAATCTTATGAGCTTGGATAAGAAAACTGGGACTTTCTCTCTCTAGGCTCTCTCCCACCTTCTCTCTCTAGAAAACGAAAATGGTGTTGGAAGTGAGGGTTTGAGGTTGGTCTTGAGGCTTATAAGGGCTCATACCCTGGCCCCTTTCGGCCCATACACCCCGGCCCAAGCCCGCTTCCCTTTTTCTTATTTAAGTTTTAATTCTCGTGAATTCTTTCGCGCTCTAAAACTCGGGATGTTACATAAAAGCCATTGATGTTTTACAAGACAAGTTTACTATCAAGGTGCGTCTAATCAGAATGTGGAAGTACCCATTGGGGAATAATCCCAATGAGATAGGCTCAATAGATACAAGTTTACTATTTTATGATAAATATCGTTTTCATTACACGGGTTTTTACTGCTTTTTTTTATAGTTTTTTGTAACAGCCCGAGTTTTAGAGCGCGGAAGAATTCACGAGAATTAAAAACTTGAATAAGAAAGGAAGGGAAGCGGGCTTGGGCCGGGGTGTATGGACCGAAAAGGGGCAAGGGTCGGGCCCTTATAAGCCTCAAAATCATCCCAAAACCTTCACTCCCAACCTCATTTCCGGATTTCTAGAGAGAGAAAGTGAGAGAGAGTCTAGAGAGAGAAAGTTCTGATTTTCGAATCTGAGCTCATAGGACCGTAGGCATACGTATTTGGAACGATTAGCTGTGAAGAAGAAGCGTTTACAGGTAACCGATTCTCCTAGATTTGAGTTTTTGTTCGTTTTTGGGTTTTTCGGGTTTTGGAGGAAAAGGTAACGTTTTTACGAATTAAACTGAAGGAAAAACATAGATTTAAGTTCCTTAATGAAAAGCAAACGTTTTGAATGTAAACAAGTCCGAGATCTTGACGTGATCAGACCCGAACACGAAAGTTAGGGTTTTTGCGAGGAAGCAGTTCATGCGTACTTATCAAGTACGCATGAAGCTGATACTGCGTACTTACCAAGTACGCAAGAAGAGGATCCTGCGTACTTATCAAGTTATACTCTAGACTCTCTAAAACTCGACTAAACTACTAACCGGCAAGTGAACCGATCGACTCTAGTACAGCTAAATAAGTCCGGAAATCGAACCCACGAAACTCTATTTATTACGTAAATTAGACTCACTTAAACAGACTGACTGACACGACTAATTGTTTTTATATTTGGGGGGGGGGGGGTTTGTCTAAAATCCTAAAAGAAAAGCGATTAAATTACTATCAATTAACTAAATTACCTAAGACACGAAGGTGATTTTGGGTTTTACTTCAGTTGACGATGGGTAACTACCTAGACTGGAATCCTGGGATACTTCGAGCTATACTTCAAACGGATGCAAGTTAATAAGGAACCGGGATCATAAATTTCTAACCTATTGAGACACCGAACAAGACTCCCGACCCTTTTCAGGAAGACACCTAAGGAACTCCGAAGGCTGCTGAAAACACCAGTTGATCTAGACTTCCTCTCGGTTATCTAAATGTTTATGTAAAGTACCCTAATATGACCTACTCCCTCTCGGGTTGTAAACCTAGGATGACTTGGGTTCTTGATTCGACTTGATAGACAAATATTAGCAAGGCAACTACGACAGACTTCTCTCAAAGGCCACCCTAGCAATTTACCAATTTAGACCTATCAATAATCTCGCACCTCTCGGCTATTAAGATTAGTATAACACCTAGACCTATTCAATTATCAAATATAGCTTCTAAGGTATTTTGGCCAATTAACCCAACAAATCACAACGCAAGTTAATGATCTAGCATGACCCTATTACGCAAAAGACATTCACCAAAGATCATACGAAGCAATATATAACAATTAGAATAATTCTAAGCATGCATATACAACGAATCAATAATCAAGTTTGCTACTTTATCATAAAATCCAAAATTAACAAGCATCCAATATAAAAATCACAACTTTAGCATCCCATTCATTATAATCTAGGTAGTTTATCTAATTTAGCTACTTATCATTATCCAAATCAAAGACGCAATTTCAACAAAGTGGAAAAACATGGTAAAAATTAAGAAAACAAAGAATTGATAAACCCGGATAGCCAAACCACGAGCTTGATCGATCCTAGGACTCCAACCTTCAACCGTTTCTCCTTCTTGCTTGAAATTGCTCCAAAATCTCTCCAAAATTCGTCCTAGATTCTTCAAAATCGGCTAGGGTTTTACAAGTATATGATTGAGATGTATGTATACCCCAATCCAGCATCAACCCACCTGAAAGTCGAAACATTCTGCAGAAAATAGGCCCTCGCCACCCGCGGAGCCCATTGGCTTCCCTTCTCGCGGGTGGCGAGGAGTTAAAAACTGTGTGTTGTGATACAACTCCCTCGCGGGCCGCGGGGGACAACTCCTGACCTTCTCGCAGGTGGCGAGAAGGTGTTTCTTCTCGAATTTCATGTTTTTAATTGACTCTTGATCTCCCGATCTCTTCCGGTACTCGGTTTTGCATATTTTTTTTGACTCGTTTTCTAACCATTTCAGCAACAACTATCACTCGAGACCTGGTAAACACAAATGGATCAGCAGTAACATATTCTAACTAAAAACCAAAAGAAAACTAAACAAAACCACCCAAACTGAACACGATAAATGGGTGTATTTTGCAATACATCAAATATCCACACACTTACCCTCTTTTTCGTCCCTGGAAAAGAATTATGTATACGGAATCATAGTCAGGTAGAAACTTGGTTCTCAAAAACTCAGTTATTTTAATTAAAGCTTAGTGACGTGTTAGCTGCGATTGCAAATATATTATCCTCTTAAACCCAAATCTGGTATCCAAGTTCCTTATCATGTTTATTTAATTTAAGTTCAATCAGATTATCTAGGGTCTCACGCATCGGAAGCTATAGTTTCATCTAATCCCACCTCAAGCTTATGGAACAAAAGGAACAACCAATTGATTATTTTCTAACCGTCTTATGCTTTAAAAATCAAAAGAATTAACGTCAAAATTTTCTCCTTTTTTTTCTTCATAGAAATCACGAGCACACAATATTCATACCTAACCTAGAGGTTGTTTCAATCAGAGTCACCATCCCCAAGAGCGACAACGTGAGCGTCGGTAATCATATCATTTTATTTTAACTTATCCTAGCGGGAATTTCAATCAGAGTCACCATCCCCAAGAGCGATTCCATAGGCATCGTTATTTTATATGCTCTTTTATTCTTTTTTTTTTTTGGATAAAAATTCTAAGATTTTAAAACTTATAACGGCATTCCTTATACTATTTGTGGCGGTATCGACTTCCCTACTTCTCCTAGATGATAACCCACAAATATCCCAACATTAGATATATTTAAGCTCAAAGGAAACTTCTCAACTGGTCGGGCCTACCCACATATCCCAAACTAGACACGCTTTCACTTTATTTATAATCTCATATTCAAAAACCAAGTAAAAACCCGACTTTACTATCATTTTCCGTGCTTTTAATTGCAAACTTCTAAAACAGAGACATTTTCCAATTTTATCATTTTTTTTATGAAAAACTAAATGTCTCATCCCCACACTTAAATGTTGCATTGTCCCTAATGCAGGAACGGAAAGAAATTAAAATACAAGATATACAACTGGAAAAGACTTAGCTGGTAATAAAGCAAGACTGTCAACGTGCCAGTCAATTTCCACTAGTCCATACCGAACGTGCCCAGCCAACAATCCTCATTTATCACACACGAACGGAAGCGGCAACATCACAACAACCTAAACATAATCAAAATACTCGTAGAGAAAACCATTCAGTTTGTTCAAGCCAAACACAAACCAACCAAACCAACCCACCCAATGTATCAATGTATTTTTTATTATTATTATTATTTTTTAATTTTTTATTTAATAATAAATAATCAACCGTATAGCATTTCATTCGCGGTTGCACCAGAAAACCTGAAGTTACAAACACTTTGGGCGACAATTTACAAGAAGATAAGTGTTTAGACCAAACTCGCTCGAATGAAGATTGAGTACGGGCGAGTAGCCTTTAACCTGTCAAAACATAAAATTACCCAAAAACTAACCCGAAACAAAAAAAAATGACTCACTAACTAGACTCAATGTACATTACCTCCCTCGGCACTTTAATTGTCCCCAATTAAACCTAAGTGCCAAAACAAACCGACATTGAGTACAGAGCTTAAGTTATCTGAACCAAACCATCTCAATTTCCGAATGTTCTCAAACCAAGCCACCGGCACAGACACAACCAAAACAGCCCCGAACTTACTCATCCGCACTGCATTTATCATTAAAGACCCAAACTAACCCAACCTCACTGCAATTATCATCAAAGAACAATCTAACTAAACGACACGATGAAGAACCGACACCTAAACATGCAAAACTACCCACTACCGATCAAAACTCGAAGACTAAAAGATTACAAAATTACAAAATACAAGAAAACATACCTGGAGAGCGAGTTAATCAGTAAGAAAACTAAGAAACAAGAGGTACACCCAGAACCCCGTGAAAATGTATGCTGGTGAGTGAACAAATGAGTAGTTTCTGGTGGGTTTCAGGTGTAGGATGATATGATAGGTGTAAGAGGGTCAAAAATGGTGAATGGGGTGTAAAAATGGTGGATTTGTGGTGGGTTGGTGGTGGAGGCCGTAAGGTATTTTAGGGTTTGTAAGAAAAGTGACTGCAGGTTTGGGGATGAGAGGTTTTGTTCTGAAGAGAAAGGGGGGCTCGCGGCCCGCGGCGAGTATAGGAATGTGTCTCGCGGGTGGCGAGGAGCCTCGCGGCCCGCGACTTATATCGTCAATCCCTCGCGGGTGGCGAGGGACTCGGTGAACTGGCGAACAGGATTAAGGGTCGCTGCACGCGAGGCTTTAACATGTATACCCCTCGCGGGTGGCGAGGGGCCTATTTCAACATAAAGTTTCGAGATGTTGCCAGCTCCCATGCCTTAGAAAAAATTATAAGTTTTCCAAACCTCCCAAAAACCCATTCCAAATAAAATCTAACACTGAGACTTACCTGGAAATTCGTTTTCCTGATGATCGTTGCTCCCCAACGGTGATGTTTTCCTGCACAAGACTCAAAAACACAAGACACAAAAACAAAAACTACAAAAAAATACAAACTTTACACTTGAGCTTTCACTCAAGACTCTATACTTGGGCGTTGTTATGAGGTATTTCGAGAGGAGTTTCCTCCACTTCGGTAAGATCTATGGGTCCCCCTACATAGTGTTTCAAACGGTGGCTATTTATTTTCCATGTATTCCCATCGGCTTCATCTAACAGCTCAATCGTCCCGTATGGAAAAACCTCGTTGACCACATATGGTCCCAACCACTTGGACTTCAACTTTCCCCCAAACAACTTCAACCAGGAGTTATAAACAAGTACCTTATCCCCCTTTCTAAACTCCCTCACTCTCCTAAGCCTCCTATCGTGCAATGCCTTAGTTTTCTCCTTAATATTCCATGAACGTGCATATGCCGCATCCCTAAGCTCCTCTAACTCATGAATTTGGAAAAATCGTTTTCGAGCGGCTTCGGTTAAGTCTAGGTTCACGGTTTTGAGAGCCCAAAGCGCAAGATGTTCCAATTCTACGGGTAGGTGACATGCTTTTCCATAAACGACTATAAACGGGGTAGTTCCTAAGGGTGTTTTGTATGCGGTTCGGAACGTCCATAAAGCATCATCTAGCTTCTCGGACCAATCTTTCCTATTTTTCCCTACGGTTTTCTGTAGGATTTGCTTCACTCCTCGATTGACATTCTCAACTTGACCGCTTGTTTGGGGGTGGTATGCGATGGACAAACGATGAGTGACCCCGTAGCGTGCTAACGCTTTTTCCATCACGGTGTTGCAAAAATGAGTGCCACGGTCACTTATGAGAGCTCTAGGTGTACCAAAACGAGTGAATAACTTCTTTAGGAATCTCACCACCACTCGGCCATCATTTGTGGGAAGAGCTTGAGCCACTACCCACTTTGAAACATAGTCAATCGCCACGAGGATGTACCGATTCCCACTAGAGATGGGGAATGGTCCCATGAAGTCAATGCCCCAAACGTCGAATATTTCAAGGATCTGGATTGGATTTTGAGGCATCTCGTTCTTGGATGAGATATTGCCGGTACGTTGGCACTCATCACATCTCCTAACAAACTCTAAGGCATCCTTAACTACCGAAGGCCAATAAAACCCACAATCAAACACCTTTTGGGCAGTGGTGTGAGGACCATGGTGACCTCCCGTTAAACCCTCATGAACATGCCTAAGGATCTCATTACCTTCCTCCTTCGTCACACACCTCCTAAGAATCCTATCTCCTCCTACCCTAAAAAGAAAAGGGTCATCCCAAATGTACCTCCTAGCATCCCTAAAAAATTTCTTCCTCTGTTGGGTTGTCATACCCTTCAACACAACCCCATTCGCTAGGTAATTCGTCAAATCGGAGAACCATGGCATACCTTCCTTCTCCGCTGCCACAAACTCAACCGACTCGTGAGGGAATTTATCACCTATCGCCTCCTCACGAATCTCCTCTCTCTTCGGGTCCTCCAACCGTGACAAATGGTCGGCCGCAACATTCTCCGCTCCTCTCTTATCCTTAATTTCTATATCGAACTCGGAGAGCAATAGGATCCACCGTATGAGACGTGGCTTAGCATCTTTCTTTTGGAAGAGAAAACGCAAAGCAGAATGATCAGTGAAAACGGTGGTTTTCGAAAGCACGAGGTATGAATGGAATTTATCGAATGCGAATATTACGGCTAGGAGCTCTTTCTCTGTGGTGGTATAGTTTTCTTGAGCATCATTTAGAGTTTTGCTCGCGTAGTAGATGGAGTGGAAGTGCTTATCCTGTCTTTGCCCCAAAAACTGCACCAACTGCGTAGTCACTCGCATCACACATCCAGTCGGGTGATATAAGAATGGGGGCACTGATTAACATTTCTTTCAAAAAATCAAAGGCTTTGAGACACTCCTCATCGAAGACAAACGGGACATCCTTCTCGAGGAGTCGGGTCATGGGCCGAGTAATTTTGGAAAAATCCTTGATAAAACGTCTATAAAAGCCCGCATGATCGAGAAAACTACGGATCTACCTAACACTCGTCGGTGGGGGTAACCTGCTGATTGTATCTATTTTGGCTCTATCCACCTCTATGCCATCTCGTGAGATCTTATGGCCTAACACTATCCCTTCCGTCACCATGAAGTGACATTTCTCCCAATTCAACATTAACTTCGTCTCCGTACACCGCTTCAACATCTTCCCCAAATTAATCAAACACTGATCAAACGAGCCTCCATAAACCGAGAAGTGATCCATGAAAACTTCCATGGAAGTCTCAATCATATCCTGGAATATTGCGACCATACAACGCCGGAAGGTAGCCGGAGCGTTACATAACCCGAATGGCATGTGGCGGTACGCATATGTGCCATAAGGGCATGTAAATGTCGTCTTATCCCGATCCTCCGGTGCGATGGGAATCTGGAAGTAACCCGAAAATCCGTCGAGAAAACAGTAAAACTATTGACCCGCCAGACGCTCCAACATCTGGTCGATGAACGGTAGAGGGAAATGGTCTTTCCGGGTGGCGTCGTTTAATTTTCGGTAATCAATGCACACACGCCAACCGGTGACCGTACGCGAAGGGATTAGCTCATTCTTCTCATTCATGACCACTGTCATCCCCCTTTCTTCGGGACAACTTGGGTCGGGCTCACCCATGGGGAATCAGAAATTGGTAAATCACCCCGACATCTAGCAACTTCAAAACCTCCTTCTTCACTACCTCTTGCATGTTTGGATTGAGACGCCTTTGAGGTTGCACCACCGGCTTATATTCATCCTCCATAAGAATCCGGTGAGTACAATAGGCGGGGCTTATGCCCTTAATATCCGAAAGGCTCCATGCAATTGCCTCTTTGTGCAACTTCAGCACCTCTAACAACCTCAACTTCTCCTCCTCCATCAACTTAGAGGAGATAATAACGGGAAGACTCGAACCTTCTCCTAAATAAGCATACTCTAGGTGTGAAGGCAGAACCTTTAGTTCTAAAGGGGTTGGTATCTCTAAGGGAGCTCTCTCACTCTCATTCCTAACCTCACTAAGTTCCATCACCTCAGGAAACCACAGGGTTTCCTCCTCTTCTTCTTCACTCTCCTCCAATTCATCAAGCACTCCCCCTCCCAACAAATCGACTCCACTGATATACTCGAGACATTGGTCTACGCCCGACATGAATGAATTCAAGAAATAGACGGAGTGGCATGGGCCGCTAAAATCACTAGAATCGTTTGGGTGTTGCATGGATCTAGCTACCTCAAATGTGACCTTCTCGTCACCAACGCAGAGTGAAAATTTTCCATCATAAACATCGATGAGTGCCTTTGCGGTGCGCAAGAATGGACGGCCTAGAATGATAGGAACTCCCTCATCAGCTTCCATATCAAGAATGACAAAATCGACCGAGAAGACAAACTTATCGACCTTAACAAGTAGATTTTCAATGATACCACGAGGGTATTTGACGGAACGATCGGCTAAGGATAAAGTCATGCGAGTGGGTGAAAGTTCGCCTAGGTCTAGCTTCTCATAAAGGGAAAACGGAATCAGGTTGATGCTAGCACCTAGGTCGGCTAAAGCTCTACATTGGGTATAACTACCGAATAGGCATGGAATGGTGAAGATACCCAGATCCGTCAGTTTTTCCGGTAATTTGTTCAAAACAACCGCGGAACAACCTCCGGTCAATGGAATGTTTGAGAGCTCCCCCAATCGATCCTTTCTTTTAAGAAGGTCCTTCAAAAACTTGGCATATTTAGGCATGCATTGGAGAGCCTCAATGAACGGGAGATTAATTTTTAGTTGTTTGAACATGTCGAGAAAATGCCCGTATTCCTTGGCATATTTCGGTTGCTTAAGGCGGGCAGGATACGGGACTCGTGAAAGATCTATAACTGGTGAAGGCCTAGACTATATCGGTCTCTTCTCAACGCTCCTCTCCACTTGGGGCTCGACGGTGTGTGCGGTAATTGTTGGGTCTAGCCTAGATTGCACTTTACCGGGAGCCTTCAACTCAATTTCTTTATCAACTGGCTCCTCCTCCTCTACCTGTACACCTTCTCTCACTTTCGGTTCACCTAAAATTCTTCCGCTACGAGTGGTGATGGCTTTCGCATGAGCATTCGGATTGAGTTGAGTGCCACCCGAAAATTGACCGGGTAACCTCTCCTCAAGTTTTCTAGCCATGTCACCAACGGACCTTTGAAGGTCAAGGAAAGCGGACTGCTGATTCTTAAGAAGAATATCGTGTTCAGAAAGAGTTTTCTGGGTGACCTGATCCTTAACAACTAACTGTGATAGGAGTTCCTCAATTCTATCTAAACCCTTGTTTGAACCCTGACCACTAGATGATCCCTGACCAACTGAACCTCCATTACCATTACCTTGTCCCTGGTTGTTAAACTGATTTCCAAACTGACCCTGTCCACCTGAACTCCCAGAACTGAACTGACCTTGACCCCGATTAAAATTAGATTGGAAACCAGGGGGGTTACCGGAAGAAGCCAATTTGAATTATTATTATTACGCCAGTTTGAATTAGAGTTATTATTAGTAAAAGCATTTAATGGACCTCTCGACTGACCGGATACGAAATCGACTTGTTCCTCACTCATCAACGGGCAATGTAAAGTGCTATGACCTCCCCTACAGAACTCACATTTGTCTACCTTGGCTTTTATCTCTTTCATCTCACGGTGCAAGTTCTCTAGAGCAGCAGCAACACTAGTATCCAGTGTGACCTGGTGAACACCTCGTAAAGATGAGGTGCACTAGTGATAGGAGTGGTATTCCTATTTGCCGACCGCTGCTCAGACTCAGATTGGGCAAAACTCTCAAACATATCTAGGAATTCGGTTACTGATTTCTTACCCATGAGGTGTCCTCCCGCTGAAGTATCGAAACGAGCTTTCGTGTCATAATTGAGACCATTATAGAATTTCTCTACAAGGGCCCAATCAGAGAGACCATGCTGGGAGCATCGAGCGAGTAGGTTTTGGAAACGCTCCCAAGCAAGGTAATAGGACTCATCGGGTTCCATGCGGAACGAGTGAATCTGATCACGGAGGCGAGATGCCTTAGCGGGTGGGAAATACTTCTTGAGAAATCCATCCCTAAGGGTGGCCCAAGTAGTGTATGTGCCTGCGGGTTGAGAATCGAGCCAAGTGGCAGCTCGATCGGCTAGAGTGAACGGGAAAAGTTGGAGAAAGATGGCATCATTGGTGGCTCCTTGTAGCTGGAACGTACCTAAAATGCGAGTGAGGCGGGCGATATGTGCAGGTGCGTCCTCATCATCACGACCATGAAATTGACACGTGTTAGAGATGGCGGTCATGATGTACGAGGAGATTTGCCACGAATTTTCATTAGCGATGGGTGGAATAGTGATGGGTGAGTTTACACCAGTGAATCCTAGGGTGGATTGTTGGTGAACGGTCTGACGGTCGGCCATTTGGTCGACTCGGAAAGGTGGTGGGCTGGATGGTGGTGAAGAAAAAGTACTAACCTCCGGCGCGAAATCCGTTAGCAGGAAGTTGTTCTCCTTCTCTGGCTTAGGTAGCGGCCCCTTTGAGCGCGTATGCATAAACTGCAAAACTAACACAAGGAAACAGGTGAGAAGACTCTATTATTATACAAAAAAAAATTACGAAAGATAACTAAAAAGACACGACTGATTAGATACCTACGACTCAAAATATTACACAAGTAGTACGTATTTATTATGCAGTCTGATCAAAGCTAATGAACGCAATCGCCAAGAGTCCCCGGCAACGGCGCCAAAAACTTGATGTTCTAAACGTATAGTTATTAAATTATTAACTAAATTAACCTATTCTAGAAACTAAGTTATACTCTAGACACTATAAAACTCGACTAAACTACTAACCGGCAAGTGAACCGATCGACTCTAGTACAGCTAAATAAGTCCGGAAATCGAACCCACGAAACTCTATTTATTACGTAAATTAGACTCACTTAAACAGACTGACTGACACGACTAATTGTTTTTATATTTTGGGGGGGGGGTTGTCTAAAATCCTAAAAGAAAAGCGATTAAATTACTATCAATTAACTAAATTACCTAAGACACGAAGGTGATTTTGGGTTTTACTTCAGTTGACGATGGGTAACTACCTAGACTGGAATCCTGGGATACTTCGAGCTATACTTCAAACGGATGCAAGTTAATAAGGAACCGGGATCATAAATTTCTAACCTATTGAGACACCGAACAAGACTCCCGACCCTTTTCAGGAAGACACCTAAGGAACTCCGAAGGCTGCTGAAAACACCAGTTGATCTAGACTTCCTCTCGGTTATCTAAATGTTTATGTAAAGTACCCTAATATGACCTACTCCCTCTCGGATTGTAAACCTAGGATGACTTGGGTTCTTGATTCGACTTGATAGACAAATATTAGCAAGGCAACTACGACAGACTTCTCTCAAAGACCACCCTAGCAATTTACCAATTTAGACCTATCAATAATCTCGCACCTCTCGGCTATTAAGATTAATATAACACCTAGACCTATTCAATTATCAAATATAGCTTCTAAGGTATTTTGGCCAATTAACCCAACAAATCACAACGCAAGTTAATGATCTAGCATGACCCTATTACGCAAAAGACATTCACCAAAGATCATACGAAGCAATATATAACAATTAGAATAATTCTAAGCATGCATATACAACGAATCAATAATCAAGTTTGCTACTTGGTCATAAAATCCAAAATTAACAAGCATCCAATATAAAAATCACAACTTTAGCATCCCATTCATCATAATCTAGGTAGTTTATCTAATTTAGCTACTCATCATTATCCAAATCAAAGACGCAATTTCAACAAAGTGGAAAAACATGGTAAAAATTAAAAAAACAAAGAGTTGATAAACCCGGATAGCCAAACCACGAGCTTGATCGATCCTAGGACTCCAACCTTCAACCGTTTCTCCTTCTTGCTTGAAATTGCTCCAAAATCTCTCCAAAATTCGTCCTAGATTCTTCAAAATCGGCTAGGGTTTTACAAGTATATGATTGAGATGTATTTATACCCCAATCCAGCATCAACCCACCTGAAAGTCGAAACATTCTGCGGAAAATAGGCCCTCGCCACCCGCGAAGCCCATTGGCTTCCCTTCTCACGGGTGGCGAGGAGTTAAAAACTGTGTGTTGTGATACAACTCCCTCGCGGCCCGCGAGGGACAACTCCTGACCTTCTCGCGGGTGGCGAGAGGTGTTTCTTCTCGAATTTCATGCTTTTAATTGACTCTTGACCTCCCGATCTCTTCCGGTACTCGGTTTTGCATATATTTTTTTGACTCGTTTTCTGCCCATTTCAGCAACAACTATCACTCGAGACCTGGTAAACACAAATGGATCAGCAGTAACATATTCTAACTAAAAACCAAAAGAAAACTAAACAAAACCACTCAAACTGAACACGATAAATGGGTGTATTTTGCAATACATCAAGGACAATACCAGTTGTTGATCACGAGGACAACAACATGCTAAGCGGTATTGATCACGAGGACAATGCCAGTAGTGACAAGGAATTGACGGTTAAGTGGTACTGATCACGAGGACAATACCAGCAGTGATAAGAATTGACGGTTAAGTGGTATTGATCACGAGGGCAGTACCAACAGTGACAAGGAATTGACGGATACCTTATGAATGTTTTAAACTATTTTTGAAAAGTGAAGTATGTAAAGTTTTGCCTTAAGGGCAGTATGTATTAGTAAATCTTTTGTAAAAATTGATTTAAATTAAACGTTAGAACTCACTCAGCGTTGCTGATTTTTAGTATGCATTTCAGTTAAGTGCAGGTGTAGTTGATGGATGTGGATGCTTGGCTTGGCGAGAAGAGTTACCCGAAGATCAGTGTCTGGCATCCCAATTATGTTTATGTTATATTCTAATTTGATGTTGTTAAAGACAAATTGTATTAGACATGTTTATGTTTCCGCTGCGTATGTTGAGATTTTAAATCGTTTCCGTTGTGTTAATGAATGTCTTATGTTTAAAGTGCTATGTGTTGATGAGTAAATCCAATACGTGAGGCCTCCCGGGTTCGGGGCCTTACAAGTTGGTATCAGAGCCATAGTTTGAGAGATTTGGACATCCCCGATGTCCAGATTTAAACTGAGAATGGGACCAAGTAGCGGATGCCAGTATGGGTAACTCAAGCCAAAGCATCTGAAGCGTATAGTAAGTAAAGTTTACCTTTTAGAGTGTCAAGATAAGAATAGAGGCTTTAGTGGAACCATGAAAGTGAATAAATAGAACAACAAGAAGTGATGTAATGGTTAATTGCAGATGGCCAGTGTATATTAACATCTTACCTTACTTATTGTGTTCTACATATTCCCTAGCATGATGAAATTAAATCCTTTTGTTCTCTATCTTTCAGTTAGAAATGGCTAGACGTGGAGGAACTAGAGGGGGTGGAGGAGGAAGACGTGGTGGGCGTACAGGCCGCCACGGTGGAGCTAGCACAAACCAAGTGATTGAGGGGAGTGTTCACACTACCCATACTGATACGGTAGTCAGTCAGCACAATGTTGAGCATGCAGAAGGAGATGACCAACCGTTTGAGTTTGAACCAGTCGTACAAGCAGCTCTTGGCCGTGAGTTTACCCGGCTACTGAAGGAGACCTTACCAGCCATACTAGACAAAGTGTTAAAGGCCAAGGAAAACCCCAACGTAATCCCAGCCACTGAAGGGCCAGTGGTGCTTCCAGCCATGGGAGGACCAGTTCTGGTGGAGAATGTTGCACCGCCTACTCGCGGATGCGATTACAAGGCATTTCGTGGTTGTGATCCCCCTGAGCTAACTGGGGAGAAAGAAGCAGCTGATACTTTAGATTGGATCAACGACATGGAATCCACATCCGCCTCAGTGACTGTCGGCCGAATCAAACGGTCATGTTTGCAGCTAAGTCACTGAAGGGAGAGGCAGCACACTGGTGGGAGACTGTGAAACAGGCTAAGGGTGACCAAGCAGTCGAGCTAATGAGGTGGAGTGATCTGAAAGCGCTAGTAATTGAGAAGTTCTGCCCCAAGAACGAAGTCCACAAGGTGGAGAGAGAGTTCCTGACGTTGCAAGCCGGACTCATGACTCACAGACAATATACTTCCAAGTACAACGAACTTGCACGCCTGGTGCCTCATCTTGTAACCACAGAGGAGAGGAGGATTCATTATTATGTTCAAGGGTTGCCTCCAAAGATACGTACCTTTGTAAAGGCCAACACACCGAGTACCTTTGAGTCGGTGCTTGTTCTGAGCGGAGTTGTCTATGATGACATTGCCTCTGAAGTCATTTCTGAAGCACCTAAGAAACAAGCGGCTAAACGGACTGAGGAGGACCTTCAGGGTCCTAGTGATAGGAGGTCAAGGTTAGAAGCAGAGGGTCTGTGTGGAAAATATGGGAAAAGGCACGGAGGAGAGTGCAGAGCTGGGCAGGCGGGATGCTTTAAGTGTGGCAAGTTTGGACACCAATCACGTGAGTGCCCGGTGAAGTCTAGGTGCCACAACTGTGGGGAACCGGGGCATTTGAGCAGAGACTGTAGAAAGCACAAAGAGTCGGAAGCGGGAGGATCCGGAAAGGGTAAGGGTGCAGAGAAGGAACCTTACATCAACAAGGCCACAGCAAGGGCTTACCATATGACTCAGTAAGGTACATTGCAAACTCTTATTCATGATATGCCAAGTTTATGTTATTATTTTCTTAAATGATTAGTTAGCCCCACAGCTTAGAAGCCTTAAAACTAGATATTTCCTTGATTAGACCCTCAGCGGTAGTTAATCACAATGGCCTTCATGACCAAGCTGCCTTGCATAGCTACGGTTTATGCCACCCATTCTGTGATTAGCTATCAGTTTAGCTTATGGTAGGTTTCGAGTACGAAACCTATTGTAAGGAGGGTAGACTTGTAACAGCCCGAGTTTTAGAGCGCTGAAGAATTCACGAGAATTAAAAACTTAAATAAGAAAGGAAGGGAAGCGGGCTTGGGCCGGGGTGTATGGGCCGAAAGGGACAAGGTTCGGGCCCTTATAAGCCTCAAAATCAGCCCAAAACCCTCACTCCCAACCTCATTTCTGGATTTCTAGAGAGAGAAAGTGAGAGAGAGTCTAGAGAGAGAAAGTTCTGGTTTTCGAATCTGAGCTCATAGGACCGTAGGCATACGTATTTGGAACGATTAGCTGTGAAGAAGAAGCGTTTACAGGTAACCGATTCTCCTAGATCTGAGTTTTTGTTCGTTTTTAGGTTTTTCGGGTTTTGGAGGAAAAGGTAACGTTTTTACGGATTAAACTGAAGGAAAAACATAGATTTAAGTTCCTTAATGAAAAGCAAACGTTTTGAATTTAAACAAGTCCGGGATCTTGACGTGATCAGACCCGAACACGAAAGTTAGGGTTTTTGCGAGGAAGCAGTTCGTGCGTACTTATCAAGTACGCATGAAGCTGATACTGCGTACTTACCAAGTACGCAAGAAGAGGATCCTGCGTACTTATCAAGTACGCATGAAGCAGGTACTGCGTATTTATCAAGTACGCATGAAGTAAAGCCTGCGTATTTATCAAGTACGCAAGAAGCAGAGCATGCGTACTTATCAAGTACGCAAGAAGCAAAGTATGCGTACTTATCAAGTACGCAAGAGTAAGGCTCTGCGCACTTGCCAAGTGCGCAAGCATCAGGTCTATGGGTATATATATATAGCTGGATTAGTGAAGTCGGTTTGTTCGCCTAGCCAGAAATAGTGAAACTGTTTAGCATCGAGTTAAGTCTGATACGAGTCTACTGTAATGATTGTTCAGATTGTGTTAGATCCAGTAAACCATTGCAGCTAAGATACCAGGTGAGTTCTAATCCCCTTTTTGCCTTCTTTAGGGGTGGTGTGCATACTTAGCGTAAAGCGTTTATTATATTTTATATATTATAAACTGAAGGGAAAAGCTATGTTTTAGTGAAAAGTTTAAAAGAGGCAAAAGTACATTTTAGTAAAGTATGATTATATTTTATGGCAAGCGTTTACTATATTTTATATACATAAACAAAGACATATTATATATAAAAGTTATGAACAAGATTCACAGAAAGTTTTATGAACAGTAAAGTGAACAGCTTTCCTTCGGGAATGTGTACTAGTTTGTAAAGGTTCTTGGGACAGATGTTACTTGTACAAGATGTCAGATATGGGTTCTACCCATTAGTAAGAGTCTTGATGGCTCGTTAACAGTTACAATTGGGATGACTGACGGCGGTTGCTCGGGGGACTACGCAATCCCCCATGTACCAATTAAGCGGTATTGATCACGAGGACAACATCGTGTCATGTGGTGTTGATCACGAGGACAACATCAATGGGTCATGTAACATCCCAAAAATAATAAAACGAATAAATATAGCAAGACCGGTGATTTAGTTGGAATATTTAAATAAAAAGGGAGCGGGCCTGGGCCCGGCTTCAATGGGCCGAGGGAAGCCCATGCGCATAAGAGGCAAGGCAGCCCTCTTCCTTGCTCATTTCCCCAACACACGCAGCTTTTAGAGAGAGAAAGGAGAGCTCGGGTCTAGAGAGAGAAAGTGACGGATCAACTCGGGAATTCAGGAGAACGTTGCTGCTGTTCCCGTGAGCAAAACCTCCGAATCAGAATTACAAATCCAGGTAACGATTCGATCACATTATGAGTTTTTGTTCGTTTTGGGAAGTTTCGGGTTTTGGCTAAAAGATAACGATTTTACGGATGAATCTTGAAAGTGAACTTAGGTATAGCATCTAGGATGAAAAACGAACGTTTTGATCAAAGAAAAATTTAGATATCGACATGATCAGATTCGCATGCAGAACATTCGGATTTTTGGGGAAGGCGATAAGTGCAGGTCCATCGAAACTACTTAGTTTCGATATGTGCAGGTCCATCAAAACTACTTAGTTTCGATATGTGCAGACCTATCGAAACTACCCAGTTTCGATATATGCAGACCCAATCGAAACTACCATAGTTTCGATATGAGCCCCGATCCGAAGCTAAGATAATACATAGATTATCTATCAAAACTATCTATCGAAACTACCCATCGAAACTACAAGTTTCGACAGAGGCAACCTATCGAAACTACAAGTTTCGACAGGGGCAATCTATCGAAACTATCCAGTTTCGATATAAGTAAACCCATCGAAACTACTAAGATCAAGTATAGTAATGTCTAGTGTCATCTAGGAGCACCATCTTATGTGTATGACTTAATTATACAGATCGTGAGTGACATTAGTGAAGCTCAGTAGCCAGCTTAGTGTATTACAGAAACTACTCATCAGGTGAGTTCTATGTGCCCCCCTTCTGTGTTATGTGCAAATGATTTATAAATGTTTTGGGGCTGAAGTGTATACACTAAATGAATAAACGATATGAATGTCAATGTGATCATACGTGATATATTAAGGTATATGTGTAGATACATATGAGAAAGGAAGTATGAATATTAAATAAAGAACGAAACGTATGTTTACAAGTAATGAATGAAAGAATGGCATAACGTAAATGAATGAAATCTTGCTTTATAAATATATATTGCATGTTATGAATGTATGTATACGTTATGGACGGAAACGAAGCTAACGACTACTACGGTAGACGGACGACCACTTGACTATTATGCAGCCAGAAACAGTAAGTCTAGAAAGGTAGACTAAATAAAGGCCACTACGGTGGAGTAAGTCGCTATGTCAATAATTCGGCTGTATAATTAGTTCAAGTGGGAAACGGATGCCTTATGGCAGACGGGCGATTATGTCGGACGGCCGAAGGGTGGCCGGACCTAAAGTTATTTCGGACGGCCGAAGGGTGGCCGGACCAAAAGTTAAGGCGGACGGTTTCTAGGACCGGACGAGTAAAAGGGCTACGACGGTAGCTCAAGGGCGTATATCTTTGTGATATACGCAGTAAATGACGGGTTGATCACCCATATGTGTATGACCAATAAATGGTAAAGAAAGTAAAGGTGAATGCATGTCCATGTAATCACATAAGAATGTTGAAGAAGGAATGTAAAGAAAAGAAAAGGGTGAATGCATATATATATATGTAATCACAAAAATAAAGAAAAGAAAGATGAAAGAAAAGCAAAAGTTATGAACACGTATTTATATGAATAACTTTATAATAATGCTTACTTATGAAGTAAAGAAAAGAATGTTTATATCTAAACGCATTAAACTAGAACTCACCAGCGTTAGCTGACTTTTAGTATACATTTCAGGTAACAAAGGCAAGGGTCGTGCGAAGGCGTGAAGGCTGCCCGGCGTGTGACTGACATCCCACCTTATGTTTTGATTAGACAATGGTTAATGTTTTGAATGCTAAGACTTCCGCTGTAATATACTTAAATGTTGAATGTTTCCGCTGTGTTTGAATGTTTTTAATTAAAAGTTCAGTAATTAATGACTATGTTTATGAGTAAATCCAACAAGTGAGGTTACCCGAGTAAGGGGCTTTACAGGTCACGAGGACCCAACTATGCTAAGCGGTATTGATCACGAGGACAATACCAGTTGTTGATCACGAGGACAATAACATGCTAAGCGGTATTGATCACGAGGACAATGCCAGTAGTGACAAAGAATTGACGGTTAAGTGGTACTGATCACGAGGACAATACCAGCAGTGATAAGAATTGACGGTTAAGTGGTATTGATCACGAGGGCAGTACCAACAGTGACAAGGAATTGACGGATACCTTATGAATGTTTTAAACTATTTTTGAAAAGTGAAGTATGTAAAGTTTTGCCTTAAGGGCAGTATGTATGTATTAGTAAATCTTTTGTAAAAATTGATTTAAAGTAAACGTTAGAACTCACTCAGCGTTGCTGATTTTTAGTATGCATATCAGTTAAGTGCAGGTGTAGTTGATGGATGTGGATGCTTGGCTTGGCGAGAAGAGTTACCCGAAGATCAGTGTCTGGCATCCCAATTATGTTTATGTTGTATTCTAATTTGATGTTGTTAAAGACAAATTGTATTAGACATGTTTATGTTTCCGCTGCGTATGTTGAGATTTTAAATCGTTTCCGCTGTGTTAATGAATGTCTTATGTTTAAAGTGCTATGTGTTGATGAGTAAATCCAATACGTGAGGCCTCCCGGGTTCGGGGCCTTACATTTTTGCAACAAATTTTATACGTTTTTTACTACATTTTATGCTGTAAAAATGCAGATTTTTATGTAGATTCTGTGAGGTTTTTCCTACGGAATTTCATGCAGATTTTATTCAATTTTTATCGCAAATTTTAGTTTTTACTGCAGATTTTATATAGTTTTACTGTAGTTTTTATGAAAAGTTTTATAGCTCAAAGGTTTGGCTAAAGTGTTTTATTCAACTTTCATGTTTTTTAGTGCTAATTGACTAATGTATATGAGCTTCTATTTTGTAAATGATACAACAGGGTTCTATTGTGCATTAAGTTGTTGGATAAGAAAAGCTTCTTTGATTCTCATGGTGGTTTGTTTTTTCTTTTCTTGAGGGTATTTTTACTCATGCTATGGCATTGCATGAAATTTTAACCTACTGTGTGTATATACTGTATTTTTAGGTCTCATGAATGGAGGATGTGAATAAGCAAAACTATAAAAGTATGAAGGAAATGAAACTTACAAGTTTATTTTAACTTTTCTTTCTCTTACAATATAATATTTGTACCTAAATCTTATATTTAACATAATTTTTGCATTTCACATTGTATTGTTTATTTGTACCCGTTTAATACACGGGTTCTAACACTAGTAATAATAATAAAAGATTAAATAAGTGGACACATGTCATCATCACATTTCAACTCACAAGATTTTTCCTTCCAAACCCACAATTACATCCACTATTCAATCTTTTCATATTTAGCTTAATTGTTTTAGAAAATTACATAATTAAATATTTTACCAAATCAATTCACCACTATTACCATTCACTCAACTTTTTTTTTTAATTTATCATCTAAAATGAATATTTTAAAAAAAATCAAGAATGAAACAATATGAGATTATAAAAAAGCAAGTTTCTAAAGTTTTATTACTAAAAAAATAATACTTTTGTATTTTAAATAAATATGTGTTAAAATAATGTTTACTAATATTTAATTATTAGTTTTTTAATTAAGTTTGATATTTATAAATAATTTTTTTTTATTTTAAAATTTTAGTAGTTAGTTTTTAATTAAAATTAAAAAATTTATAAATATTTATTTTTAAAAGTGTATTATATTTTAAACTTTATTTTTTCTAAATGGCGAGATTTTTTTTTCAAAAAAATATGTTTGATTTCAATTCTAATTTATTAGTTTATTTTTTTTAATATTTAATTTTGAAATTTTAAATTTAAATTGTGTCGATATATTAATGAGTGCGATTTTTAAAATTTGGAGTTTAAATATTTGAATTTAAAATACGATATATTGTTGAAATTTAAATTTTATTTGTATTTTTTTATTTTATTTAAATGAGAGACTAATATTAAAAGTTTAGCGAGATTTTCCATATAAAATACTATATTTAAAAAAAACTTAATTTAATTTTGATACATAAATTTAATTACAACTAAGGTATTTGTAAATATATTACAATATCAAAGTTAAAGTTTCTACAAAAAATGATTGATAAAGTTTCAATAAGCTAATAAAATGGAGAAACAACGTATGCAAGGAAATCGTTGACAAATTTAAATATCTTCGATTTCTTTGACTCCTAACTGGCTTCAATCAGGTTCGCATCGTTTGTGACCTTTTTTTGAACGAATTTAGCTATTTTGTGGTTTCGGTCATTGAGCAAAAGAAACTCTACTATTTGTTGTATTTAGTGGGTGTTAATCTTGAAAAAGTTACCGATGTAATTTGAAGTATTGTAAAAAAATGTTGTATGCCATGTAATTTAATGTATTGTAAAAAGTACACTACTTAAAAATGTATTTTCATGTATTATTTTTATTATGTTTTGATTACTCTTATCCATATAATTTTAATATTTAACAAAATAAAAAAGTTACTAATTAAATATCAAATTTGTGTAAAAAAGGTGTTATACTATATATCAATACAACCTTAACGTTTCATTCTGTGTAATACAAGAGGTTAAAACTAGTATAATAATATAACGCCACACATTTGTTTGATATTAATCAACAACAAATGAATAAGTTTCTGTGTCATCCGGGTATGTTTAATATGATCTCCCAATATCATAAATCATAAAATGCTTAATATAATGCTTAAACACCAACATATATACACGAAAATATTTTTCTGTGGAAGTGATATTTATTTGCTATATTATTAAACAAATATCTGAAAACTGTTTTTTTATATTTAATATATATTTTTTTATTATTGACCTCCTTCATGTGACTTGTAACAAGTCAACCAGATCACCTCTTTATAGCAAACTAGTTTAGATCTCGTATATACACACGGGGTGAAAAATATCAATATATAAATTTTTTAAATCTTTATGTATGTATTTTACAGATGTAAAAATATATTACAAATATACTAACGATAGAAAACAAATTCAAAATATGTAAAAAATAATATATAATTAGGTTTCGAAAATACGTTAATTACTATTTAATATAATTTAACTTTCATTTACTATTTGATTGAAAACAAAAGTTACATAATTAAATTTTAAAGTTTTTTATAATAAGTGATAATTTAAAATAAATGTGTTTTATTAGTATACTTAGTATTTTATTTATACATATATTATTATTAAAAGATGGAAGGACATTAAATAGGAGAGAGATGCAAGAAAAAAATTGTGAGAATGAATATGAAGATGACACGTGACAAAAAAACCTTTATTTATTATATAGTACGGATTTCATATTAGTTGGCCTCCTTCAAATGAATTCCAACCAACTATTAATTTTTAGCTCACCTAAAAAGTTTTCGTTGCGATTACCGTTTACTCTAAGGTCTTTGCTAATATTACCAACTATTTAGCAACGATTTGCAACCGATGCATTTAAACTTCAACTTTGTTATAGATATCATCTAAACCTTTAATTTTTTAAAATTTTCATTTTACCTCTGTACTATATATAATATATGCTTTTAACCCCATTAATTTTTAAAACTTTCGTTCGTTAACTTTATTTTTTTAAATCGTTAAATAAATTTTTTAGGTATCGTTTGTTATATCAACTGGCGGTAACATGCTGGTACGTAAAAGAATGAGATTGACACCGACTAAAAAACATTGGTACCGTTGTATAATTGTCTTTGTTACCGTTAAATATATTTTTTAGGTATCGTCTGTTATATCGACTGGCGGTAACATGCTGGTACGTAAAAGAATGAGATTGACACCGACTAAAAAACATCGGTACCATTGTATAATTGTCTTTGTTACTAAATGTTTTAACGAGTTTGTTGTTTCAATGTTAAGTCATGTTTACGTCGCAACATTAATTGTATACGTTTCTTTTTGTGTTTAATCACATTAATATGGCGCCGGGTTTAATAATAACCCTCCAGCTTTCTCCATTTTCATATACTACCCTTCTAAATTTTGAAGACATCCCTCAAGTTTCTAAAGTTTATCACTGTACAAAATTCTCAACTATATTTCTCAAATTTCAAAAATCTCAAGTTTACCCTCAAATTTTGTTTCTTTTTTTTCTTTTACTTTTTTTATACCGGTTGTAAAAGTAAATGTTATCTATTTTACAATGTTAACTTTTCTATTTTTAATTTGTTTTTTCATTAATGAATTTGTCGTTTCAATGTTAACTTTTATTCACGTCGCAATTTATCTATTTTTCGATCTCCAGAACCGAGTCGTGACAACTTTATAAGTTTCTTTTATGTACTTAGTCACAATATTGTCTTAATCGCGACACGCATAATGAGGTTCGCAAACCCGTCGCATCGTGTGAGCTTTAATTATGTACTTAAACACGTTCATGCCACCGTACAGCTCCGCCACAACACATGTGCCATAATTTCTAGTTATTATTCAAATATCTGAACGTAAACTTATGAAACTCCTAAAATGTATCCGAGAAGGAAAAAGAAGAAAATGGCACATCCTCGTGATGTGTCATGCTAATTTATTTGGTATCCTCCTAAATGTAGTTCGAATAGATATATATCTATTATTATTTATATTTGTTTTCTTGTAGATACAATAATCATTTGATTATTGTGGTTTAAGCATTCATTTCGACAATCAAGTGACTTGATTTTCTAAATTCGACACTTGTGTTTTTTAAAATGCATGTAAGGCTCAAATTTGGGATGTCTCACGTGTTAGATTTATTCATTTACAAATAGTTCTTAAACAGAAAATACATTCATTGTAGCGGAGTAATTGTCATTACATTGTACCATAAAAGCAACTAATTAAACATTGGTTGGGGCTTGTCAGGTCTATGTCTAGGGGTTGGTTGAGTTAACTGGATTTCGTGTTGATACTTGTGGTAAATTTAAAGGTAATTAGTGTAGTAAGTTCGATCCATGTCGGTGAGACTCACTGAGTTATGAGTATGGGTTGAGTCTCGATTATGGGGAATTGTAGACAACGTGGGTGATCAATATGTTACTAAACGATAAACCGTTTTATAAAAGACTGAAATGTCCCGAATTCAATTAAATGATATTTGTGATAGAAATACTTTATGTTAATATAACTGTTAGAACTCAGTCAACGAGCTGAATTTTATGTACGTTAGATTGTTTTGCATGTGGGTTTACGTGACAAGGGGTATTGGCTTGACAGCGGTGCTACTCGAATTGGTGTACATGCATTTGTAAGGTAAGATTAGAACGATAAGGAGTTAAAAAGATAATTCTTATTTTGAGTAAGACTTCCGATTTATGTTTTTATAATGAATTATGTGTTTTCAAAGAAAACCTTATGTTGTGACCCAATTGTAAAGTGCCCAGTTTGGGGCCTAACACATTGGGACCATGCCCGTTTCCCATGAGCCCATCTTCTTTCTCCTTCGTTCCATTTCGGCCAATTTAAGTGTCAGGTTTTTCGGATGAGGATCTTGAGATGGATGTGTGGAAACACAAGGTTGGATCGAGTATGAAATGAGGTTTTTAGGGAAAGATTAGGAGTGGCTGGTATATCAGATAAGATAAGGAAGGGAGATTGAGATGGTTTAGGCATGTGAAGAGGAAACAGATAACGGAGCCGGCTAGATCAATGGAAACTCTCACCATAGAAGGAAGGAGGTGTAGAGGCAGACCTAAACTGACTTGGGATAAGCGGATTATGCATGATTTATTAGACTTGTATCTCTCTGAGATATGGTCGAGGACATGACTGTGTGGAGACGTAGGATTAAGGTTAATGACTTTTAGGAAGATGGTAACAGATGAGTCTAAACTTTATCGTAGGGGCTTAGATCTATCTAGATTTGTGGTGGCCTAATAATGTTGTCGTTTTTTACTTGTGTATTTATATTAATACTATTTTTATCACTTGACTTATTGTTTTTTGTGTAGATGCAATGTGATAAGCACTATGGTACTAATATACTTTTAAGGCCATGACAAGGTTTTTGGAGTTGGGGATCTACCTGAAAGTAGTTCATCCTATAAGATAGTATGGCTTGCCTACATCTCACCCTTTCCAGACACTACCCATAAATTGGCTATTAATGGAATTTTACTAGGTATGATTGGTTGGTTAATTAAGTTCGTTCCCGTATGAAGGAAGTGATTACATGCCTCCATAGGTCCCTTCTCATCATCTCATCTCATCTCTTATTCTCATCTCTTCGTTATTTCCCATATCATAATCACCTTAATATTAACAATACTTAAAAGACAATTTTTAATGTAACATGGCTTTTCTTCAGAACTTGTAACAAGTTTGGGACACTTTCAAGTTGGCTTTGCGTTGATAATATGGTCCCAATAATTATAAATCATTCTTTTCGTATGCACTAAAGCCGGGACCAATACTTAGAGACCCCTACTAAAATGGTTGAATTTTAATGTTTTTGTTTTAAAGATTGAGACATGATACATTGAATTTGAACCTTTAAATTTAGCCGACATGTGTTGAGCCGAAGCGTTGACGGTTTAAGTTGAAATTGATGAACTTAAACACAAGTTATATATTTATATATTTATCCATGTCAAACAAATCAACCTTAATCCTAATACACTTAAAAACATGCACCAAAATACAACCTATGTAAGCTGATTATCGAAACAGGTCAAATGAGCGGACGTATCAAAAAGGGTTGGTGAGTTGTAATCAAGTTGTAAACCAATCTTAAATGAGTTGAATGATAATAAACGAGTTGTAATGAGGTTAAACGGGCCAGACTTTTTTTCCGAACGACAAATGTTATTTCTACTCTACTTTACAACAACAATTAAATACTCAATTACTTAGATTTGAACCTCGGACGTAAATAGGTTGACGAATTAAACTTAGAAATAATATAACTTTTAAAGAGGTTGATAGAAGAACCCATTTAATTATAATCCAATATAAACAGACTAATTTAAAAGCCGGTCAAATCCTTTTACACAAACCAAAAGCAAATATTTTTCATGTCTTGGTTCGTATTGGGTTGAGAATGTCACTCCTACTTCTAATGCATATATCCATCTAAATACCTATATTTTTCATAGGTTGTTGTGATTGTTTATTTAAAAGAAAAAAACAGTATTAGGGATTTGGGTTTATATTCATCATATTTTTTGAATTGTTTAAGTAAACCTGATTATAAAGAAATAAGATGTAATGGTACTTAACTTATTTTTTAAAGGCGTACTTGACAACTTATTTTTTAAAGGCGTACTTGACAACTACATGCTCATGTTTTAAGCAAACTTTGATAAAAATATTAAATCTCTACGTCGTTTTTATAACATTAATTGCAATTTTTCTTTCACATTCATGCACTATAGTCTTTAGGATAAAACAAAACGTCATCATCAGGGCCGGTCCTGAGAATTTAACTGCCTAGGCCGAGCCGGAAAAAAAAGGTCCATACGAAAAAATATATAAACTAATTTTTTTTAAACGACAATTAACGTTACAGCAATAAACATAGAAAAAATATAGTATGTTATCTCATGTCTATTACCCCTGTTGGACACGTGGTCATTGGTCAATGACTCATGGAATAAACAAAAACAATAAAAAGTCTATTAGATCATCTATAATCTATTCATCCAAATCCAATAAGGTAATAACTTACAAGAATGAACACTCAACACATAACGGTGGCCACTGACCTGTGAGGCTGTGAACGGTGTGGTTTGCGACTCAGCAATTGCCTTGGAGGCAGGCAGTGATCAGGGCTGCAACAATTCGTCCTTTTTAGAAAAAAACCCTATGGTTTGATATTGGGTTTTAAGTTTAAAGAGACCCAACTATTATAAAGATTAAAAAACCCAACTATTATAAAAAAGGACCAAATATATTTTTAAGTTTTATAAAACTGTTTCACTACTGATTAATTCCATCGCATATCTTTTTCATTACAGTTTGACTATATTATCATTTTAGCTTGTGCTGTTTTTATTGTTATATAATAATCGATGGTTACTCTTTTCCTATTTAATTAACTTTCTTTTCTAAACCCGATTAATTTACTGTTATACTAATATCTTATGTTTTTTTATGTTTTATTCAGTTATGTTTTGCTATATAGAAATCACTATTTTGCTGGTTATTTTACAAATAGCTTGTGCTGTTTTATGTTTTTTTTCCTATTTAATCCACTTTTTGTACGTTCTGGGTTCATTTTTTGATTTTTTTAAAATAGCTATAATTTATTATGTTGTCGTTCTTATTTTCATAATGTCTTATTTTATGTTTTGTTTCATTTTTATTTTTTTAACAATGTTGGTCATAAATTGGTAAACAGCACAAGTTAATCGGCAAATATAACAGGTTAATCGGCAAACAGCACTGGTTAAATCGCATATAACCACACTCTACTTAAAAAACTAGTACATAAGCAATTAATAAAACAGTACATGCATGCATCAGCATGCTAAAATGAAATAAATTAACAAAACAACATATGTGCATTTGACATAACAATTTAAATATTAGTACACATTGAACAAAATTTGGCATAAAAATAGAAATGTTAGTATAAGATAAATGAATAAAATATCATCTTTGTAAATATTGTTTCCTTAATATTCGTGGGTTGCTAGTTTGCAAGGATCAGATTCTTATTTTGAAAAACAACACATAGACTAAATTGCCCCTGATTGGTATTAAAATCTCATATACTTTCCAAGATTGATCACATCCATTAATTACAAGAATGAATGGTTGTGATTATTTCCTAGGCTTTTTAGGAAAAACACACTTTGTAGGAGATCCTTCATCTTTCTCTTTATATATATATATAGGGAGGTTCAAATAAAAAATAAATTTTCGCTAAGAAACATATGAAATGATTTTTTTTTAACCGAAACCAGGTCAAAATAACTCCGATTGAGCTCATTCCACCGGCATTTAAACCGGCTCGTCGAGGTTTTTTGGGGGTGGGGGATATTTAGGTTTTTTTGGGGTGGGTGTGGGGTTTAGGTTTTTGGGGGACGAGGGTGAGGGGATTTAAGTTTTTTTTAGGGGGGGGGGCATGGGTAGGTTTAGGTTTTTGGGGGATGGAGGTTGGAGGATTTAGGGTTTTTTTTTTTTGGGTTGGGGGTGGTTAGGTTTTTTTTGTTTAGTTTTTAGGGTTTAGCTTTAGAGTTTAGCTCTAACCTTTATTTCGACGAGTCGGTTTCAACGCCTTTGTAATTAGTTCATTCAGAGTTTGTTTGACTCAGTTTCTTAGGTTTTTAGCAAAGTTCACTTCTTAGCGGAACCTTTCCCTAAATATATGTGTGAAGATTTTAGACAGAACTAGGTTTTTTACGAGAACAAAGGTAATCAACGATGGTAATTGAATGTATGGGTGTTCACGGTCCAGTTTTCACGGCTTTTAGGTCAAACCATAAACCAAACCGTTGGGTACGGTTTTTTATCACTAAAAACCAAAACCGAAACGTTGAAAATAAAGAAAACCAAACCGAACCGTTGTTATCGGTTTGGTTTCGCGGTTTGAGATTCATTTTCCATTTCAAAGGTTCTTGTAAAATAATTGCAAAAAAATCAAATACAGAAACTTGGTATAAAATAAATTTGAGATTTTGACAACATAAACCAAATTAAAGTAAAATATCAAACAGATATGTATGTGTATAAAAAGTTATAAAAGTTTTATTGAAATCTTGAAATTAATTACTGTCGAAACTGACCAAGATTTGGAATCTATTGTTAACTTTCTTTCTTTTTTTTCTTTTTTCCTAAACAAGTCCCAAACACTCATATTGCCTAACTTATATAATATATGTATATAAAATTATATATATATACGGTCCGGTCCGGTTTTTTACGACCGGTTTTTGGTATAAACCGTAAACCAAACCGTTCACTACGGTTTGAAACTTTTGAAACCGACCGACCAAAAATTTAGGATAAAAACCAACCGCGAAACCGAACCAATGACCGATTTGGACGGTTTCACGGTTTGAAACCGAACCGTGAACACCCCTAATTGAATGTGATATTTTTGTAAATATTTACATACATGTTTCTAAGTTTAATATGCAAAATGATATTTTGGACTTTTAGTTATATAAAGAGAATTAAATCATCAAGATTTTCTCCATTTTTTCTTAAAACTCTTCTCCCAACTCTATTACATCAAAAATGCTTATCTCTCACTAGAAATTAAAGTCAAAAAAATTTATGCAAACATATGATAAAATCTGGTTGCAACTATATAATTTTCCTACACATCGGAGACGTTGATTGTTAATATAGAAGCTTCCTAGACATCTGCAATTTCTTTATACATATTTTCTATTTGGATGATTTCTTTCTACACATGCAAATATTAGAAATCAATCTCTTCCTAAAAGGCTACAATTTCGTCCTGCACATTTGTAATTTGAATAATTTCTTCCTACACAGCTTTTTTTTATTAGTTGCTCTTGATACTAGTGCATGGGCAATTTATTTTGTTATTTATATGTAAAATCTTGTATTTTGATGTAATTTTATTATGTGCAGGGGACAATTTATTTTGTTAACGAAATTGCTAAAATATGGAATGACTAAAAATATAACAATGAATTAAATTAAGCAAATTACTATAACACCCTTGTAATAAAATAAAAAAATGGAATGAAAAATTCTCATTGGTTGAATATAGTTTCCATATATGAGATGTATCATGAGAAAACCCTCACTTAGTGTGTAACCTTGAGAAAACTCATCAAGATCAATTAAGATCATTAATTTTATTGTTGGAATATCATTATTACACATATACAATACAATGTTATGTTCTTTTATGTATGTGTAAATTCACATGTGTTAAGAAACTTACACATGTGTAAATTGTTATAGTGTATATATGTACTATGTGTAAACATAAATTACACATGTATAAATTTTTTAACACATGTGAATTTATACATATACATAAAACAACATAACACTGTATATGTGTAATAATGATATTCCGACAATAAAAACAATTATTTTGGTTGATCTTAATGAGTTTTCTCAAGTTTACACACTAATGGAGGTTTACTAATGATACAACCCCTATATGTGTGTGTGTGTGTATAGATAGAGAGAGAGTCTGGTTATTATACGAAGGTATTTTAGCGTGCAAAGGTACGAAGCCACTAGAATGTGACACTTGTCCTTAGGGTGAGGGGTAAATACGTCCGTGTAATAATAATAACGTATTCTTTACAATAACACGTGTTCTAAAATGATAATAATGCATATTTTAAAATGATAATAACGCATGTTATACGAATAATCACGCATGTTATATGTAACATCCCAAAATAAATAGAAACCCAAATAAAGGAAACAAAGTGGGCTTGGCCAAAGTTTCGGCCCATGGGCCCGAAAAATGACAGGGAGCCTTCATAGCAGCAGCCATCAGCCTCTCCCTCATTCACCACACTTGTCACGCAAGTTTCTAGTGAGAGAAAGAGAGAGTGAGAGTTTGGGTCTAGAGAGAGAAAGCTCGGGATCAAGCTCAAAGTCTCGGGGATTGTTGCTCAACATCTCTGGAGCATAAAGAAACGAGAAGGAAGCTGTAACAGGTAATTATTATGCCTAAATCTGAGTTTTCGTAACTTTCGGGTTTCGGGTTAATAATCGAGTAAAGGTTTAGATTTTTACGTGTGAAACTGGAAACAAACCACGGGTTTGGGTTCATGGGGGAAAATGGAACATTTCGAACGTAAAAAGTTCAAAGCTTGATCGATTAGAACAAAGGGACCAGATCTAGGGTTCTGTTTGGGGAAGGAGACTGCACAGTCGAAACTACTAGTTTCGATATGGACGCATCTATCGAAACTACCTAGTTTCGACAGGGGCAGACCCATCGAAACTACCATAGTTTCAATATAGACCCAAGACCTTAACTAAGAATTTATATAAGTCATACGACTCGAAACTACTTAGTTTCGATAAGAAGCAGTGACTCGAAACTACTTAGTTTCGATAAGGAACAGTGACTCGAAACTACTTAGTTTCGATAAGAAGCCAGGGCTCGAAACTACATAGTTTCGATAAGGAGCCAGGACTCGAAACTACCTAGTTTCGATAATGAAACCATGACCCGAAACATCTGAGTCAAGCCTAGTAATGTCTAAGTGTCCCCTAGGAACACAGCCTTACGCCTATGACTTGATTATACAGATTGTGGGTGACCATAGTGACATTCAGGAACCGGCTAGGTGTAAACAGAAACGATTCATCTGGTGAGTTCTTATTGCCCTTTTTCCTAATGGTTTTGGGCTGGCATGCATACTGGTATAGTATTTTATAAAAATGTTATTTTTATAAAATGAAAGGCAAAGTATAGTATTTTATAAAAATGTTATTTTTATAAAATGAAAGGCAAAGTATAGTATTTTATAAAAATGTTATTTTTATAAAATGAAAGGCAAAGTATAGTATTTTATAAAAATGTTATTTTTATAAAATGAAAGATAGAGAACAAAAGAGCATAGTATTATCTTTTAAACAAGTTTTTGAAAGATAACAATGAGCTAAAGAAAGAATGATAAAGGAGCCGTACTTCGGTACAGCTCGACAGTGACAGTGACAGTGACAGTGACAAATACCATGTTATATGCTTATGTGTTAATATGTGTTATTTGTCTATATGAAAGTTATGTGATTGCATTTCTATTTGTGTAATAGTGTAATTGCATTGCATAGTAGTTGCATAGTAGAAAGTCCTGCAGGCATGCTAAAGTAGAAGTCTCACCCTGAGGTGTGAGCAATGCTAAAGGAGTCTTACACTTCGGTGTAAGCAATGCTAAAGGAGTCTTACACTTCGGTGTAAGCAATGCTAAAGGAGTCTTCACTTCGGTGTAAGCGAGAAAGTCTCACCCTGAGGTGTGAGCAATGCTAAAGGAGTCTTGCACTAACGTGCAAGCGAGAAAGAAAGTCCCACCCTGAGGTGTGGGCAGCGCTAAAGTAAAAGTCTTACCCTGAGGTGTAAGCAAGATAGGGATCTGGTCCTCGGACCACGATCCATATGTGATAGTTAAAGTATGATAAAGTCACTTGTCAAGTATAAGTGAAATGATAGACAGAGTACAGTGGGACACCCTAACGGGTTTCCTTAAAGATAAAGTTTTAATGACAGATAGTAACGTAACAGATTTATAATTGTAACGTTGTAAAGTTTTAAAGTAATAGTTAAAAGTTTATTTCAAAGAAAGTGAAAGTAAAGCTTATTTTATTTTAATAAAACTAAGCTACCAAAGACAAAGTTTACAGTTTAAAGTAAAGAGAGAACTCACCAGCGTTAGCTGACTTTTAGTATGCATGACAGGTAAAAAGGGTAAAGCTAAAGAAAAGTGAAAGAGCCATGTGGGCTGGATAGCATGGACATCGGGCTGCGGTATTGAAGACTGACATTTCCAATCCTGATAGTTCATGTTATAGACAATATTTCATGTTTTAGTTTGATGAATGATTTGAATTAAAGACTTCCGCTGTAAAAGATTCTGATTTCCGGTTTAAGAACTATGTTTGTTATGTTGTGTGCCAACTATGAGATGTACCCGTTTTGGGGCGTTTCAAGTTGGTATCAGAGCCATAGTTTGAGAGATTCAGACATTTGCGATAATGTCTGAACTTAAACTGAAAATGGGACAAAGCAAAGGATGGAAAGGAATGTCAGTCGGAGCAGCCCGTCCATGGAAAGATAGTAGACAGAAGGTAGTCAATGTCCTTACATAGAACATAGACAATAACGCCTTAGTACAGATAGCAGAAAGTAGATGCTTTAGCATAAATAGTACATAGTACATGCCTTAGCACAGACAGTAGACAGTAGATAGTACGTGCCTTATAGTAGAAACTCTGAACTTGGATGCAAATGTTACTCGGAAAGGAAATGTTCAGAACCCGAGTAGTAAAGTAAATTAGTAATTTCATACCGGTCTCTGTAATTAGTAATTTACCGTACTCGAGGTGTTCTAAATTGTTACCTATCTTGATAACACGAGCTATCTTTGTTCACAGTAGACACTAAATGGCTAGAGCAAAGAGAGGAGGTCGCACTGGGGGTCGTACTGGTCGTCGAGGCCGACCTCCAGGTAACCGGAACCGTCCTGAAGAAAGTGAGCACTCCCGCAACGAAGCTGAATCGGTGCATGTGGAGCATAATGATAGTGGGAACCATGTGTCGGCTCCTAACGATGCCCCTAATGAGGCGCTTGAGTTGGAACCGATTGTGAAAGAAGCTATAGCGGCAGAGGTTACTTCAATCTTGAAGAAAGTTCTACCGGAAGCATTGGGCGAGGCCCTTAAAGAGTTTAATATAGGGAAGAAAGAAACGAAAGAGGAAAGCAGCAAGAGACTTGAAGTCACTGACAGTGATGATTCTGATTATGAAATGGCAACCCGGGGTTGCAACTATAAGTCCTTTCGGGGGTGTGACCCGCCGAAGTATGATGGACGGAAAGATGCTGTTGCCACTTTTGAGTGGATAGAGAGAATGAATGGGGTGATCAACATTAGTGAGTGCCGTGATGATCAAGCGGTCAAGTTTGCCGCTCACTCATTCACTAATGAGGCATTAAGCTGGTGGAGATCGATCGAAAGAATCAAGTCTTCTGCTGAGATGAAAAAGATGAAATGGGACGACATGAAAAAGCTGCTAATCACTAAGTTCTGCCCGCAGAACGAGATTGACAGAGTTGAGAGGGAATTTCTGGGGCTCTGTGCTGGTAGTATGACTCATCGTCAGTATACCTCCAAATATCAAGAGTTGGCTCAGCTGGTTCCACATCTGGTGGACACTGAGGAAAAGAGGATTAAGTACTACATCAAGGGACTACCACAGAAAGTCCGTGTGCACGTGAAAGCTAATGCTCCCACGAGTTTTGAATCTGTGGTATCACTTGCTGGGATAGTTTATGATGACTTCGAATCCGCAGACCCACTGCCTACTGAGAAGAAAGTGACCAATGCCGTTAAACGGCCAGCTAAAGAGTGGGCGGGGCCGGAGACGAAGAAACTGAGGATTGAAGATGGGGTTGAATGTGCTAAGTGTGGCAGGAAGCACTCGGGCGAGTGCCGAGTTGGGTTAAATATGTGCTATAGGTGCGGAAAGACCGGACACTACTCTCGAGAGTGTCCCGGGGCACAGTCTTGTTATAACTGCGGGATACCTGGCCACATGGCCAAAGACTGTCGGAAACCCAAGGCTACTGGCACCGAGAAGGGTAAAGAACCTGAGAAGCCGAAGGCAAGGACCCGGGCGTATGCACTGACACAGGAGGAGGCTAGGGGAGACCCAGATGTTGTGTCAGGTACATTCATCCTTGACCACACTTATGTTTCAGTATTATTTGATTCGGGTGCCAGTAGGAGTTTTATATCATCTTCTAAGTGTAAAAGAATGAAATGCAAAGTTACTAGAGTAGAGCAGGCCTTTAATGTGGAAACCGCAGTGGGCAAGACCACGATAGTAAGTGAATTGGTAGATAATTGCACGATAAAGATTCATGGCCATAGATTCCCAGTTAGGTTGTATGTTATGACCTTGGGAGGATTCGATATAGTTTTGGGTATGGATTGGTTAGCTGCCAACGAAGCCCGGATAATATGTAGACGAAAGATAGTTCAGCTCAAAGCTCCAGACGGTGGCGAGGTTTTGGTGTACGGGGATCGCGACGGTTCACTAACGAACGTCATATCAATGATAAAGGCAGAGAAGTATATAGGGCGCGGATGCGAGGCCTACCTGGCCTATGTGATAGACAATGATGTAAAGGTGAGAGAGTTAAAAGACGTACCAGTTGTATGTAATTTTCCGGGGGTGTTTCCTGAGGAGTTGCCTGGGTTACCACCTGACCGGGAGACAGAGTTCCAGATAGACTTAGTGCCAGGTGCCCAGCCCGTGGCTAAAGCACCGTACCGACTTGCACCTCTGGAGATGAAAGAGCTGATGGTACAGTTGGAAGAACTTTTGGATAGAGGATTTATCAGACCAAGCATTTCTCCATGGGGTGCTCCGGTTCTGTTCGTAAAGAAGAAAGATGGTGCCATGAGAATGTGCATCGACTACAGAGAGTTGAACAAGCGTACAGTAAAGAACAAATATCCGCTACCAAGGATCGATGATCTGTTCGACCAACTACAGGGCGCCAGATGGTTCTCCAAGATCGATCTGCGGTCGGGATATCATCAGTTAAAGGTAAGAGAAGAGGACATACCTAAGACAGCGTTTCGCACGCGTTATGGGCATTACGAGTTTCGCGTGATGTCTTTCGGCTTGACGAACGCTCCGGCAGCATTCATGAGTATGATGAACCAGGTGTGTAGACCGATGCTAGATAGGTCGGTGATAGTGTTTATAGACGACATACTCATTTATTCGAAAAGTGAAGGTGATCATGCTTGTCATCTTCGAGAAGTACTAGAGACGCTACAAAAAGAAAAGTTGTATGCCAAGTTCTCCAAATGCGCGTTCTGGCTTAAGGAAGTCCAATTCTTAGGTCACGTTATCAACGCAGAAGGCATTATGGTTGACCCGGCTAAGATAGAGGCAGTACAGGAATGGGAAACCCCGAAGACGCCAACCGAGATTCGGAGTTTTCTGGGATTGGCAGGTTACTATCGAAGGTTCATTCAGGACTTCTCGAGAATAGCTTCGCCACTGACAAAGTTGACACGTAAAGAAGTAAAGTACGAATGGGGTCAGGCTCAGTCCAAAGCATTTGAAGAGTTAAAGAAGAAGTTGACCCAAGCCCCAGTGTTAGCACTACCCGACGGTAACGAGGACCTGGTGGTATATTCCGACGCATCGGGACAAGGGTTAGGGTGTGTTTTGATGCAGAGGGGAAAGGTGATCGCGTATGCGTCACGACAGCTAAAGATCCACGAAATTAACTACCCGACTCACGATTTGGAGCTCGCGGCAGTTGTTTTTGCGTTAAAGATTTGGAGGCATTACCTCTACGGGGTGAAATGCACGATTTATTCGGATCACAAGAGCTTGAAGTATTTCTTCGAACAGAAAGACCTGAATATGCGGCAAAGGCGGTGGTTAGAATTGCTGAAAGACTATGACTGTGAGATCCTATACCACCCGGGAAAGGCGAATGTGGTCGCTGATGCCCTAAGTCGTAAGGAGAATCGTTCTCCTATTAGGGTAAAAGCGTACCAGTTAGTGATAACCCCAGATTTTATGACAGAGCTAGAAGCAGCACAGAAGGAAGCACTAAAGGAAGAGAACATAAAGAAAGAAAGAATGGTCGGTCAACAGACAAAGTTAGAATTAAACACTCATGGAGTGAGGACCAGGTGTGGTCGCATGTGGGTACCGAAGGGCGGAGAGCTTAGGGCCAAAGTACTTGACGAGGCCCATAAGTCTCGATATTCCATCCACCCAGGAACCACGAAAATGTACCAGGATTTAAAAAAAGAGTATTGGTGGCCTAACATGAAGAATGATGTGACCGGATATGTAAGCAAGTGTCTGACTTGCTCACAAGTTAAAGCAGAGCATCAGAAACCGTACGGGAAGATCCAGCCTCTGGAAATACCCGAATGGAAGTGGGAGCGTATCACCATGGACTTTATTACAAAGCTGCCCCGCACAGCAAAAGGCCATGATACGATTTGGGTTATAGTGGATCGTCTGACAAAGAGTGCACATTTCTTGCCAATTCGCGAAACGTATTCATCTGAGAAGTTGGCAGAAGTATTTATCAATGAAATTGTCTCTCGACATGGCGTACCGTTATCAATTGTATCTGACCGGGACACCCGATTTACATCGAGGTTCTGGAAAAGATTTCACGAGTCAATGGGTACAAGACTGAACATCAGCACGGCTTATCACCCACAGACGGATGGTCAATCAGAAAGGACCATCCAGACGTTAGAGGATATGCTCCGCGCATGCATTATAGACTTTGGTGGCAGTTGGGATAGTCACCTACCATTGGCAGAGTTCTCCTACAACAACAGCCACCACACCACTATTGGTATGCCGCCTTACGAAATGTTGTATGGTAGAAGATGTCGAACCCCGGTCTGTTGGGGCGAGGTAGGACAGAAAGAGTTGGGGAGTTTAGAGGTAGTCACAACAACCTCTGAAAAGATTGACCAGATCAAGGCCAGAATGAAAGCTGCACAGGACCGTCAAAAGTCCTACGCGGATAAAAGGCGAAGACCAATCGAATTCAAGGTCGGGGATCAAGTACTATTGAAAGTATCCCCCTGGAAGGGGATCATACGATTCAGAAAGAGAGGGAAGTTAAGCCCAAGATTCGTCGGGCCTTTCAAAATACTAGCACGGGTTGGTGAAGTCGCTTACCGGTTAGAATTACCTGATGAGCTAAGTGGAATTCACCCAACCTTCCACGTGTCGCACTTGCGCAAGTGCCTGGCCGACGAATCGGCACACGTGACACTTGACGACATCGAGATAGATAATAGCCTCAATTACATCGAGGAACCCGTCGCCATATTAGACAGGAAAGAAAAGCGGTTACGGAATAAAGTGATACAGTTAGTCAAAGTACAATGGAAGCATCGTAAAGGTTCGGAAGCTACATGGGAAACCGAGACAGAAATGAAAGAGTCGTACCCGCACCTGTTTGACTTATAACAGGTTTCGAGGACGAAACCTTTCGTAAGAGGGGTAGACTTGTAACATCCCAAAATAAATAGAAACCCAAATAAAGGAAACAAAGTGGGCTTGGCCAAAGTTTCGGCCCATGGGCCCGAAAAATGACAGGGAGCCTTCATAGCAGCAGCCATCAGCCTCTCCCTCATTCACCACACTTGTCACGCAAGTTTCTAGTGAGAGAAAGAGAGAGTGAGAGTTTGGGTCTAGAGAGAGAAAGCTCGGGATCAAGCTCAAAGTCTCGGGGATTGTTGCTCAACATCTCTGGAGCATAAAGAAACGAGAAGGAAGCTGTAACAGGTAATTATTATGCCTAAATCTGAGTTTTCGTAACTTTCGGGTTTCGGGTTAATAATCGAGTAAAGGTTTAGATTTTTACGTGTGAAACTGGAAACAAACCACGGGTTTGGGTTCATGGGGGAAAATGGAACATTTCGAACGTAAAAAGTTCAAAGCTTGATCGATTAGAACAAAGGGACCAGATCTAGGGTTCTGTTTGGGGAAGGAGACTGCACAGTCGAAACTACTAGTTTCAATATGGACGCATCTATCGAAACTACCTAGTTTCGACAGGGGCAGACCCATCGAAACTACCATAGTTTCAATATAGACCCAAGACCTTAACTAAGAATTTATATAAGTCATACGACTCGAAACTACTTAGTTTCGATAAGAAGCAGTGACTCGAAACTACTTAGTTTCGATAAGGAACAGTGACTCGAAACTACTTAGTTTCGATAAGAAGCCAGGGCTCGAAACTACATAGTTTCGATAAGGAGCCAGGACTCGAAACTACCTAGTTTCGATAATGAAACCATGACCCGAAACATCTGAGTCAAGCCTAGTAATGTCTAAGTGTCCCCTAGGAACACAGCCTTACGCCTATGACTTGATTATACAGATTGTGGGTGACCATAGTGACATTCAGGAACCGGCTAGGTGTAAACAGAAACGATTCATCTGGTGAGTTCTTATTGCCCTTTTTCCTAATGGTTTTGGGCTGGCATGCATACTGGTATAGTATTTTATAAAAATGTTATTTTTATAAAATGAAAGGCAAAGTATAGTATTTTATAAAAATGTTATTTTTATAAAATGAAAGGCAAAGTATAGTATTTTATAAAAATGTTATTTTTATAAAATGAAAGGCAAAGTATAGTATTTTATAAAAATGTTATTTTTATAAAATGAAAGATAGAGAACAAAAGAGCATAGTATTATCTTTTAAACAAGTTTTTGAAAGATAACAATGAGCTAAAGAAAGAATGATAAAGGAGCCGTACTTCGGTACAGCTCGACAGTGACAGTGACAGTGACAGTGACAAATACCATGTTATATGCTTATGTGTTAATATGTGTTATTTGTCTATATGAAAGTTATGTGATTGCATTTCTATTTGTGTAATAGTGTAATTGCATTGCATAGTAGTTGCATAGTAGAAAGTCCTGCAGGCATGCTAAAGTAGAAGTCTCACCCTGAGGTGTGAGCAATGCTAAAGGAGTCTTACACTTCGGTGTAAGCAATGCTAAAGGAGTCTTACACTTCGGTGTAAGCAATGCTAAAGGAGTCTTCACTTCGGTGTAAGCGAGAAAGTCTCACCCTGAGGTGTGAGCAATGCTAAAGGAGTCTTGCACTAACGTGCAAGCGAGAAAGAAAGTCCCACCCTGAGGTGTGGGCAGCGCTAAAGTAAAAGTCTTACCCTGAGGTGTAAGCAAGATAGGGATCTGGTCCTCGGACCACGATCCATATGTGATAGTTAAAGTATGATAAAGTCACTTGTCAAGTATAAGTGAAATGATAGACAGAGTACAGTGGGACACCCTAACGGGTTTCCTTAAAGATAAAGTTTTAATGACAGATAGTAACGTAACAGATTTATAATTGTAACGTTGTAAAGTTTTAAAGTAATAGTTAAAAGTTTATTTCAAAGAAAGTGAAAGTAAAGCTTATTTTATTTTAATAAAACTAAGCTACCAAAGACAAAGTTTACAGTTTAAAGTAAAGAGAGAACTCACCAGCGTTAGCTGACTTTTAGTATGCATGACAGGTAAAAAGGGTAAAGCTAAAGAAAAGTGAAAGAGCCATGTGGGCTGGATAGCATGGACATCGGGCTGCGGTATTGAAGACTGACATTTCCAATCCTGATAGTTCATGTTATAGACAATATTTCATGTTTTAGTTTGATGAATGATTTGAATTAAAGACTTCCGCTGTAAAAGATTCTGATTTCCGGTTTAAGAACTATGTTTGTTATGTTGTGTGCCAACTATGAGATGTACCCGTTTTGGGGCGTTTCATTATATGAATATTAACAATAACGCATGTTCAATAATGATAATAACACATGTTTTAAAATGATAATAATGCATGCTATGCGAATAATCACGCATGTTATATAAATAATAACGATAGTAAGAATCACGCATGTTATACAAATAATCATGCATGCTATACCTACACATTAACATTTTCTTAAAAAAAGTCATTTTTTTATATTAAAAGTATAGCAAGACTATACTCATATTAAAGTGAATAAAATACTCGATTTTATGGTGTAAACTAAAAAAAATAATATCGTATAAAAAAGTTTTTCGTGTTTTAAAACAATAGGGGAACTTAAAAAAAGTCAACAATGATAGACTTTCCAAATTTACTCTTCCAGACTCTTTTCATACTTAAAAATAAGTTGACTACGTAAAATCTTCATCTTAACATTTGATTTCGTAGATCAATATTACAGAATTTTTTCTACATTTTGTATGAAATAAGCTGAATAAACTTTCTCTCTCTACATGTATATATGTAACTTACTGAGAAATCCCGGTTACATTTATGACAATATTTGACCTATGAATCAATGAAAATGAAATAAAAATAAGATATTGCACGATTTGGCAATTTGGTTATTATATGGAAATTAATGTTGGTGGGTGATAATGAACAAGTTACAAATTATTTACCTGAACAAGTTAACCCTTAACCCTTTTATCATACTTTTAAGTTTTAACCCATTTATAGTTATTATGTGGAAATGTTGGTGGGTGATAGTAAACCACTTGCAATTTATTTACTTGAACAAGTTTACCCTTTTAACCCATTTACTATATCCCATCAACTTGATTAACACTTTTACAAACCGATTACTATATTTTAACCCGTTCGACACGTTTAGATAAATAGGTTATACGGGTCATGTTCGGATTTTAAAATTTTATGTGTGTTGGGGTTAGGGTTATTGTTTTTAACATGAGTAAATATATGGACCGTGTTCAAGTTAAACAATTCAACCCGACACATTACAACGGTGCGTCTAAACCTGTTACAACGGTGTCTCTAACAATACAATGATGTGTGTCTATTACCCAGGTCTAACACATGAACGAATTGAGATGAATCGCCCTTTGTAAAATTATATAAAATTTTAGTAATAGACTATTAATATTAAATAAATATAACTTGCTGGGAACTTCCAGTAATATTTATAACAATATTTGACCTACAATTAAATCAACGAAAATGAACCTAACAATCAGCGATTTGCACAATTTGGCAATTTGATTATTATGTGGGAGTGTTGGTGGGTGATAGTGAAGTTGCCGTAAATAGAAACCCACACGACTCTTCATATCTAAAATACTTTCCAGTTAATTTTATATTTCTTGATTTGTATTTTATAAGGTGTTATTAATTGATCACCAACCCCTCAAATTAATCATGTACTATGTATAATTAATTTTAACGGACCAATTAGTGGGCAACGCCCATGTGATCAAGAAATTAGTGTATCAAACATTCATATCACTGTCAATTTAATTGTGGTAGGAGAAGGATTTAATGGAAGTTAAGATTTAGTACAATATCAACTGTTACAAAACTAAAATCAATTACATTATTTTATAGAAGTTAATATCAAATAAATATAGTGGTTGTACGTAAATGTCAATTATTAATCTCTCTGTTGAACAAAAGATGGCTGATCTACATGATAAAAGTTAAGCACTAACATGATGTTTTGTTGCATAACGTGATTAAAGACGGTCATGTGTCAACTTGTAGCCATATTCGTATGGAGAGTATCAACCAAAGCTCGATCGCGGTGGAAGACGAAAATGATACATACGGGCGTGAACACCATTAATAATATATGGGGTGAATATTCATGGGTTGTCATTATGTTCACGTGTACAACAGCAAGATACACGGAATTGGATGTCACTTTGGGAAAGGATTTCATCAAGAATGGTGTTATCAAATTCGCTATCATGATCACATTAGAATGAACGAACAAATTTTACAATTAAATTGAGTTAAAAGATAAGTAAGGTAATTTTTAAATGTTAGATGAAATATCAAATCCATCAGGGCGGGTATTGTGTATTCTTTCACATTTTAATTCCAATAATACTAACTGGGCTTTGGCTTACGAACTTGAAAGATTAAAGACCTCTAGCGTTAAAACGTTAATGTATTCGAAACTGTATATAAAAAATTCAAAAACGCACACATTAATAGAGAGCGTTAATAATATCCAAAAGGTTATATAAAGAAACAAAACCGTTAAAAAATAATGTTTAAACGTTGATAAATGCAAAGGTAACAAAACCGTTAAAAAAGAATGAAAGTGACGTGGAAAAAAGAAGAGTGTGTGAAGATCGAACCCAAGTCAAGAGAGTAAATTAACTCTACCAAACATTTTTTTTTATATTTATGAAAAATAATATATAATACATGAAAAAAATGAAAAAAGATAAAAAAAAAAAATATGACGCGGACACTATATAAAAGTAATTAATATTCTACACAATTATATCCCTTCTATATATAAGTAAACAATAGCCACTAGAAACCGAAACTTCACTTTCATGAAAATAACTCAAATCCACCCCTAATATATGAACGCCACTTGAATTCTAATCGGACCTCCCAATTAACTATCATGCCTTGTAAACACTCCATTGATAAACGGGGACCCATTTTGATGGATCCAGGACCATTGAGGCATGTTTACTACAATATAAAATTATAAGAACCGTATAATACATATGTATATACTGTTTGACAGATACAACATGGGTTAGAAAGATAATGAAGCATATAATTAACCGGCTTATGTATGACAGTTAAAATAAAAAGGTACAATTATATTATGTGGTTTACCTAATTCTTACTTAACTTTGGTATGTATTGACCATAATGGTGAATAACTTATAGCTTTAGGTTATATAAAGCAATCATTTTTTTAAGTATATTATTGTTCACATCTCATATTTGTAGCATGTAGTTTCAATCATATGATCATGACCGGTTATAAAGAATTTAGAATTTAGAAATATTTGAAAAACCATACCCATATGTAATAATTGTTCGAATGCTCCAATGGTATCTGCAGCCTATTATAACCTTTTGACTCGTGTCAAGTGTCATCGTAGATATTAACATCAGTAATTCATAATTTATATTAACATCATTAATTCATAATTTATCTATTTGACCGTTTTAAGAAAATAAAATAAGCTCTTGATGGTTATAATCTGTTACGCGTTTTTTCTTTCAAATTTAAAAGATATTTTTAATTGAAAAATAAGTTTTGTGAAGCGAATATTTGTTTTCTTAAGTTGTATTTGTAGATATTTTTATGAAAGAATAGGTGGACATATATGATTTGGAGACGGGTCATGTGTGGAGATCAAAGGTAGAGACTCAATATTGCTGGAATGCAATAATCAAGAACAGAGAATCATATCTCACGTATAGAGGTGCACAAAAAAACTGGTTTTTTTTTTCTATCCGGTCCAAACCGGCAAACCGGTTAGGGTCAAACCGGGTTAGGGCAAACCGGTTCGGGTTGAGCTGTAACCGCCGATTACAAACCGGTTTAAAGCATTCAGGAGCCTACCGGGTTGAGGACCGGGTTGTGTGAACCGGTTCGAAAAACCGGTTTGAACGCTGATGAAAAAAGAGCCGTTATAAAACGGCTTTATAGCCGTTGGGGACGTTTTTGACCTTTTTTTGGTCATTTTTTCACCCATAAATCAATATAAATAGGTGGGGGTGTTTATGGTTGATCACACTTCTCTCTACACTCTCTAATCTCTAAAACCGCTCTTTAAACGCTCAAAAACGCTCTCTAAACTCCTCAAAAAAAATGGCAAGTGTTGGTGGTTCCTCAAACGAAGTTACCGTTGTGGAAATTTTAGCAACAAGAAATCCGACAATTTGGTGCAATTACGATCTATGTTTGTTGTCAAACGGGAAGGAACGTGCTCGTTGCAAGATGTGTGATGCGTTTTTGGGGAAAGATTCAAACACTAGTTTGAGATCTCATATGGAAAAAACTTGTCCGTCCTTAAAGATAAATCCAACTGAAGGTCAAGCCTCGATGACACCCGAAGGAGGAATTTGGAACTTTGATCCAAATATTGTTCGAGATCGAATGACGAAGTTAGTGATCCAAGAAGGATTGCCGTTCAACCACTTTAACAATCCGCGCTTGACAAGAATGATTTTTTTAATTAAAACCGGTTTATAGAGCAAACCAGTTTGTAACCAACCCTAACCGGTTTGACAGGTTAGGCATTTTCCACCTTCGAAACCGGGTTAACCCGAACCGGTTTAGGGCCAAACCGGTTTTGACCAAACCAGTTCGGGTCGGGTTAAACCGGTTTGGTTTTAAAAAAACCTATTTGTGCACCTCTACTCACGTATACCACATTTCGAACCTTAAGAGCAATATACTAAGTCTAGGACAACTAATGGAGATTGGTTGCAAAGTAGTAATGGAATGAGCAATATTACTTCTATATGATCCAGAGAAGGATAGAATATGTGTTAGTAAAGGTTGTAACTTTATAGAGAAGGAATTTTGGAATTGAGATAAATACATAAGGAAAGCACGTACTAAGGAAACATAATGGACATTTTTCATTATACAAGGGTTTGATGAACCTAATACTATACCTATCAATTCTGATATCAATAGTGACAACCAAAATGTGCAAGTACAAAAACCCGTTGACACTCCAAAACTCTCCCGCTACACCACATACACCTATACCTACAGTCCTTATTCAGATGAAGAAATTAACCTCACATCATCAGGAAGTTTAAACAGTAAATGTGATCATACACCGTTACAAGGATTTAAGGACTTACCAGTTTTACAAGAAAGGGCACAAAGGGTGGACACAGAGGAATTACTACTAGCTGTAGAAGAACCTCGTAACTTTAAGGAGGCAGCTACAGATGAAAAGTGGATTGAAATAATGAAAGTTGAGTTAGACTTGATAAATAAAAAATAACATTTGTATGTTATCTACTTTGCCTAAGGATCACAAGGCAATAGGTCTAAAGTGGGTATTCAAAACAAAGAAGGATACAAAGGGAGACGTTGTTAAATACAAGGCAAGCATATCATGGCTGGGAATTACAAAACCTAGACGTAAAATTAACATTTTTACATGCCGATTTAAAGGAAGAAGTCTACGTCTCACATCTAGAAGGATTCATAAAGACGAAAAACACATGAAAGGTGTACAAGATTTCAAAACCTTTATATGGATTAAGGCAAGAAAATAACATTAAGTTTTGAGGTAAATGCAAGTCAAGAAAGTTAAAGGCCTTTCTTAGACTATTTAGGTTAAAGGGGAGTATTGAAGTTATTAACTAAATATTAAGTTTAGAGGTCTTTGTGTCATTGTTAGAAAGTATGTTTGAAGTTTTTATGTACTTGTATAGACATGGGCAAAGCATAGTAGGGCCCGGGGGGGGGGGGGGCTCCTCCCGATTTTTCGCTCAGTAGTGTTGATTTAACGTATTTGGCCGATTTTTCGCTCAGTAGTATTAATTTATACGTATTCAGCCGATAATTTTATAGTTCCACCCCCTGATAGGAAAAAATATCCCGGACTTAATGCGTTTTTCTTCAAGCTTCGCCACTGTGTATAGAGTCAAGAGAATAAGGGATCGTTGTGTAAAGTTTATAAATTTGAAACTATACGTGGTTTAGGGTTGTGTCATTCTAATATGAACGGCACGTTAGTTCACATATGTATATATGCGTGTATGTGTCTATGAACGGGTTCCAACATTCCCAATCATAATCAAGCAAGTTTTGTGTGTCAATCATTTTGTTTGTTCATCGATTTCATCCCCGATTACCAACAAGGCGGTGACAAATAGATAAGTTCAATTTTTTCATGAATTTAACTAGCTTTCTAGATGAGTGATGAGAAGAAGTCGAGTTAGAAAGAGAACGGTACATGATGTGTTGGAGTTACATGTGTTGGATGACAGTTGGCTTTATGATCAATCTCTAAATGAAAGATGGCGAGTTATGGTGTGTGATGAAGAATAAACTCTTGAAAACTGGCCATGGTTAGTGTAGTGACACTTATGAAATACGACTCTCTACGATAGTAGTATTTCCACTAATTGATATGCTCGAGCGACAAAATGTAGAGTTATGGGTTTGTAAAATAAAATAAAAATTTAGAATTATGGGTTTGTAAAATAAAATAAAATAAAATTTAAAATTATGGGTCTGTAATATACGACTCTCTAGTAATATTTTCAATCTCTACGCTTATGAAATACGACTTTCTAAGATACTTTTGTAAAATAAAGTAAAAATTCACGCCAAATATTTAGTATTCATCAAATCACACAGATTAAAATAATACTAAAATGTTCTCAAAGTGTTTGGAATGTCTAATACTTGGAGACAAAGAGAAACAATTTCAAGAAAATAATATCCTCATTCGGAACAAAATGACGAAATTGGGTTTGCTAAAGAATATTCGTGTGAATGTTCTCATCTAATCAAATCTAACGAAAAACAAAAAACAAAAAACAAAGACGGTCCAACCCATTAGTTTCGATCGATAATTAAAGTCTTTGAATACCACGAACTCATATTAGAAATTTTGGCTTATTATTTAGTATCGGACAAGTGTCACATTCATGGGTCGCTAAAATATTAATAATGTTTATGGGGATGAGGGTGGGGTGAAAGTTAAGGTTTTGGATTAAAATCAGACCTACAAGTAAACAAAGTTTTTGAGCCGACTCTTGAGTGACGGCTCAAGAACTTTGGTTACTTGCAGATCTGATTTTGATTTAAAACCTTAACTTTTTAAGTTAAAAACGTTTATCTATCTTTTATGAAGCTAGATATAAGCGTTCCACGTGGTTAAAAAAATCTTGGTGTGAAAAACATTAAATATACCAAGTCGTTCCTATCACTGAGCCTTTCCTCCTAGGTGGTGTGGGGCCGGGCCACCTCGTTTTTGTTATTCAGGCGAAAGGGTGATCCGTTTATCAGGGTGATCCCGGATGTCCAGATCTTTGTTGTTAAAAAAAATACCAAGTCATGCCTACAATTTTTGCCAAAAATAAACTCAAGCAACCGTTATTTACCCCCAAATGATTTTTTCATATAATATTTTCCAAGTAAAATTATAATCCTAGTGGTCATGCAAAATGGCCAAACACGATAAAACGTGCTTTGACAATCAACACGTGTTTATTTTATTTGTATTTGATACTTTTGGTTTCCTTGTGTCTGAGACTGTGAAGCTATTTAGTCGAGTCTAACGGGTCATGCATAGTAATGTTATGACCTCACTTGGATGAAACACCATTTCCCTTTTTATGTGAATCTCCTCACTTAAGTACCCGTAAGTATATACCAGATACTCTAATAATGATGATAATATTTATTGTGCATCGGAAGACTATAAGTTCTATAACAAATAATTGGGGTAGAACAGCTATGAAATTAAAAGGTACGTCAATAGTAATTGTTGGTTGGGCCAAATGAATGTTTATTATTTTTAGAGTTAATTGCTATTAACATGGTTACGTGGTTTGATCAAATTGCAAGTTTGGTCTTTAAGTTTTAAAAATTATAAATTTAGTCCAAACTTTTAGGATTGGTTGCTCCTTTGGCTCATGGTGTTAATATCAGTTAGTTTTTAACCGAAAGTTAGCCATGTGCCATCCAAGTGAGTTACGATTTCAAACTTAACATTAAAAATAAGTTAAAATCAGTAAATATTATTAAAAAATCAATATAAATTAGTAAAAAAAACTAATTTTTATTGATTTTAACTCATTTTTAAGGTTAGGTTTGTAATCGTATGTCACGTGGGTGGCGTATAGGCTAACTTCTATTAAAGATAATGACTGGCGTAAACACCAGGGGATAAAGACGCAACCACTCACAAAAGTTTGTGTTAAATTTACAGTTTTTTAAAACTTAAGGGTCAAACATACAATTTGATCAAACCATATGGGGCATTTATACAACTAACTCTTATTTTGATATATTTTTATATTATTTTATAGACCTTTGCTTGGGCTCTCGAGAAATTTTGGATGGGCTCCTTCTACCAAATCCAATAAACTAATATAACTAAGAGTATTCAAATCATTATTTATATCTCCATCTTAATTATTTAAATTTTTTTGTATTTTAAACATATATCAGAATCTCTATCTTTAAATTTTACAGTTTATTAAATATAGATTCTTTAAATATAAAGATTCATTTTTATAAATCTCTATTTTTTTATAACTGTCTAGGAAAATAATAAAATAAATGTGTGTGGGTGAGATAGAGATAGAGAATGAAATGTGGTAGGTTAAAACAAAGTGTAAGGGTAAAGCTGTGCATATCAGATCGTGAATCGATCCATACAAAATGCGAGAGCTAAGTCAAGCACCGAGTACGCCCTTTTTTATATTTTCCTCTATTTTCAATAAACACATTATTTTTTCCATTCTTTTAATGGACGATGTTAGATTTATTCGTTAAATCCACTGATATGCAATGCATATGATAATATTTTAGTCTTTAACCTCACATTTAACTAGTCTTGATCACTCTGTTGCTTTACTATTAGGACTTTCTTGGTACACCCTGTCTAATAGAAGAGCAATGACAGTTTGCCGGTGTGGGAAGTAAGCAATTGTTAGTGATCAGCTTTATTTGAGAAGAAACTAAAATCAATAGACTAAAAAAGTCAAATTTAAAATTCTAAATTAAAATGTTTATTTGAGTCAAAGTAGAGGGACTAAAACTGTATTAAACTCTTTTGGATTAAAATAGTTATCTGGTTAAGTGGTAGCCTTATAATTTTTCAAATGGAAGGTCATAGGTTCGGGTCTCGCTTGGAACAAAATATTCCAGGTTGAGCCAACGATTTTCTTAGTTATGGGTTTCCTCCTGGGTGGTGTGGGGTTGGTTCACCACACTTCTGTTATTCGGACGAAAAGGTAATCCATTTGCTAGTATGATTCCGAATGTCCGGGCTTTTGCTTTTAAAAAAAATGAGAAAAAAACAAATAAAGGGTACACCAGCTACGAATTAAAAGGTGGGTCAGCAATTTAATTGCGGGCTGGGGGCAATTAAATGTTTATTTATATATATTTTTATAGGGAAGGTTCCGCTAAGAAGTGGTTTTTCACTAAGAAACGCTAAGAAGTGGGTCAAACGAACTCCGATTGAGCTCATTCAAGCGGCGTTGTAACCGTCTCATCGAACTCTAATCCGGACCCAAAAACCTAAACCCCCTCCACCCGCACCCCCAAAAACCTAAACCCCCTCCAACCCCACCCCGAAAAGCCTAAAACCATCACCCCCACCCCCAAAAAAAAACCTAAACCCACCCCCACCCCCAAAAACCTAAACCCCCACCCTAAAAAAAAAACATAAACCCTAAAATCTAAACCCTAAAAGCTAAACCCTAAGGCTAAAATCCTAAAATTCAACGCTAAGATCTAAACCCTAAAAGCTAAACCCTAAAAGCTAAGATGGTAGAGTTCGACGATACGTTTCCAATGCCGCTGGAATGAGCTCAATCCGAGTTCGTTTGATATCGTTTCTTAATTTTTTTGTCACTTCTTAGATTTCTTAGTCAAAAACAACTTCTTATTTGATCCTCCGCCTATTTTTATAAACCTTTCTCTTATTCACTCTTCCTTAATTTCCATGGTGGGTCTCCAATAAAAATTTTCTATTATTTTACATTTTTTCGTTTTTTTTAATTCCTATAACACTTTGACTTTGTGTCTTTGTGGGACTTCAAAGATCGATGTCCATTAGAATATATATTTTTTTAAATTTACTTCCTACAGCACGGGACTTTGTGTGCTTATTTGTTTTTTTAATTAAATACGGTTTTAGTCCATTAGGTTTTGACATAAATAACCATTTTAGTATAAAAGTTTAAATTTAACTTTTTTAGTTTAATAGTTTCATTTTTGTATCAATTTAAGTCCAGTCCATTAACATCGTTAAAACTTTTCAGTTAAGTATGTATAAAAGACCATTATACCCCTGTTAATAAAAAAATATAAATCTCTCTATAGTTTAAAAACCTAAGCTGCCATCACCTACCTCCTACCTAGGGGTGCAAACGAGCCGAGCCGAGCCCGAGCTTGACTAGGCTCGAGCTCGGCTCGTTTAACTTACTGTGAGCTCGAGCTCGGCTCGATTCGAGCTCTAATTTTGAAGCTCGGGCTCGGCTCGTTGGTAGCTTTACAAGCTCGAGCTCGGCTCGTTTATTATATATTAATTAATTTATATATATTTATAATTATTTTTATATAAATTTTATTATAGTTTTTATATAACATAATACATATTATTTAATTATATTTATCTTAATTTTATATATACTAATTATTATTATTATTTTATAAATATATATTAAATATATTAAAAACATTATATAAATAAAAGGCTCGTTAAGGCTCGCGAGCCGGCTCGAGCTCGATAAGTGAAGCTCGGGCTCGGGCTCGTTTAATAAACAAGCTTATTCTTAGGCTCGAGCTCGTTTAAGCTCGGCTCGTTTCGAGCTTTTTAACGAGCCGATCTCGAGTAGCTCGCGAGCAGCTCGGCTCGTTTGCACCCCTACTCCTACCACCCCCTTCACCTCCGGCCGCCACCTCCTGAGACGACCTGAGAAAATCCATGCCCTATACCTGAAACGCCACCTCCGACTGCAACCTTCCGCCGTCACCTCATCTGATCGTTTTTTTTTGTTTTTCGTGGGTTTTTTACTACATCCTTCCGTTGTTGTCACCTCATCTAAACGTTGAAGATGGTTGGCTTGGTTTCTGGAAGAACATGGTGTTGTGGTTAGAGGTGCACAAAAGGCGGTTTTTGAACCGAACCGGTTTCGAACCGGCCCGAACCGGTTTGGTCAACGCGAACAGTAAACCGGTTTTGACCAAAACCGGTTCGGGTTAAACCGGTTTAGTAAGTATAAAATATCGAACCTGTTGAACCGGTTCAGTTCGGTTCTGGACCGGTTCGGGTTGGTGAACCGGTTTAAACCGGTTTTTTTTTTTTTTAAATTATAAAATAAATTAAAAAATATTACAAAATTACAAAACATTACAATACGAGAAAAAGAAAAACATAAAGTTCAACGTTTATTCATATTGTAGGGGTTCGGAAATCACAAAACATTACAAAATTAAACATTACAATACGAGAAAAAAAAAATATTTTTATTTTTTGGAGTTTTTTTGTTTAATATTAGCCGTCATTCTCGGAGTTACTAGTGGATCCTCGTAGTCTATCATCTTCGGTGAGTTCTTCATTTGTAAGTGGGCTCGCCAATCCTTGGTTAACCTCATATTCGTGTATGAGTTCTTCAACTTCAATTTCGTCTTCAAGCGAAGCCCTATCTTGTCTCATATCTACCGCATCCAAATGGTCTTTCAAGCAAATGCACATTTCCATTGCTGCGGGAGTGAGTCTAGTTCTTCGAATAGATAAAACCCTGCCACTAAGAGAAAAAACGGATTCCGAAGCTACTGTGGAAGCTTGGACGGTTAGTAAATCACGGGTCATGACGGTTAGTAAATATTTAACAAATTTTTCTTTCATCGGTTTTATCATTCTCGTAAAAAGAGTATTTTTATTTTCAAGTTCGGCTAATTTGTTACACATTAGAAATATTTGTTTAAGAGCCAAGGGACTTGTGAGGTAATAAACCCCGGATAAAAAAGTAGTGGCGGTTTTGAAAACTTCGAGCAATTCGGTTATATTTTCAAGAATGTCCCAACTCGTAGACGGAAAACTTTGAATTTTACAACGCGGTTTTGAGGAAAGCATATCATGAAAAATTGATAAAGTATCTTTTTGTCGTATAGCACTATGAAACATTTTATAAGTTGAATTCCATCTTGTTGGAAGGTCCCAAAAATCAAACCCGTATCGTTACATAATCTAATATATGCATGGTATCTTTTTTTACTACTACTAAAAACGTCTTTAAGCATGACTCGAAATGTATTACTTAATTCAATAACGGGTTCAACCGCAAGCCCGTCTTGCACGGCTAAGTTGATGATGTGTGCAATACATCGACTATGGAAAAAAGCGCCGTTGCAAATCGGATTATATTTTAATATTAATTTTTGAACCGCATTTGTATTATTTGAGGCATTATCAAAAGATATTGAAAATAATTTATTTTGTAATTTAAAATCGGTTATCACACCATCTAAAATGTGAAATAAATTTTAACCCGTGTGAGGATATTCAAACATATCAAACGCGATTGTACATTTCATCATTTGCCACGTATTGGGATCAACCCAATGAGCGGTAACGCAAATATATGAGTCGGGAATACCATGTGGAGCCGACCAAACGTTGGTGGTTAAGTTCACACCGGTTTCTAATTTTTCAAAACCTAAAATTAATTCTTTTTTTGCTTTTTTCCACATTTTTAGACAATCACGTCTAATAGTGTTACGACTTACTTGATGATAACGTGGTTGAAGGACTTCTTGAATCATCCTCGTCATGAGCGGGTTGTCGAAGTGGTTGAACGGCAAACCTCTTTGAATAACTAATTTCGCCATTCTATCTCGAACAATATTTGGATCGAAGTTCCAAATTCCACCCTCGCTTGTCATAGATGCTTGACCCTCATCCGAAATTTTCTTCAAACTCGGGCAAGATTTTTCCATATGAGTTTTTAAAGTAGAGTTTGAATCCTTTTTAAAAAACCCACCACATTTTTTGCAACGAGGACGTTCCAACCCGTTAGACATCTTACATAGATCGTAGTTTGACCAAATTGCGGGGTTCCTCGTTGTTGGTATGATTCTCACAACGCTAACTTCGGAAGAGGAAACACCAAAACTTGAAGAAGTTGCCATAGCGTTTTTTTAGCGTTTGAGAAGTGTGATTTAACCAAAACACACACTACCTATTTATAATGTGTTTGGGGGTTAAAATGGGTGAAAAAAACGGTCAAAAAAGGGTTTAACGGTCAAAAACGGCTATATAGCCGTTACCCAACGGTCATTTTTCGGATATTACCGTTAAACCGGTTAAAAAAAAACCGGTGTCTCGTACAGAACATTAAACCGGTTCAAAACCGCCGGTTCAAACCAGTTTGAAACCGGTTTCGACTAAACCGGTTTGCATCCGGGTCGGTTTCGGTTCGAAACCGGTTTGGATTTCCAAACCGGTTTTTTTGTTCACCTCTAGTTGTGGTGGTTGATGTTGTACCTGTTTAAAATGAGTAGATCTACAGCTTACAACCCCTAAATTACCCAAATCAAAGAAAATTTCACATATTCAATCTCAACTATTGATAAGTCTCCAGATCTAACAAGAAGCAATAAATGAAGGACGGGGGTGGGGGCCGGAGGATGGGGGGCGGAGGTGGCGGCCCGAGGATGGGTGCCGGAGGTGGCGGCCGGAGGATGGGTGCCGGAGGTGGAGATCTGCTCCCTCTCTACTTCAAACATCGCCGGATTTTCAATTTTGTGGTGGTGACCGGCGACGTTTTCCTACTGGTGGGTTGAAGAGTAGAGAAGATAGAGTTAAAGACTTTTGTTATATAAATTCTTTTAGGTTTTTTTTTTCTAAGGGTATTTTAGTCGGTTAATAAAGTTTAACATAAAAAAATTAACGGTGTTAAATGAATAGACTTAAATTGATACAATAATGAAACTTTTGGACTAAAATAGTCAAATTTAAACTTTTAGATTAAAACAGTTATTTATTTCAAACAACAGGGACTAAAATCGTATTTTTTTTTTAATATTTTACCAATTTTTATCTACGTGAATTTTCGTAAAATCATTTTAAACCGATAGATTGTTTTAAACGTTTTTTTTAAAACCATTTTGTTTTATTTACGTTTCGGTGTAAAAAAATTTTGAATAACTTTTCTTTTGTATACAATTATGTAACTTTTTAGTGAATATCAAATATACCGCTATGACGTGTTTTTTTAACGTCACATACAATGTACCATCATGATTTTTTTTTATTTCTATTTATGTTTTAAATCTGCCGCAACGCGGGGGTGCTACCCACTAGTTATAGCTTAAAATAAATGTTTTCAGTTTTTGTCTTTTATTCCTTTAAAGTCAATTTTTGGCACATGCGTTATTACGACGAGAATTAAGAACATTGATTTTTTCATAAATAAGTTAATAAAAGAATATCAAAATATAAAAATCAACGTTTAAATATATGTATTTAATATAGATCAAGAAAATAATGAGATTGAAAAATATCTAGCGCGGGTGTGTACAAGAAAATAAATATTTGAGTGAAGAAAATAAAAGCAATTATAAATAGAAGATATGAGAGTGGAAACTTAATATTTTTAGATAAGAAAAATACAATGTTCGTTCATTTTTTTATCAAATTTTTACAATTTTATTTTGAAGTTTCTAAAATACTTAATTTTATAAAATCATTTTTAGTTTTTCATCACCAAAAAAATAATGAATTTAACGAGAACCATGATTTTGTGAGAAGAATAAATTTTATTAATTACCATTACAAAAGAAATAAAACCTTGACTTTTAAAATCAATATAAATTATTTTAATATTATGATTAAGAAAAAAATAAAAATAATTTGTGGAAATTTTTATAATTTAAACTGAAAATTAAAGAAATCAGGATTTGGGCCTGGCCCACAAAAAGGAGAGCTGGGTCAAACGGAGAGAGGTGGCATTTGAATTGAATATAGATTCGTGGCCCACGCCATAAAGATTTTAGGAAACAGCTAGTTATGCTTTTACCACATTTATTGGTCTTTGTAAATTGTAAGTCATTTAACTTGTTATTTAGTTATAAAAACATTACAAATAAAAGGTTCTAATCGTAAAAGAAACCATTTTTATGTCAAACATTTAACATAAAATATAAAATGTTTTTGAATTGTTGACTTGATCGAAGTGTCTTCTTTTTAATTAATTTTTAAGTTTATATGTTTACCCATTTAACCATTTTAAAATATAAAAGGTTTGATATTATCACCTCAGAAAAGGATAGAAGAACGAAAAATGGAGGGACTAATACAAATCCATATATTTAAATTTTAGAAACACAAATTATAGAATCTTGAAACAATTAAAAAGAAGATATTTAGAAACCAGCATATGAATGATGAAAAAGTCAAGAGGTCATTTCGTCTAGAGCCGGGTCGGGCTTGTTAGTTACGGGTGGGTCGACATCCATTTGATCCGATGTAGGTGGATGGTTCCCGGGTTGTTCTTCATCCATGGGTTGGGTAGTGGAGTCTGTTTGAGCCACTTCATTCACCACTGGCAGTGCAGTGGCGGTTTCATTTGTTTCTGGTGGTCCCGCGGCAGTTTGATCTGTTGCTGGTGGTGGAGTGATTGAGTTGCTGGTGGTAGCCGGTGGTTCAAGATTGGAGTTGACGGTTTTGTATTCGGATAAAAGATCCATGAACTCGTTGAGCAGCCGTTGTACTTTTCGGTTTGATGCCATTGCTGGAAGAATATCTTCCCTTAGTAGTTTATGCTTTTTCATTCCCTGTAAAATCCACATAGTAAAACTCTAATTAGTCAACAAAAATTTATAAATATTATAAAAGTTAAAAAGAATATACAGAAACCAACAAGAACACAAGGATCCCATGTGGGATTTGTCGCATCAGAGGCATCGGTTTCCGCCATCCCTGTTGGCGGTCCGAGAAAATTTTCACACACTTCACGCAGTCGGGACTCATCAGCTTCTCTGCAAATCAAGAATATTTTTAGCTACAAAAAAATGTCTATATAAATCTATAATAACACAAGATGAAAAAGAAAATAGCACACCTAGCCAGAAAACGTATATATGAAAGTAGACACTGTCGATACTCATTTGGAGACTTCAACGACAACGCGGACGCTAACTGGGCTTCCAAGTGGGCTCGTGTCTGCACTCCATCATCAGTCACTCTGCAACCCATCAATTAGTCAAATTCCTAAATGCCCTCTACCAATGACAACAAAAACACAAATCTTGTGCATTGAAATTTGTAATGACTAGGATTAATAGACATTAGAGGTGCCAGTATTGACCCATCTGTTTATGAATGGGTTAAATGAGTTGCATTCAGGCTATATTTATCTCTAACCAGTAAAACAGGTAGGTAGAAATCAACCAACACTTCAAAGAGGACTGGTCAAATGGGTCAAACGGATGTATTTTAGTGCATAAAACCCTCAATTAGATTATTCTAAATATTAGATTGTTACTGAACTATATAAATTTTGTAAATAGTATTTTACACACTAAATATTTATAAAATTCATACGAACCTGCTCCAGCCGGGCTTTCTAGCCAAGAATTTCCTCACATCAACTTGCAAGGCCGCCAACTCACCATTTTGGGGAAACCCTAAATTAAATGAGCTGGCAAAATTAGAAGCTGGGAAGCAATCATCCGCAACACGCAGCCAACACATGAGATTCATATCAAACATGAATGCATGACGAGTGGCAAGTGTAACAAGTGGAGATCCAGACTTTGATAACTTTGCAGATATTACTTTAACCGACCCTGAAAAATGATATAAAATACAATAAACAAATAAGCATAGAGACATGAAAATCATACAAAGTTTTGATGTTTGACTATTATTGTTACCGGTTGATTTTGGATCTGAATTCATAAGTGAGGCTAACGAATTATGGAGGATGCATTTTCGGTTGAAAAGATCCCACACGTACAACGATCCTTTTCTTGTGACAAGTAACAATTTCCAAGAATCATCACAGTCGATGAACACTGGTGTGGATCCCATCATCATAGTTGGCATAGATCTTCGCCCGCATTTCGTGTAAACCTTTTTAAGATAGAACATAATCAAAGTACTTGAAGGGTGTTTGAATTTGTGTTTTGAGATTGATTATTCATGTCGCAATAATCAGCTTTTATTGTTTGGATACGCAGATTTTTGCTTTTGATTATCTGAATTCTAACTTAGAGGTCGAATAATCAGTTTCATACTACCTACAAGAAAACTAAGATTAAGATGGTGAAATATAATTTGGAGTGGCAATTCGTGTCCAGTTTGTGGATTCGGGTTAGCAGGTTAATCACCCAACCAAAACACGGCCCATTTAGCTAATCATGTAGAAAAACCAAACCCATAACAGATCAAACAGGTTGGTGGGTTAACGGGTTGGTAGGTCAAACCATATATCCAAAAAAAACCAAACATGATCCGTTCGTTAAACAGGTTAGGTGAGTCGACCTGTTACGACCCTTCCCGTTTATTTTCATCAAAAATTGCCACCCCTAAATAAAATTACCTGATTTTCCCTTCCTTTAAATTAACTTATAGACTTCAACTCTCAAAGAATGTCTCTTTTTGTCATTTTAATTTCTCCAAAAATTAAAACTTGTAGAACACTCAATTAACTCATTATCAGTGTTGTAAAAATCGCTAGAAGCTAGTCGGGCGGTGGGGTAGGGCCTAGGCCTAGGCGGGATTAATCGGATTGGAATTTTTATATGTAATTTTCAGTTTTTTATATATATACACACATTTTTATATGTATTTTTTATAAAAATGTTCATTTTTAAACCACACCAAAGGTCTTCGCCGGAATTTGGCCGGAATTTTCAAGTTTTTGCCGGAAATTTCAGGTTTTCGCAGGAATTTGGCTGGAAATTTCAGGTTTTCGCCGGAATCTGGCCGCCTAGGCCCGCCTAGGACCGACTAGGACCGCCCAGCGATTAATGGAGCGACTTGGCCAAAATTACTCCTCACTGGGCCGCCTAGCGACTAATCGGCGCCTAGGCGCGATTTTTACAACACTGCTCATTATATGATTATTACAAGTTACAACCACAAACAGCAAAAGCAGACTGGAATCAGAAAACTAACCTGCAAGGATCCATCTTCACACCCAACGGCCCAAAAATTGGCATTTCCCGCCAAAACCGTAACACTGCCGGAAATCCGATCAGACCAAAGTGTTTGACCGTTTCTTGTGCAAGAAATTTCTGTTTCTTTCATCACAAATGTACTCCCAACCCCAATGATGTCATTGGCTGCACGTTCTTTAGGACGAGCTTCCAAACAAACATGTGTATCCCCATTTTCTTTATTATCAAAAACCCTAATCGAAAGGGGTCTAAAAGAACCCGAATTACCCAAATTCTTTGGTCCTCCAATTTGTTCAACATTAATATTTCCATCTTTATCAGCAGAAACAGGAACCTTCTCAATTATTAGACTCTCACTAACAGTGGCCCGAGAAAACACACCTGCAACCATTACTTTCTTACTAGGAGGACCCTCACGAAACCCTAAATGACCATTCTCAGTTGACTTCACAGAAAAATCAACATTTTGAGATTGTGAAGCTGTTGAGATGTTTATGTTTTCTCCTTGAATGGGAATTCGAACGGCTTCCGGAATGATCCGTTTTCGGCCATCAGGTCGCCGGTATTCTCTTTGTTTTACAGGACTAGACACACGAGGAGTAGCTTGAATTACAGTTTTATTTGATGTATTTTCAAGGATTCCTACATTGTTTTTACCAACATCAGGTAACGATTCAACCTTTGATGCAATATCTAAACCAGAAGAAGATTTCATGGTGGAAGAGGTGTTATTATTTGTGACATGTGGAGTAACTTTTTTAGAAGCTGCCTCTAGAAGCAACTGGGCTGGACTTTCTGCTAAATTTGCTTGCCGACCCCTAACATCACCATAACGGCTTTTTTTCAATTCATCTAGTTCCACATCACTTAACCTCTGACCAATTTCTTTTACCTCAAAGTGAAAAGTAGCCACGGTCCCATCTAACGAACAAGCAAATAACGAATACCCATCTGGACTCCTGAAAAAATAAATGAACAAAAAAAGATTAAATTTGGAAAATTAAAACCTAAATTACTTGTATTCAAGATTTACCATGATAAGTCCACAACACTTTGAGAAAATAAATGTTTAGCAACAAAAAGGGGGCGGGCACTTGCAGTAGTCCAAACGGTGATGGTTCGATCTTGACTTCCAATAGCAATAACATTGTACGGTTGAGATTCTTTCCCACTGTTCTTTGAGGACCCGTTAGCCCAGCCCACAGAAGTACCTTTTGCTTCATGGTTATTTGTTGGGTTTCTTTTAAACATTGAATGGTTAAACTTTACCACAATTATAGGGGCGTTGTGCCCTAAAAAGTCAAAGGTAGCAGTCCATTCTCCTCGCTCTAGAACAGGTGCTGAATGCCTCGGTTTTTGGAACCCATGGGTTGTTGTTATAAAATGGCCACAAGGTGACCACCCAAGCCGCCTGAAGAAAGTAGATCCAAGCTGGAAGAGACAATTATAAAGAAAAAGATTTGAGAAACACATAAGTAGCAATTTCAATACTTATGAATGGTTGACTGCGGTTATGTTCATCTCTAACAGGTCAAATAAGCTTAAAAGGAAGCAGGCTAAAGAGGTTGAAAGTCACCCAAAGTGTATTGTTAATGCATAAAACAACCTCCAAAGTCTTTTTATTAAAAATAGAATTTCACTGAAATAATACATTCTTTGCAGCATACTTGACACACTAATTGGAGGTGGCAATTTCAACCCATTTACTTATGAATGGTTGATCCGGGTTATGTTTATCTCTAACAAATCAAACAAATAAATAGAAAAAGGAAGTAGTTAGAACAGGATGAAAGTCACACAAAGTGTGTTTTTTAATGCATAAAACCTCCTAAATCAAATTATTAAAAAAAAAAGATTTTCATAGAAATATAACAATCTTTGCAATGACAATTGATACACTAATTATTTAAAATAGAAAAAATAATATTTTGGACAAAATGTTTCTGCCAACCCAACCCGAAATCTTTTGACATGTTACCTGACTAGCCCATTTCACCAGATCTAATTGAAATACATACCGATTTTGTCCAGTGTCCATCTGTCCTATGTGCAAGGCTCCAGTTAGATGTTCGCCAAATAATTACAGTTTTGTCATCCGACTGACTTGCTATAAAAGAACCAATGGGGTCCCATGTTACCCCTTTAACAAGACTAGAATGGCCTCTTAAAACAGCTGTGCAGATACCATTACTCACATCCCAAATATGAATCGTATTATCCAAACTCCCACTAGCCAGAGTTGAATCATCCGGAGACCAATTAAGATCCACCTACACTAAGCACAAGAAAGAAAAACTCCATGATTAGATCTTTAACTAAACTAAAATGTTACACTTAACTTAGACGAAAGATGCTAATTACCACATCAGCTGTATGACCTCTCAAAGTGAAGACGATTTTCCAGTTTTCAACATCCGGTGCTTCACCACTACCAAATTCAGTGGTTCCAGAACCAGGTTTCCTCTCATGAATTTGAATAACTTGATCATCTGACCCGGACGCAATATAGCGACCATGTTTGGCCCACCTAACACAATTGACCGACCCGAAATGATCACGAAGAGTAGCAAGAAGCTCTAACTTTGGTTTATCTGGATCCAACTGCAAGACCTTGGAAACATACTTCATGTTCCAAATCCTTACCTACATCATGACCAAACTTTACTACCATTTCTATTCAAACAAAACACCCAAAAAAACAACTAAAACTCTAAAAAAGCGTAAATAAATAATAACACAACAAAATATATGCACAGAAAAAAGTGTGTTTAATTGAATTAGGGATCAAATTCTAGCAAATTGAGTAAGATTTTAATCGAATTCAACTTCATACAACTCAAATCAACTATCAGAACTTGATACAACTGCGATTTATCATCAAACCCTAGCCATTCAAACAAAATGCGAAATTCCTAACAGTAACAAAACACGAAATCGAAAGCGCATTAACATTGATACCTTGTGATCACCACCGCCGGTGGCAAATCTAAGCCCTCCGGGCTGAATATCTATTGAGAAGATTTGCATGCCATCATGTTGAACCCAAATTGGTTTTTCTGCAATCATGTTAAAATGCGTAGGACTTCAAGCGGAACCGAAAGGAACTTGATTAACCGAGGGAATTAGTATCATGATACAACAGCTCTACGACAGATTCAGCGAGAACAGAAGATCTGAATTGAAAAAGTGTGGAAGATAGAAGAAAGTAATAAACCCCCTTTTTTGAAATTTTGGTGCCCTTTTTTTTGTTTTTACAAAAACCCTTGTGATGCGGGGGTGGGTGTTTGCGAACCTTTTGTTGTTTAAACTAGGGGTGTTCAAGACCGGTTATTCAAAATTTCGGATATCTGAATTTCGGATATCTGAAAATTTCGGATAATGGATTTCACTATCCTAATCCGTATCCGAAATTTCGGATATCCATTTGAATAGTAAACCAGATATCTGAAATCTGAAAAAAAATTGACAGAGTTTTGTTTGAATTTTTGTTAGACATATCCTTATCAATATGGTTTTCCTTTTCTCTAGCAAGATTTTGTATGGACTACTCAATATCTATGAAACTACCACAAATATGAAATCTAAATACTTGGAGTCTAGTTAAAATGTACATGCTTTCCATTCATATTATTAGCACATGAATAAGCTATTACATAAGTATTTTTATCTATGAAACTACCAAAAATATGAAATCTAAATATAAAACTTTTGCCTCCGGTATTAACAACTTTCCACAGCCATAGTAAATCAAACATTACTAACTTTCTAATTGAAAAGGAAATTCTGCAAATCTAAGAAATTCGAAAAAAATCTTATATTACCTTGTTTCAATCGCTGGAACACTCGAAAAACCTTGAACCGGCCGGAAGAGACGCGTCGATGGCGGAAGAGGCGAGGGCTGAGGCCGATGGCGGAAGAGGCGGCGGCTGAGGCCTATGGCGGAAGAGGCGGCGGATGAGGAGGTCGATGGCTGAGGTTGTTTGTGTCGGACTCGTAGAAGAAGGGGGCGACGATGTGTGGTGTGGCTGCTGAAAGAATATATAGTTAGGGTTTTAATTAAATAATAAAAATAATCAGAAAATATATTTCGGATATCCGAACTATCCGAAAATTTTCAAAATCAATATCCGAATCCGAATATGAAAATTTGGATATCCGAATTTCGGATAGTTCGGATTCTGATTTTCACAATTTACAACGTTTACTTAACAATTATCAAATCTCTTTAACCACAGTCCACAGGATGATGTTCATGGCGTTTGTTTCACCAAAATTCACTTTGTTTTAACCCCTGACTCGCCACGACCCACCCATATCTATATAGCAGTGTTGTAAAAATCGGGATTAATCGTCAATTAATCGGCTGTTAATTGAAAATCGGTGTAAAACCTTGTAAATTTGGGCTAGTCAGACATTTAATCGCTAATCGTTCCTAGTCGTCAAAAAAAGTTGTTCCGGCCAAATTCACACCTTTTATATTGGATATTAGGATGTGATATTTGTTTACACTTGTTTTGATGCAATGGCCTTATAAAACTACAATCGGTGCTAGAAGGGCCAATTGTTGATCAAATGCATAAAGTTGGTCGGTTTGGGCATTTTTGTTAATGTTTGGGTTTATTTTGGCAGCATATAATAACTTAAAGGGCCAGAATAGATGAAGATAGAAACCCCTTGGAAAATAAAGCCGACTAACTTGTTTTTCAAATAATAAAGTAACGAAATTTATATTATTTTTTCTTTTTTTCTTATATTTTAGTCTTGTTGTTAGAATAATTAAAATAAAATTATTTTTTAGAATTAAATACGGTTTTAGTCTCTGTGATTTAACATAAATAACCGTTTTATTTTAAAATTTTAAATTTATCTTTTTTAACCAAATAGTTTTAATTTTATATCAGTTTAAGTCTAATCCATTAACCTCGTTAAAATTTTTTCGTTAAGCATATATAAAAGGACTATAATACCTTGTTAATAAAAAATAAATAAACATCTCTCCCCGCTTAAAAAACCCTAACTTTATCTTCCCCTTCCACCTAAATTCATACCTCCACCACTTCCACCGCTCCCTTCACCTCCGGCCATCACTGACGGCCGCCCCCTTCACCTCCGGCCGCCATATCCATCTTCCTTAACTTCTTTATCTCTCTACTATCTCATGACTCATCCCCTGTTACCTCATCGGTATGCCAAAGACGATTATGATGAATTAACAGTATTACCCCATCTACCCCACCGATGTAGTTTTTCTCCTTCCCCTGCATCTAATCGGCGCCGGAGATGGGTAGATCGATAGGGCACCCAACAGTCGCTACCATACGAATCTGGGTTAAATTATCCTGAATCTTGCACAAGTGTTCGATTTGCCGCTCGATCCAACTATTAGCCATGGGCCAGATCACAGTACCATTGTTCCTCATCCTCCGTATATTTGTTCTTATTGGCTAACCTTATTTTTAGGCTACTGATCAGTTGTTGCCTTCTTTATAGGTTCCTTCAATTTGTATTTATTTTCATATGTACATTCATTCGTGAATCAAAAGAATATACACAAATTCTCCTTTCAACCATCAATTTCTAGAGTGGTGAAGGTGGTTGATGGTGGAGGTGGAGGTGGTGGTAGCGGCCGGAGGTGAAGAGGGCGGTGGAGCCGTGGAGAACTGGAGGTGGTGGCTGGTGGGGAAAGGGTTAGGGTTAGGGTTTTTAAAGTAGGGAGGGATGTATAATATTTTTTTATTAAGAGGGGTATTATAGTCATTTTATATATATTTAACAGAATAATTTTAACAAGGTTTGTGGACTGGACTGTAATTGAAACAAAACTGAATATATTGGATTAAAAAAAGTTAAATTTAAATTTTTGGACTGAAATAGTTATTTTTGTCAAACCAGAGGGACTAAAACCGTATTTAACTCTAATTTTTATTAAGATACAGGCATTGCCCAAAGCCATTTACGGTCAATTCAAACGTACTTCGATGCTCCCTCCATGAATTTACAAAAGATAAAATCTTTTAGAAAGCTTCAAAGATGTTATCACAATCAATATCATTATTCACATTCTTCTGCTTCTTCAATTGAGCTTGAATTCCATGCTGATTTGAAAGATGCACCCTACCTGTTCGACAAAATGCCTCACAGAGATTTTTCTGGTTCTAACCATAACCACCTTCTTTTCGAGTATGCTCGAACCAATAACAACGCTCAAGCTCTTAAACACTTTATAGGAATCCGTCGGTTGGGTTTACCGGTCAACGGGGCGAGCTTTTCTTGTGTTTTAAAGATCTGTGGAAGCTTGTGTGATCAAATAATAGGGAAGCAGATACATTGTGATTGTATTAAATATGGGTTCGTTGAGGATGTTAGTGTGGGTACATCTCTAATTGATTTGTACACGAAAACGGAAGGAGTTTGGATGGCAGAGTTGGTGTTTGATGAAATGCCTGACCGAAATGTGGTGTCTTCGACTTCAATGCTTACTGGGTATTCATTAAGGGGTTTACATGATCGCGCTGTAGAGCTTTTTTTGCAGATGCAAATGGAAGGAATCAAGCCTAACCCGTTTACATTTGCCACGGTTCTTGGAGCTTTGGCTGGCAGTGGTGCGGTTGTAAAAGGAATGCAGGTGCATAGCATGGTTGTCAAATTTGGGTTTGAGCTGACTACATATGTGTGCAATGCTTTGATTAGTATGTATTCAAAATCTGGAATGATTAGATGTGCAAAGGCGGTGTTTGATGATATGGAGGCTAGAGATGCGGTTTCTTGGAATGGAATGGTAGCAGGTCTAGTAACAAATGGGCATGATTTGGTTGGTCTTGATTTGTTCCATAAGATGAGGCTTTCTGGAGTCAAACTCACACAAGCAATCTTTGTAACGATATTAAAAGCATGTGCTAACATCAAAGAAATAGTTTTCACAAAACAAATCCATTGTGTTGTGTCGAAAAACGGTATGGAATCTGATCCTAATCTCAGAACTGCCCTAATGGTTTCATACACAAAATGCTCTGAGATGGATGACACGTTGAAACTGTTCAGGACAATGAAGGGAGTTAATAATGTGGTGACATGGACAGCAATGATTGGTGGATTAATACAAAACAGAGACATTGATAAAGCAGTGGATTTATATTGTCAAATGTGCAGGGAAGGTGTTAAGCCAAATGAATTTACCTATTCTACCCTTCTTGCTGCTCATCCTACAGTTTCTGTTTTCCAAATTCATGCACAATCCATCAAGACAAATTATGAATCATCAACTTCAGTTGGGACTGCACTTTTAGATGGTTATATGAAAATGGGAAACAATAATGATGCTATAAAAGTTTTCGAACGGGTGGAAGAAAAAGATATTGTTACATGGTCAGCCATTCTGGCAGGATATGCACAGTTGGGAGATGCTGATGGGGCGGTAAGAGTATTTCGCCAGCTGGCAAATGATGGGGTGAGACCAAACGAGTATACATTCTCGAGTATTCTTAACGCGTGTGCTAGTCCAATGGCAGCAATCGAGCACGGGAAACAGTTTCATGCAGGAGCAATTAAAGAGAATTACAATAATACTTTATGTGTAAGCAGTGCTCTTGTGACTATGTATGCAAAAAGAGGAAACATTGAGAGTGCAAATAAAGTTTTTGAAAGACAAACCGAAAGAGATTTAGTTTCATGGAATTCAGTGATTTCAGGATACGCTCAACACGGGTATGGGAAAAAAGCTCTTGAAATATTTGAAAAAATGCGAGAAGAAAACTTGAAAATGGACGGTATAACATTTATTGGAGTGATTACTGCATGTACACATGCGGGATTAGTCAATGAAGGTGAAAGATACTTTAATATGATGCTGAATGATCTTAACATTGATCCAACACCAGAACATTACTCGTGTATGGTTGATATGTATAGTCGAGCTGGATTACTTGAAAAAGCTATGGTTTTTATAAATGATATGCCATTTCCAGCTGGTGTAACAATCTGGCGGTCTCTTTTGGCTGCTTGTCGTGTTCATAAAAACTTGGAAATAGGAAAATTAGCAGGAGATAAACTTATGTCATTAAAGCCACAAGATTCGGCTGCTTATGTATTGCTATCGAATCTATACGCGACAGCTGGCAACTGGCAAGAAAGATCAAAAGTGAGGAAGTTGATGGATGAGAGGAGTGTGAGGAAAGAAGCTGGTTGCAGCTGGATTGAAATCAAGAACAAGACATATTCATTTGTTGCAGGTGATACTTCACATTCTTCATCAGATCTTATTTATTTGAAGTTGAAAGAATTAGGTTTGCGGTTAAGGGATGCGGGTTATTTGCCAGATGTGAATTATGTTCTTCATGATGTTGAAGATGAACATAAGGAAGATATTCTTTTTGGTCATAGTGAGAGATTAGCAGTTGCTTTTGGGTTAATATCTACACCTCCTGGAACATTGTTGCAAATTGTGAAGAACCTTAGGGTTTGTGGTGATTGTCATACAGTGTTTAAGTTAATTTCTAGGATTGAAGAAAGAGAAATAATTGTTAGGGATTCGAACCGGTTTCATCATTTTAAAGATGGTGTATGTTCTTGTGGAGAATATTGGTGACCATCTGTAGGAAAACCACATGTTAGTATATGCATGCAAATGAAGAAAATTTGCAAGCAGGCCTGAAAGAGGTAACCCTAAACTAAAGAGCCAACTTCCAAACCGTCTGGAGTTACAGGATCGGGCCAGGCTGCGAGAAAAAGCCCGCAGCAGGCCCAACATTGTGATGATGGTTTGACCCAACTGTCGGACCCAAATGCCTTCATCTGGGGCAAGGTAGTAAACCATTTCGGTTTTTTGTAGTTAGTTTGATTTATTAGTAAACACTTTCTGACTTTTCAAGTGTTCATTCAAACATCTCTGATTATGTGTCTCATTTTGAATTTTCATTTGTTGGCCGGCCTGTCAGTTACAGAACCCTTCATAAAAGGCCTTTTTGTAATCTTCAAAGTTTGAATACACGAAAAACTAAAGGCGGTTTGGTTCATTAAAATCGAGCTTCAGTTTGGTTCATTAAAATCGAGCTTTAAATGAGCCAAGATCGAGCTGGGCACTAGAAATCGATAAATGAGCCAAGCTCGAGCCGAGCACTAGAAATCGAGATCTAAACGAGCCAAGCTTGAGCTCGAGTTTAGTTCATTTATACCTCTAATGGCAATGATGAAGCGCAAGTTGCGATGAGAGTAGGAGGTTCCAATTTCTTTGGAGATACATCTCATGTTTTGAAATATGGAACCACATGGATGATTCATGAGTAGATTTAAGATTATCCCATGCTATGACACCCAAGTATACAAGTTGTGCATATAAATGAGTAAGAGCATCATTAATAAGAACAATACAAGTTGTATTAATGTTCATATTCAAGCCTTGAGGGTGCTACTTATAAGTAAAAAAAACTTTACATGATTTAAAGGAGCAATATTAAAAGTTAAATCAACTTGATTTCCAACACCAAACAAACAAGTATAAGATACATTCATTTGTTGACATGAACCGGTCCAAATTACTAATTAGCCTTCTTCTCCAAACTCCTTTGTAAATCTCTCATGAACCTCAAGGTCACTTTTACTTACTGTTGGCTTCTGCCTTGCCAGAACCTTGTCAAAATCTGTTCTTGTAATTGGTGGTGGAATAATCTGTAATAAGATTATATCATTAACCAAGATTATGTACAAACAATATGAATTAAGAAAGATTATTACCTTTTCAGCCAGGCCTTGTGCAGCCAGATCCTGCATTGTGATCTGAACCGCGCCCGGTTGTTTGGGTCCACATGGGACCCAAAAACCATCATTTGTATTAACAAAGAACATGGCATCTTGGGTTTTACGTACAGGTTCGAATAGAACATCCTTAACCTACAAAAAAACCAAAACTAATCTTAACAAACACACACATAAAGTGAGAACTTTATGTAAAGCATGCGACTTACACAAACAGTGTTATCTGAACCAGAAAACTTACACAAACAGCGATATCTGAACCAGAAAATCCTTCAGTTTTACGTGCCAAACTTTCAAAGTCACTTTCATTCAAGTTATTGGGAGTATCTCCTAGATGCACCTGTATATTATATCAAGACGTAGCAAAACCACATATTATACAAAAAAAAATCATTTGAATGAGGTTGATGAGCATAATTGTGCAGACGGAAGGACATATCTCACTTTGAATATGTGTTGGCGAGCCTTCAAATCGGGAAGTGGAATGTATATACGCTTATCGAATCGCCTTCGGATAGCCTGAAAGGATCATCAGTGAGTAATCGGTTTACTAAATGTTAGTCTGATGAATATATTACTTAAAAAGATTATAATTTTCTATTGAAAACCTGATCAAGAGAGTATGGTGTATTTGTGGCTGCAAGTACAAGAACTTTATCATCATTGGTTCCTACACCCTGAAAAAATGGAGTTGGTATTTAAGATAAATCTCACTGCAAATTAACAACTAAAATTTAGCTAATTTTGTTGAAGAGTAACCAACTTTCTTTAAATTCTGTTATGGGGTAATATAGTGTTTTCTAGCTCATGAAATTGTATGAACTTTTAAATTTCTATTTTGGGTAAGTGGTAAACTGTGTAGGTCAGTAGTAAATAGATGCATGTGGGAATGACCATTCTAAGCAACACCCACCTACCAAGATAGAAAAATTGGAGGTTAATTACGTTAAACTTGAACATAACTGAAAACTAGCTACCCAAAATGGAAAAGAAGACTATGTTACTCAGAAAAGAAATTTGAAGAAAGTTTGTTACTTTCTATGCAATTAGCCCATAGAAATCTTATCAATTTAATGGAAACCATGGGTTCCAACAATTTACCTGCATTTGAACAAGAATTTCAGTTTTGATGCGTCTTGAAGCTTCACTTTCATTGCCTTCACCACGCTGGCCACTTAAAGAATCAATTTCATCAATGAAGATGATAGAAGGTGCACTTTCACGGGCCATATGAAAAAGATTCGAAACCAGTTTTTCACTTTCCCCCATCCACTTTGAAACTAGATCTGATGAAGAAACACTGTACAAAAGCAACTGAACCAAGTTAATGAACACACACATGTGTACATATTTATCACATAATAAACAAGCATGCTATGTGATTATCACTGATTACAAATTTTACACCTGAAAAATGTAGAGTCTGCTTCAGTGGCAACCGCTTTTGCCAAGTATGATTTCCCGGTGCCAGGTGGACCATACAAAAGAAAAGCTCTCCATGGCCGCCTTTTACCTGTAAAGAAACAACTTATCAGCTTGTAAATGAAAATGATGAATATATCTAAAAAAAGCAAGTCAAGAACACAACAAGCATCCACCAATAGTTTCAAGATTGTATTTAAACAAAACCCTATATACAATGGAAACGAATCAATAATGTGTTTGGTTGATAATTACAGTTTTCAATTCATGAAACTTGGAATAACTAGATGCTTATAGTTTGAACAGAACTAGAAGTGATTTAGCCCTCAAAAGGAGATCTAGTGCATAAATATAAAATGGTGGTGTCAATAATATGGAAAGTTGAGCTATTCTCTAGGGCGTTTGGTTCACGAACTGTTTTGGGATTTCGAAGGATTCCTTTAGAAATCAATAATGCGTTTGGTTGTTACATTTGTTAATGGAATTGGAATGAAAAAAAAAATACTCAAAATGACAAAATTACCCCTTAAATTAACAAATTACAAAACAAAGATCCAAACTCAAATACCTTTAAAAAGATGTTTTCAAGAAAATGAAAAAAACAGCTAGGTTATTAGGTTATTATGTAAGCTATAAACATTCCAGAGGTTTCTTTAAAACGTTTAGGGATTCTAAATTCCATCGAAGGAAGGATTTGGTTGGAACCGATTCCAGTTCCAACTCCAATTCCGTCTCTTAGCTGACCAAACATGCAAACGAATGGAATTTAAATTCCAATTCCATTCAAGAGTTAACATTTGGTGTACTCATATAACCATTACAAGTTAGCACATTTCAAACAAATCATATCAACTTTCAGATTAAACACTTACTAACCAGTGAAAAACTGGGGGAATTTAACCGGCAAAATAACCGCTTCCTGTAAAGCCTGCTTAGCACTCTCAAGCCCAGCAACATCACTCCACTTCACATTAGGTTTCTCCCTAACAATCGCCGAGTGCAAACCAGCCCTAAGTTTCGATTGCTCCGGATCCTCCCCATCTCCCTCTCCATCCTTCGGTTTCGTCTTCGGCAGTGCCGCCACCGCCGCATCACCACCGCTCGCAGCAGGTCCCGCTCCGCCATCATCAATAACAGCCTTAATTTCCTCCGCACGACGCAAATACTCGGTAAATTTCTGCGTGATCGCTTCACGAATCTTAGGGTTTTTTTCGTACTTCAAGTGAGTTTTGAAGTATTCCAAAGCGTTCATGTATAAGGGGAAGGCTTTGGCGTAATTCCCCGCATTATCTTCCTGCACAGCTTGTTTTACGTACTCTATCGCTTGTTCTTTGAAATTGCTATACATCGCACATACGATCGACGGATTTTGGAGATGAAATTGCGATTGGAAAGTGGAAAGTAAACCCTAGAAAACGGATCACGATCAGAGGAAGACGGTGGATGTGTTGAACTTGAATCTAAACGTGGGGATTAGATACGTTCATCGTTTGCTTTCGATGCCTTGATTTGTTTCTTTATCATGCGAGGACTTCATCACTTACGGTTATTCAAACTTAATATTTATGTTATAACCACTCCCAAACACAGTGTTATGTGTACGTACCAACTAATGTTACACATACGTAAATACTATGTGTCACGCATATATAACATTATTTGGTACGTATATTGATAGGATCCGATGAGTGGATCAAACTCCAAAGAATCAAGAAGAAGAACAAGAACACTTGGGGCAATTTTCTCTGAATATTTTCTCATGCAAAGCTTACAATTTAAAGGAAATATGCAAACAACGGAAATAAACGTGAATCCTACTTTTAAGAGAACATGGGTACTAATTAGGGGTGTTCAAAAAATCCGAATCCGAAACCAAACCCGAATTATCCGAAAATCCGAATCCGAATTATCCAAAAATTCGGATATCCGAAATTTCGGATATCCGAAATTCGGATATCCGAATTTTCGGATTCGGATTCGGATAGTGATTTTCGGATATTTCGGATAGTTCGGATATCCGAATATCCGAAATATTATATTTATATATTTTTTAATTGTTTTTATTATTTAAAAATAAGAAAATTTGAATCAAAACCCGATATATTATATTTATATATTTTTATATGTATATTTTCTAATGTTTTTTAAGGTTTTTAATTGTTTTTGTAATTTTAAAATATTTTTTTTATATATTTTTTTATTTTTTTTATATTTTCGGATATCCGTTTCACTATCCGAATGGATATCCGAAATTTCGGATATCCGAAATTTCGGATACGGATTCGGATAGTGAAATTCACTATCCGAAATTTTCGGATATCCGAAATTCGGATATCCGGTTTTGAACACCCCTAGTACTAATGCCACTACAATTATTCAGTTACTCTACACGCATGAAACGTGGAAACATGAGTGAGGTTTAACCCCTTCCTTCTAAACTTGCGGAGGTCCAACACGTGCTTGATCTTCCGCTTCGGGTAATCCATCACTGGGTTGTGGGCTGCCTTTGGGTCGTGGGACTTGACCGGGTTGCCCTGGGTCCCTGATCGTATTAACACCCACCCCTGGAGAATCGACCTTGTCCTCAAGGTCCTTAAGCGTGACGCCAGGAGAAGCGGAGGTTGGCGACTGGGTACCCCGGAGAGTGATAAGCTTGTTTTTGTGCGAAACGAAAGGAATGGTACAGTAAAGTCAGCTGTGAGAGGACCCAAGGAACGCAGCCAATCAAAAAAGAGTGCCGGTGAGACAGAGAGGAAACGGGGAACAATTGGGTGGTCCTCAAGGAAGTGGAGTGTGGAATCGAGTGGGGTATCAGCGGTGTTGTCGACAATCAACAGGAACTGGGGTGGATTACACCGGTGGCCTGGCACATACTTTTCAGGGCATTTGAAACATAGGCCGACGGCTCGACGTTTGTTGCAACTGATCGGGGGACAGGCGGGCAGTGGGTAGGGCATGGCTAGCGGCCGCCGTAGTGGGTAGCAGGGTGGTGGTTGTGACCGTGGGTGCTGGCAAAAGGGTTGGGGTGCTGGGTACTAGAGCAGTGGATGGGGATAGGATGGGTGATAACACGGTGGCAGAGGCGGCCTTTTCCTCCAGGAGTTTAGCAAGCCCAACAGCTTGGGTGAAGGTCGTTGGTCGAAGTACGGAGAGCTCGTGCTGGATGTCGGACCGGAGGCCGGAGATGAAACAGTTGAGCAATGCAGCTGGTGGTAAGCCGACGACGCAGTTGCTCAATCGTTCAAATTCCGCAACATAAGCGGTGACCGTGGTGGTTTGGCGGAGTTTGAACAAGGCTGCTTGGTGATTTGCGTAAGAGGAAGGACCAAAACGGAGTTCAAGAGCGCGTGAAAACTCAGGCCATGTAGTGAGAAGATGGTTATGAGAAAGGTACTTATACCAACTGAGGGCTTCTCCGGTAAAGTAAAACTGAGCCAGGAAGGCGTTGCGCTGGTTGGATGGAATGGTACTCGAAATAGTTGGTAGCTTGAAAGAGCCAATCAAGGGGGTTGGACCATCAAACGTGGGGAGGTGTATTTTGGGTGGGCGGATGGCAGAATTGGCCGGAGGTTGGAGGTGTTGCGGTGGGGTGGTTGCGGCCGGTGGGGTTTGGGTAGACGAAACAGCACGGGAGATGGCATTGGGGAGGGTGGCGATGGCGTCGACGAGGCTAGTGAGGGCGGTATTGAGGGTGGTGTTGAGGGCGTCAAATTGGGTGGTCATGTGGGCGGCAGTGGCGTCAAGCCGATCAAGGATGGGTTGCAGGCCTTCATCGGAGGTGGAGGAGGAAGTGTCTTTCTCTGGAGCCATGGGAGTTCAAGAATGAAAGCACCAAATGATAGGATCCATTGAGTGGATCAAACTCCAAAGAATCAAGAAGAAGAACAAGAACACTTAGGGAAATTTTCTCTAAATATTTTCTCATGCAAAGCTTACAATTTAAAGGAAATATGCAAACAATTATTCAGTTACTCTACATGCATGCAAACGTGGAAACATGAGTGAGGTTTAACCCCTTCCTTCTAAACTTGTGGAGGTCCAACACGTGGTTGATCTTCCGGGTCGGTTAATCCATCACTGGGTTGTGGGCTGCCTTTGGGTCGTGGGACTTGACCGGGTTGCCCTGGGTCCATGATCGTATCATATATGTAAGACTCATCATTTCCGTATTTATGTTCAAGATATATGTTCACTATACTTAAATGCTCTTTTAAGAAATAAAAGAAAAAATAATTTATAAATTATATGATTGTTTATAGTGATTAGCATGGTTATCATATAAAAAATTGGTTAGTATTTGAACCATTCCCCCTCTTTATATTGGCTACTTGTTTATACTTTATAATTTTCTTTAAAAATCTATATTATATATATGAGGGGTGGTTTATAAAAAAGATAGTTTTAATCAAGGAACTGTGAGAATCATATAAATGTGTATACCAGGTGGTTTAAAGGTTAGATGAGATAAAAAATAATGAATCATGAATCATAATTAAAGATAAACAGGAGATATTAGACCATGTGTAATGGTTTCATGGTCGTGAGCCACCTCATCACTCACGCCCACGAACACCGTGTCGGAATTTTGTGATGAGGGTGTGGTGGGGTAACATGAGCATTGCAATGGGCATTAGACAGTATGGGGAGATGGAAAGAGTTGTTCAACGGCTGATAATTGGGTGAATTATTTGTGTTATTATAGTTAATTATGCGTTTTTGATAATATAGTTGAATAAAATATAGTCAGTTGTTATAGGCTTGGTCTTTAGCCCATTTATCTTGTAAAGCTTAGCCTGCCTATTTAATGCTTGTTTTCTCTTCGTTTGTAACTAATCTTCATTTGTGTAATATAGAGACTTCATCTTTTCTCTGTTATGTTCATTTGTTAACATGTATCAGAGCCTACTCGATTCATGTTGGATTGAAGATTCTTTGTTGTCGCTTCTGCTCCGTTGTTGATTCGTTGTTTGGTTTGTTCGTTGTTGAAGGATTGTTTCGTTGTCATGTCTGCTCAGCTTACAACGGTTTTCGTTGACTCGTGAGGTATCAAAGTTACAGATTCTATTTTATTTGAACTGACTTGTGTATTTGGAAGAGCTTCTGGACAAATTGACAGTTTTGAACCTTGTTTCTGTCCCGTTTTACGAAGTTTGCGGTTTCACGAAGTTTGCGGTTTTACCAAGTTTGCGGTTACCAAGTTTGCAGTTTTACCAAGTGCGGTTTTACGAAGTTTGCGGTTTTACGAAGTTTGCGGTTACCAAGTTTGCGGTTTTACCAAGTTTGTAGTTTTACCAAGTTTGCGGTTACCAAGTTTGCGGTTTTACCAAGTTTGCGGTTTTACCATGTTTGCGGTTACCAAGTTTGTGGTTTTACCAATTTTGCGGTTTTACGAAGTTTGCGGTTTTACCAATTTTGCGGTTTTACGAAGTTTGCGGTTAGTGTTTGAACTTTGCGGTTTTCTTTGAAGTTTGCAGTTATTCGGTTTTGATAATATGGATGGGAACAATGACTCTCTTTAGTCTATTAGTACTCGTCTGGATGGTAAAAACTATACCTATTGGAGTTACGTAATGAAAAATTTTCTTCGAGGGAAAAATATGTGGGGTTATGTTACAGGTACTAAGGGAAAATCTACTGATAAATCTAAATCTGCTGAATATGCCTTAGCTCTTGATACATGGAAAACGAATAACTCTAAAGTTATAACTTGGATCAACAACTCTGTAAATCAGTCCATTGGAATTCAGTTAGCCAAATATGATACAGCTAAGCAGGTTTGGGATCATTTGGAAAAGCTGTATACTCAGTCTAACTTTGCCAAGCAGTACCAGTTGGAATTTGATATCCGTGCTCTTCAACAGAATAAGATGGGCATTCAAGACTTTTATGGAGCTATATCGGATTTATGGGATCAATTAGCACTTACGAAATCTGCAACCCTGAAGGTGTGTAAACCTTATATTGATAGAAGGGAGGAGCAACGTTTGGTACAATTCTTAATGGCATTACGTTCGGACTTTGAAGGACTGCGTGGAACGATTCTTCATCGTTCCCCTCTTCCAACAGTTGATTGGGTTGTTCACGAGTTGATTGCAGAGGAAACTCGGTTAAAATCTCAGGTTGATAAAGGTCCTACAGTAACTACTACTCCAGCTGTGTTTGCCGTTCCCCCTAATCAGCCTAGACAAGATGCCAAAGTTGCATTTGATGAATGTGCATTCTGCAAAGGGAAAAATCATTGGAAGTCTCAATGTCCGTTATTGCTTAGCAGAAGGAATTCTAACTTGCAAAAGCCCCCACAACAAAACAGATCAGGTGGACAACTTCCGTCTCGCTCGTCTACTTCTGCTGCTGGTTCATCTGGTCCATCTTCATGGACATTTAAACCACCCCAATTTACTACTGCTGCTACACCACCATCTATAGAAATGAACAAACCACCATCTGCTCTGGATCCGTAAGTATTTGAACAGTTCAGACAGTTCCTTGCCGCCAACCCTACCGCTATGTCTGCTGTGGGACTATCTTCATCTGGTACCTCAGGTATTTCGTCATCATTATGGATTTTGGATTCTGGTGCCTCACATCATATGTCTCCCTATCTGTCTTCTTTTCTTTCTTTGTCTCCTGTTTCGCTTGTTTCTGTCATGTCTGCTAGTGCTACATCTATGTTGGTAGAGGGTGTTGGATCTGTGTCTACCCCTCATGTGTCTCTCAATGATGTCTATTATATTTCGAAGCTTGCATTAAATCTTGCTTCAGTCAGTCAGTTATGTAAGTCTGGAATTTGGGTTTTCTTTTGTACACTGTTTGTGTTATGCAGGATCAACACACTCAGAAGGTGATTGGGATCGGTCGTAGGGTGGGAGATTTATATGTCTTAGAAGAACTCAAAGTGCCTGCACCTGGTGTTGCTGCCTCTAGTGTTGATTTATCTTCTTTTCATTTAAGTCCTTTGTCGCCTGAATTTTATATTTGGCATTCTCGTTTGGGACATGTGTCCGCATCTCGTTTAAAATTTTTGGTTTCTTCAGGTGCTTTGGGTCAGTTGCAAATTTGTGATATTTCTTATTGTAGTGGTTGCAAACTTGCTAAATTTTCTGCTTTACCTTTTGATAAAAGTATTTCTCATTCTGTTGCACCATTTGATATTGTTCATTCTGATGTGTGGGGACCATCACCAGTATCCACTAAGGGTGGTTCACATTATTATGTTTCCTTTATTGATGATTACACTTGTTTTACCTGGGTGTACCTTATGAAACGTAGATCTGAGTTCTTTGACATTTATAAAACATTTAGGGCTTATGTTCAAACGCAGCATTCTGCTGTGATAAAGTGTTTTAGGTGTGACTTAAGGGGTGAATACACCTCTAATGATTTTACTCAGTTGCTTGCATCAGATGGTACCATACACCAATCGTCTTGTACTGACACTCCTCAACAGAATGGAGTTGCTGAAAGGAAACACCGCCATCTTATGGAAACCGCTCGTTCATTCCTTTTATCTGCTGAGGTACCTAGTGTCTTTTGGGGAGAAACACTCCTGACCGCCCAACATGTGATTAATAGGATTCCTACTTCTCACAATGATGGGATGTCTCAATTTGAAAGTCTTTTCGGTGAACGCCGAGATTATGGTGAGTTACGGGTTTTTGGATGTACTTGCCTTGCTCTCCGTCCTCATGTTGAACGAGACAAATTGACAAATAAGTCAGCATTATGTGTTTTCTTAGGCTATGCCAGTGGTCCCAAAGGATATGGCAAGGGACAGAAAGGATATCGTTGTTTTGATCCTGTAAAGTCAGAAGTTATATGTATCAAGACATGTTACATTTCTTGAACATATTCCCTTCTAATCGATTCCAGCTAAGTCACATGATGTAACAAAGTTAGATCTTCAGAACATTGATCCTTTTGCTAGCGACACTGATATCCCAACCTCTGATGTTCCCGATTCGTCTGTTGATCCTAATATGTCTACTCCAGATACTTCTGTTGCACATGATGTGCCAGTTCATGAACCTTCCACGTCATCTAGCACCAATGTTGACTCTCCTCCACCTCCGAGAAAGTCAACTCGTGCATGTAAGTCTACTCAACTACCAGATTTTGCATACTCTGTATATTCTGCTTCGTTTGGCTCTTTTATCGGCATTCATCATCTGTCTGAACCAGAATCATATAAAGAGGCTGTCTCTGATGTCACACCCCAAAATTCCACTAACGGAGTTTTACCGTTTTGGAAGGTGACAAACCAGGATCTCAGACATCAGTTACTTCAAACGACACTATATGGGACTTGAAATGTAATAACATAAAAGATCAAGGTTCAGAGTGTATATGCGGAAGCGTTAAACGAAAGTAAATGCGCAAAACAACGCGCCCAAGTTCAATTACAAACAAAACATAAATATTATTCAATAGATAATTATTTCAATTGAAGTCCAAGACACATGCATGACTTAACGTGATCCTGAGTGCCAACCTGAGAAAACATGTAAGAAAACGAGTCAACACTAGGTTGGTGAGTTCACAGGTTTCAATCATTTCAAATAAAAGCATTTGCAGATTATGTACATTCAATATGCATATCAATAGGTTGCATGCCTATATTCATGTTTTGCTAAAGCGCTCGCAACCGAAACTGACAGTGTGTTTGTTTGTTTGCCTCCAGCCAGGTCTATCAACTCTGACTAATGTGTTAAGGTCAATATAACACTCGTTCGACCTCCAATCGAGTTAGCGCGACTAACACGGGTGGGGTTTGTCAAACCCAGTAGTACTACCAAAATTACCTCGTTCATACCATATTAACGGTCCGATGTGTGTGAGGACTTTTCATGATAGTGTGTTACGCTTAGCCTCAACAGTGATATCATATGAATTACAATAAACCAAAAAGTTATGACATGTTTTCTCCCCCAAATAAAAACAGTAAAAGGGGCCGTGAAACTCACCTGCGTTGCGTAGGAGGTAGTATCACACAAGTATGAGATTTAGAATCTCAAGTGTTAGCCTGCACGGCTTACGTATGCCCTAGAGATACAAATATAACAGTTAGGGATGCATTGGGATTTGTGACGACGACACGGAAGATTGAATGTCTTAACGTATTCTAAGGATTAAAGAGTATACGAACGTGTCTACGGAATTTGATAAATTTCTTAATAAAATCATTAAGGAAAAAACGTTACGTGTCGAACGTTAATAACGGATGGTAAATAAATAAATAAATACATAACTTCTCACGATTGGGTCGTTTACAAAAGTTAGGAAAATAATATAATTAAATATATTATTTTTAGGTTCGAAGGATTTACTAAAATAGTCATTTGTGTGGAAAAATAATAAATATATTATTTTTAATCGAGTATATAAATGCGAGTAAATAATATAACTAATTATATTATTATTTAGTTTAAAACGTCACACGAGGTATAAAACGATACGAAATAATATAAATATATATTATTTAGTAACATTAGCCACGGTTTGAAAATAATACGAATATATTATTTAATACGATGTTGCGGTTTGATAATAATGTAAACATGTTATTTTTATTTGATAATAACATAAACATATTATTTATAAAAGTGAGAATAATATATAAACATGAGTTAATAATTCAAACCCGAGCCTACGGGTTGTTTCCCGGGCTAAAACATATTTATATAATAATATAATATTATAGGAAAAGGTTTTTAATTTAATTACTGCTTAAAATAAATAATAAAACAAAACAGGGGGGAGGGAGACTCGAACCCGGGTTCCCTCCCTATGAGCACATTGTCTTAACCAGTCCCGGCCGCTAGGCTATCGCAACAGAATCCGATTTGAATTTGTTTTATTCACTAACTCCCCTGTGTTCTAATATCCCATCGAAGCCGAGATTAGATCAGTCCCGATTCATTCGATTTCGATTACGATAGATCCAAGGTTCATAGGGGTTTTGTTTATCGGGGTTTTGCGAACATGTGTGAGAGTTTAATTTCAAAAACAACGAGTCTGGGTCGGTTAATTCTTGATTTGGAATCTCGTAACCCTAGATATGAACTCAAAACCAAATCGAATTATTCTGATGTTACAACTTATTAGAATGATGGGGCTTTTACTCATAAGAGCATTACGAATCTGTTGGTATAAATTAATTGGATTTAAAACTGGTGTAGATTAGGATTCGATTAACCAGAAAACTCATGAACCCTAGATCTTTGATCTTGGTAAATTCGATAATACAGATTTGAATTGGCATAGGGCTTTTGTTAAACCAGTGATTACGAGTCTTATGATGTAAGTTAATTGGATTTAAACAGGGTCTAGGGTGGTGATCGGTTAAACTGGTTTTACAAGAACCCTAGGTATCGGATCATGATGATTCCGATAATGTAAGCCCAATTAATCATGGGGCTTTTGATTTAGGGACTGAAACGAATCTATAGGTATAAGAAATTACTAGATATGATGTCGAATTGAGGGTGCTCCACTAAATGGACTCCGACTTCGGTGGTTTTGGTCCCCGACGGCTCCGGCTTCGTCTCTGCTCGTGTTGGTGTGTGGAATTGTTTCTGAGAGGTGTGATAGAGGTGCGCAGATGATGAATTTAGAGGATAACAGACCAAATGATCGAATTCGTTTGGAATAGAGGTGGGTTTCGACGGTTATAACATGAATTCGCATTATGATAATTAATTTGGTGTAATGGTGATGATTAATGCATTGATGGAGTCGCGAATTTCATTAACATGAACTTCTGTTACGATTTGATCAATTCTCGATTGGAATTTGGGTCAATTGAAACGTCTTTGACTTTCCAAAAAGTCAACCGGAGTTAAATTCGTTGATTTTGACTTTGGGAAGTCAATTGATTGGGTTTTAGGAGTTGGCAGATTCAGTCCCTGAAGTTTGAGATACAAAACTGACAGAATTGGCCCCTGGGGTTAGATATTTAACTGGATTTAGTTAACAGGGTTAAGTTTTTAACCGAATATTTAATGGGATTGTTAACGGAGTTAACATGAAAAGTCGGATTGTCACATCTGACCCTCTATGGCAGAATGCTCTGACTGAAGAACTCACTGCTCTTCATCAGACTCACACATGGGATTTGGTTCCTCTACCACCAGGTAAACATAAGGTTGGTTGTCGTTGGGTGTATAAGATTAAGACAAAGTCTGATGGCTCTGTTGAATGGTACAAGGCCAGACTTGTGGCAAAAGGATATTCGCAAACGTATGGTATGGATTATGAGGAGACCTTTGCCCCTGTGGCAAAAATGACAACGGTTCGTACTTTAATTGCTGTTGCGTCCGTTCGATAATGGAAGATCTGTAAAATGGATGTCAAAAATGCTTTTCTGAATGGTAATCTTCATGAGGAGGTTTACATGACTCCACCCCCAGGAATAGTTCATCAGCCCGGTGAAGTCTGTCGGCTAAGAAAAGCTCTATATGGGCTCAAACAGACTCCTCGTGCCTGGTTTGAAAAATTCTCTGCAGTCATCACTTCTCTTGGTTTTCTTCCTAGCAATCATGATTCAGCATTATTTGTTCAATGTACGAATACTGGACGCATTCTCTTGTCTTTATATGTGGATGATATGATTATTACAGGTGATGACTATGATAGCATTGAATCTTTAAAACGTGACTTGGATCACCGTTTTGCTATGAAAGATTTGGGATTATTACGGTATTTTTTGGGGATTGAGGTAGCTCAATCTAAAAAGGGATATCTTCTCTCTCAGACGAAGTATATTTATGATCTATTTAAACGTGCGAGACTTTCTGATAAGAGAATTGCAGACACTCCTCTTGAAACCAACGCGCGTTACTCTCCCACTGATGGTGTTCCTCTATCTGATCCGAGCATGTATCGTACTATTGTAGGCAGTTTGGTTTATCTTACAGTTACTCGCCCTGATATCGCTCATGTTGTTCATGTGGTTAGCCAGTTTGTTACTGCTCCTACTTCTGTTCACTGGGGATCTGTTCTTCGTATTTTGAGATATCTTCGTGGCACTCAGTTTCAAAGTCTTATGTTCCCCTCTACATCTTCTCTGGAATTGCGTGCCTATAGTGATGTTAATTGGGATAGTGATCCTAATGATCGTAAATCCACTTCTGGTTTCTACATTTTCCTTGGTGATTCCTTAATATCATGAAAAAGTAAGAAACAAGATGTTGTCTCTAGGTCCTCCACTGAGGCTGAATATCGTGCTATGGCTGTGACTACATGTGAAATTGTTTGGTTACGATGGCTTCTGGCAGACATGGGGTTGTTGTTTCCTCACCTACCCCATTACATTGTGATAATCAAAGTGTTATGCAGATCGCCAAGAACTCTGTCTTTCATGAACGGACAAAACATATTGAGATAGATTGTCACTTTACTCGTCATCATCTTCAGCTTGGGACCATCTCACTTCCTTTTGTCTCATCAGCCTTGCAGATTGCAGATATTTTCACCAAGGCTTAATCGGCTTCTCGGTTTCGTTTTTTGTGTGACAAACTCTCAATGTTTATTTTTGTTGCATTGTGAGTTTGAGGAGGGATGTTAGCATAATAAGGTGTTATGGGCTTGGGCTTTATCCCATTTATCTTGTAAGGCTTAGCCTGCCTATTTAATGCTTGTTTTCTCTTCATTTGTAACTAATCTTCATTTGTGTAATATAGAGACTCCATCTTTTCTCTGTCATGTTCATTTGTTAACAAGTTTTAGTGAGGATTGTGCAAAAGTAAATGCAAATAAGAGAGAAGTAAAGGGACTATAGGTGAAAGAAAGAAGAAGAATAAGGTCTCAGCGTGGCTTACCTCGGCAGCTTGGCGTAGGCAGTGACATATCAGGCGGCGTAGCACAGAAGGTTGCACTGTATGAAGTCTAGGCGGTGTAGCATACGCCAATTATGGCGTAGTTTACGTCGGTTCTCACAAAAAATTGTGACGGTTTTTTACGCTTATTTAACCCCTCGAGCCTAGGGTTACGAATACAATCACCCCCGGAGCTAGACGAGTTTAGGATGAATCCTAGTGCTCAGGAAGCTACATTCAACATTCCAATCATGAATTTCATCCCCACTGCTACTATGAAGATGCAAGGCTAAATCACCTTTGATCATCCCCAGGTGTAGGTTTAACGTTAGTAACTGCATTTAACCCATCCCCGAGTGTAGGGTTAACGTTAGTAACTGCATTCAACTCTGTTTCCATCTTTTCTTGGACATAGATCTTATGCTAAGCATTTGATTCACTTTGTGGTTTATGTGTGTTTTTAACTTATTTTGTTGAACGGTTTGATTTTATTGCATTCAATTGATATTCCATCCATCATTGGTCTTTGAATCATTAACAATTGATATTTGGTTGAATTGGTTAAAGTTGAACCGTATCATTGGTCTTTGAATCATTAACAATTAGTATTTGATTGAATTGGTTAAAGTTGAACCGTAACATCGGTGTGACATGAACTGGCAATTATCCGGATAACATCGCAATTGTGTCATTATTTAGTTTAGGATCATTAATCAGCACAATCAGGTTACTTAGTTTTATAATTACCCATCAATATAAGTTAATTAACAAAATCATGTTTATGTGATTTACCACCAAATTTGAGATGATGATCAAACTTCAGTATATATACAATATTTAACCATTCATAAAAACCCAGTACCACATGCATAATATCCGATAATAGATGAGAGATGCCATTCATCATACATATACTAGATGATAACATCAATGATTTTTACAACAAAACAGACCATTGATCCCTCCCACTTCACAAAAACCAAAAACATTTATCCCTCACACATCAACAGTCATGTCGAACATCAACCCCCTTATTCCACAGGAGCATCAGCACCAGCTGGATCAACTTCCTCGTACTCAGTATCTTGTTCCTCAAACTTCACTCCAACCAGAAACCTCATGCATACCTGCAAAAACCCAAATGGAACATAATTAACCACCTACCACAAGGCACCTTGATAATTTGATATTATCATAAAGATTTACCTGTTTAGGATCATAAACAGCATATTCATTGAATTCAAGAGTGCTGTCTTTATGCTCAGATTCAAGCAGACTACCACAAGGCACTTTGATATCATCTTTCCAAACAAAATGTTCTTTCTCATCAGTTTTCTTCCTCCCCAGCCCCATCACTCCACCCTTTTTATCTTCTAGAGACTTTGTATCCTATAAAATTTAATATTATTATTATTAAAAACTAAATCTTGAACAAAATTATGCAAGATTCATGTACCTCAGGTGGTGAGGTCACCTCTGTAATTTCATCCCCTAGAGAAGCAACTGCTAAAACTAGAAACCCCTCCGGTCGGTCAACGGCCGTGTACCCGAATCGTGCAGCTTCTGCAGCTGCATCCGAACACACAATCGCCCTACCAAACTGTAAAGCATACGGTTAATGAGACTCAGACGATTAACGGTAAAATGTTATGTTATACAACAACTTCAATGTAGTTCTGTACCATGTATCCTGAAACTGGGAGCGCGCATACGGATGGCAAGAATCCTTTATGCAAGTGCCTTAAAAGATTCGAACTTCGTGTGCCTAATTGTGATAAATCGAAATGAATGAAGACAATCTTTAATCTTTAATTTGTACTAATTATGTTGGTGATTCTTACAACACCATAGAAGAACTTTATTTGGGAGCTTTTTGATCTCATTGTATGAAGGGCCTGCACTCACTTCCACTTGAAAGATATTCTCCACCGACACGCCATAGCTCTAGAACCACAAAACCCAATAAGCAAGATTAGATTGTGGTGTATTGTACAGTTGACTTGGTCAATGACAATCAACAGAACAAGATATGTTGCAAATGGGTGTCTTACAATTTCTCCAACTTTCACAGGCTCATAGGTTTTTTCAAGGTATTTAGTTATCATATTGTAGTCCTCTGATTCCTTCTCTAATGGGGAAATTGAGCAACCTAATTTCGTGTACCGATCGAATAGCGGATCATCGATTGTGGCACCACTCATATCCTGTATAACCCTTGAAGCCACATTTATGTCCCTCACTGTTTCAAGCGCGGACGCAGCCTAAAACACAACCAATTCAATTGTTCATATCAATATTTAAGTGTTCAACGCAAGTAAACGCGAATCTGATTTCTCACATGTTCTGCGAGATCTTGATGTTCTCTGAAGACAAAAGGCCTTGTGGAATGCAATAGGGTGAACCATCTTTGACTGAAGTCTGACCATATAGCATCAGATTTTTGTTCTCTTTCCTTTGTATTCATTAATTTCTCAACAAATTCTAGTAAAGTCTCCTCACCTGATGATGGGATTGTTAGGATTTATCCGCAACAGAATTTGGCGGGCTAGAATTTGAATTTGAATTCGAAACTTACATCTTTTGATATGCAAATCTGTGAGCATGGCCACAGGGAGATCAGGTGCATCATGTCCCAACTCCATTAAAGCATACCTGTAAATCTCTTGACCACACAGGACTTTCATTAAATTAGCCACCATCGGATCGAGGTTGCAATGAGCCGCAGCTGCGCCGAGCTGCCTAAGACCCAATCCACCATATCTCACATCATACCCATCATCCTACATGACAAAAAACATGACTACAAATATTAATCTTTTCTTTGGGAGTTGAATTTTTGTTTGGATTAAAACTTTCAACTCACCATGTCAATTGGGAAAAATTTCTGCGGTTTCTTTTGGATTTTCTTCTCTCTTTCCCATGGCTCAAACTCATTCCCGGTTAATTCTTCAAACAGTTTAACGAACTCCTTGATTGTATCGTCTACGTTCTTCCATTCTTCAACCCGTTCTTCTGCCCGCGGGTCGGCACCAACTTTCCCCTTTTTCATGTACAAATACAACCGGTTATCCGGCAGCATGATTAGTTGCATAACACAAAACCTACGAAACAACACACTTTAGAACACTAAACACCGATAAAGTAACAAAAAATATTGCATTAATTCATCAAAGATTACTCGTTGACTTTTCTGCCTTTGTCACTAACGGAAAATGCACAGTTGTACAAGATCCCATCTTTCTCAAAGATAACACCGCCTTCTTTATCCAACTTGCTATCTTTATGTACCCCTCTTTAACCATACATTTTAATCTACAAAAAGTTAAAGAACCCATGTACAAAAGAAGGTAAAATTTTATTAAAACATGGTGAAAAATGGAAAAATGGAAAGTTGTTATTACTTCTGCATTTAGAGATTCAAGGGCTTCCTGACTTGGATCTTGCATGTCCCATGGGATTCCTTTGCCATCAACAGCAAGATCACTAACAACATCATAAGCATCCATAGGTTGTGGTTCTTGTTTTTCAATGCTGTCACTCAACCAAGCTTCACGTACCACCGGGATGCCTCGTTCCCTACTCAATTACGCGAAAAAAATAAATATTAGCATACTTGTTAGAACATTTAGGAGTTGAGGACAGAGAAGGAGCCACTGACAATGCTTCGGTTACTTTCGATGAACCTCCTCGATCTCTCTCGGAAGGAGCCACGACTAAACATGTCACCCCTGATGCCAAGAAGATAATTATAAATTCTAAGACAATGGTTACTGAAATGGAAAATTACCAAAATGTACATTCTCACCACTTTTTCTTAACCTTTCTAAGAAAATAAAATTCCAACTTCTAACTCAAAAAAAAATAAACATATTCAAAAGCAACAAGTTTGAGCGTCACTTAAGCTTAGCCGGCTAAAAGGCTAGATTTCAGTCCTGCCAAGATGAAATCTATCCAAGAACCTTGAAGATTACAATGGGATCTACCAAAAAGCGATAAAAAGCAACAAAAAAAATACTCACTTTTAACTAACTTAAAAATAAACATATCCAAAAGCAACAAAATTGAACGCCACTTAAGCTTATCCGGCTAAAAACAATGTGAAATCTACACGAGAACAATGAAGATTACAATGGGATCATCAAAAACCAATAAAACCATACGCCACCGCGCGAAGGCCAAAAACTAACAAAAATACATTACTTTTAACTCACTTAAATATAAACATATTTAAAAGAAACAAATTTGAACGCCAATTAAGCTTAGCCGTGGCTAAAAAAAGGTGAAATCGGCTAAAAACAAGGTGAAATCTACACGAGAACAATGAAGATTACAATGGGATCACCAAAAACCAATAGCCACCGAGTTGCGGTACGTGGTTTATTTTGATTGGTTAGTCAACACAAAAACCTTAGAAGATTACAATGGGTCCACCAAAAACCAATCAAAACTTATGAAAATAAGTTACTTGGTACGACATGGATTGTTTTGATTGGTTTTTTTAGGTAGACTAAATGTACTTTTTCACTTTTTTTATGTCACTAAAAGTCTAGCATCCTCGTAGGGAGGCTTTCTTATTATAGTTACTTTTGAATATGTTCACTTTTATTATAGTTACTTTTGAATATGTACACTTTTAATTGGGTTAAAATTCTATGTTCATTTTAGTAAAAAAAAATGTAGGTCAAAATGTGAGTCAAAATGTTAATGTTAAAATGCATCTAGCTAAGTTTGGACCGTACCGATGATATGGTTGGCCACCTTTCCACCATGCTTTTCAATCTTGGACTTCCAATATTGCTGCAAAACACCATGCAAACAATAAAAACGATTCGCAACTTCAAACTTCAAGAACAAGAATTAAAAGATTCATACATGGGTTCGAGAGAGTCGACCGGACAGGGATATTAGCATCCCGGAAAACGGTTTATCGGTTGCTTTCAACTCCCTCTTTGGTCTTCCCTTTGGATCTCGGTGCTTCATCAGCAACTATTAATCATGACGAAAAATATGAGATTAAGTAGTTGAACAACCTTAGCAAAAACAGAGCATAAAACTATAAAAGAGATGGAATTACATCATAAACGCCGGATTCCTTAACAAAATCGGGAAACTTGATCGGTTCATCCAGTCTGGGAGGATCCCTGGTACCGTACATGCAAGTAGACCACTCGCTGTACGACCCTTTGCAGCTATAATTCTGACCATCGCACTCCAACGTCCCCCCGCAAACCGGACACTCGCTTAACGCGCCGTAAAACATCATATCTTGGCTGCAGAATTTTATCATGCTTAGTTGCCCACCAACTGTTTGTGTTTTTGTCTCAATGAAAAGTGAATAGGTTTTACTGTTTTACGACTTACCATCGACGGACGACGGTGTCGTCGGAGCCGGAAGCGTCGACGTTGTTGGCCTGGAGGATTTCTCGCATCTGTTGGAAGGAGATATGCTGAGTTGTGGTTTTACAGAACTTATCGAACTCCGTGATGACGTCATTCACGGAGCCGTTAAGTGCGTCCTCCGATTTGGGTTTCTTGGTCGGGTGATCGTGTTCTTGTTTTTCTGCCTTTTGTTTCCTGGTCATGATGATTTTCTCCTCGTCACCGGGAGGGTGATTGTGTGATCTTGTTTCATGAACTTTCATGATTCGTTAATTATCAAGTGAATGTTTGAAGAACAGAAGGTTTGGAGCAACAATGGAGGGGTTTGATTTATTGGGTAACGAGCGAGGAGGTGGAGAAGAAGAGGATGTGACACGTAGGCTTTCTGTGTCTCTTCCCTGGCTTGACACCTGTACAATTGAATGACACGTGTTATCCGTTCGGAATTTATATTGGCGTTATCATCAATAGAGCCAATGTCACACAGAGGGAGTACCAGTGTCTCACGTTTGTGCCGAACATTTTACTGATTAATCCCTGGGAAGTGACTACAAGGATCAGTCAAACGAAGGATAATAATGTCAAGAACGTGACACGTGGGAAATAAGTAAACGTGTGGACTTGTTTAGGACCCAAAACTCGTTTAAATCCGTATCGTATCGTGTTAACTGATCGTATAAAAAATACGAGCTCTAGTTGGATCACTTGTCGTCGATTATTAAGTTTATGATAGAAGATAATCTAAAGAGAATATAAATTAAATATACTAGTAAAATGTTCGCGCGTGTTGCGGCGTTAAACTCGGGAAATAATGTTAAGTTTATTACATGTGTTTGATAAAAAACCAGCAATATTATAGATAGAGTATAGATAAATTAATGTTATTCATACAAATTAATCTGCAAATTACCAATCGATCTGCAAACGGAATCAAACAAATTGATCTGTAAATTACCAATTGAAACAACGAATGGAGATTTAGAAAACAAAATGAAACCTTCACTTTCGAATCAGCCATCGCAAGAGTGGTGTGACGGCCTTTGTTCGTCGAAAACAACCGCCGCCGCTGCTAAACCTTTCGGCCGTTCCATTACTACAGACCAATATTTTGCTGTTATGGTTTAAACAAAAATGCCTACTATCAGTTGCATAGCCACCACCGAGCCACCTCTTCGGCCACTCTCTCTTCTCCTGATAACCTTTTCTCGCCTTCCGTTTCTCTCTCTAACTTTTTGCTCTCATATACCTGATGGTAAGAGACGTTTTCGCCGTTCCTTTTTCTGCCAGCATGCCCTAGTAACCAAGTGTGAGAAAAGGAAGCAAAGAACTTTCTGATAGGTGAGGTAGCGAATCACGTTTATAGAAAACCCGTTGAGAAACGGTTCCGCTAGTGGATTGGGGTTTGTCGTTGGCGTAGACGAGGACAACGATGAGGGGATGGTCAGGGATTTCTGTTAGAAGATTGAAAAGAGATTAAGATATATTGAGAGAAATGATGTTGGAGACGTGGGCAGGTTAATTACCTTCGGAGGTAATATGGATGTAACGATCAAAAAACCACCTATAACTTACGTTTTTAATATTTTTTGAGCTTTAAAGGGTTGTACTAAAAGATGTATAGGTAAATTTCTTAAAAATGGTAAAATTAATAAACTGTCCTCATCAAATATATTATATATAGTATAGATATCTAAAGACGAAACATATAATTTATTCTAAAAATTATAGATTAAAAGGATGACATCTTAAATAAAAAATAATTTTTAACTCATACAATCAACTAATAAAATTGTATCACCAATTTAAATTTAGAAAAAAATATTGTCTTATTGTTTTTATTTTATTAATATCGGATATTTAAATAGCTTTTCCAAATCAAGTTTTTAAATAAGTTATTAATGGTTTTTTATAATATTTAAATAATTTAATATTTTGTTATATTATATATCATAATAATTGACGAATATCCGGTTCACAAAAGTATAATATATAGTTAAACTTACAATAATTATAAAGAACATAACTAATAAGACTATATATAACCATATAATTATTTTTAACATATTTATTTTTTAACAAAAGTACTCACTAATATACCAATAACAATTCAGATTAAGACACGTTAATATAAATATAAGTTTGACATATCCAATTATGTATTAACATTGTTGTAAAAATTGGGATTAATCGATAATCGAGGGTCTGCCGATGTGATTTCATCTAATCGAACCAAAATACAGGTAGGCGGTCTAAATCGGCCCAACAATTTAGTTTTTTTTTTTTTTTCATTTCTCACTTATTCTTTAATAAAATTTTAAGTTTCATATCAATGTTTATCGGTTGGACTGAAAAATGGTTGTGTCGCATCGATGTTTACCAGTGTTCCAATATATATATATAGTAGGGGTTAGCAGTTCACGGTTTGAACCCGTTAGAACCGTAGAACCGGACCAATTGGAACCGGAACCGACCCGCGAAATACTAAACAGGTCCCCGGTTCTTCATATGGTCATTAAACGGTTCGCGGTTCGGTTAATAACCTGACGGTTCCGGTTCGGACCCGTTAGAACTGTTTGTGGAGTATTTTGGGTTTGTTTTTTGTTTTGTGGAGTTGGATTATAACTTTATTTTACAGGTAACAAAATTTGGTATAATGAAATTGAACTTTATCTTAATCGGTTTGGTCAAGGAGTTAAATGGTTCCGACCCGTTTAATACGGTTCTGGTCTGGTCTGAATCGTTTATATATGGTCCGGTCCTCGGTTAACATATTTCCATTCAAACGGTTCGCGGTTCCAGTTCGGCCCGGTTTGAACCGAATGCTTAGCCCTAAACTAACATGTAACATTTTTTTAATTAGCAAAAAAACTATAGTGATACTATACTCAAATTAAAGAGAATAAAATGCTCGTTTTTATGGTGTAATTTTTTAGGAAAAATATTAACGTATGAAAAAGTTATGGACGTTTAAAATTATGAGGGGAGATGGTAGTTACTCTATGAATAACTTCCATTTTTAATTTTTTAAAAACATTTGAGTGTTGTACCTTATGTTTAAAAAAATGTGTAAGTAAATTTCTTAAAAAGTGTTAAAAGACATATTTGTCTTGTAAGGCCCCAAACCCGGGAGGCCTCACTTGTTGGATTTACTCATTTACAAACAGTTCTTAAACTTGAATATCAAAATAACGCAGCGGAAAATACTTCAAATAAACATAACCATTACATTGTTTAACAACGGAAGTGTAACATAGTCTATTACATAAACATATCATAATCTAATCATAACGGGATGCCAGTCTTCATGATCAACCGGGTAACTCTTCTCGCATGCCAAGCATCACCGTCCATCATCCATACCTGCCTTAACCTGAATGTGCATACTAAAAAGTCAGCTACGCTGGTGAGTTCTAGTTTTCGTTCAAATTAAGAAATGGTTCATCATTCAAAACATTCATTAGGGTTTAACATCACTTATAAGAAAACAGGGCCTTTTGTTCATCATTGAAAACCTTCAAACATTTTTCCTCATCATAAACACATTGAACGAATCATTTGTTTAAAACATTTAACATTCATTTAAGTCATACATTACTATCTACAATCTGTATCTTTCTTTAAGCGTCTCTGTGTCCCCGAAGGAACCTTGCATGTCGTGGACAACCGTTACGTATCGCCGTCATTGCCACAACATTCCGTCAATTCCCTTTTGTATTGCCCCCAAGGCTAACAGCATGAGGACCGACAATACCCATTCAGTTGCCCCTATGGCTCTCATGTCCATAGACCGACAACCTCCATCGACGGCTGTGGCTCACGGCCATAACACCGTCGGATCATAATTTAACCTTACATAGGGTCACGTTAACCCCTGAGTAACTGCCGTTACTCCCTACCAGTTGTACAACATCAAACCATTGGCAGGCCACCAAGACACTGCCCCTGTTGCTCTTATGGCAACTATGGCTCGCTGTCCATAATCTACCACAAGGCTGAGAATTACATTCCCAGACTTCATTCGTCAATTCCATTCATTCGACAGATTAGATTTGTAATGACTTCTTTAAAACCTTTGCCCTTTTTCTTTTCTTTCCGTAAAACATTTCATTCATTTTCAAAACCCTTTACCTTTAATTTAAACCATTTCTTTATAAACATTTCGTTCGTAAACATTCCATTCATAAAACTTTCTTTCCATAAACCGTTCATTCCAAATCATTTCATTTCGTAAACGTAGTTTCATAAGCATCATTTTTTACACATAGTTTCATAAACATCGTTTCGTAAAACATCATTTCATATGTATGCACACCAGCCCGAAAACATTATATAAAACATTTAAAAGAGGGCTTCTAGAACTCACCTGATAAGCTAGTCTTAGTTGTCCTAAACAAGGGCCCAACAACGTCACGTACGATCTGAATTTGATAGTTAAATACACATCAGACCAAATCCCGACTCTAACGGTTTAACCTTCTAAACATACCGACTTTACCTAATCAGCCTGATGCCTGCGCACTTAGCAAGTGCGCAGACCCTGCTTCCTGCGTACTTGATAGGTATGCAGGGTCCTCTTCCTGCGTACTTGATAAGTATGCAGTGCTCTCTTCCTGCGTACTTGATAAGTACGCAGGACCTGCTCCGTACGCACGATCTGTTTCTTCGCAAAAACCCTAACTTTCGCATTCAGGTCTGATCACGTCAAGATCCTGAACCTGTTTACATTCAAAACGTTCGTTTTCCATTAAGGAACTCAAATCTATGTTTATCTTTCAGTTTTATCCGTGAAAACGTTACTTTTTCACCCAAAACCCGAAAAACCCAAAGACGAACAAAAACTTAGATTTAGGCCCGATCGTTACCTGAATCTAGTTTCTGATCTGGAGGTTCTTCTCACGAGCTATGGAGCAACACTTTGCTGAAATCTCGGGTCGATCCGCCAACTTTCTCTCTCTACGGTTTCTCTCTCTAGAACTTTCAAATGAGAGAAATGGTGGAGGTCTAAGCTATTTATAGGGGAGGCTCCCCTTCTAGCCCGCCGGCCCATCCGGCCCGACCCGACCCGACATGACTCGTTCGTTTATTTCGTCATTTTAACTGTCGTTTCATTTTTGGGATGTTACAAGTCTACCCCCTTACAATAGGTTTCGTCCCCGAAACCTATCGTAAGTCAAATAGATGAGGGTACGACTCCTTCATCTCCTTCTCCGTTTCCCAAGTGGCTTCCGATCCCTTTCGATGTTTCCATTGGACTTTAACCAATTGGATAATCTTATTACGCAAACGCTTCTCCTTCTTGTCTAAGATGGCCACGGGTTCTTCGATGTAATTAAGGCTGTTGTCGACCTCGATGTCAGTAAGTGGTACGTGAGCTGATTCATCCGCCAAACACTTTCGTAAGTGAGATACATGGAAGGTAGGATGAATCCCACTCAACTCATTAGGTAACTCTAACCGATAAGCGACCTCACCAACCCGCTCCGTTATCCTGAATGGTCCGACGAACCTCGGACTTAACTTTCCTCTCTTCCTGAATCGTATTATTCCCTTCCAGGGTGACACTTTCAACATTACTCTGTCCCCAACATCAAACTCAATAGGCCTTCGTCGTTTATCCGCATAGGATTTCTGACGATCTTGTGCGGCCTTCATTCGTGCTTTGATTTGATCAAACCTTTCTGACGTTTCCCTTAATACTTCCAGACTACCTAATTTCTTTTGTCCAATCTCACCCCAACAAATCAGGGTCCTGCATCTCCTCCCATACAACATTTCGTATGGCGGCATGCCCATAGTCGTGTGATGACTATTGTTGTATGAAAATCCGGCTAACGATAGATGACTGTCCCAACTGACGCCAAAATCGATAATACAAGCACGAAGCATATCCTCCAATGTCTGAATGGTCCTTTCGGACTGACCATCCGTTTGTGGGTGGTATGCCATGCTGATATTAAGCCTCGTGCCCATCGCCTCGTGAAATCTTTTCCAGAACCTCGATGTGAATCGTGTGTCCCGGTCAGATACAATCGTCAAGGGCACCCCATGCCGTGCTACTACTTCGTTAATAAATATTTCCGCTAACCTTTCCGACGAGAACGTCTCACGAATAGGTAGGAAATGAGCACTCTTCGTTAAACGGTCCATAATTACCCAAATGGTGTCATGACCTTTAGCTGTGCGAGGTAGCTTGGTTATGAAGTCCATGGTAATGTGTTCCCACTTCCATTCCGGTATATCAACTGGTTGAATCTTTCCATACAGTTTCTGGTGTTCGGCCTTTACTTGTGAGCAAGTCAAGCACTTGCTTACATACTTTGTCACCTCATGTTTCATCCCAGGCCACCAGTATTCCTTTCTGAGATCTTGGTACATTTTATTGGTGCCAGGATGGATAGAGTATCGAGACTTATGAGCCTCATCCAAGATTTTGGTTCTAAGCTCGCCACTCATGGGTATCCATACCCGCCCAAAACGTGTCCTAACACCAAGGGTGTTATATTCCAACTTGTCATGTTGGCCAACCATCCTTTCCTTCTTAATGTTTTCCTCCTTAAGTTCCTCATCTTGAGCCTTTTCAATTTCTCTCATCACATCCGATGTTACCACCAACTGGTAAGCTTTCATTCTAATAGGAGTAGGCACATCCTTTCGGCTTAGAGCGTCAGCCACCACGTTTGCCTTTCCAGGATGGTATATTATTTCACAGTCATAGTCTTTCAACAGTTCCAACCATCGCCTCTGCCTCATATTAAGTTCTGTAACATTTCTGATTTTTCCATGTAACCGTTTTTGATGCAATGCACAAGTATTCAATTTCAATTCTTGTACAATAACTATGCTATAAGTACTTATATACGATTGATTATGTTGCAATAATAGCTGAAACAAACCTTCGTCATCTCACTAAACTCGAGGATCAAATTCGACTAAAACTCAAAGTGACGCTAAGACTACAAAGATACAAGGACTATTCTTGAAATTTCCAAAAAAAATCTACACAAGCACGGTCGCGCTTAGCATAAGCACGGTCGCGCTTATAGTTTCAACCACGATCGTGCTCACTATGAGGCACGGTCGCGCCTCCGACGCAGTTTGACTTCTGAAAAGTCAAACCGACTCAAATCTTGTCCAAAAATAGAATTGAGACGCGTTTTAGAAACCGCGGTGTATACAGAAGTCGATATTCGGTAAATTAAGACCTAGACACGGCCCAATACACATCCAATCGAACGAATCCTTGCAATTTTACCCGGACTTTCCATTTTTAATCGAATCGTGTAATTATGATAGAATCAAACGAATTAAACTATTATAATAACTTCGTACGACTTCCATAAACCTATCTCAACCCAAAAATCGTCTGATCATCACCGCTATTCCTCTGCCGATCCTCGAGAACCACGATTTCTTCCTCGAAGCCGACGTCACTCGTTGCCCCATTCTAAACAGGTTAGTAGTAGTCCAATTGGTTCGTCTCTTCACCCTGATCAAAAGCCCTAAACTAATTCGTTGCTACATTACACAAATAATCAGATTTTAAAACTTGGTTTTGAAATAAAAACGATTTAATCAAACTGCACAATGGATGTGTTATAAACGCAATTAATTAGTAGGGTTGGGTTCGCAAACATCCATTGAACGAAAGCCCTGTAATATCAAACGATTTATTACAAGGATTAAGCGAATTGTGTTCTGGACAAGACCAGACACGGTCGCGCTCATCATGGAGCGCGGTCGTGCCTGACCTAGCACAGTCGTGCCCGAGTCATGGCCTGGTCGTGTTTGCCGAGCAAACAAAGTCCTGACCTAAACCAACCCTAGACGCGGTCGTGCCGGACACGAGCACGGTCGTGCTCTACGGACAGACCCTTTTGAAGCCTTCTGACTCGACCACGGGCGCGCCTCAGACACCACGGTCATGCCCGGACAAGAGCGCGGTCGTGCCTTTAACGAGCGCGATCGTGCTCCTTAAAAACAGAATCTTTATTTTTATTTTCTCCTTATTGAACTCGATAAGCTATATTAAATAACAATTCCTATAGTTATTTTTATATAAATACTTATATATCTCACACTTGGCCTTAAACGAAAATTATTTATTTAAACCTATTTTTAAATGAATAATATACCATAAAACGAACCCTAATCGTACCATCAACCAAATTCACTTTCGATATAATCTAACACAAACAATAACACAAGATTATACGTTTATTTATTAGGTCGAATCTAGCGAATCCACAACACACCGCCATTACATACTTGCTTGTGTGACCTACACTCTGCATAACAAGTGAGTTACATAGCCCCTCTTTTACTCTATTTACAAAACTTTTTGGGGTGGAACATGCGTTCAATTACTATGTTTTCAATTATACACGAATACAGTTTCCATCTTACATACATGTATGCAATTCTGTGCTTTATGTTTGAGTGCTAGGTGTGTAGACTATATACGCTATTCACAATCATTAACTATTAGCCGACAGTATACAGTGATAGTACTATTGAGTCTGACAAACCCACCCAGGTAGGGTGACTGTTGCTGACAACACGATTTGATTTCAGTTACAAAGGTTTGATTGAATACACAGGTCACACGATGGTTTCTCTCCATAAATGCCTTTATTGACATGTTTTGTATGAACTGTATACACACAACACGTTTTTGCTATCACACAACAAAACCTATGTTTTCTCACCAACTCTTGTAGTTGACCCTCTCATTTTAACCATGTTTCAGGTACCAACGTTTGAAGTGATCAAGATATGCTACACATAGGATTTGGACCTAGTTTTAATTGAACCAATTATATTTTGATGTAATTTTCATTATTGTTTGGTGGATTGAATCTATGTTTTGTTGAACTTGTTTGATTGCAATGAAAACGATTATTAATTATTTAAACTTTAGTAAACCATGAGCAATGAACAGTCTGCACGCTTCACGCCCCGATGTTTCCGCCGTCGGTTGGGGTGTGACAAGTTCCTTTTGTTCGAAGAAGTATTTCAAACTTTTGTGGTCGGAGTAAATAGTAAACTTCACCCCGTACAGGTAGTGCGTCTAGATTTTCAATGCGAATACGACAGCAGCAAGTTCCAAATCGTGGGTTGGATAATTAGCTTCGTGAATCTTCAACTGTCGTGACGCATACGCGATCACTCTTCCGCGTTGCATCAACACGCATCCCAATCCCTGACCCGAAGCATCAGAGTATACCACTAAGTCTTCATTGCCCTCGGGAAGGGCCAAGACTGGAACTTGTGTTAGCCTCTTCTTCAATTCCTTAAACGCCTCATCTTGGGTCGAACCCCATTCATACTTTACCTCTTTCCGAGTCAACTTTGCCAATGGCGAAGCTATTTTCGAGAAATCCTGGATGAATCTCCGATAGTAGCCTGCCAATCCCAAGAAACTACGGATTTTAGTTGGTGTCTTAGGAATATTCCATTCTCTTACCGTCACTATCTTTGCTGGGTCAACCATAATGTCGTTCGGGTTAATGACGTGACCTAGGAATTGGACTTCCCTAAGCCAGAACGCGCATTTAGAGAACTTAGCATACAACTTTTCCTTCTTCAGAGCTTCCAATACTTCCTTCAAGTGACACGCGTGATCACCCTCATTCTTGGAGTAGATGAGGATATCATCGATGAACACGATTACCGATCGGTCCAGCATCGGTCGACAAACACTATTCATTAAATCCATGAACGCTGCGGGGGCGTTCGTCAATCCAAAAGACATTACGCGAAACTCGAAATGTCCATAACGCGTGCGAAATGCGGTTTTCGGTATGTCTTCTTCCCTCACCTTCAACTAATGGTACCCGGATCGAAGGTCGATTTTTGAGAACCAACTTGCGCCCTGTAATTGATCGAACAGGTCGTCGATCCTTGGTAAATGGTACTTGTTCTTCACCGTACGTTTGTTCAACTCGCGATAATCAATACACATTCTCATCGAACCGTCTTTCTTCTTCACAAACAACACCGGAGCACCCCACGGCGAGATGCTCGGTTGGATAAATCCTTTCTCAAGTAACTCGTCTAGTTGTGCCATTAATTCTTTCATCTCCACTGGTTCTAGTCGATATGGAGCCTTAGCCACGGGCTGGGCATCTGGTACTAAGTCGATTCGAAATTCGATCTCTCTGTCGGGTGGTATCCCAGGCAAGTCCTCTGGAAACACCTCCGGGTACTCGCGTACCACGGGTACATCGTCTAGTTCCTTCACTTCCTTACACTCGTCAATTACGTACACCAGATAAGCCTCGCATCCGCGCCTCAAGTAATCTGCTGCCTTAATCATCGAGATGACGTTTGGCATCGGGGCGTCACGATCCACAAGAACCTCGACTTTGCTACCGTCCGGAGCTTTGAGTCGGATTATCTTTCGTTTACATATAATTTGTGCTTCATTGGCAGTTAGCCAATCCATTCCTAACACGACATCAAACCCACCCAAAACCATAACAAACAATCTGACAAGGAACCTATGACCTTCTATTTTTATCGTGGAGTTGTCAACTACCTCGGTCACTCTCGCAGTTCTTCCCTCAGCGGTTTCTACGCTAAAGGCCCTTTCTAGCTTACTGACAGTGTACTTCACTCGTTTACAGAAAGTCGCAGATATAAAACTCTTACTTGCACCCGAATCAAATAACACAGAAACAAAAGTGTTGTCAAGGATGAACGTACCTGACGCCACATCAGGGTCTGCCCTGGCTTGGTCTTGCGTCAGCGCGTACGCACGAGTCTTTGCTCGGGGCCTCTCTTCTTTCCTTTCCGGGCCTTTCCCTTTCCCGGCTTCACCCATTCTCGGTTTCAGGCATTCCCTACTCAGATGACCGGCATCCCCACAGTTATAACACTTGAAGTGTTGTGGGCATTCACGGGAGTAGTGCCCGATCTTGCAACATTTAAAGCACAAGTTAGATCCCAGTCTACATTCACCTGCATGCTCCCTTCCACACTTCTTACAAACAGTCGGCTCATTCACCCGAGCCTCTTATCACGAGTACCAAACATCTTTCCACCAGTTCGCTTATTTGAGAAGTTCGGTCTCTTCTTCGGTTCCTCAATGGCGACGACATTCAGCGCCAGATCATCGAATACCACGCCGCTCAGTTCTACTACCGATTCATAGGTCGTAGGGGTGTTTACCTTAACATATGTGCGGACCTGGTCCGGCAGCCCTTGAATGTAACAGGAAATCTTTCTTTCCTCAGTCGTGATAAGGTGTGGCACCAGACGTGCCAGTTCATTGAATCGAGTTGTGTACTGCCGGTGCGTCATGCTCCCGGCCTTCAAACCCAGAAATTCCCTCTCTACCTTCTCAATCTCGTTCCTTGGGCAGAAATTCTTGATCACCAAAGTTTTCAAGTCAGCCCACATCATCGCATCCACAACCTCGCTCCCTTTTGCTTGACGTACACCTTCCCACCAATGGGATGCTTCCTCTCTTAAGGAGTTAGCAGCAAATTTCACAACTTGATCTGTTCGACATTCGCTCAGGCGAATGGCAGCCTCCATACGAATCACCCAATCAAACGTAGCTACCGCGTCTTTCTTCCCAGTCAAGACTGGTGGGTCACATGCCTTGAAGGACTTATAGTCGCAACCACGGTTAAGCGGTGCGTTGATTGCCTCAGTGTTCGGGGTATCAACCGCCGTGTTAGACCCACCCGTCTCATTAACCTTCTTTAATGCTTCTGCCAACAGTCCTGGCAATGAAACTTTCATCAAGTCTGTGAACTCTCGAGCTATGGCTGCTCTCACTTCTGGTTCGAAAGTGAAAGGTTGTTCTTCAACCTGTGTCTGCTCGGTTCCATACACACCAACTGTCGGTTCAGTGTGAACACTTCCTTCTTCACTATACTCTTGGCGCGCAGGGGTCCTGCCACGACCGCCGTTACGACCACCGGTACGGCCCCCACCACGCCTTCCGTTTCCTCTTCTTGCCATTTTGTTCTATAAGACAAGAAATCCAATGTCATCACGCTAGTTAACAAATAAAATTCAATAAGAACTGTAAGATGTTAATATACACTGGCCATCTGCAATTAACCATTACACTACCTTTCGATTTCTATTTGACCACCTTTGTGATTCCATCAGAACACAAGTCTTTACCTAACCCTTTCTAAGGCATACTATACATGTAAATATATTCTACCTTCATACCTGATGCTGTGACTCGAGTTACCCGTACTGGCATCCGCTTTCGGTCCCATTCACAGTTTAAGTTCAGACACTGGGAGTGTCCGAATCTCTCAAACTATTGCTCTGATACCAACTTGTAAGGCCCCAAACCCGGGAGGCCTCACTTGTTGGATTTACTCATTTACAAACAGTTCTTAAACTTGAATATCAAAATAACGCAGCGAAAAATACTTCAAATAAACATAACCATTACATTGTTTAACAACGGAAGCGTAACCTAGTCTATTACATAAACATATCATAATCTAATCATAACGGGATGCCAATCTTCATGATCAACCGGGTAACTCTTCTCGCTTGCCAAGCATCACCGTCCATCATCCATACCTGCTTTAACCTGAATGTGCATACTAAAAAGTCAGCTACGCTGGTGAGTTCTAGTTTTCGTTCAAATTAAGAAATGGTTCATCATTCAAAACATTCATTAGGGTTTAACATCACTTATAAGAAAACAGGGCCTTTTGTTCATCATTGAAAACCTTCAAACATTTTTCCTCATCATAAACACATTGAACGAATCATTTGTTTAAAACATTTAACATTCATTTAAGTCATACATTACTATCTACAATCTGTATCTTTCTTTAAGCGTCTCTGTGTCCCCGAAGGAACCTTGCATGTCGTGGACAACCGTTACGTATCGCCGTCATTGCCACAACATTCCGTCAATTCCCTTTTGTATTGCCCCCAAGGCTAACAGCATGAGGACCGACAATACCCATTCAGTTGCCCCTATGGCTCTCATGTCCATAGACCGACAACCTCCATCGACGGCTGTGGCTCACGGCCATAACACCGTCGGATCATAATTTAACCTTACATAGGGTCACGTTAACCCCTGAGTAACTGCCGTTACTCCCTACCAGTTGTACAACATCAAACCATTGGCAGGCCACCAAGACACTGCCCCTGTTGCTCTTATGGCAACTATGGCTCGCTGTCCATAATCTACCACAAGGCTGAGAATTACATTCCCAGACTTCATTCGTCAATTCCATTCATTCGACAAATTAGATTTGTAATGACTTCTTTAAAACCTTTGCCCTTTTTCTTTTCTTTCCGTAAAACATTTCATTCATTTTCAAAACCCTTTACCTTTAATTTAAACCATTTCTTTATAAACATTTCGTTCGTAAACATTCCATTCATAAAACTTTCTTTCCATAAACCGTTCATTCCAAATCATTTCATTTCATAAACGTAGTTTCATAAGCATCATTTTTTACACATAGTTTCATAAACATCGTTTCGTAAAACATCATTTCATATGTATGCACACCAGCCCGAAAACATTATATAAAACATTTAAAAGAGGGCTTCTAGAACTCACCTGATAAGCTAGTTTTGGTTGTCCTAAACAAGGGCCCAACAACGTCACGTACGATCTGAATTTGATAGTTAAATACACATCAGACCAAATTCCGACTCTAACGGTTTAACCTTCTAAACATACCGACTTTACCTAATCAGCCTGATGCCTGCGTACTTAGCAAGTGCGCAGACCCTGCTTCTTGCGTACTTGATAGGTACGCAGGGTCCTCTTCCTGCGTACTTGATAAGTACGCAGGACCTGCTCCGTGCGTACTTGATAAGTACGTACGATCTGTTTCTTCGCAAAAACCCTAACTTTCGCATTTAGGTCTGATCACGTCAAGATCCTGAACCTGTTTACATTCAAAATGTTCGTTTTCCATTAAGGAACTCAAATCTATGTTTATCTTTCAGTTTTATCCATGAAAACGTTACTTTTTCACCCAAAACCCGAAAAACCCAAAAACGAACAAAAACTCAGATTTAGGTCCGATCGTTACCTGAATCTAGTTTCTGATCCGGAGCTTCTTCTCACGAGCTATGGAGCAACACTTTGCTGAGATCTCGGGTCGATCCGCCAACTTTCTCTCTCTACAGTTTCTCTCTCTAGAACTTGCAAATGAGAGAAATGGTGGAGGTCTAAGCTATTTATAGGGGAGGCTCCCCTTCTAGCCCGCCGGCCCATCCGGCCCGACCCGACATGCCTCGTTCGTTTATTTCGTCATTTTAACTGTCGTTTCATTTTTGGGATGTTACATGTCTACCTCAAATCTATACTATGTATTAAATAAATGTTTTTATATGCCACGTGTCATCACCATATCCAATCTCATCATTTTTTTCTGCCCCTCTCTCTTATTAAATGCACTCATATCTTTTAATAAATTACGAATTATATAATAAAACACATTTATTTTAAATTATCCTTTATTATAAAAAAAACTTTGAAATCTAATTATGTAATTTTTATTTTCAATCAAATTAGTAAATTAAAGTCAAATTACATTAATTAGTAATTGACGTATTTTTGAAACCCAATTATATATTATTTTTTACATATTTTGAATTTTGTTTTATATCCTTACTATGTATAGTTAGTAATACATTTTTACATATGTAAAATACATAAATAAAATTTGAGAAATTTATGTATTGATACTTTTCACCCGTGTGTATTACACGGAGTCTAAGCTAGTGTATTATATATAGTATAGATAAAGGTAAAATGTTAGAAAGTTAACAAGATGTGAGGCGTATGTGGACTAAAGTGAAGAGAGGAACGCGTTTATAGACGTGGTGAGAAACAATGTTGATGTATTAAATACTTTGACAAGTGGTATGCTTCGAATAGCACCTCCAACGCGTATTAAAAAGCTCGTCTGCTCGTGCTTTTGGTTGAGGCCGTCCGTGGTTCTAAACAACCAAAATGTCAAACATTTTGGATCCTAGGGTTAAATGTGTAAATGTATAGTTTGATGATCAAATGCCATATTATAAGACATGAAGGGTTGTTTTGGAAAAGTCACAAATGTTAAATTAAATACCTTTTTATTATTTTGATGAAACTTTACATTCTCAAAGCTAGAAACTTCTTCAAAAGGTGTGTATATGTGTGTAAAGAAGGGGAATAAGAAGAAAAGCCTAATGAATCACCAAATCGAGAGCTGAGATTCAATCTACTTCATTATATTGACTTCCTTAAGTAATTAGAGTCTTGAATCTTCATGTTTGGTAAGAATCACAAGCCCTAGTTTACTATGTTTAGTGGGAAATAATTTCGAGAGAAGTGTGGAATCTTTAAAATATTTTAGTGATTTCTTATCTAATGGCTTAGAATAATCATATATGATGATTAGGAAAAATCATAAATGGGTTCTAAGGGTAGAGAAACATCATAAATGATGTTTATATTATGTAGGAGTTCAAAGGTTATGATAATATAGCTTAAATCAAATCTTGGTATTGTAAGTTCTTGGTAAAGTTAGCCTAATTTGACCTAAATTGAAGGTTTTACCCAAAAGCATGTTTTAATCATATCATTAACTGATGAAGACGAACTAATATGGTTATTATAATATGTTTGAATCAAAGGAAATGGATAGCCAAAGAGGTTGTGGTGTAGTGGTTGAGGTGAGGCCTGAAGTCCCAAGGGACCCGGGTTCAATCCCTGCCACCACCATTAATTTCTGAGGCATGCAAATGAGGCCTAGTTCTTAGGCTGACAGGGTTTTACCCACGCCGATCCAAGGTTCGAGCCTCGGCTCTCCCTTAAGCCCGGAAGGGGCAGTATTGGATGGGATTTTTTCTTGGATGCTCTCCAACTCTGATGCCAAGTGGGCCCGGTTAAGACAACATATTGGCTGGAGTTAGACGAGGCTTTCCCATGTGACGGGAGGTGCAACGTCACAACATTCAATATTCGCCGTTCAAAAAAAAAAAGGAAATGGATTATAGGTAATATATATATATATATATATATATATATATATATAGGGAATGATTCAAATGATAACTAATTTTTTATGTATTAACTGATAACCACTATCAAACAATCATATAATTTATAAATTATTTTTTTTATTTAATTGTTAAAAAAGTATTTAAGTATCGTGAACAGATATCTTGAACATAAATACGGAAATGATGAATCTTACTTATACGTATCAAATAATGTTATAAATACGTGACAAATAGTGTTTACGTATATGTAATCTTACTACTCTAATAAATGAAAATCTCTTCAGGACACGTGTCACTCTCTGGTTACTCCTCATCTTTAATTTCCCGCCTCTCTCTCTTATTAAATATTAGATTTTCTATTTCTATCTACTATTAAATAATAATCTTTATATTAATAAATCTAATTACGAATACTTATTATTTAATTATTAATAGTTATTATATCATCAATCAAATGAACTTAATATGATCTAACATTTATCAATTAAATTAAAAAATTAAAACTTAGTTGAAAAAAAATATTTTATAAACTAACTTAACAGACCTTATAACTGTCACGACAAATTACATTTTTTTAAAACATATTGTCACAAATGTGTTTGTTTAACAAATTACATTATATTTTATTCAACCGATTTAATATACTGGTTTATTCAACCCGTGTATTACACGGGTTTTTAAAAATATAAAATTTTTATTACTAAATATATAACATTTTATTTATTTAACCCATGTAATACACGAGATTTTAACCTAGTACACACACACACATATATATATATATATATATAGGGGAGGGTTCCAGAGAAAACCCCATAGTTAGGCGAAAACTGATAAAACCACTAAAAACCCAATTTTAACCAATCATATAATAATATTTATTTTTTATTTTATTTTATTTTATTTTTATTTAATTATAAGAGTATCAATGTAATATTACACATTTTTACCAAAAAATTATTTTAGTATTGGCTTACGTATACGTAACACATAGTGTTACGTATATGTAAACAGAAAACCAAAAATTACGGTTACGTATACATAAAACACAATACATAAAATGATTTTTTGGTATGTACACTTAGAAATAAATTAAAAAAATAAAAATATATAGATTATTTGATTGGCTTTTAGTGATTTTCTCGGTTTTCGCCTAACTTTGTGGTTTTCTCTTAATCCCTCCTATATATATATATATATATATATATACACACACACACACATATATATTATATATAACACTTAGGGTTCTTAAAATCTAAGTTGCGATAATATTGTAGGCTTCCACAACGTTCATTTCACACACGAAGGATTTTATTACTGTTATTGTTTATCGTTATTAAGGTACGGACCTCCGAACAACTTATGTATGCGGATTTGGTTTCCATTACTCCGTTGTTGGGATCTTATTTCGTTATTAACTGCTTATGTGTATTCTATGCATATGTATGGATATGTTGTTTATAAGCACTGAACTATTGAATATGATGCTCCGTGCGCATTGTACTGTTGAATATGACGCTTCGTGTGTATTGAATTACTGAATATGGCTCCTTGAAAGCACTGAATTACTGAATATGGTCCCTCGAAAGCACCGAATTACTAAATATGGCCCCTCAAAAGCACGAATTACTAAATATGATCCCTCAAAAACACTGAATTACTGAATATGGCCCCTCTAAAACACTAAATTATTGAATATGACCCCTCGAAAGCATTGAACAATTGAATATGACGCTTATTGCACATTGAACTATTGAATGTGTTATATGACTCGTCGAATGTGAACTATCGTTATCGTTATGTGACTCACCGAATATGTTTAATGAATGTGTATGTATATATTGTATGATATATATTTTTAGAGCATTGCATATTGTATAGTTGTCTCACTGAGTAAAGGCAAGTTTACTTAGACATACATTCTTCATGTTTATGTACGTTACGTTGCAAGGCTTACTGAAAAGACTTGGCGAGAAGTCTCAAGAGAATAAAGATCAAGAGTTTTGTGTTAACAATTTGTAACGTTTTTTTTATATTTTCTTTCATTAAATGTAATTGTTTTATCATTAATGGATTGATATATTAAATTTTGATTACTATATAAGTGACACGTCAGCCCTAGAACCAGGTTGGGATGTTACAGATCTCTCTAGGCATCCGTAGTGGTTTCATATCCATGCCTGCCACGTCACCGCCACATCACTAAGGTGTGTAGTAGTTTCACTATCCACACATATATATACACACACATATATACATATAACACACACAATTAATTCTCACAGAGCCCCACATCCGTGAATTCTTCCACGCCTCAATCACGCCCCAGATGGGCGGTGTCCACGCCCATGAAAGTGCCAGGTGGCTCACTTCCCCCTCTTCACGCCTCCATTACACTCGGGCATAATTGTGTATGTTTCGAAGTGAAATGCATGAAAACTAGTTACAAATATTTTTGAACGGTGAAACTATGATTACCATTAGTGTCTAAGGACCCCTACGCCTATAAGGCTACAACGTCTATTTATCATAAAAATTTTACTTCAAGTTCTGATATCTAATATTGTGTTTCATATATAATCCATTCGTCACAAATAGATTCGTCACAAATAGATAAACATGACAACTTCTTAATCCGAAAGCTATCTAATATGCCCAGAGGTGCAATAATAAAAAAAGAGCGTACCCGGTGTTTCACTTAGCTCCCATATTAACAGAGGGACTGGGGAGGGGCCGGATCGCTTTGCGATCTAATGTGCGCAACCTTACCTTAAACTTTGTCCCGGAGGTTGTTTCCCACGGCTTGAATCCATGACCTTAAGGTCACAAAGCAGCAACCGTTACATGATATTTTTCATGACCACGACCCTTTGGCTTATGATTTGACCTTTGCCCATGTTATGTAGTTCGGGTTTAAATTTAGGAAGTTTCTTGAATAAACTCAAAATAGGAAGTATTACGTTTTGTTTGTTTATCAAATAGTTGGAGTAGTTGGATACCTTTTCAATTTCAACCTTTCACAATAGACTTTTTATGAATTTAACCCTTTTTTGTTCACACTTCAAAAGAGAAAAAGTTTGTACAAGAAAAGCATGAAATAAAAGAGGGGCGGAAGAACGCCGCTGATATCGGAGATATTGATTTTGCATGATTGGACCCTTTTGTTACTCGTGATAATCCCTCTTTGGTTGTAAAAAGGTTTTTAATTGGATAAGTGTTATTAGTCTTTATATTTTATAATAATAATTATTACAAATCAAATAATTACATTTATGCTTATTCTTAAAAAATGTATATATTACCAGAAAATATAGTGTGCGAATGCTTAAAGTAAAATAGAGTTATGCTAAATACTACATTTGATTTAACATCGTAATTTACGAAATTTATGTCTGTTAATAGATACTAAATCCTCTTGTAAAGATAAAATACACAAAAAATATAGATATACGTAAGTTCTTATTTCTCAGTTATTTAACCAACATAATTGGCTCACTAGAGCAAAATCATTTGATGAAGCTTGAAGGTGTAAAGGGTATAATATAAAAAGAGTCAAAATGGGTTGTCTCATAGTAATAAATGTCTCATCTAATAAGCAAACATATGTCATAAATGTATTAGCTTGACAAAGCTTGAAAAAGACCAACAAAGAAATAACATGAAAATTAAAAATGAAAGTTTAACAAAACACGAAAAAAGAAACTTCAAATCCTACGGTGGAGATCAACAACCAGCTATGAAGCTGATAAATTTTCTCTAACTAGGAGAGACACTTCATATACTCTCTTCCTCTCACTTGTGTAAAAAAAGATGAAAATTTATTGACTTCATGACTTTAAGAAGATCTTCCACCCTTACAACAAAAGTACTGATACTTGAATATTATAAAAAAAAGTAACGATTCTATTGGAACTTCAATGATTGCTGCTATCAATCTTCAGAGTTCCAATAGTTTCATTAGTTAATTAACTATGATAACTGTGTGACTTCATCCATAGACACGTAACACCTCCTTTATTCGTCATGATCAAACCCCTCAAGAAAAGGATGTGGAGAATGCCCACTTCCAAAAGAGCGAATGTGATCCTTGAGTGACCGTTTATGCTTAAAATCCGATCCACAAACGCAATACCACAATTTGCCACAGTTTTTCTCATGTGTCCTCCAATCTCCCTTGACCGCAAACGTTTTTGTGCAATATTTCCTGCATGTAAATGGTTTAGCACCGTGCTTTCTCTTGTAGTGTGTTTGAAGGGTACGAAAATCCTTCAACGGTCTGGCTCGAGGGTGGTTGATGTTGTTCTTGCACCCTTGAGCACAACAATAACATGGAAGTCTTAGCATGGCGGCAGGTTGTGTGCCTTTAAGCGACTCCGGTCCTTTCCTATATTCAGATCCATGCCCCCACATGTGCATCTATACCCATTTCAAGAATTACAAACATATATATCAATTAACCCTAGAAAGATCTTTTCAATTTTAAAAAATATATATTGACATGAAAATAAATCCAATCATTGACGTATTAAACATTTGATTGGTTATGTGAACATTTCTAAGAGCATATGCAATGTATTCTATAGTTTAATTTTTCTTGACATATAATATTATTGACCATTATTCCAATGGGAAAGAAATGAACATGAGACTAAAGTGAACAAATTTCATTGAAAAGAGGATCGATTTGTGTGTGAAATTCAACAAAGAAATAGACAACTTTTTCCATCCCAATGATGGCTAAGGTTCATGGGATCAATAGTAAATTACATAAATGGGCAACATTTCCACAAAAACTTGGTCAATTGGTCAGTCTTCCACTACAATAAAGTTCCTTAATTTTTTTCCTAATTTCTTTTTACCTTTTTACTTAACTTTTAGAAAAACTTATCCGGTTTATTTATCTTAATTTTCATGATGCATGAAATGATGATATGCTTGTTTGATTATATATATATATGAGAAAATATTACAAGAAATTCATTAATATTTGTCATAATCCAGTAATTGTATTGTGTATACCATTTTACATTTTTTTTTTAAATTAAACATGAAAGTTTTAGAAAGAAGATCATGGATAACAACTTTATCCTACTAGTGAGAAACCCTAATTGAGATAAATAAATAAATAGAATTAATGCATAAAACAAGTAAAAGACTTACCTGCATGTTATTATACCTATTAAAGGTCTTGTTGCATAAAGAACAGACATACTGCATAGGTCCAACAAGGATTTGAGATGGTGTTGGTATCCAAAACCTAGTCTGATCATGATCATGATCACTGTTAACGTTGTACCAATGATTATGATCATTATTAAAAGCCACCTTCATGTCTGATAATTTCTTCTGTTCATCTTCTTCCTCAAACTCATCAAACAACTTGTTAGAGTTCACCGAATAGCCTTCATCACCTGTGGTTTCTGTACCATAACTAGGTAAACCGATGTGTAGTGATACGGTCACTTTCTCAATGTTATCTTCTTCTTTGATCTTCAAAACCGTACCGTTTTGATCTTGGTTGAGTAGTCGGTTGAGTAGAGGTAGGCATTGGATTGTTTCATAGGGGAAATCTTGTTCTTTGGAGAACATCATGGTGTCATATGAAGATGATGGTGATGATGGGTTGAGCCATTCAAAGAAAGGTGAAGCTTCAAAGTACATAGTGTTATAGGGCCATGAAGCGGTTGGTACAAAGGGTTGATTTCACATATCAACTAAAGGTGGTTAATTTGGTTTGATGAAGTCTTTTTGGTTTCTTTCTATCTTCATTTATGCTTTTAAGATGCGTGTGTGTTGGATAGAAAGGCATAATTAAGTGGTGGTGGTGGATTGTGGATAGTGGCTCATTGGCATAAAAGGTCCCTAAGGTTTTAAAAGATGTTATATGATTGTCAATCTTGATTTCTAATTTAAAGTGACGTTATACTAGACGAAGCTAAATTGATAGTAGTTTCACTAAAGCTGACAATGTATGACACGATAAGCTAACATGCCACAACTTAGTACGAAGTTAAACGAGTTTGGAATTGGGGTTAGCAGTTTCTGGTCATAAACGAGTCGACACGTTAATGGAACGGTTAAAAATGACGTTAATGACACGATTAAAAACGTATCAAATGAGTTTAACCCGTCTAACCCATTATAACACATATGACCTGTTAAAGTAATAGTGTTAATAGGTTAACCGGTCGATACGGCAAGTTTAATGGATATTTCTTTTAAGGAAGAAATGGATTGTTCTTTAAAAGTTGTATTGGATTGTAAGTTTGATAACATTTATTTTATGGTGTTAATTATATCTGATTATTTGTTAACCACGTTACGTGAGTCGTATTAATAATTGTGTTAAATATGTTGTATTATTCGTGCTACTGAACTTTTTATATTTAATTGGGGTTAAACATGTCGTGTCATTTACCTACTTATTAAACATGTTTGTGTTAGTGTTTAAGTAAATAACCCGTTTTGTTAAATGTGTCATGTTCAGATTTAATAGTTGTATTAAAGTGTCACGTCGAACACAGCCCATTTAATATAACATGCATTTTGCTGGCTCTAAGTTTTAGGGAACAAACCATTGAATTTAAGTAATAAATAAGCGAAAATTCCGAAAATGAATATATGACTTTTATTCTCCAAACTAAATATTGATTTTTCAACTCTCATTAATTGTAAATGTTAAATATCACCGAAATACACCAAATTGTGCGAAATCGTTGGACAAATGGACAAACAGAGACATGACACGTGTACTTTTTTTTTAATAAAAACGTCAGTTTTTTAAATATTCTTGTGAAACGTGATTTTTGGCAATTTTGACGAATTATATTTGATTTCGACGATTTTAGCATGTTCATTCAGTAAAGCGAGTATTTAATTTTAAAAAAATAAGTCATATGTTCTTTTTCGAAATTTTCTCAATAAATAAAGTTGGTGTCCAAAAAGTAAAAACTTAAAATCCTAAGGCCCTCTTTGCAAACTTTTTTCTTAATTAAATTAGGTGACGTGAGTTAAGTAGTTATCATGGAATTAAACCAAAATGTAGACAACTAGAAATTGTATCCGCGCTTCGCGGCGAGAGCGTGGTTGTTTGTTCGCCGTGTTATGCGACATGAGTTTGATCGTTGTCGGTGCCGATCGTCGAAAACCATAGAAGCGACCACCGATATCGGTTACGATAATATCAAAACACCGGTAACGATGTTGTTCGCCATAAACGATTGGGTTTGTCACGGCTACACAACGTTCACATCGCTCGCCATAGGGTATGATACAAAAAAAAATATACTCGATTTTAAATACAATTGTGTTTATAAAAAGTATACCGAAACATAAAAAAACGAAAATCAGCGCGGATTCCATTTTTTTAAGCTAACGAACGAAAGCTATTATAGGAAAACAATATTAATAGAAAATGAAACGGGTTAAAATCATATATTATATTTACTAAAACGGGTGAAAACATGAAAAAAAAACCAATCTCTCTGAGGTGTAAAAAATTGAAGCAGAGAGAATGAAACCTAGCTTGAATGATAAATTATAAAGCCTTTGAAACCATTACGTCATAAATTGTTTTTTAATTTTTTCCAATTCCTTGAATATATATAGAGAGAAATGTATTTGAAAAATCAAAAACAATAATCCATTTGGACTTTGTCATGCGGCAATGTTTGTATTAGTATAAAGTAATAGTAATGCCTCAAGTAACAAGAAGCCGAAAACTTAAGTGACTCGGGTTCAATCCCTGTTATCATTATTAATTTCTGAGGCATGCAAATGAGGTCTAGTTCTTAGGCTGATGCACCAGGGTTTTACCCACACCGATCCAGGGTTCGAGCCTCGGCTCTCCCTCAAGCCCGGAAGGGGCCGTATTGGGTGGGATTTTTCCTTGGATGCTCTCCAACTCTGACGAAAAATGGGCCCGGTTAAGACAACATATTGGCCGAAGTTGGACGAGACTCTCCCATATGACGGGGGGTGCGACGTCACAACATTCAATGTTCGCCGATAAAAAAATAAGAAGCCGAAAACATTTGGTCAAAAAAGAAATTATGACTGAAAATTAAAAAAAAAAAAAATTTATGTGCCTGAACGTACAACAACACATCCGGTACAAGATAATTGAGTTTAAAAAGGAGAATAATAAAATCTATTTTCCTTCAACAATTGCTGCTATAAGGGGTTTTTAATACTTTTAGTCAAGACATGGCTTATCATTTTTCAAGAATATTATTCAGTTTTAGTTGACTTTTGGTCAAAGTTTATGATATTTCAATTTTCCACCCCTCTCTAAATCAACACACCATTTAATTTCTTTTTACCGGATTATGGAAACATAACTTCATTACACCCACCCGTAAAACACTCGAAAGAAACTTCCTTGCTTCATCGGATCTAAATTTCCAGTAATTAAATATTTGATTTTTGTTTATTTTATTTTATTTAAAGTTATAAGAAAAGATAATCTTACTACTTTAATAAATGAAAATCTTTTCAGGACACGTGTCACTCTCCGGTTACTCCTCACCTTTATTTTTTTGTTTCTCTCTCCTGTTAAATAATAAGATCAAATAATAATTTTTATATTAATAGATAAATTTCTATGGACACGTGTCATTATCATTTTTTTCATGTCTTTCTCTCTTATATTTAATAACTAGCTTTAACCCCGTGTGTTACACGGGGTGAAACGTTAAAATTATATTGATAAATATTTTAACAACTCTTTTTATACAAATTTGATATTGTATTTGTAACTTTCTCATTTTGTTTGATGTTAAAATTATATGGATGAGAGTAATTAAAACATCAAAAAATACATGAAAATTAATTTAATAAGTTGTGTACTTTTTATAATACATTAAATTAAATATCAAATAAACCTTATAATGATTATTTACAAATTTGAAAATACTTCATTGTATGTAACATTTGACGTGGTATTGGTAATTTTTCATGTTTACCAAAGATTAATAGTTTGAGTACATCTCTACTTTTAACTCTTGATAATTCAACATACGACTGATCATGAATAAATACTGGATCTTTCGATACAAACCAACTTTTGAAATTAATTGCCCTAAACTTTTATTCATACTCATTGCAAAAATACAATAATTGTATATTTTTTCTTTAAAGTTTTAGTGAAATTCTTTTGTCTGGATATGTTAAACCAATTATAGAGATAAAATTGTGATAATCAAAGTTGCTTCAAAATATAATCTTCGATTCTATAACGTGATTACCTTTTGATTTGACCTAAATACTTGTTACATTACCTAAACCATTTTTTCATCCATATTTATTAATAGTACTAGGTTAAAATCTCGTGTGTTACACGGGTTAGTAAAATATAATATTATATAATCAGTAATAAAAAATTTGTATTTTAAAAAACCCTGTATTACATGGATTGATAAAACATAACGCTATATTTATTTAGTAAGAAAACGTTTATATCTTTAAAAACCCGTATATTACACGGTTTGAATACATTAATTTCTATTTAATTTAATTTGACTTACATCACTATTTAGTTAAAGGGCAAATGCCATAAAAAAGCAACATAATTTCTGTTTTTTTTTTCATAAAAGTCCCTTAACAATTTTTTGGATATAAAAAACCAACATATTCTCTATTTTTTTCTCACAAAAGTCACTTAACAATTTTTTGCACATAAAAAACCAACATACTTTCTTGTTTTTCTCACAAAAGTCGCTCGACAACTATTTATCCTAGCAAATGAATCGACAGATGCAAGGCAAAGGATTCATTTGCTCTATATTCTGTCAGTCGATTTCCGTTGCTTTACTTTTGCGGATTCATTTGCTAAGATAAATAGTTGTCGATGAACTTTTGTGAGAAAAACAAGAAAGTAGTTGATTTTTTATGTGCAAAAAATTATTGAGTGATTTTTGTAAGAAAAAAAAGAGAGTATATTGGTTTTTTATGTGCAAAAAATTGTTGAGGTACTTTTATGAGAAAAACCAAAAAGTATGTTGGTTTTTTATAGCATTTGCCCTTAGTTAAAAACAAAAGTTACATAATTAAATTTTAAAGTTTCTTAAAATAAGTGATAATTTAAAATAAATGGGTTTTATTAGTACAATTAATATATTTTTTTAAATATAAATCATTATAAAAATGTGTATTTAATAAGAGAGAGAGGCCGAAAAAAGTGTGAGGTTGAATATAAGAGTGACAAGTGGCAAAAAAATTAGTTTTTTATTAAAATACGGATGATATTAAAAGAACTTATTTTTAGATTTTTAATATAATACGGATACTTATTATTTAATTATAAATAGTTCAATCGATGTAATATACCGGTTGTATTACACGGTTTTTAAAAATACAAAATTTTTATTATGAAGTATATAACATTTTATTTATTAAACCCGTGTAACACAGGAGATTTTAACCTAGTCTGGTTATATAACGGAATCCGCATACGTAAATGGTTATTATCATACGAGAAATTTCTCGGTGCATTTATAAAAAAAAGGTGTATAAACTAACAAAGTTACATTAAAAATTGATAAAATGTATTTATTTATTTTTTAACGGTTAACTTCTAGTCATGTGAATGGTACTGGCAAAATTCTCCACGTCATGATTCGAACCCATGACCCCCACATGAAGGAGCCCTTTACTGTAAAACCCCTTGTCTACCAGAAGAGAAGCCCAATGACGATAAATTGTCTTAAATAACTCATAATAGTATTATGTTAATCAGTGATGCAAAAATCACTAGGCGCTAGTCGGGCTATGGCGTATCGACTAGCGATTAATCGGATTTTGAATTTTTATTTGTAATTTTTAGTTTTATATATACACACACATTTTTATATGTAATTTTTAAAATTATATATATATATATATATACGTACATTTTTATATGTAATTTTCAAAACTATATATACACACTTTTTATAGATCGTCAGAATTTATAAAAAAATGGTCAGAAACTTGCCGGAAAACTGAGATGCCACTGATTTTTTACCCATTAGAGCTACCTGGGACCGATTTTGACCAATCGATTAGCTTAAAATTCTTAGGTGATTGACCGATTAGCGATTAATCGTGGATTTTATAACATTTGATATAGTAACGCGTGTAGGATTGTATATACTTTATGGGGGCAGGTATTAATCATTTGAATATTGACCCCTTACATAACATGTTATGGAGAATTAAAGACTTTTTGAATCATAAAGAAAAATTAAATGTGAAACTAGAAATTATCTTGGAAGAAATGTTGACTTTCATCCCTGTGTTAGGAGTCATTTGAGTTAGATCACAATCAATTGGAATTTGGAGGTTCAAGGTTTCTTCCTTCTATTAGTTGCATAATACCTAACGCAGAAAAAAAAATGTTTAGCATCAAATTTTTATATTGTTTTCTTTATACATAAATGAATAGTTCTAAAGCTTTTTTATAGTTAAAAGGTTATTTTTTATTTGGCTAACTTCAGGGGAATTTCTCCGACCAAGATTTAAAAAAAAGGTAAGCTTGTGCACGAGGCCGCCACATGCGCAGTGTCCAGGGGTTGTTGGATAAACTTGGATCTGATGTATGCATTTTTACCCTGCATTTCTGTAAGGGACTGTTTTCACGGCTCGAACTCGTAACCTTCAGATCACATGACAACAACTTTACCGTTCTTCGACCAAGATAAGAGAGATAAATCATATTCAATCATTTATGTTACATGTCTTGGTGACGAAAAGTTAATTTATTTAATTTAAATTGATAAGATTCTGTTACATGTCTGGTGACGAAAAGTTAATTTATTTAATTTAAATTGATAAGATACTGAGTTAAGTTTAATTTTATCTTACAAGAAAATAAAATTTTAATTTTATAAGTTTCTTGTGTTCGAATAAATAAGACTGATAATTACGTTTGTTTCATTGCATTAAGAAAATAAAACAAAAAGAAAATCTTAATTACCAGAAAAGGATCACAGATTGTATTCGGACTAAAAGGTTGATGGGCTCAGCCCGAGCCCGAACCCAAACATGAGCTTTTCACTAATAATATTTTAATTAATATATTAAATACATATTTACAAAATAATAATTAGTATATGTAAAATTATGATAAAAATAACTAAATAATATATATTATGTTATATAAAATATTATAATAAAATTTATTAAATAATTATAAAAATATATAAATTAATTAATCAACAATAAACGAGCTGAGCTCGAGATTGAATAACTACCCATGAGCTGAGATCGATCTTTAGAAATAGAGTTCGAATCGAGCCGAGCTCAAGCTCGAGCTCAATCTCACCGTAAGTTAAACGAGCCGAGCGCGAGCCTAGTCGAGCTCAGGCTCGGCTCGGCTCTTTGACACCCCTAACAATGTACAACATTTTTTTCGGTTCGGGTTAGGAACCTTCTTTGGAGAGGAAAGTGATCGGTACGGTTACGTTAGATTCCAGTTCTTTGATCAGTTCGGTTCGGGTTAAACAGGTTTAAACATGGCAATTTATAAAACGATTAAAAATCGGTGGTTTGTGTTCAACCCTAACCAGTTCTTGCAAACCGGTTTCACTATCGCTTCCAGTTCGGGTTGGTTTGCTGGTCCCGGTTCAGAAACCTTTTTTAGAACACAAAACTTCCAACCAAAAAAAAAAGTGGCCCATTTTGAAAATCAGACCAAAATAAATAAATAATATCAAGATGCACAACAGACTAACACTGTGAAACCAAACCACCACTAAGATAAACATTCTTCCACCCCATAAAAGATGGAAGCCTAGAAAAAGTCAACAAGAACAAAAAGAAGTCAACAACAAAAGAAGAAAACATATATAAACAAATAACAGATTCAGTATTCCAAATCTGGCTGACATAAACAAACCCATCATAAGCTTTGAAGTGTAGATGTTCTTCATTCAGAAAGAGGATATACTTTGAACCTGTAAAGCAGCATTTTCTTCTTTGAAGTCGGGTTGTCGATTGAGAGAAGTAATTTACCGAGCTCATTGATCTTATAACTATGGCTTATAACCGGTTCATCTGTTGGTGCTATTTTCTTTGGTTTTTGTATGTTAATGGTGTAATTGCTTTGATTGTTTGGCACATATTCAGCACTGTATTTTACTTCCCACCCGACGACTCTTAGCTCCCACACGAAAGTGCATTTCTGCAACAATGTTTACCATTTTATTAGCTAAAATAGTGCATTTTTATGGTATTAAAGAAGGATATTATATCTACTTGTTTAAAAGAACAAGAAGAAGTTGAAAGATTCTATGAATAGAGTTAGATACAACTTTTGATCTCAAGATTTTGCATAATTCATGTATACTTCTTGGCCTTTTGATTAGTATGTCATGAGCATGAATATCTAAGTTAGTAATTTCACATATTGATTGAATATACCAGATATGGCTATTTAAGACCATTTAGTAATGCATGGGTCGATTCAGGTTATATTTATCTCAAACATGTTTAACGCGTGTAGTTTAAAAAAAACACACAGCTCAAAAGCACCGGTCATACAGGTTGAAAGTTTCCCATATTGTAATTTTAATGCATAAAATCTTAAAACCTCCCAATCATTACTAGTGAAATATTTCATAGTTTATGTAATCATATTTTGACACAAGCTATTTCTAATAGACATTTATAATTTTAAACAAGAAAATGTTTCAGGTCAACCAAACCAGAGCTTGCCTGTTTTGACATGTTACCCAACCCACCCCTTTTTGTCACATCTAGATAATAATACGATTTGAGATAATTACGCAAAGATTAATGTGGTTCTCTAACAATAGAACTCAAGAATTAAAGAGTTCCATTTTAAGTCTTTTTTGACAAATTAAACTATAAATTTAAATTTTACGAGCATTAATAGGCGCATTTGATTGTAATTATACCTCATTTATGATAATCTCCACAGTTTGTTTGGTGGTTGGTTTAACAGTAACAACTGTAGCTGGATCATCAATTGTAAATTCTGAATTGCAATCACAATAATCTACACTCAGCCCGCCATACTGAGTCGGGACATGCTCTGGACTCGCATATCTATGTGAAAATTCAAAAAAAAAAGGAATTAAGTTCAAACTCAAACCCGAAAGCAACAATAAGGAAATCTTCATTTACAAACTCGCAACAAAATATAAAATTTTAACATACTTGAAAAGGGCTTCAGTGGTTCTTGCAGGGCTAGCAAACACAAACTTGCTCTTAGTTCTTTGAGTCATGAAAGGGCTCATCATTGAATAGAAAGTCAAATACCACCATGGAACATTAATGAAAACCTTCACATTTAAACCCACAAAAAATAGAGTTTATTACATGATACAAATCATTGGAATTTAATTAATTTTTACAATTTTGTGTGCATCAAGTTACACCAAATACTGTACATTTGAAAAAGCTGTGGAGATGGGATTCTATGACTAAAAGACTTGTGGACCATAATAAATCCACTAAATTAAAGTCATGAAATCAACAAAGATGTCATTTTCAGTTCATAAGTGGAGTTGATTCCACATTCTAAAATCATTTCGATAAGAAAGGCATAATTAGAGCTCATAATTCTTAAGAATGTGTTTTTATGAACCGATTAAAAGCCCAAATTCTTGTCAAATTAAGATTCATATTACCAATCAAAAACAATAATTAATCTTCAACATTTTCTATCTTCTAATTGTTTAGTACATAATGGCATAAACCAATTAAAAAACCCAAGTTCTTGTCATTAAGATTCATATTACCTATCAAAAACAACAATTAATCTCTCACAACATTAATCAAAGTTCTAACTTCTAACTGTTTATGAAATTCTTTATGTTTCAAGATTTAAACTTTTATATTTTATTTTAAACAAGCATAACAAAGATCAATAACCAATCAAAATCCCAAATTCTTGTCAAATCAGGATTTAAACAACCATAGCATAGATTAATCTGTATGTTTCAAGATTTAAACTTTTATCATTATTTTTCAATTTAAACAAGCATGACAATATCACATACATCAACAACAAACTAAAACCAACAATTAACATCTCAAAAACATATAAATTCACCTGTTTTGCAACAAACTCAGGGTAATTATCCTGCAACAGCTGCAAAGCCTGCTTGGTAGCCAACCTGAGCTCCCTCTTCCCCGGCCCGGGCGAATTCTTCAAATCACTAACCTGAAAAATAGTACTGATCCCACCAGGCCTAAAATCCAATTTCCTAATACTCCTTTCAAGAAACTGAATCCTCCATTTCAAAAACCTTGTTCTCTTTTCTTCATCTGCAAAAGTCTTTTGATAAAGTTCTTTATTTTGAAACTCACCATACACATTATAACAAACTGGGTGTCCTTCTTTATCATAACCATGCATAAACACAACTTTTTCAAGATCATCTCCAAGATCTTCATTGATCAAATCATCAATGCTAAATGCCTTTCTCCACCTGAGTGTGTTCTTGAGCATTATGAAAGAATCATTGACTTTAAAGTCTCTAGCCCTCAAGAACTTCAGTAAAATTACATCAGTTCTTTCATCTTTGAGAAGTGGAATCCCCCAAATTGAGACCTCTTCATGATTTGATTTGATTTCTGAGGTGGGTTCTTCTGAATTTGATGAAAAGTATAAATCTTTATTGGTGATTGCTTCTTGGACTAGCTGTTTGAACTCAGTGAGTTTTTCCAGTTGTTCTGTTTGCTCACTTATGGTGGTGGATGATGGTGGGGAAAAGGTGGTTTCTTTGTTTGTTAAAATGGGAGGTAGTGAAAATGGGGTTTCTTTCTGGGTGGCAGATTCCGGCGGTGGTGAGATTTCTGAGGTTCCTTCTGTCTCCGGTTCCGGTGAGGTGGTGGTGGTGGGTTTTCCGTCGGCCATTTTAGAAAGCAGCAATGGGAAAGTTGAAAAGGGGGCTTGTTTTTCAGAAAGCAGAAAGAATAAAAGAGGGAAGCTTTTTATAAGTGAGAAAAATATAAACCAATAACAGAGAATGTATGGATGGGTTGGTTGGTTGGTTGGTTGGTAAACAAAGTGTTTTACAATTGTTTGAATAAAAAAATATTAAATGATTAATAAAAAATGTTAAATAATAATAAACATTTAAAAATTATTAAGTAGATTACTAGAAATATTAAATAGTTAGTAATGAAGAAAAATTAATTAAGAAAAAATTATTGGACTCACAGAATTAAAATACGTGACACAACCAGTTATTTGTTTATTAGGTATAGATTATATATAAAACTGACTTTCAAAATATTAAATAGCATTAGAAGCTACTATAAATACACCACCCTCATCATTTGTACGAGCCATATAGATGGTGAAAAAAAAGTTATACGACTTGTATAGCCTCTATAAGTTTTTTTTGGAACGGCGTGGGCTCAACTGGCACGTCCCACCAGGGGAGCCTCGTACATCAGTCTACCCCAAACATCCCCAAGGAATTCGAAATCTGCAGAGGGTGTTCCTAGTTTTTATGAAGTGCACCTTGCAAGATTCAAACTCATGACCTCCACAGAGGGGAAACCCTTTGGGAAAACCCCACTGACCACCAAGGCAGAACCTTGATGGCTCTATAAGTGGTGTGTGTCGTAACATTAGGTGCATCTGTATCGGTTAGACACTCTATATGACCCGCGTTGTCTTTTCCCATACGCCACATATAAATAAAAACCCTCATACTATGCAAAAACACCTCATACAGGCCGTATAACACGTTAGCGATATCTAGATACTTCAAACCTAAAAAAAGTTTCGAACTAATTTGACTCTAATACCTGATAATAATGAACTGTCATCTTCTTTCTTCTAAAATCAATCAATGCAATACTCCTTTGTTTTATAAAAAGTAAATTAAATTTAATATTTTACATTTAATATGTCACTATTTCTATTTTATGATAAAGTTTAGTTTTGACTTTAACGAAGACATAATATGTACAACCAATAAGTAGATGGAACAATCTATAGTATTATTGGCATGTTAGACAATTTGGAAGGCAAGAAACAAATACTTGTTTGATAACAAACCGATATCAATTGCAAATATTATTGAAGAAATCAAGATCTTGGGTTACTTATAGGTCAAAAACAGAGGCAAAATGAACTGCTTAGAATGGGAACAATGGTGCTCTTTTAACATTTAGCTTCAATTGACTTTTGTCTTTCTGGTGCTTCATTTTTTACTTTTTTATTTGTAAGTTTTCTTTTTCTTTCCTTTCTTGTGTATAGATTGCACCAAAATGCGAATGAAGTTGGAGTAAGTCGTTAATGGTGAACGCGTGTATTCGCTAGTATCTGGCTAGCTGTTTGAAATGAAATTTGCCTTTAAAAAAAAGTAGATGGAACAATGATGGTGATGAACATGAGCATGGAATGCTTTTTAATATCATAGTGGATTAAAGATGACCCTAGAAATGATTATTTGTACTTTTCTTATTAGAAGATGAGTTTTGGATTAATACACAAACATACATATATAGACAATATTATAATTTGTAACCACACAAACATACATATATAGACAATATTATAATTTGTATTTATACACAAAATCGAGTTTACTTTGACTTGTTACAAACTTATTAAGTGGGAGATAGGGATGGATAATTAGATTATCTCAAACTCATGTTATTGTTCAATAAGCCTTACGTAAACTCTATATTGATCACAGGAAGACTTTAGTTTTTTGAATAATTTAAAATCATTTAATATAAATCATTTCAATTAAATTATTCGAGTTTGAGAGCTTGAGTCAATTTCATGCCTAAATAGATCAACAAAACTTCAACTCATTTATATCCCTAATTTCATACATACATACATATACGTGTAGGGTTTGAATCATGTCTGGTTAGTGGGTTGAATCGTTGAACTCGAACACGACCCGCTTAACATATTTATACAAACAAGTCAAATAGGTTGACGTGTTATTGGGTTTTAAACGTGATAAAGAGACTGGATGGTTGTAATAAATCGCTTAAATAGGTTGGTGGGTCGACTTGTTTAATTAAACGGGTCAAAAGGTTGAACGGACACGATCATTTTATAAACCAAATTAGATATAAAAACCCAAAACTAGATTATTTTTTGTATCGTGTTAGAAACTGCCACCTCTAAACACGCATACAAGTGGCATAACTCTAGATAAGATTAATGGAATTCTGAGTTAAATTCTTACAAACTCAAGTTTGACTCATATTATATATTTTAACTTTAACACAAACTCGATGAAATTCTAGTCGTACAAAGTCGAGTAAGATGATAAAATTTGGTTACATTGGAGCCATACATAGAATGTTGAGTGAGGCTTTGCTGGTTTTTCGTTAAAACTAAAAATAAAACAATATAAAATATAAAGCAAGGAAATATTATGAGCAAGTGGCCGTACTAGGGTTTGCAAGGGTTGGTTTGGGTTCAAAGAATCAATCTGGAATTTTAGTTTTTCGGTCTTAGGAAACTGACCGGTTTCAATTTTTCGGTTTTACATTTGGGTTTGAAATTTAAAAGCCTGAAAAAAATTAACCTAAATTAATGAATTCAGGACCGAAATTTTTAGTCAAAATTATTTGTTAACTACTTATTAATGAGCTTAGGCTAAAACTTTTAGCCCAAAAATAATGAGTTTGGACCTAACTCCGATAACAAACATCAAACAAGTTTGGTGCGATTTGGTTCAATTTGGTCGGTTTTGGAACGAGGTATAACCGAAGGTGAACCATAATTAAGGTTTAAGAAAAGTCAAACCGTCGGTTATTAGTTAGGGCCGATTATTTCAGTTTGGTTTTATGGGTTAATTCGACTTTAGATCAGTTTATAGATTTTTTTCTAACCCCTAGTTTGGGTTTACTTCTGTGTAGATGATGGAGTGGATTCATATTGTTAAATTATGGGTCAAACACTCGAACTCTATGCAATTTGGGCTTTTGTTTTATCATATTGTGAACTGTCAAGGTCCAAGCCTTTGTAGTATTGTACTATTGTCTACAACCTAGCCCATTTAAATAGGGAGGTGATATTTATATTTTTTAGAGTAAATTACTATTTTGGCCCCTGTGGTTTCGCTCATTTAACTCTTTCAGCCTAAAAAAAATCTTCTAACATTTTTTATACTTTTTATTTATTTTTATTTATTTACGAATAATACATTGCTATTAAAAACATACGAGTTTTGAGGTGATATTAACTATTTAGAATATTTGTAGCGTTGATTATTTAATTAATCCAAAATATATATTAGTTTATAACCCATCATTAATTAAATATGCATATGATATAATCAAACATATGAATATAAGAAACAAATTAATAGCTATAATATATGTTCTACATATTAAAAAGCCAGGAGGTATGTACGAACTTGTGACCAGAAATTAAATAGAGAGCACAAATTGCATCCCTAGATGAGTTACTTTTGGTTTAGACAAAAAGAAATATTTGAAAAAAAATTCACGATAAATTACATAAATAGTCTTTTACGTGTCAAATTACTTAAATATCCCTATTATTATCATGGGTTGAAATGGTTATAAAATTCAAACGTTAGGTGTTGAAATGTTAAAAAATTTATTTTTGAGTTGAAAGGGTTAAATGAGTCAAACCACAGGGGCCAAAGTAGTAATTTACTCTATTTTTTATAAAGATACATTGATGAGATAAGTATTCTAAGCAAGAAAATATAGATTCATATATTTAATAGTTATAGACGTAATTATTCTCTGAGGCTGCTATAAACATATAAAACGTTAATTACAAAAGGAAAAAAAAAAGATGGGTTTTAGTTAGCTGTTAAAATTGGCATATCTTATGATACATATTTTAATACTCATCACAAAAAACCCATGTATTAAATCATTATAATTTTTTTCTATTTAAAACAATGTTACTAGTTATATATATGGGAAGCTTCCACTAAAAAATGGTTTTTCGTTAAAAAAACGTTAAGAAATGGGTCAAACGAACTCAGATTGAGCTCATTCCAGCGGCGTTGAAACCGTCTCATCGAACCCTAATCCGGACCAAAAAACCTAAACCCCCCTCCAACCCACCCTGAAAAATCCTAAAACCACCACCCCACTCCCCAAAAACCTAAACCCCTCCCCCCCCCCCCAAAAAAAAAAAAAAAAAAAAAAACCTAAACCACCCCCCTCAAAAAAAAACTTAAACCATAAAAGCTAAACCCTAAAATTCAAACGTAAAATCTAAACCTTAAAAACTAAGATCGTAGAGCTCGACGAGACGGTTCCAACGCCGCTGAAATGAGATCAATCGGAGTTCGTTTGATATCATTTCTTAGCGTTTTGTCATTTTTAGCGAAAAACTACTTATTATTTGAACCTCCCCTATATCATCTCCATCTCCCTCAGGAGGAAACCTACCATAGGTGAGAAAACCATATGGCCCAACCTAGACCCCTTTTTTGTCACAAATGATACTTGAACCCAATACCTTTTTATTTTATAAATTATTAGGTATACCCCTTTGTCACTAGGCCAAGCTAGTGGTTGTTACTAATTATATTAAAATGGGAACAATATTCAACCCCATTTTTTAATGGGAAATGTCAAAGCACGCTGATGATGACCATTTTACATCATTTTTTATTTAATTACTTGTTTATTTTATAACGGTTCCATAAGAAGAGTCGACCCATATCCTAATACTAAGTATAACTAAAGTCTAAAGAGATGTAAGGTATGTAGTAAAATTTGTAATCTTATTGCAATGATTATAATAATAATCTACGGGGCATAGCCTCAACTATACTATATAGAGGTGGAGTTGATAGAGAAAACATAAAATATAACAAGTCTAAACAACCGTAACTGAAAACTCAACTATATATAACAAAGTCAACCGTTAGTTGAAGTCTAAACAACTCTATTAGCTATTACTATACACAAGTCATAATCATCTATTGTCTAAAATCTTATACGATACATCTATATACGTTAAAAGTATTTTAAAATTATACTTTCGTGCTCATTTTGCATGAAACGAACCAACTTTTAGGTTTATTTTTTATAATATGATAATCATATTATAGGAGTGTAAATAGATAAAATGAAAGTTAAAGATTTATTACAAATATGAAATTTATTCACTTTTCGGAGAAGGGGTCAGTTTTGGAAGTGTAGAAATCATTTGTGTAAAAATCAGAAATTTGGTTATAGTGGGGGAGGGGTGGCGACGACATACACTTGAATGTGTGTGTCATTAATTACAAAGAGAAGACGGGGAGAAGAACCAACAACGATTTTGGTGACTTCATGATTGGATTTGAAGGTTTAGGTGTGCACATCTTCTTCATAACATCAAGTAAGCGTCCTTTTCATCATTTCAATCACCATTTTTCTTGGTCTTTTGGAGGAAAGCCAAGTTAGGGGCTGAATTAGGTGGTTGTTTTGGGTTATAACTATAAAGTTGTTAACCTAGCTCGGTTAATGATAAATGACGGTAGATAACATCCTATTATCACCAAATTTGGAATTATAAATTAGGGTTCTTGAGGGTGAAAATTAGATGTTTTGATTTGGGGATGCTAAAATGATGAATTGAGGGTTGACATATTTCATGACGAATCACTCGGTAAAAACTCACGTCGAATAACTTACAAGTCATCGGAGCTTGATTTAAGTAGTGTCAATCAATATGTTGCATTAGCAATCGGCTTGATTCAAATTCAGAATATGTGTTGCGAGTGATTATACGTTTTGACGTAAATTTTAATCGAAGCACAAATTTACAAGTTATCAAAGCTTCTTAACGGTTTCGTTTTTGTTATATAAAGTGACGATGTTTACCCTTCTTATTTTATAAAATTCCAAATAGGCCGTCGATACTTTCTTCATTTTGTCTACATTTCCACATAAATTCTATTTTAAATCAAGCGTTACAAAATCTACCCTATCAACACCCCACCGTAATGTGCAAGTTTATGTATGCATATAAACCCAAATGAATATCTCTTTCTCTCTTTTTAGAGCATCCTTGTTTATAGAAAAAACTCATGTTAGTTATCATCAAATAATTTTTTCTATAGCAAATGATCTTTGCCCTAACGATATCTTAAAGTGTAAAATGAAGCCCCTCCTCTTAAGGTTGAGAATTCGAGTCCCACGGTAGACAATTGTATAGATAGAAGTAGATTTATTATGACCGTTCAAAAAACAAATTCAATTTTTATATATTACCAGTCAAATAAAAAACTATTTTAATTACATATGTGCATTAAGTTTGGAAGGTAGAAACAAAATAAAGTGACCACGACAAGTGTATTCAAATACTAAAATATGTATCATTATTGGATATCATCTTAAACCCAATACCATTCTTTCATTATTCTAATCAATCTCTTGTCTCCCATTAATGCATTTTTAGGAATCTGAAACTCAAATAACCTCTTCATGAAACCAAAGAACAACCACCTTTCTATCACTACACTCATTACCTATCAAACCCCTTCTTTTCTGTGAATTAAATATCAAGAATTCTTCTTCTCCCCAACTGTTTCAACCGTGATATTTATTCAGTCATGTATTATATAATATGACCAACAAGGACCATTCGTTGACATTATAATATTACTTTAAGATGCACGACTCATAGTCTCTTAAAACAATATAACTTCAACAAAGAACTTTGGTGAAGTATCTAAAACTTTTTAACTTACAATGTCATAGTAATTTTTTTAATATTTCCTTTAATAGTTGTACTAACCACAATTTAGAAGTTAAATTACTTGAAAAATGGCGTTAAAAATTCTTATCAATGTAGGAATTGGAATTTGTGTTTTGGATTCTGTGGTTGAATTATTTCGTTGGTATACACGAATATTCAGTCGAATAGTAATCAGATGTTCAAGAACGAAAATGTGAAATCTGTTAGGACAACCATATATGAAACTGACTTCCATTTACAGGGGTGAACCGATGTAATGAAACATCACAACTGGTGACAAAAAACCGCCACAACCGTTTGAAAGTTTCCTTAGTTGTTGCTTCAATTTGGTCCGGATGACCAAAATTGTTATTGATCTTCAATAATTTCCAAAGTTCAATTTTAAGCAACTTTTAGCAATTTTTCACTTCCAAATCAACTTCCAATGCATAAGTTAGGGGCGTTGCCCCTTGTACCCCACTAGGGGTTGCCTCCTCTAAGACGCTTCTAACTAGAGGCGCTATCCTTGACCCCCGTTGTTTAGTGGACTTCACACCCTTGAAACAACAAGGTGTATCCAACATAAAAAATAATAAGATTTTCAAACAAGTGTACACCCCACACTTACCAACTTAGTTGATGTTTCTTTATTACTTCTCATTTAGTCATTAAGTAAATACAATTACACAAAATAGCTAGATGACACTAAATGTTGGACTTAATCTTTGTTTAGTTCACATTAGAAAGTTCAAGGGGTTGTTTTGAAGTATTTGAAAACAAATGGGTCAGTTCTGAAAGTTTGAGTTTGATTAAAGTTCTCACAAGGGGTTGCGAGTTATTGGATGGAAGATTCCTGTTTGTTTGCGAATTAGGTTGGAGGTCTAGAACGATATTATCCATGCGATTGTTCTAACAATGATATGGTGCATTTGGAAGGCAAGGAATAGTTTATCGTTTAATGGTAAAGAGGTTATTTTAAGAAGTATTCTGGACGAAATAAAGGTTTTATCCTTCCTATGGGTGTCAAACCGTTCGAAGATCAAGGCATTAGAATGGGGGAAGTGGAGAAATTATGGGTGTTAACAACATATGTGTTTTCTATACTGGTCCTGTAACTTTGGTTAGCTATTTACTATCCTTTTAATGAATGAATTTATGTTGATCTTTCAAACAAAAGGTTGAAGGTCTAGATAGGGTCCCGAATTTTGGGAGACAAATTTGAGTTTGAGCAGGTGTCTTTAATTAATTATTTGAAGATTTATTAGAGGTGTTTTATTTAAATTGTTTAGCATTTATCTAGTGGGTTGGAGATAATTCCAAATGTGTTAGGATTATGTAGTAGGTTAGTGAGTCCTAGTATAATTAGTAAATTAGGGTCTATTTAAATGGTCTTTGTATTGCAAGTTAATATGAATTAGAATGGAGTTTATATAAGATATTTTGTTAATCTTTCCATCTGATTGCAACCATCATTATTTCTGGTGGTACGACTTTTTTGTTCAAAAAATCAGATCTTGGAATATCACTAAAATCACCAACAATTAATAGAAAATTTCGCCAGGCTAAAATATGAACGAAACCATGAATGCTAGAAACGTGTGAAGAAACATGACTGCTTCAAACAATTGACCATCTTTACAATATGAGCTCTAAAATATTCATAATTGACAAAAATAATAGCTCAACTGATTGACTCGTAAATATATTACTGAGAATACTAAAAACGTACAAAAATGTTTCTTGTTACGAATTGGATCCTTCATGCATACTCATATATTTTAACTTGCTAATACACGTTCTTCAAACAACTAACGAACGTGATTCATTACTAATGGTTTTCATATACAAGATAACTTACTAATAAATCTCTTAAATTTAATTTCTAAAACTAGAAAATAAAAAAAGGATCATAAGCTCAATAAATTGTTTAATTATATCCTCTCAAATTTAGTAGCATAAAGCTAAGCCTTAAACAAACAAAGGCCATTCTCAATTGCCCATCAGTCTTCAACTTCATTTCATCATCCAAAGTTAGAAAAATGAATCTGTGAAGATTGCACCATTTGCAAATCCGTAGTCGTTTGACACGAGTTTTCATCACTTATCAACGCCCTACAGAAATCAACCGAAATTACTTTTTATCTAAAATCAACAACCGAAATTACTTTTTATCTAAATTATAAATGTAAAAGACGGTGATCAATTCAATATCTTACTCGCGGGGCCTAGAAGCCCAGAGCGAACTCAAAGCTCGTAAACGTCCATAATACTCGTTAATCACCAAGAAACATTTTGCTGCTTGTCGAACCGTCAATATCCTGTGCAGTTGATGCAGAGTCTGTTGCCTCAAATTATCAGCCTGCAATTAAAACACAAAAAGGAAAAAAAAGTTGAAATATCGACAAATAAAATGTCAATTACACAAATAATTTAAAATTGTAATTGATGGTAACATTTCAATGTTTTATAAATTAAAAAACTCAACTTAACATTTTAATAATAATAATAATAACAATAATCTAATATGAGATTTAATTAGTCAATTATGTTTATTATTTACCTGACGAACGAATCCTTCGAGATTAGTAAGTTTCCCTAGCGCAACCGCCATATGGTGGACCCCATCACTTCCGGACCCACCAGCAATGGTGTCCACCATTGATTGATGCAGCTGATCTAACCCTTGCGTTAAGGCTTCTTCGGCTTGTTGTGAGGATTGCTGCAGGCTATAAATCCCCACAACCTGTTGTTCTGTTAAAGGATCAAGTTGAATTGCTAACATCTGCCACAGAGAATAAAAACAAAAAAAAACAAATTTAATATTTTATATAAATAAATAATTAAAAAAAATTAAATATTAAAAATAAAAAAATAAAACCTTGATAAGATCGGATGGGCGGAAACCGCCCATCCAGAGGAAGCATCGTTCCGCTGGGGTCGTCCACATGCCAGTTATCAAGTGGAACACGTCGGATTTAGCTGCTACACCTTTTAGTCGGAAAATTTCATCATAATGCGCGACAAAGCTATCTACAATGACACGTAGATCACCGTCGGGTAAATGTGATTGCAATCCTTTTCGCAGCTCAGCCGTATATCGCTGATCATCATCAAGCCATCTTGTGTATTCCATGTCGAATATCGCTGCACCTGGACACACAGGATTATAATTTACATATTCTCTGTTAATATAATAAGTTGTTGTGCTCTTTTTATATTACGCTTTTATGTTAGCATTATAGATTTCGTATTTATAGTTTTGATTTTTTCTTTTTCCGTATTCACGTTTTCATATTAATGAAAAACTCTGGTTGTCTTGTCTCTATACATGTTATCAATTTACAATTAAAATGCCTATAATTTTGTAGGTAATTTTCAGACTCACCGGAACTAAGGTTCCCGCTTCCGCCACCACCTCCCAGGAACAGCCCCTGTGATCGAGCACGTTGAAGATCTTGTTCGAGTTGAGCTAGCCTTATTCGGCTAGATTCCAGCTGCTGAACATATGCCTGCAAAGATTTGGACCCAAAACCATTTTGGTGATCTTAAATTAAGATTTAATTATTTGAATTGGGTGAGTTTAAATTATTAAAATGAGGGGAAATGAGTATCAATTTGGTGATTCAAGAAACCTTTTTTCTGAGCCTGCTTTTTCTTGCTGCTTCTCTGTTTTGAGCTAAGCGCCTCAATGTCTGTAAACATAAACAAGAAATATCAAGAATGATGTTTTTTTTGTTTATAAGTTTTATAGTTTATCTGAAGCTCAATTTTTTATTTATTTATTTTTTTTTGCAAATTTGTGATTTTTGTAGTTTTTTTATTAATTTATAGTTATTATATAACTAAAAGAACCTTGGCATCAAGTGTTTTCTCTGATGTTGAACCAATTCCCTTCCTCTGCATGAAAACCAACAGAGTAAAATTATTATTATTTCTATTTAATATATAAGAAAATAATGTTCCAAGAAAAGAAATGAGGTGAACTTGTAGTTAGAGCATTCACAGTAGGTGCCTTATATTTGTGTGAGTGAAAACCCTATATTTTTAGGGGTGGTTAAAAGTGGTTGTGAGTGGAGGTGAGAGAAAATGTATAAATTTTCAGTATATTTGGGGGAAACACTGTTCACCTGCATAATTTTTTTAATATTTTTTGAAATGATTGTGAGTGGAGGAGAAAGAAAAGGTAATAATAAAGGTATAAAAAATATTATTTAAATGAAAAGTAGAAAGAAAATGTAGTGATTTTAGTGTAATTATGGGGATGAAGATAGGGGACACTATTGTGAATGCTCAAAGGGATTAGAGTAATCATTACCCAAAAAAGAAAAAATGCAACACAGTTTCTTGGGGGAGCAAATGATGTTAATTTAAGTTAAACCTTGTAATATGATTGTATTAGAATGTGATTGTGTGATTAGGGTTTACATAAAGAGGTGTTTATATAGAACATCATATTACAAATCTAGTCCCTATACTATATCACTTAGTCTGATATTCCCCCGCAAACTAAGCTCGGGAGAGATTTAGATTGAAAATATAAAAACATAAAACTAAAAAGATAGTTGGTCTTCTCCTTCTCCACCATGCTTTCGCCCGACACTCGCACTCGTCATACTTTCGCCCGTCGGCCGAAAATTTCACTTGTCACGTGAAAACTTTCGGCCCATCCCTGAACTTTCGGCCACCCGAAACTTTCGCCCTAGCCGAAACTTTTGACTGCAGTTTAGGGTTTGTTCCCCTTTGTGTTCCTTCTCCCCCGTGTTGGATTGTTGCAACCCTCGCAAGAAAAGGAACTGAAAGCATTGTGGCTTTCACGAGGTGTAAGTCGCCGGAAAAACAGCCACTGTTTGTATAGTGGCGGCGACGGTGGTGTTTGTGGTGGCGGATAGGATACCGCCGCTGTGGCGGCTAGGGTTCCGCCGCTGTGGCGGCTAGGGTTCCGTCGTAGGTGGAGGCGGTTAGGGTTCCGCCGCTGTGGCGGCTAGGGTTCCGCCGTGGGTGGAGGCGGCAGTGGTGGTTGACGGCGGCAGTAGGAGTGGATAGAAAAAAAAAGAGACTGTAGCGGCGGCGGCACTGTAGCGGAGGCGGCACTGTAGCGGCGGCGGCACTGTAGCGGCGGCGGCACTGTAGTGGCGGAGGTACTGTAGCGGCGGCGGCAGTAAATTTTTAGGGTTGGATCAAAAGACATCAGCGGAGGTTTGTTGTGGTGGTGGGTAGGGCGGCGGCGGCGGCCGGCCGCCCCTCCGGCGGTGTTTTTCGGTGATTGAGCTCTAGCTCTGATACCAAGTTAAACCTTGTAATATGATTGTATTAGAATGTGATTGTATGTTTAGGGTTTATATAAAGAGGTGTTTATATAGAACACCATATTACAAATCTAGTCCCTATACTATATCACTTAGTCTTATAATTTAAGTGTCATTATTATTTTATAAAATGGAATAAAATTATCAATTTTAGAGATTAAAATTGAAAATTACATAAAAGATTCTCTTTTTTTCTCTCTCTCACACACACAGTTGGCTGTTACATGTCAGGGAAACAGGTCTGTAAAACAATGACTTCTTGTTGATTTTCTAATAGTTTGTTGGGATATTTGAGTACAGTTATATTCATTTATAAAAAATGATAAAAATATATAGTTTCACCTTTTATCATTTCATGGTGTGAGGCATATGATGTAAAAGGAAATCAATATACCATATTAAGACTAACATGTTGTTCCTAAACAAGTGTATAGTGGAAAAAGAAGCAAATATTAAGATTATCTGTTGTTCATGTTTAGAAGGGTTTAATGTGTCTATTTATAAAAGAGTAAAAAAAAACTGAAAATTTGTTAAAAATAAAGAAAATTTGTTAAAGAAAGAAAAGAAAACCTTTTCTGAGAAGGGTTTAGGGGCTTGTTGAGAATGTGAGGATCCTCCTGTTGTAACAGGGCTACCACCTTCACTTTCCATCTCAAGTTGTTGTGGTATTTGAAGATGTGGCAATTGTTGTCGAAACATTTGTTGTTGTTGTTGTTGTTGATGTTGTTCTGACGGTGTTTTTCTACTGCTACCGCTGATAGGAGATTCCGGTTCTATATGAGAATGAGTTTCTGGTTTACTTGCAATTGCAACATTTACAGCTGATCCTGAATCTGTGCTTGAATTACTTCCCTGGTTTTTCAAAACACAAAAAATTAAAAGAAAAGGTAAAAAAAATTACTTGGTGAGGTTTTGAAATTCATCTTTAAAAAAACAGCCAAAGACTCTAGAAAAAACAATTTATACTATATTAACCTAAAAACATGTTTTTTAATCACACAAATGTCATAAAGATTCAATCTTTATCATATGGGTATGTGAAAAGAACAGCTAAAGACCCAAGAAAAAACAATTTATACTTATATTAACCTGAACACATTTTTTTTAATCACACAAATGTCATAAAGATTCAATCTTTATCATATGGGTATGTGACAAAAACAGCAAAAGACCCATGAAAAAACAGTTCATACTGTATTAACCTAAAAACATGTTTTTAATCACACAAATGCCATAAAGATTCAATCTTTATCATATGGGTATGTGAAAAAAATAGCTAAAAGACCCAAGAAAAAACAATTCACATTATATTAACCTGAACACATGTATTTTAATCACATAAATGCCATAAATATTCAATCTTTGAAAAGGGGAATAGAAGAAAAACAAATTGTTTGACTGAGTCTAAAAAACTGAAAACAGGGGTAACTTATTGAGAGAGAAAAACTGAAAAAAGTTGAAAATTGGTTTTTTACTAATTATGAGAATAGCAAAATGGGAAGTAAGAAATGGTCAAAATACTGTAATTAAGGTAAAAAAGAACTACTCTTGGGGTTTGATGAACTCTCATAGGCCAAGAAGGGAACATGTCCAGTGTAGCAGCTGGCCTTGGTACTGTTGTGTATAAAGCTGCAACAAGATCACAATGAAGAATATCTTTTAGGATCATCTTCAAGAAATTCAAAAAAATAGAAACACAAAAAGACAACAAAAATCATAAAATCATGATACCACTTTTGGGTTCCTCTGTTTTTATGGTGACACAAGAGGAGTTAGTAGAAAATAGTATCATGCAGATTAAATATCCATATCTTTTGACACTTTCAAAACCACTTTTTTTCACGCACTAGTGTGTGTTCTTGAGGGTGAAAACGTTAGAAAAGAGAAACAGAAAGTGTGATGAAATCAAGGGTAGGGATTAAAATCATACGTAATTTGGTTTCATCACCATGGATCTTGTATCCTTGAAGAACAATAGCTTCTTCTAGCTCCCCAAAATCAAAAGATGATCCTTCTTGATTACTAAGAAAAAACAAAAGTGTAAAAAAACAGAGGATTAAAGAAAAGAATTTTACAAGAACCCAATGTTACAAAATGGAAACTTTTTTATAAAAATTAATAAAAAAGATGTAAAATATTATACATGAAGCCTGTGTTGGGAGGATTGAAGGCAGGAAAAACCGAGTATGGCAGGTGTTGGTGGTGATGGTGAGAAGGTCCTGAGTCAGACAAACCAGTCTCTCCAACTCTATGACTCGCCATGCAAAACTTACATTCACACCATTTTGATTCAAGATTATGCAATCTGCAAGATGAAATTGAGTTATTCAACAAAAACCCATGTCATAAAATCATGTTTTAAGTTATAGAATCCAAAAAAGCTCACCCCTTTTTCAGGTGAAACTGTGTGTTGAGAACTAACTACAAGAAGATGAGTTGTTGAAGAAGAAGAAAATCAAAGCTCACGCCTTTTCAAGATTATGAAATCTGCAAATGAATTAGAACAAATAAGCAAAAACCCATGTTATAAAAACAATGAATTATCATTGTAAAGGTCAAAATTCACAAATTCTCATATGGGTTTAGAAGACTTTTTTTTTTAAAAACTCACACTTTTTTCAGGTGAAACTGTTTGTTGAAGAACTAACTAAAAGATGATGAGTTGAAGAGGAAGAACAAGAAGAAGAAAGAAGATCAAAGCTATCATATCAAGGTAGCATCTGAATAGCCACCAAAGAAAGGTCCAGTCTTTTTCTCAAACATGTTTCTTTCTCTCTCTACTTTCTGTCTCTCTTTTAGCATTCTTGATCTCCTTCTCTATGAAGAAACCTAGGGTTTCATTATATCTTTCTTGTGATAAAAACTAATAATAAGAACAGAATTTGAAGCCCATATGTCAAGTACAAATCCCCTTTCTTCTTCAATTTGTAGAGTTTGAAGACAAAATAAATATTATAAAATAAAAATCCAAGAAAATATAAAAAATATTGTGGGGTTTGAAGACAAAACAAGAAATAATAAAAAAATAATTTTAAAACTAATTATATTTGTTTTTTTTTATATAAAATTGATGAAAATGTCTGGGCAGGAACACACTAGAAATCACTGATTCCTATTCCACTCTCTAACCGCCAACGTTTTCTAATTGGTTGTTCTTTTGGGCTCCTATTTTATCAAGCGAATAAAAATATTTTTTAATTGATTAATTAATAAAAATTTAGATTTTAAACTAATAGAAATGCAAATGAGACAAGTTTTTCTTTTATAAAGTAGGTCTTTTGTGAGGAAAAAGAAGTGTGAGGAAAAAGAAGGGTCCTTTAAAGATTTTGTTTCACTTTCGTACTTACCATCTTCTTTTTTATGAATGGAATAGGTACAACTATACATGCAAATAGTACAAGTTGCACCAAAACTGTTGGATTATGATTTTGTTGACTACTATAGAAACATTTTATCTTTATGTATGCTTGTTGATGCTTTAATTTTTTTTAGGTTTTATCGTGTATCCATGTTACAAATATAAATGTGACCATGGTATCAAATAGTTATCTTCCAAATAAATATAGATAGACCCATGTTAAAAAGAAACATTCTTGTATGATCGATACAACATTCATAAAATGTAATGACTTTTTTTTATTTTTAAGATGTCTGTAAAAAATGTACGGTGATTTTAACAAATTATATGTGAGTATAGCTCATATATAGGGTGTTCGTTTGGACGTGATAATTTTTTTCGTATCGGATCAAGGTGGTTATATGAGGTATATTTTAAAAGTAAAGTAAAATGTGTTTATTAGAGCTATTACGTTCTAAAATAATGTCTTAGACTCAAGTAGTTTAATTATTAGGCCACGAATTTCAATTTTGCTACGATTTTTGGATTTGTATATTTGTTTTTACCTAGCTCTTTGCTCTTTTGACAAAGCCCATTTTTTTAGCCATGTTGACAAAGATTCTCTCATGGTAACTTATATTGTTTCTCATTAATGGTCTGTATACACACGTTTGTATATATTGATAAACAGTAGAGTTAATTGCATAAATGGCCTTGTGGTTATCTATTTTGCAAGTTTGGTCTTCAAGTTAAAAAAAATGTAAACATAGCACAAAGTTTTGTACAAGGTTGCAAATTTTTCCCATGCCATTAAGAGCAATTAGTTTTTAACGTCAACTAACTTCATTTGCCATCTACGTGAGGGCATATTTTTCTTTAATGTCCAGAAGTAATTTTACTGAATTTTTTAGTATTTTTATAGCATTTTTTACAAAACTTTGGACTATGTTTGTAGTTTTTAAACTTGAGGGTCAAACTTGCAAAATGAATAAACCACATGGACTATTTATGCAATTAACTCTAAAAACTTTTAATAATTTATACATCTTAGTATAAAATGTTCTTGCTTCCTAAATTATAAGAAAATTCCTCTATTTCCATAATACAATTTTTCATTGTATAACTTTTGATGCATAAAGTATAATGTATTAAAACATTAATCAACTTTTAAACTAGACATTAGCTTAATGACAAAATTAATGTACATCCAAGATTTAGAAGACGAACTTGTTTTTGTTTGGTATTGTTGGTGGGTCAAAATCTATTCCTTGTCACTACCTAATACATTGCCACATTAAGATTCCTGAAGTATTTTCCAATATTTAAGACTCAATTGGATGAACAAGAAAACAACATTAATCATAACAATCATACGTGAATCATATCATAGTTAAAAATAAATAAATTAGAGTACTATTTATCCATTTTTTTTAATATGTGTAAGATCTATAATTTATCGGTTTTTTATAGCTCCTTTATGTTAATATGCTACCAAATTAATATAAAATGATACAAGTTTCATATTAAATATTATCTCAACAACATGAGAATTTGGTTTCATTGAATGTTTCTCGTTTGGATTCCATTCCCTAACACTTGATATTGTTTAATTTTGAGTACCAAAACCGTATAATGATTGAAATGAATAAATGATGTAACTAAAAATTTTATGTCCAAATGTGTGACAGTTAATCTTTAATTAACAAAAAAATGTAGGCCCAAAGTTTTAGACACAAATTTTATTGTTTTGAGTATATTTTTTTGGCAAAACAATTCAAGCCCAAACAACAAAACCAAAAAACCGAACCGTACCCGAAATGAAAATCGAAAAACGAAACCAAACGGTTTTAAAAAACACAAAAACAGAATCTTTGAACCGTTCACTAACACCGAGGCTCTATCTTAAAGATAAGCATCTTGAAACCCACTTCCACCATGTTGGCGCAAACACCATATGTTCCAACATCGAGTCCATGAAATTCCAAATAATTTGAATCTAAATCAACTTTAAAAAACATACATTTCGATATTGTTTTCTTATCCCAAGAATGATTTTTATTGATGATCATTGTATTATAAAAATTGCCCAAAGAGGAACGAATGACGTCTCGACATCAAGATTATCCAACAAACAAAAAGGTAGAAGTTTAAACCTGTTTTAAACACGAATGTATTCAGTGGCGGACTCAGGATTTTTTTCCTATGCGGTCACTTTTTTTGTCTCTTATTTCTATCAACCTAGACGTTAAAATTTTCGGGTCGGGTAAAAATAATAACATGCTCGAAGCTAGATTTGATGACTTTCTTTTCAAAAATCGTTCCATAATCGGATTAATCCCTAAAATTCAAGTTTCATGTTTAAAAGAATCAAGTTTCAACAATATTAATTTGGAAAAGGAAAAAAATGACACTAACCTTCTTTCTCATTCATTTTGACTTCTGATTAAAAAATCCAGTGCTTTTTGGCTTCTAATGAGTTCAATGCTATTGTCAGTGGAAATTTAGGAATAATTTTGAAAAGCAAAATCTCAATCTTCTTTCTCAGTGCTTGTAATTAAACAAATGCAAATAAATAAACAATTGTGGGATTAAACAAAGGTTAACATATAAACAATTGTGAGAATAAACAAATATTAGGGAAAAGGAAAAAAAAACCTTATATCTTTCTGTAACAATTGTGAGAAATTCTTTTGTGTACTACGATTCACGAACTCGGATGATAAGGCATATGGTGATTTTCTCTTTTGATTAAGTTTGATTAAACAAAAATGTGGGAAAATTGTTTCTTTGTCTGCGACGGCAGAAAAGGGAGGCATTAGGTTTGAGATTTTGTGAATTAATAAGATCTTTAGTTTTAGAGTAAAAGACAAAAAAAAAATAAGGAAACAAATGTCACCAAAAGGACTCGAACCAGTGACCTTTTTAAACAGGTGAACGGGTGAACAAGGGAATAAACCATTGAGGCAAGTTTATGAATTATTAGTATTTTCACTCAGATTATATTTATAGGGTCACTGCAGAAAAACTATGGGGTCACTCAAATTTTCGGTGTTATACGCTATACTAAAATTTTAAAAATTAATGGGGTCACTTGACCCCGGTGGCTACAAGTAGGTCCGCCCATAAATGTATTACACGTGTGTGACCCATTCTCTCCCGCCATCCCTTTCAACGAATTGTATGAAGAATTTTTTATGTTGTTTTCATCAACCACTTTGGTGGTATTTTGTTATTATTTTTACCCAATTATTCCTTTTTAAAAAAATAAATCAATGATTGGCCCGTAGAAGTTATAGGACCTAAAAAAAATAGTTATTATTTCAATGGATTAGGTATATGATATGCATTTGTATTTGTTACATCCATTTCCTGATTTTAGAACACAATATTAGTTTTTCAAATCTGAGATTTCGTTATCAGAAAACTTACATAACTATATTAACTATAAAACGTAACTTGCGTTGTCTAGGTAGTCTTCAAAGGAGTTAAACACATATAATCACAGAAAATTGGATTTGAAAATCAGATCCTTCTGCTAAAATGACTTCCTGAAGGTTGGATCAATTTGTATGTATTGTAAGACTCACTATTATTATGTGACATTTATTATCATTTATTAATTAAGGTTACGCCACGTTGGCTCACGACCCTCGCCGTGACTACTACACTGCAAAGTCTAAGTCAAATGGTGAGTTTTTTTTTCCTATAAGATGAGATTTAATATGTGGCTCTTATAATCATTTATCTTATTATCAAATGATCAAATATAATTATTTATTTATTTAATAACCTATGGTTAGTAATTATTTGATAAGCCTAATTACTCTTAATAAGCAACTAATGGGTTTCCCCTTGGGTGTACATACAAATAAAGAGATTACTAGAGGAAATAGACTAATCGATAATTCTATCACCACTAAAGAATTTGTTCCCCTCTCTCTAATAACCGTGAGCTCTAAATAACTCATCTAAGTCATCCTAATCGTACACCCTAAACGGGAACCCGATCCACATCAGAGATCATGATGTCTTTTCTATTATCGGTGAACTTAGCAGGTATGTATTACATTATTGTTTTTCATTATGTAGTTACAAGAACTGATCAACATTTTTAACTTAGAATAATATATAATTTTATTGTTATAAAAATTAAAAATACATATATTAATAAGGAAAGAAGATTATCCGTTTATCTATGTTTGGACGTATGAAAATGAAGCCAAAAAAGGGTGATTCACTGGGGAGGATCCTTTGGTAACAGAAATGGTACATGCATGCAGTCGATCAAGACTGTCAGTCCCTCCTTGAATAAGTCTTCAAAACAATCAAAGCAAAAAAGATGTGGCTATAAGTTATTATTATTATTTTTAATCTGTTGTTAAAGTTTATAAAATTAACATTGTAACCAAATTGTCATTTTAACTAACTAATTTTTAAAAATAGTCTATTGACTAATAAAGAAAAAGAAAAAGTAATAAAAATATTTTTTAATTGAATTGGAATATTTGAGTTATAAAAGGTTTTAATTTTTTTTTGGAAATAAATGTGTGTTTTAGTTAAATTATAGTGATAGAAACCTGCTACATATAAAAATCACACATAATTGACGTTTTTTACAATTTCAAGAATATATAAATGTATTTTTCTAAGAGAATCTAGGTAGAAGCTAGTTTTATTACCCCATTTTAACCATAATATATAATTAAAAGGAAAAAAAAAACTAAAATGGACATTTAGCCGGCTCACTTAAAAAGACGTCGGCTTAGCCGGCATAATTCAAAGGCTTAGTAAGCTTAGTACCGACTAAGTGCCCGTGAATGGAAAATTCTATTGTAAGGCTTAGCAATTTTTATGGGATGTTTGTGAAGCGTCTGTAGAGTGACTGGTGAAGAGTTCTTTAGGGCAGGGAGAGTTGAAAGAGGGCATTCGTGAATGGAAAATTCTATTGTAAGCGCGATCTAGGGTATGTTTTGTGAGAGAGGAGGAGAGGAGTGCTTTTCGTGAAGAGGAGAGAGAGAGCCGGTCAATCGGGCAGACATGGAGTGCCCGTACCCCCTTCCCGTCGGAGATGGAGTACATAATTCGTTCATGTATTTACAACATTTTGTAAAAGGAAATATTAAAATTCATCTCTAGACTCTAATACATTTATCAATGTGAAAAAAAAAATACAAAACTAACTATAAAAATTGTAGGAAACCATTCGTATAAAATATAATAAAGACAATTTAACAATTCTAATTACTATACATGAAAGAAATAAACTGGTAATTTATAGTGTAGATTACAACTGAAATAAAGCAAACTTACAAAAAAGAGATAGAAGAAGAGAGTTGTGGCTGAAGATTCATATTAAAATACGGATCCCTTAAAACAAATTTCAAGTCTTATAAAAGAACTCGTTTGTTTCCCATGTGACAACAACCGAAGCAGCGTGTATTGTCAAGGGAGGACCTAGCACCTGAAAAAAAATACTTTGAGAGCAGAAAAGTAGAAGAAACACTGCGCCATAAAAAAATACTTGAACAAATTCCCTCTTTGAATACACCTCATATTCGGGTCATTAGGTGTGTAGCCTATTCTTCAAAACTATATTGTGTATAACTAACTTGAAATTCCTAACAAAAACTAAATAGTGTATAATACTTAATTCATTAATTCAATCTATTTTTAGCGAATTCTTCTATTTCTATGATCTATTTTATTGTAGTTAATAATAGCAAACATATATATTCCTTATAAGAGTACAACTATTCATTTGGAAAACATTGATCAAAAGCATATTTGAATGATCAAAATTTATAAGTATAGAACAACAAAGTTACCTGAAAATAGATGCCAAAAGACCATTAATCTGATCATTCGAATACGGTTTCGAGTCAAGATTGCAATGAGATCGAGCTCGAATCTTGAAAGAAATCTGCAAAACTTTTATTCATATACAAACTGAACATCAATATGAATGTACTTTCTCATAAGTCTAACAATTGATGAAGTAAAACTAGCCAACATATGACATTCTACATGTGTTTTAGTCTCAGAAACAACACCATGAATTATGATCTTTTTAAGATTCAGACATCTTTCTAGCAAACACTCGACCCAATCCGAAAAATTCTCATCAAGAACAGTCCATCCAAGATCCAAAACAGTCACATTTTCCATCGAAGACGAACCCTGCAAACAATAATGAAGAACACCCTCTTTCAACTCATCTCTCAACTCATAACTCAATCCAAGATACTTCAATTCAGGGAAACATAACGCGATCAACTCCACGTCAACAAAGTCAACCTCATCATCAAACACCACGTTCCATAACCGAAGCCGTTTCAATCTGGAAGACTTTGAGATTATCTGATAAAACTTTGACCATATGATAGTGAAATTACTAACATCAATGGTTTCAAGATCATCCATAGGGTCAATAATGTCAAGATGTAGAATGCTGACATCATCCATCTTAAAATGCTTCAAAGTACCCTTCCCACTAAGCTCAAAAAGCTCAAGAGCACAATCTTTCAAATGCAATTTCTCAAGATTATCAGCTTCTAGACTAAACTTGTCCAAACTTATAGCTTCAATATACACCTTTCTCAAAGTTTGACTCGTCAACTCGACTGTCACTTGCGCGTCAGTGATGGCAATCTCGGGACATGGCAATCTCGGGACTTATAAGCCCCAAAGACTCAATCTTTGGACAAGCAGTGAGTAACAAATTGAGATCCAATGATGAAATGCTAACATAACTTAAAGAAAGTGACTTCAATAAACCAAATCTTTGATAATTCGGATCAACCCCAGTGATCGACTTACGGGCCAAAACCAGTAACTCGAGCTTCTGTCGCGCTCAAATGTCAAGAATGTTGACATTTGGCGTCGTACGGACGTTATAAAACAAACAACTTAATGTTTCTCTAGTGTACATTAACCAAGCAATAACAGCAGAAGCTGAAAACTCATCAACACCATCCATTAATATTGACAGACCTTGTATCCCTTTGGTTTGAAATATAGTTTGTGTGATTAATATCTCCAGCCTGCTCGTTGTAAGATCACGAAAAACGGGCCAATCGTCTGAATTGAATGAAAGCATGTGAAGGTGGTTAAGACAAGCTTCCCGCCATTTCCTACATGTTGTTGAAGCGATTACAACGTCTCTAGCAGCTCGGAGATGGGATAGTATGTTGCCGACCACTTCAACGGGGAGACGATCCATCGTCTGAATCGCTCGGATCCGTTAAGAGTGATTTACGAACCCTAATTTCAACATTAGAATAGTTTTGGGGGAAAATTCGTGGATCTAAATCGGTAATTGATGATCTACGAGAAATTTTATGAAATGAATTGAAGAATGTAGGTTAAATGTATTTGATCTGATTTTTGGATACAAAATTGTGTATATGATTCAAAATTGCATAAAATTTTGGGGGAGAGGGAGAGAAGGTACCGGAAAGAGATCGGAATTGGTGATCGGTGGTGGCGATTGGCGAGAGGTGATTCGTATTGGGCTAACCTGGATGTGAAATGGAGCGATGGATCAGTCTAGAGTTTTTGAAGTTTTTAACGGTTACTCATGGTAACGTAATGTTGTACAGAATAAAGTATGTATTTATGTTTTTATAATTACATTTTAATCGTATTATTTTTAATAACATGGATTACCAAATAAGCATCAATTTTTTTTTACATGTATTGATACTTGGGCTTCCTGTCGTTTTCTTGTCCAATATCCATCATTTATGTTTGTAACAGGAATTTGTTTGTGTAAACTTTAATGTTATTTCATATTATAAGAGTGTTAAATATATCAAGTTAAAGTGAAGGATTTTGAAACTTCTAGTGTGTGCGTGTGTGAAACACATAAATTAGCACAATTACATCAGTTCAACTAGGGGTGTTTACGGTTCGGTTTGAAACCGCGAAACCGGTCATCGGTTTGGTTTCACGGTCGGTTTTTTTGTGTTACGGTTTCAAAATTTTCAAACCATAAAGAAACGGTTTGGTTTACAGTTTATAGCAAAAACCGACCATATAAAACCGGACCGGACCGTTAGGTTTAAACATATATATATATATATATATATATATATATATATTTAATATTTCTTATTAAATACATTTAATTATATATATATAAGGGTTGTATCAAATGAAAACCCTTTTTTTTAAAACCCAAAAACCCTCTTACATCCACATATCTTAAACAAATATAATAATATAGGGTCCACATTAAATCTTTACTTTTTTTTATTTTCCTTTTTAAAATACCCTAGAAAGGATAAATAAGTAATTTTACATGATTTTTTTTAATAAAAGTGCATTCTCACTCTCTCAATAAAATATGTTTACAAATAATAATTCAAGAACATTCATAATTAAATTTAGTTTACAACATAAAAATGATGGAAGATTAACCTTTTTAAACATATGTAAAATCCATATACACAAATTAACAAAATATTACATCTAAAGGCCCTAATATTTTTACAAATAAGAAAAAAAATACATCCAAAAATATTTTAACAAATAATTACATTGTGTAAAATCAAAATACACACGTGTAAAAACTCAATTACACATCTGTAAATTCAGTTTAACTCATGTAAAAAGAATCAAATAAACATGTAAAACTAAAATATGTATGTGTAGAAATCAAAACTAATTGTAATCAAAATAAAGAAAAACCAATATCAAACATTTACTTGTGTATCAAACCATGTATATCTTGAACCTAAATCATATAAAATCCTGATTTTTACACCATCTTGAACCCAGATCTTCTGGTCATACTTCAATCCTCATGTGCTTGTCACTATATAAAGATAAAAGGCGTGTAAACATCAAATATGTGTAAAATGTAAACAATAAACATGTGTAAAAAAAACCCAAAACAGATATAGAAATGTGAAAGATGGTTTACATATGTATACACGTTGAACAAAAACATTTTCCTTATGTGTAAATTCAGTTTACACATCTGTAAATGTAGTTTACACATCTGTAAATTCGATTTACACATATGTAGTAACCCCATAACCAAATTCAAAGAATTAAAAAAAATAATCACCAAATATTCAACCATCCGCACACCCAAATACCTTTACCCAAATCAAATACACATGACAAGATGTATACACACATCATATTATAACTCAGATATGAGATTTTTTTTAAAAGCACAAATAAAATAAACGATCCCCTGTATACATATAACATCAAACTGAACAGCGTAATATATACATTAAATAATTTGTACATGTTGCTACAAAACTTATCGCCTAGAGGCTTAAGCCTTGGAGCAGTGTTGAAGGGGTAAGTTGAGCTGGACGTCTGCACTTGGGGTTTGGAAAGACGGACAGGATCTCCGAGTCTTGAGGGAGTGATCTGCAAAATAAACAAAGCCGTGAGCCTCGCCACGAGCAGAAGGAGATTTCTCCTCGTGACCACCCTCCGGCGTGAGGATAAGTATTCGTCGTGGATGGTAAAAAGAGAGAAAGAGAGTTATGAAAGAGTAGGGAGTTATCGTAAATCTGAATATCTGTGAAAGGGTGTATGAGAATGTCTAAAGCGTATTGAGGAGTGAGCTATTTATAACGACTTCATAACTTGGGATATCTGGCCCATTGCCTTATTCCAAGTAGTCTGTAATTGACTTTATTGTTGCCTCAAGCTTATTTGGACTGTCATGCCTTCTTTGGTGTTTCAGGTATTTGTCTCTATAGTTGACGAGTATGTCTGTTTATGCGGGTTTCCTGACTGCCTGTCGGTTGTACATCCGTTCCGTTAGTACGTTCTTGTTTCAATAGTTGACTTGCCTTAAACGCAACGACCGTATGCTAGGTCGTTGTTTGTCCTGGGTCCAGGTCTCTCTAATTCCTTTGTTTTTATAGTTGACTCTCTGTTGTCCTGATATTTGGTCAAGATATAGGGTACGGGTCTTGGCGTCTTTTGCGTTTGTCTCATTCTCTTCGGGTGGTGTACAATGAGACTTTGCTACGTGTTACTTTTAATTGCCTATTCCTTAATATTTTATCCAAGTGTTAACTGAGCGACTTTGGCGGATCACTCTTTGAGCCGCGGCAGTGGTAGCCATGACTCGTCCCCTAGCCGCGGCAGGACTTCTTCACGGGATGGGACACGCGTTCCTTCACTTTTAAGGTAAGAATAGTGGCAATTTGGACTTGGGCTTCTTGTTAGTGTAAAATACATATCCAGCCGCGGCTTGGTCGTCGTGGGGTGGGGCTGCTTGGATTTAGGCTTCTTCAATTCTATACGCGTTCATTCATTTTTTAGGTAAGAATGGTGGCAATTTGGACTTGGGCTTCTTCACGGAATGGGACATGCATATCCAGCTGCGGCAGAGCCCTAGCCGCGGCTTGGTCGTCCGGATGGGGCTGCTTGGATTTAGGCTTCTTCCATTTTATTTGTCAGAGGTATAATTACTTAATACCCATCAAGTCCCCCAGTCCAATATTATGGTGTTCAATCATGATGTTGGATTAATATCTGTCTGCCGTCGTATACCTTTCTTAGACCTGTCATAGATTTCCTAGGTGCCTCAATAGGCCTGCGCTCTAGGTCATAGACTTGAACACCTCTTGTCCCATCATAGGTTGGTTTTCCAAGTAACCTACCTTCCCTTTTCTTCCCTCTTCTTTTTGAAATTTGAATATATTCGTTTCCCGCTTAGTTTTTTTTCCTATATAAGGGCTTGAATTGTTAGTTTTTGTAACCATAAACACTTGATTCCTTACCAATTCTTCCTCTTCGCTCACCACTGCTGCCGCGCTTTTGGTTTTGCCGCGGCTCGGACGCCCGGTTGGGTTTCGTCCCCTTGTTTGCTAGCTTGGGTGTGGGGTCGTCGTTTTTCTCTCTTTCTCGTCGGGTTTATTTATCTGTCCCGGTTCCGCAGGTAAGTCTCTTGTTTTTTGCTATTAAATGTTGTTATGGATTGTCGCCATGATATGGACGTTCAAACATCCATTGTCACAACTAAGTTTTTGGGTAAATTTGTTGAGAAATATGGTATTGACCTTTCCTTAGATCCCATTGTTCCTCCGACGGGAGCGACGGTTCGTGATGTCCCCCCGGGATGATCTCGTTATACACCGCCTACTTTACTTTTGCAAACTTTCGCATACTCGTTAGCTTGTTTCTTGAGTCGGTGTTATCTTATTATGAGATTCATATATCTCAAATAGTTCCTTTAGGTTTGATTCGGGTGTATCATTTTGACATTTCTTGTCGTGCATTACGCATTGAGTCGGAAATTAACCTATTTAGAGCTTTCTACAAAGCTACTCGGGTGGGAGACTGGGTTACATTTGAGAAAAGGAAATCTCCTTATCCTAGCCATACCCTTCGTCCTCCCACTAGTTTAAAGAATTGGAAAGATCGGTTTTTCTTTATTTCTGCGCGTGCGGTTCCCTTTGAGATGCACTGGTCGATGCCAAAAGAGTCGCTTAGGGACCCCATACCTAAACCTCGCGAATATCATAAGGATGATTATGATAAGCTGAAAGCCGTACCTACCACTTTACGTCCTTTTTCTGAGCATTTTCTTGTGATGGTTGGGATTAGTCGCAATTGGGATGATCTGACTCTCCGTCCCATGCTTTATTACAATGGGGAACGTGAGTAATTTCTTTTATATAAATTGTTGCAGTTTTTGTGTTGTATTAACATTAATGTTTATGCTTGTAGGAATGGGTTTGTTCGACCGTATGAAGCTGTCTACCAAAGACGTTGAAGAGGTGGTGGAGCCGATCAAGCCGGGCCATAGGACCATCTTAGAGAGGACAGAAGATTTTGTTGTTCCAACTGCAGAGATGGAATCAAAACGCTCGAGTAAGAGGAAAGTTACTGATGTTGGTGGGAAAGGTGTGACTAGTCATGGGTCGCCTGGCGAATCTTCTTTCCAGACTGGTAACGATTATAGCGCTGAGGATGGATCGGACCCGTCGATTGATTTGAACAACTCTAAAGGGTTGTCTGGCTTTGCTACTCCTGAAGCTGATTTGGGTGTTCCTTTTGTTCCCGATTGGGGTTTTCGTGTTGGTACCGTGATCGAATCACCCAAAGATTTTCGGGAGTTTATGTACTCAGCACGTACTCCCGCCGATCGTGTTCGTTATAAGAAGATGTCCGAAAAAGAGGTGTCCGACGTTGGTTTTTCTTCGGCTGTTAGTTTTTTCCAATCCTATACCGAGACTAATGAACGTTGGCTCGAGAGTGTTCGGGCCAATTGTGACTTGGAAAGAGATTTATCTCATGCGAAAGAGAGGCATTTGGAGTTGGAGGCTGAGAATCGATCATTGAAAATTGGTTTTGAGAACGAACGAAATGTTTTTTCTTCTCAACTTTCTGTCTTACGAGACGAGGTGACTCGGTTAGAGAACGAGAGGTCTTGGCTTATTTCCACAGGTATGCAACAAACTTTTGAGAAAGTTCGCAATAGTGATGAGTTCTTGGATATGTTGGGGGAGCTCAATTCGTTAGCCGATAAAGTCGGATTCAACGGTGGTTTAAAGGAATGTGTGATGCTAGGCAAGGGAGGAAAAAGAGCTCAAGATTCTAAGCAGTTTCACGTGGATGCTCTGGATCAATTTCGCGAGCTTTCAGACAAGTTTGATAATTGTCAGTTTCCCATGTCCGCTTCTATAGCGGGCATGGTCAGTTCCACGCTTGCTGACATTCAGACCTTCTTAGCTCCTCCTTAGTGATAGTTGTGTTGTTTCTTTGTGGGTGTTTGTTATTTTGTCGTCGTCCCTTCGAGGACATCTATCTTTATTTTCTTCTTGTCCCTGCGCGGACCTTTATCTTTATAGACTGTTGTTTCTTCGTAAACGTTTGTGTTTTTAGTTGTCGTTGTCCCTGCGTGGACACTTATCTTTTATTTCTCTTGTAATCCTAGATGGAAGTTTTCAGTTTATATAACTTGGGATTGTTTGTTTTTAAGACCTTTTTCTAATTTTCTTTGCTTATTTACCCTAATTTGGTTAGCTGACTCGTCTGTCCAGTCACGGCTAGAAGACTTAGATTATATTTCAACTAAACTTTGTTAGCTGACTCATCTGTCTAGTCGCGGCTGGAAGACTTAGATTATTTTTCAGCTAAACTTTGTTAGCTGACTTGTCTGTCCAGTCGCGGCTGGAAGACTTATATTATTTTTCAGCTCAACTTGGTTAGGAGACTTGTCTGTCCAGTCACGGCTGGAAGACTTATATTATTTTTCAGCTTAACTTGGTTAGCTGTCCAGTCGCGGCTGGAAGACTTAGATTATTTTTCAGCTAAACTTTGTTAGCTGACTCGTCTGTCCAGTCGCGGCTGGAAAACTTAAAATATTTTTCAGCTCAACTTGGTTAGCTGACTTGTCTGTCCAGTCGCGGCCGGAAGACTTAGATTATTTTTCAGCTAAACTTTGTTAGCTGACTCGTCTGTCCAGTTGCGGCTGGAAGACTTAGATTATTTTTCAGCTCAATTTGGTTAGCTGACTTGTCTGTTCAGTCGCAGCTGAAAGACTTAGATTATTTTTCAGCTCAATTTGGTTAGCTGACTTGTCTGTCCAGTCGCGGCTGGAAGACTTAAATTATTTTTCAGCTCAATTTGGTTAGCTAACTTGTCTGTCCAGTCGCGGCTGGAAGACTTAAATTACTTTTCAGCTAAACTTTGTTAGCTGACTCGTCTGTCCAGTCGCGGCTGGAAGACTTAGATTATTTTTCAGCTCAATTTGGTTAGCTGACTTGTCTGTCCAGTCGCGTCTGGAAGACTTAGATTATTTTTCAGCTCAATTTGGTTAGCTGACTTGTCTGTCCAGTCGCGGCTGGAAGACTTAAATTACTTTTCATCTAAACTTGGTTAGCTGACTCGTTTATTTTAATATGATTCCTTAAAGACAAAGACAATGGTTTTTGAATGTAATCCCTGGTGTCCGCATACACCTTGTTTCAAAATTGATTACAATAACTGCTTACACGTTTCTTACATACAACATTTCCGGAGCTGGGCTCCATTCCACGTTCGTGGTACATCGCTTCCATCTAAACGAGCCAACTTGCAAGAGCCGTTTCTTCCGGCCTCCATGATTTGGTAGGGGCCTTCCCAGCGTGGGCCCAACTTTCCTTGATCTTCCATCCTACTGGCTTCATTGCTTCGGAGCACGTATTCTCCCTCTTTGAACGATCTTTTTTGCACTCTTGAGTTGTAGTATCTTTCAATCTCTCTCTTATACTTTTCCTCGCGGATTGCTGCTATCATCCTTCGTTCTTCTAAGTGGTTCAGGTTCAACCGTAGTTCCGAATCATTATCCACTTCGTTAACCTGGAGAATACGTTGTGTTGGCATGATTATCTCCGCTGGTATTACCGCCTCGGTGCCATACGTTAAACTGAATGGGCTTTCCCCATTACTTGTCTTTGGCATCGTTCGATGTGCCCACAGCACATGTGGTAGTTCTTCCAGCCAATTTCTTCCTTCGTCTCCTAAACGTGTCTTTATGCCCTCCACAATGCTCCGATTAGCTCGCTCCACCTGACCGTTTCCTTGGGGATGTGCCACTGAAGTAAAAATTTGTTGCATCTTCATATCCACGCACCATTGTTTAAATGGGTTGTCCGCGAATTGTTTTCCGTTGTCTGTCACTATAAACAACGGGAGACCAAACCGACAAATAATGCATTCCCAAACAAATTTCTTCACCTGTATGCCAGTGATGGATGCGAGAGCTTTTGCTTCCACCCACTTGGTGAAGTAGTCAATTGCCACTATCAAAAATTTTATCTTCCCTTGGGCTATTGGGAACGGCCTGACTATATCCATTGCCCATTTTTGAAAGGGCCATGCTGCCGTGACATGGACCATCTCATTCGGCGGTCGGTGGCACATTGGGGCATGCCTTTGGCAACTCTCACATTTCTGAATTTCTTCGACGGCGCTTTTGTGCATACCCGGCCAGTAGTACTCCGCTCCTATTGCCTTTGCGACAACCATCCTTGGGCCTGCATGTATTCCGCATATGCCAAAGTGGATTTCCCGGATTACATAGTTAGCTTCTTCTTCATCGAGGCACCTCAGTAGAGGTCCTAGGTAGGACCTTCGGTATAGACATCCTCGTTCCATCTCGTATTGCAACGCCTTTGTTCTTATCTTTCTTGCTTCGGCTCTATCGTCCGGTAGCGTACCCTTTGTGAGAAACTGGATGATGGGAGTCATCCAGGTTGGGTTCTCCGCTTCCGTGATTGTGCTGATCTCTGTGTCTGCGATAGACGGGGATTCTAGCACTTCTACCCTGACCTCGTTTGCTAAATGTGTGAAAGTGACTGAGGCCAACTTACTAAGAGCATCGGCTTTTTTGTTTTTGCTTCTTGGGATGTATATGACCGTACATTCATCGAACAACTTGATTATGGCCTGGGCCTTCTCCAGGTATCGCTTCATCGACTCTTCCTTAGCATCGTACGAGCAGTTGATCTGGTTCGCTACGAGCATTGAGTCCACATGAGCGTGTAGTTTTCGTACCCCCATCTTCTGAGCCAATCTTAAGCCCGCGAGTAACGCTTCGTACTCTGCTTCATTGTTAGAACTTTTGAAATCCAACCTTAGCGCGTAGGTCAGCTCGACCTGGTCTGGTCCCACTAGTATCAAACTAGCCCCCGAGCCTTCATCGTTTGAGGCCCCATCCGTGTGGAGACTCCAGGTGCTATCAGCTTTAATTTCTTGGTTACTTTGCGCAACCTCTTTTTGCATTTTTCCTTCGGTTGGTATTTCTACCAAGAAATCGGCCACTACCTGACCCTTCATTGCGGACCTTGGTTTGTACTTAAGCTCGAACGCCCCCAGCTCGATTGCCCATTTTGCTAATCGTCCCGAGATCTCCGGTCTTCTCAGGATTTGTTGTATTGGGTGCTCCGTTTGTACTTCAATGCTGTGAGCTTGGAAGTACCTCTGCAGCCTCCTTGAGACGTGCACTAGGGATAACACTAGCTTCACCATTGGTGAGTATCTTGTTTCTGGATCTTTTAACGCTCTGCTGATGAAGTATATAGGGTTTTGAACATTACCCCGCTCTGTCATCAAGACCGCACTCATGGCCGTGGTTCCGGCGGATAGGTACATTGTCAGGTTTTCTTGTGGGACTGGAGCTGTGAGCGTTGGCAATCGACTCAAGTAACTCTTCATTTCTTCTAATGCCTTTTCTGCTTCTTGTGACCATACGAAGTTCTTTTTACCTAGGCAGTTTCTTAGAGTCACCATGAATGGTAAAGTTCTCTCAGCGTGTTTTGACAAAAATCTGTTCAAGGCGACAAGACGCCCGTTGAGCGTTTGCACATCCTTAACAGATCTTGGTGAGGGCATTTGCAGCACCGCCTTCACTTTTTCTGAGTTTGCTTGAAATCCGTCCTTGGTGACAACTACACCCAAAAATTTACCCTGTTCCACCCCAAACGAACATTTCTTTGGGTTCAGCTTCATGTTGACGCTTCTTAGGGTTTTGAATGTTTCGCCCAGGTCACCAAATAACCCTTCTTCGTTCTTGCTTTTCACCACCAGGTCGTCCACATAAACTTCCAGATTTTTACCGATTTGTTCGCTAAACGCAGAGTCCATCAATCGTTGGTAGGTAGCTCCAGCGTTCTTCAAGCCGAATGGCATTTTTGTGAAACAAAATATCCCAGTGCTAGTGTAGAACGCTGTTTTGTCTTCGTCCTCTTTGGCCATCTGTACCTGCCAGTAACCTTTATAAGCATCCAAAAAACATTTTAGCGTTCTTCATACATGATTTCGGATGCACTTCCAGTATCTACATAAACTCTTCGTACCTGGTGACCTGCAATGTCAGCGGATACATGTAGTGCACCCCTTGCAAAATCGTCGCCTCTAATTGGGGGGAAACTAATTTCCTGCTCCATCCATGACTCCATGTGGTCGTTACTTCTTTTCATGCCTGCGTTTCCTGATGGTTGACTCACCATTAGGATCTCCTTCCTCTTTCCACTTGACTGGGGTGTAGCCTTCAGCTCTTTCAGCAGGTGTGCCAACTTGCCTGTTTTGATCGCTGACTCGATTTGCCTCCTTAGGGAGAAGCACTCGTCGGTGGTGTGGTCGTTGTCTTTGTGAAATTCACAATACTTTTCTGTGGCCTTTCTAGGGCCTGGCCTCATGGGAGCTGGTTTCACGAAATTAACATTTTCTGTTGCTAAGATCTCGCTTGGTGTTTTAGTTAGTGGTGGGAGACTAACAATAGGCCCGACATTGGGTCGTGGTGACGGTGAATATCGAGGCTGGAATGGCACGTTCCGCTGCTGGAAGCGTGGTTGAAAATGTCCTTTGTCCCACGTTTTCTGTGGTGTCTGCCTTCTAGGGACATCCCATGTAGTTGTTTTTTTATGTGTACGATCCTTCAACTGATCGCTTGTTTTTCTTCCCCGCACGAACGCTTTAGCTCTTTCTAACATTTCTTCTACTGTCTTTGGGCGGTTTTCATGGAATCGCTCAACCAGCTGCTCGCTTCGAACGCCGTGGATAAAGGCCGAGATGCGTATGTCTTCACCAGCTCCTTTTACTTGCATGCTCTCCCTTACGAACCTCGGGATGAAGTCTCCTACTGATTCGTTGTCGGCTCTTTTAATGTTGTGTAGTTCCGTCGGATCCTTGATGGATCTTCGCTGCTGGCTGAAATTTTTCAAGAAACTATCCTCCAACTGTTCGAAGCTTCCTATCTCTCCCACCGGAAGACTATCGAACCATACCCTCGCTGCTCCCGTCAGTGTTTGCATGAACATATGACACCATACCGGGATAGACCATTGTTCCACCTCGACTGCACCTATGAAAATGGCGAGATGATCGTCTGGGTCACCCAGACCATCATATTTCCCCACGTTAGATGGCATTTTTAGTTTTGGGGGAAACGTGAACTCTGCAATTTTGTTGATAAACTTGGATCTTGATCTCGCCGTGAAAGGCCTGTATGGCTTGCTGTAGTCATCTTCAAAATCTAGCTTCCTCTTGGTTGTCTCTTGACGTACAACCTCGGTGTTGTGTAGCTTATCTTTCTCTTCTTCATCTTTCTTTGGTGAGTCGTCATTTTCGTCATCTCCGAATTCTAGACGGGTTCAGATTTCTTTCAACCGACACTCCTTCTCCTCCACCTGCAACAAAGCGAGAATCTGTCGGCGATTCTGCCGCAAGAATTCCGGAGTGACGACTACTTGGTCATTGCTTTGTTTTTCAGAGTCATTAAGGCTGCTCTTTTAGTTCTTGCTTCCCTCCCTTCTGGTAGCATTGCTACCGTCTAAGTTCAGGATATCAGAACTTCTGGTTTCATTGTTAGGAGTTTCCTCGCCCACGTCCATCGTGCTTTTTTTTTTGTTAGACCACGGGATGGCGCCAAATGTTGCTACAAAACTTATCGCCTAGAGGCTTAAGCCTTGGAGCAGTGCTGAAGGGGTAAGTTGAGCTGGACGTCTGGACTTGGGGTTTGGAAAGACGGACAGGATCTCCGAGTCTTGAGGGAGTGATCTGCAAAATAAACAAAGCCGTGAGCCTCACCACGAGCAGAAGGAGATTTCTCCTCGTGATCACCCTCCGGCGTGAGGATAAGTATTCGTTGTGGATGGTAAAAAGAGAGAAAGAGAGTTATGAAAGAGTAGGGAGTTATCGTAAATCTGGATATCTGTGAAAGGGTGTATGAGAATGTCTAAAGCGTATTGAGGAGTGAGCTATTTATAACGACTTCATAACTTGGGATATCTGGCCCATGGCCTTATTCCAAGTAGTCTGTAATTGACTTTATTATTGCCTCAAGCTTATTTGGACTGTCATGCCTTCTTTGGTGTTTCAGGTATTTGTCTCTATAGTTGACGAGTATATCTGTTTATGCGGGTTTCCTGACTGCCTGTCGGTTGTACATCCGTTCCGTTAGTACGTTCTTGTTTCAATAGTTGACTTGCCTTAAACGCAACGACCGTATGCTGGGTCGTTGTTTGTCCTGGGTCCAGGTCTCTCTGATTCCTTTGTTTTTATAGTCGACTCTCTATTGTCCTGATATTTGGTCAAGATATAGGGTACGGGTCTTGGCGTCTTTTGCGTTTGTCTCATTCTCTTCGGGTGGTGTACAATGAGACTTTGTTACGTGTTACTTTTAATTGCCTGTTTCTTAATATTTTCTCCAAGTGTTAACTGAGCGACTTTGGCGGATCACTCTTTGAGCAGCGGCAGTGGTAGCCGTGACTCGTCCCCTAGCCGCGACAGGACTTCTTCACGGGATGGGACACACGTTCCTTCACTTTTAAGGTAAGAATAGTGGCAATTTGGACTTGGGCTTCTTGTTAGTGTAAAATACATATCCAGCCGCGGCTTGGTCGTCGTGGGATGGGGCTGCTTGGATTTAGGCTTCTTCAATTCTATACGCGTTCATTCATTTTTTAGGTAAGAATGGTGGCAATTTGGACTTGGGCTTCTTCACGGAATGGGACATGCATATCCAGCCGCGGCAGAGCCCTAGCCGCGGCTTGGTCGTCAGGATGGGGCTGCTTGGATTTAGGCTTCTTCCATTTTATTTGTTAGATGTATAATTACTTAATACCCATCAGTACATAACATCAAATTGAACATGTAGTGCATCGGTTTAAGTGCCTCGAATCAAGATTTGTTCCTATGTTGCAGTGTAGAAAAGAAGGCATTTAATATATATTTTAAGGTGATTTAAGTTATTTTAAGAAAGCTTAAAAGAGTAAAATATCAAAACCAAAAGAGATTATAGAAAATCAGTTTCTTATGGTAGACTTACAGAGATCAAAATCAAGATGATACTCACGAATCATCTACAGCAACAATCAGTGGGTTGAACTCAAATCAAGAAACCAAGATCTGCACCTTGGAATCAAAATATGAACTCGCCACCACCACCGACAAACTCAAAATATGTCACTTGCTCTTCGCCTTGAGTCGCCTCTTCGTGCGGCGGAGGTTGTTAACGGATCTGATGAAACCAAATGTTTCAGATCTGGTTTCCGGAGCTCGACGAACTCTGATCTAGTGCTTCAATTGCTTCACCGGATAAATGTGGTTTGTTGAGAGGATCGGAGGACTTTCTTAGATTTGAACGAATCGAACCAGCGGGATTCATTGTTTGGATGAAAGGGATGATGCAGAAATGGCAGAGAGAAAGAAAACTGGTTGGATGAATCGTGTTTGCAGATAAAAAAAAAGAGATTGTATTTTAGGTTTATAGGAAAGACAAATGACACAATTGTCGTTTTAAGATTATAAATAAATAAAAATAGAGAAAAATGGATATGCAGCTAAAAATGAGTTTAAGGTTTCATAATAAATTAAGATTTATAAATGACATGTCCCATATATATATAAAGTAACAATTATAAACAATATATTAAACTTAGTTGGGCTAAATGACTAATAATATTCATATATATCAGATTATTGGGACTTTGAGCCTAAACTCTCGCAACTTTATTTTGACAACATTATTTGAACACAACCATGGCCTTCTTTGGTAGTTTGTTTTGATGTATTTGATAGCTTATTTTTTTTTAATTCTAGAGAGTTTGTTCTTACTACAAATCTAGATAACTTGTATTTTTCTTGTCTAATGAGAATTCTAGACAGTTTTTGGCAACTATATTTTGGATAGCTTTTGGACAATTTTTTTTATTTCATACCATTTGTGGATAACTTGTATAAAAGCCCAATAAGCTCATTTCGTGAAACCAAACCGGAACCAAACCGTTATTAACGGTTTGGGTTGGTTCGGTTTGAAATTTCAACGGTTTGATTTTGGTTTACAAAAATGAAAAACCGTTACTAACGGTTTGGCTCACAGTTTGACCGAAAAATCACGAAAACTGGACGGTGAACATTCCTAAGTCCAACCAACTGCATGATCATTCACTTATACGCAGAACCAAAATTAAGAAATAATCAACGGTCACTTGTGAAGTTCAACAAGCAAACACATCCACTGTCTCAAACTAAAATGGGTTTATGTTATTGGGTTTGTTTTTAAAGAAAATCTACATACGTGACCATGACAGTGTGACACGCATGGCGCACAAAAAGCGCATGAAAAAATGGCATGAGGCATGAGGCATGAGGCATGAGTTGTACGAGAAAGTTTTTTAGCTTTTTAGGTTGTATATAAATGTTATTTATATATTAAGCTTATTTATAGCTAAATTTTGAATAGATGATGCTAAAAATCTATGAAAAATATAAAAAAAGATATATAAATAATTTGTGTCTCACGTACAAAACCCGGTGCACTTTGCGCTCGGCTCGGGACCGTATCAACTCGGTGCGACTCTCGCTTTTTAAAACCAAGAGGAGAAGAACCCAATAAGTCCAGGAAAACTAATAATCAGTTCATAGTTTTTATATAAATTATACAACTTATTTTCTTAATATGATTTAACATGTTAACTTAACTTGGCTATATTGGTTTTACGATGCCTAAGATTTTCATCAAGAGCTTAAATATTGGGCTTGTTGTTTGGACCGCCTAAGTGAGACCTGGCCCACACCCATATCGAAATAAAAACAAAAAATCAGCTATATATGCATTAATTAATATCGTAAACTTTTAAAACATTATGCTTTTTTATATTCCAAATGTATTATAGCAACGTGTCTATCTTTATCAATGTTTTATTTTTTTTGTTGTTGCATTTTTTAACTTTTTTGTTCAACTTTCATTTGCTATTTTTTAATTTAATTTCAACTTTTCTTTGCTCGCTCCATTGCGTTAACATTAATTATTTACACTGTGTCTATATTTCCATTTAAATTTTATTTACAATCGGTCCATCCCGCCGCTGAGCCAGGCGTAACCCAATGGTTATAATGAAAATTACAAAAAATGATTTTTTCAAATTGAAAATTCTAATTTAATAAATATTTTGAAATAAACTGAAAGTTTTAAGGTATATATAAGGGGTAACTTTATAGAATAGAAACCAAGTTTAAAAAGTGTTTAAATTATGTCACTAAATACTCATTTTACACGATATACACCCTCAAGTATACTATGGTGAATGAACTAATTAAAACTTGATTAATATTATGTGATGTTTTCCTATATATAAAGATAAAAAGTAATTAAATTTAAGTAACTTGAAATAATATTTAAATTATTACTCTTCATAAAATAATCATGATTTTGTTACTGTTCTAGCACATTCCTCCTTTTGCTTAAAACCCTACTATCATTTCATCGATTCCTCCGCATCTCCAGCATCCCTCAAATCTTCTGTAAGTTTCTTCACAATTCCCTTCTTCTTTCACAATTCTGTTTGCTCTTCGCCATAGATTTATTGATTACAGTACTTCTTTGCATACATGTCATCGTATCTATGTGATCCATTTAGGTGTGATTATGTAATCGATCGTTTGAGTGTTTGATTTATACGAATTCATTCAATAGAAGATGAATAAGTTTAATTTCTAGATAGATCTGTTGAATTCGCCTTTTCGAATCATGTCAAAATCATGCTTTTTGAATGAACTATTTTGTCGTCACGGAATCTACACACACGTGAAATTGATGAACAGCTAGTTTAGTTTTCGTGATTCTGATGGATGATCCACTGATTTTGTTGCTGCGATGTAATTTAACCCTAGAAATTTGAGTTAATCCTGCCTTATGTTCTTCAATTTCCAGAAAGGAATTGTAAATACTTACCTTAAACCCTAGCCCTAGCATAAAGTGCCTTATGTGATTTTAGATCTTGATATTTGATGATTCAGTTATATAAAATCATGTTGAACAAGCGAAAAATAGATTTTGTTGCATCAACTGTCAATTTAAGACATAATTCCTTGTCAATTTTGAAGATCCACCCCCTTTCAGATGCAGCCAAAAACTTGATTTTCTGTTGTTTGTGATAATCATATTCTATTATTTGTGTAATCTGAAACTGAATATCTGATTATATGCGGATCCAGGTAACCATGTCGTCGATCGGCCTTCCTACACAATGCATGGTCCAAACCGCACCTAAAACCTGCACCCGACCTGCTGCTACCGCTTTTCTAAATCACAAAACCTCACTTTCATCAATGAAATCCATCTCGAAAGCCTTTGGGTTGAAATCAAGCTCGTTTTTCAGAACAACAGCCATGGCTACATACAAAGTTAAGCTTATTGGACCAGGAGGTGAAGAGAACGAGTTTGATGCGCCTGATGATTGCTATATTCTTGACTCGGCTGAGAGTGCAGGGGTTGAGCTTCCGTATTCTTGCAGGGCGGGTGCATGTTCCACATGTGCTGGGAAGATTGTTAGTGGTGCGGTTGACCAGTCTGATGGTTCGTTTCTTGATGATAACCAATTGAAGGAAGGGTACGTGCTGACTTGTGTTTCTTACCCGACTTCAGATTGTGTGATCCATACTCATAAAGAAAGTGATCTTTATTGAGTCGGTGTCGGTGTCGGTGTTTTCGAAAGTTGTTCGTCTTTGTTGTCTGCAATTGAACCTGTCTTTTTCATTGTACTCATTAAGTGCTAGTTTGTTTTGCTTTCTTATGCTAAAAAAGTTATTGTTTGTGGATTTTGAAGTCTTCATAATATGGATTTTTATGGTCCAAGACTAGCCAGATTTCATTTTCTTTAGGACACGGCATGATCTTTTATCGAACAGGTTTTGATTGTCCGCACACTCTAACTAGTAGTTAGAAAACGACAAATCAAACCGGTAGGGTTGGTTGACCAGTCAAATTACTTCGTTTTGGTTGGTTTATTCAGTTTCGCGGCCCTCTGCACACACACTAAATATTGCGAGAACAAACAGAAGAAAATGAATGTTTCATTTTTTTCAATATTAAAGTTTTTTAAAAACAAAAGAAAATTATATAAATGCAATATTTATTCGTATCTCACTAAATTAAAAAAAATTGAACAAATTTTGTTTATATATTATACACATGTAATTCATGTTAAGGTTATTTTACATACACATGTATAGATAATTTTTAAATATATAAAACATACAAGTTTTTAGAAATATAAACTGTGGATTAAAAAGTTATTATATTTACTCTTTTATTCTCGTAATAATTTAGTATTCTATGAAGAACTTCCTGACAAAGGGTCCTAATAAGGAGAATTTTTGTTGATTCAGGTATACGTGTTACACTTTGGTGCTTTCTTCCCTTTATTTTGTCGATTTTCTCTTCTATTAAATGAAGATATTAAAAGAAAATAAATTTAACTATTGATAGTTATTATATCATTAACTAAATAAATTTAATATTAAACTAATTATGGATAGCTAGAATTTCTCGCATTATTTATCGATTTCGACAAATTAATCTTGTAATTATGGATGGTTATAATTTCTGACGTTACTTATCAACTCCATTATTTTAGATAACTAGATTAATAATTCGTTTCAATTTTATTTATAATTTTTTCAATTAAAAATTTTGTTTATCATCATATAAATTGTTCAATCGTTTATAATTTGTAAATCATCATTACTAATTACTATCCTTTTTTTTTATTTAACCCGTGTAATATACGGGTTTTTAACGTAGTTGATGATAAAGATAAAGTGCAGGTTTGATTGAGAAGGTTTTGACTTTCAAACAGAAACCAAAACTATAAACCCACCTTTCAATTTGAAAACTAACTGTAAACCGTGAACTGTAAACCTGTTTTTTAATTTGTAAATCATGATGAGCTGTAAACATGTTTTTCAATTTGAAAACTGTGAATCCAACCGTATAGTCAAAAGGGTCAAATTGGCTTATTTGTAAACATGTTTTTCGATTTAAAAACCGTGAATCGAACCCTATAATGAATTGACCCATTTGCTTTCAGTCTAGACAGTTAAGTTTATAAACATTTTATGACACTTATAAATTCAAAGTAATATTTATCATCACTTTCATCAACTGGCTTGCTTTTGAATTATTTAGAGGGTGTTTGGGAGTGTGGTAGGAAAGTGATTATTGACTTATTCTCTTTTTTAAAAAGCCGATCGATAATTAAAAAAAAATAATTTTTTTTAAAAAGTCAATAAGTCAATAAACCATTATCAAAAGCCAAAAAATCCTGGCTTTTGAAAATTACTTATTGACTTATTAGCTTTTCAAAAAGCCAATAAAAATCAATAAGTCATTTTCAAAAACAAATCCAAATACCCCTTTAATAACTCATTAGTCATTGCCTAATTTGACTTATCATCACGACATGAGTGGTGGTAAGAGATTCTACATCATTGTTTTATCGTATCGTGTTATCCGGTATACAAGAGGTGATCTTGGCGTGATCCGACGTGGAGACCAAGATCACGTCGTGATCTTGGTGGAACACTGCCCCCTCGATACACAAACCACGGCGTGGTTTTCCCAGTGAGATTTATCACGCCAAAAGTCAATCAATTTCAAACGAAATATGTCCGTTAAACGGATATATTCGTATTAAATAAAAAAAAGTTTTTTTTTAATTTAATTCTCTCCATCTATATAAACACATCCTACACTTCACAAAAATCATAAACAATTTATCTCAACTTCTCTATACTACAAAAAAAAGTTATAAAATGTCTTCATCATCAAGCGAGCAAGCCCGGGTAATGGCGTTCGGAGCTATGGCATCGGCGGTGGTTAGGTGGTGGCAAGAGGCGGAATCGTCCTCAAGACCATTAAAACGAAGCGCACGTCTCAACCATGACCGGGCGGACTTGATTGAGTATGTTTACGAAAAATCAAATCATTAGTAATGTAATTTTTTTTATTATTAATGTATTTTTTTATTATTAATGTAATTTTTTTATTATTAATGAATATTATTTATTATGTTTTATTTTATTTAAATAAAAATTAAAAAATAAACATTAAATTATTCCCTTGCCTAGTGATGGATGATGTGATTTTCTAGAATCTGACGTGTCGTGCACTTTATTATCACATCACACCATAATCACATGGGTATATCTCATGCTCTAAAAGTCTTCAAACTACGAGGAAGGCATGTTACGCCATTTTATCATTTTGATGGTAATAAAAAATTAAAACATGCAATAACTACACGTCCATAATTCATTTTCTAAAGTCAAATACAAAAACCAACACAAAAGCTATTGAGGTGGGGGCTGGGTTGTCGTTTCCAATATTTCATCTTCAGTTTGTTGATATTTTGCGAGGCAAATGATGTTTTTATTGAATGTGGCAAGTAAAAAAATTTCAAAATACATAAAATAAAACAGCACACATTTTAGGAGAAAAAGATATTGTTACTTTTTAGTAAAATAAGGTATCTCTTGTTAACTTTCAAGTGGTGAAATGCTAAGGTAAATCATGAAACAGGAAAGAAAAAAAATAAGAGAACAAAATAACTTTGAACTGCTGCTTGATTAATTGAAAAAGAACTGAACATTCCCCCTCAACATCATCACTATTCATTCCCAAACTTGCTTTGAATTTCTTCAAGTCTGAACTGACAACCCTTTGGTTAAGACATCAACAACTTGATCTTTAGTATATATATTGAAGATCCACCTCCCCCATTTAACACCTTTTCCCGAATAAAATGGTATTGAACTTCAATATGTTTTGTCTATGCGTGAAAAGTTGGATTTTCAGCCAACTTAATCGCAGATTGATTATCACATAAAAACTTCACCAGATGATCACACTCATGATTAAGATCCTTGAACAGCTGGGTTAACCACACGAGTTCTTGAGCTGCCATAGCGACAACTTTGTACTCTGATTCAGCAGTCGACAAGGAAAATGTCGGCTGCCTTTTGTTACACCATGATATCGGACTCGAACCGAGCGGAAAAACATATCATGTGGTTTACCTCCTAAAATTAGGATCACCAACGTAGTTCTGAGTCACAGAAACCAATCAGACTTGAATCACAGGTCTTAATAAATTTCACACCAAACCCAACAGTAGCTTTTAGATACCGTAGCACACAATGAATGGCAAATAAATGTGGCCGACGAGGGGTTTGCATAAAATGACTTAGAACCCCTACAACGAAAGTGATGTTAGGCCTTGTTAAGGTCAGGTAGATCAGACTACCTACCATTTGCCAATAGATTGTTGCATCTTTAATTTCCCTACCTTCATCTAAGTAGAGCGTCAGGTGTGGTTCATAGGGCACAACAGTTGGCTTTGAGGATTCCATACCAAACTTTTTGATTAGATTTAATGTATACTGTTTTTAATGCAGTAGCAGCCTTTCTTCTTGATACTGAACTTCTAGGCCATGGAAGTGTTGAAGTACTCCCAAGTCCTTCATCTTGAACCGAGTTTGCAAATTTACTTTGACTTGTTCGATGACTTCTTTTAGGTCCCCCGTAAGTATTAGGTCATCAACATAGACAAGTACTAGGGTTGTTTTAGAACGAAACCTTTTGATAAACAAACTAGCATCCTTTGTACCACTCGGCCTTCTTTGTTTGTATATATATATATATATATATATATATATATAACTTGAAACGTTAGCTTAGAAAATTAAATATATATATATAATTTGAAAATAAATCTTACCATTTTTAAATCCGGTAAATGGCGTCTTTGTCTAGTGGAAACAGAACCCATTGTTAAGTCTAATTAAGATAAATTCGGGGATAAGTGAGATGTCAACGCAAAATGCTTTCTTTTGTTTAATTTTTTTTTATATAGGACGATTACAATAAAGTGGCAGGTAAACGGGCAACAAGTTGCGCTGCAACCCACTTTTGAATAGCAAAACCGATCCTACTAAAAACAAAGTTTTGGGTCTTAGGGCCGAAATATTACTATGCATGACTCGTTGAACCCTGTTTAGGAATTCCACTGCCTCCGGTGCTAGGAACCCAAAAGTATCAAAAGCAAAAGGAATAAACACGTGTTGGTTCTCTAAACAAGCTTTCTCATGTTTAGAAATTTTGCCTGATTCTGCTTTTAAAGCAGCATGACCTGCCACAACCCCATTTTCCCTAAGCCCCACAAGAGGGGACACTCCTGTAAGGTCCACACAAGCGTGTTTCCCCCCTGCCCAACCAAACACAAGAATATCAGCCGGCCGTAGAGTAGAGCTCCTTTCAAGCGGATCTGTCAGAAAGTTCACGGGAGCCTCTTTTTTAGCAAAAATTCATGCCCGTTTGAGAACATCACAAAGAACATCCCTAACCAAATCATGCTTGTATTTAAACCCGGGTAACTCTTTGCAATGGACCGCATGCTCGCCAAAAGAATCCAAACAAGCCTTGCGGCAAACTGGGCAGGGCTCATCAGTCGGAAACAAGGGGATCATTAGCCGATACTTGAGCATAGCCCGGTACTTCACAGCCGACATTTGTTGGTAACATCCGTTGAAGGCAGTTTCGAGCCAAGTGTCCCCTTCTACCACAGTTATAACGTTTAAATGGAATGCGTTTACCGGTATACTTCTTCTTCTCACCCGAAGGTTCACCTCTTTCTGTGTCTCGACTCTTTCGTTCAACCTCATGGGTCCTTGACCGGTCAGACCATGGTTTCTTGTTCTGACGGTATCCAGACCAAGACCTCCCTTTGCTTTTGTCTACATACAGGGCTTCAACATCTGTCTTGGTTGGGGCTGGGTTAAGTAAGACACCTGCCATCTGTTTAGCCAAGGACTCTTGGCCAGCTAACAGGTTTTCGAGTTCTCCAAGTGATGGCGGGGTGGGGCACCCATGAACTGCAGCGATAAAACTTTGAATATCTGGTTTTAGACCATGAATTATAATTCGCTTCATCCTAGCATCACCAATCCGAGCCTCTTAATGGTTCAACAAACCTCTTAATGAGGCCTAGCTTAGGCTGATGCACCTGGGTTTTACCCACGCCGATCCAGGGTTCGAGCCTCGGCTCTCTCTGAAGCCCGGAAGGAGCCGTATTGGGTGGGATTTTTCCTTGGATGCTCTCCAACTCTGAAGCCAAATGGGCCCGGTTAAGACAACATATTGTCCGGAGTTGGACGCGTCTCTCCCATATGACGGGGAGGGGGGGTGCGACGTCAATGTTCGCCGTTCAAAAAATAATAATAAAAAAATAAGGGCACTCCTATTTATTAGAGAACGGTTATAAAATAACTCAAGTTGCTTTGTGTAAAATTAGACCACCCCTATTTATGCTAATCAACCTACACTGAAAGAATACATCCTAGAATGTTTCTACTTTATATTATTGTTGGTAGCAATTATGACTATTTTAGAGACTAATCTAAAACTTTCCAAAAAATTTAAGTCTTTTAACTAATATTTTAGACGGGTCATCACATAAACTTGCATAAAAACACACCCAAAACCAAGGTTTGTGCCTCATTCACATTTTATTGTGGCGAAAAATGAGATCATAAAATAAATAGTGAAAATAAACAATCAAGTATCATACAAAAATTGGTTAAGATTTTAAATAGTTATTAGAATTACATACACGGATGGTCCCTGTGGTTTGATCAAATTACAGTTTTCGTCCTCAAGTTTGAAAAATTATGAGTTTGGTCCAAGATACTTTCATTTTGTTACACTGACGGTCCCTAAAATGAATGAGGTTAACTTTTGCAGTTAAGTGGGTGTGAAATGATAAAAATGTCCTTAAGGTTAAATAAACAAAATTATAATAGTAAAAGAAAAGAAAAACAACTATTTGTGTGGGTCCCACACCCACTCTCTTCTTCCCCAACCTCTCCTCAAACTCCCATCAAGCCTACGGTATCTTGATCTCTCCTCAAACTCGCTCTTCGGTGACTGGTACACATTCAGCCCCTCAATTGCAGGTTTCAAGTGAAGATGAAGTAGTCACCGATGATGATGGCCGGCGGTGATTATATGCCGGAAGGCGGTGATGATTTGTGTACCTACCTCTTATTCTTGATATTATATATTTTTTATTATATTTTTAATTGAAAATGTAGTGGGGTCTACATGTATTTTATTAATTTTATTTTTAAAGAAAATGGTAGTTTTGTCATTTTACACCCACTTAACTGAAAAAGTTAACCTCCATCCATTTTAGGGACCGTCAGTGTAATAAAATGAAAGTATCTTGGACCAACCCCATAATTTTTCAAACTTAGGGGCAAAAACCGTAATTTGACCAAACCACAGGGACCATCCATGTAATTAATTCTAGTTATTTTTTATTTTAGAAAAAAATATTACTTTATTACATTATTTAAGCTAATTAAATACCCCACAATAGTCAAATCATGAGCTCATTAAGTATATAGACACGTATAATTGTACACAAAGCTATCCCCATTGCTTATTAGAGCTTCAATCTACGCCGGAGACACTTCTTCCGGCAGGATAACACGGCGGACGGCAGCCAATTCCTTTTCCAATGGCCACTATTATATCTACACTTGTGCTCCTCATCTTTTCAAGTAACCCCTCTTCTTTTCTCTTCACCTGTAACTATATTGCAAGATTTCTTCAAAACCTGATAGTTTTATTACACAAATATGTCATTTTATTGCATTTTCATGTGTGACATTTGAAATCTTTTTTCTTTTTGTTAAGTTAATGAATTCTCAAATTGGTCTGAAGAATCACATAAAAACATCAAAATTCAATATTTCTGTCACCTCCTGAATTTCAATGCAAATCAATCAATGATGTCATAAATTTCTAAAAAAGAGAGAACTGTATGCAAAATTAGTAATCTTTCCAAATGGGTTTTTGAATCTGGTAATTCACTTGGCAACATCAAGAACTAAATTTAAATAAAAATTGAAAAATTTCCCAAAAAGTTTACTGATTTCCATTAAATCAACAACTTTCCAAAAGGGGTTTTGAATCTTGAGTCATAATTCATCTCAAAATCCATTCTTTTTTAGTTTTTACCATTTATTTTAATTTCATTAGTTTTTTGGTTCGACAATCAACAAGGCAAATTACATAAGGATAGCAGGTAGACGGGCAACAAACTGCGCCGACATCCCCTTCTGAATGGAAAACCCTAATCTACTAAAAACAAAGCTTCGCCCCTGAGGAGTCGTAAAGTTGCTGTGGACCACACGCTGAACTCTAGCCAAGAACCGAACCGCCTCCGGCGCCAAGGAGCCGAACGTGTCAAACGCCAGGGGGACAAAGGCATGCTGATTATCCTCACAAGCTTTCGCGTGCTTTTCCACCTTCTTTGACTCTGCTTTCATAACCGTTTGCCCCGCCACAAACCCATTTTCCCGCAACCCAGCAAGGGGGTATACACCTGTGAAATCGACACAAGCATGTTTCCCGCCCTCCCAACCAAAAACTAGCACGTCCGTCGGGCGTAGGGTGGACCTCCCTTCCGCCGGGTCCGTAAGAAAATTAACCGGTGCCTCTTTCTTTGCCGAGATCCCTGCTCGTCTGAGAATATCCATTAACGCGTCTCGAACAAAATCATGGCGATACTTAAACCCCGACAGCTCTCTATAGTGTAACGCATGGTCCCTGTATTTATCCAGGCATGCTTTACGGCAGACTGGGCAAGTTTCATCATTCGGGAACATGGGGATCATCAGACGGTACTTAAGGATTGACCGGTATTCCACCGCTGACATACGTTGACCCAGACCTTCAATAGGAATAACAGTTAAGAAATCCTGGGCGTGAGGCCTCTGTAAGCATTCAATGATGTCTTTCTGGCGAGGGGACAAAAGGAAATCTTCTCCCAAACTTTGTGCGATTCGACAACAAAGGGCATTCGCCAAAGTTTTCTGTGGTTTTTTGGGGGCGGTGTCCTTGTTAGAGAAACCGCCGAGATCAAAATCAGGGAGAGATTCATGCAATCGATCCAGGGCGCTGGCATAATCCGGGTCAGTGGTAGCAACCCCACTGTTGCGTAAGATGTGGTCCTGCAACTCCCAAGATTGAGACCTGGAAGCCACAAAGGCATAGGCAGCCACATCCCGGGCCGACAGAAGGCCCAACCCACCTAGCCGCATCGGCAAGGTCGCGATCTGCCATTGGAGTTCACCAAAAAAAGGGCCCCCACATACGACAATGTCTTCTATTGCCTCTCGAAGACCTTTATCAAAACATGAAACCGCATCATCCACAAAGGGGGGTTGGCAAGTTCGCAAACCAAATAGCAACTTTGCAACCCCCATACAAGATCTAAGCAAGAGGAGTTCGCTTTGAGGATCCCGCAACAAGGGAAGGTGTCCCATGATGTCAACAGCTCGCGTTGCCCTCTTAGCCGTTAGACCACTAATAAAACTGGCATCACAGCTGACTGCCCCTCCTAGCAGTTTGACACCTCTCTCCGGCCTCCCAATCTCACTGGGGAAAAGCCCTGGCCGGACCTTCACCCCGTTGCATGTCGGCCAAAATACCTCAGTTTTTCTAATATTAAGCCGTAGCCCTAAGGCTGGACCCTCCGAACCGATGATGTCAAGAGCTTTAGCAACCTGAACAGCGTCCCCGATAACTGTCCCGTCATCCAAGTACCAAGCATGGAAGGGGAGTTTGCAGTTTTCCTGCACCTGAAGTACTAAGGGGTGTAAGGCTAGGGCAAAAAGCAAAGGTCCCAAGGGATCCCCCTGCTGGACCCCCGTGAATGCCCCGATACGGTCATTCCCCACGTATAGCCTAGCAGGCTGGGCATACAGAAATTGAACCCACAGGAATATGGAGGGGCATTGGCGATGGACCTCGCGAAGCAAAACCGAACGGTAAACTAAGTTGAAAGCGTTGGAAAAATCAACCGTAAGCATGGCCAGCGAGCCATCTGAATGAAAAGAATTAAGGAACCTGTTAGCGCTGTGCAGCACCGCCTCCGCACCATTGGATCTTGATTCATCAAAATCATAAAACTTTCTTGAATTTTGCATCCCAGAATCATTTATTGGCATCTACAGCCTCGGAGTTGGGATCAATTGTGGTCAAATAGCCAACAATCTCTCATCTCCATCATGTGTATAAATCCTCCTAGGATCTTTAAATATTAGCAAAGTCAAACTATATGATGCAGACCCAAATATACTAACCGCATTCGCGAACACAAATGTCGAATTAATCATAGGTTTAGGAAACGAATACCTTCAGAAAATGCAAGATCCTCAACAAGCCCAAATGTGGATTCAACTAAAGGTACTGTTAGAACTATATTTCAGATAGATATATTAATTACGATCAAATAAAAATATATTAGTTATAATTTATTAGGTAGATAAGATTTACGGTATTTATATTATTCATACTTAGGAGTTATGCTTAGATTATATTTCATTTGTAATTATCTATATTGTATTTCTATAAATAGTTAATTAATAATACACAGTATCTTACGGTTTTATTTTTCTACAGGTACAACCTTATATTTCACGAACTAGGATCACATGTATAACGGTAGGAAACGAGGTTTTAGGAGGTCAAGATCCTCAGCTACCACAATATCTTGTTCCCGCCATGAAATCAGTGTACCAAGCTTTAGTCAACCAAGGATTGAACTCACAAGTCTATGTGACAACCGCTCATTCACTTCAAATCTTGAAAACTTCTTTCCCGCCTTCAAATGGTGCGTTTCGTGATGATAGGAGAGTGGCCATTTGGTTCATTCACTTGGTTTCAAGAGGATATTTTGGTTATTTGATTTAAACGGATTGTTCCAACGGAAAGCACTACCGCACAACTAACCACGAGTCAAACCTGACAATCTACTATGACCGCAAATCTGTCACCGACAGATTATTGACGGATTTTGTAGCCATCGGTAAATTCGTGACGGATTACCGACGGGCTTTATTTTTTAGAGTTAATTAAAAGGAAAGACCCTACAGAATGGCCCTATTGCACTTTTGGGCCCCAACTTTGAGAAACTACAAAATGGGTCCAAAAGTATGCATGAACGTTACAAAAAGTCCTCCACCTTGGATGGCCGTTAATTTTTCTGTTAAAACTTTTAAAAATGACATAAATATACAAAAATCCTTCCTTGTAATTAACTCTTTTTTATTTAAGAAAAATAGTACAAGTTGTTTTGTGAGGGCATCCATCGGAACTCTATCGGAAATAATCCGTCAGTGAAAGTTATATTTTCTTGTAGTGTGAAGAATTGAACAAAGGAATGTAATGAAATTCAGTCTATTTCAGTTTCTTTTTATTTTCCAACCAAACACTATTTCTAATGAAATTCATTTACACTTTTAATTATTTTTACTTCTGTAAATCAGTTCTGAGTTTAATAAAATTTGAAATGTCAATTTTACAGTAACTCTTCTTACGATACAGAACATGTTAATTTAGATATTCAAATGTGCTCAGTTTATTATGACAACAGTTTAACAGAAAATACGTTAATTTAATCTGTTATTTTTCTACCCTCAGTTTTTGCTAATTTATTATTCTATTTCGTTAAATAAATTTGGTTCTTGTAAATAAAGTATAATGTTTTACATTTTATGGTGTATTATTTATATTACTTGTTCTTTATGATTTATCGTTGAAGCTTTGAAGCTATAAAGCCACACCTTTTTATGTAAAAGTATCTTAAATATTAATAAGTGAACACCGGATTTGGTTGATTTGAAAAACTAGAAACACACTAATTTTTCATAAAGACACATTTTCTCCTTTAAAGGCGACGAAAGAAATCAAGTTCTCGTTTTTCTGGATTAAAAATGGAGCCAAAATTTGTAACTAGTCTTTGGTCGATTGGTGTAGTTCTTCGTTATCTGTTATTAACTGTATTTTATAGTGACTTTTGCTAGCTTCTTAATAGTTATTTCAATGTTATTATCGCCGTTCTAAAAGAAATTAACAAAGTGTGTATGTTTCCATAATTTGAGTGGATGCATATCCTTTAAATGTAATTAAGACGGTAACCGTCTATCTTTCTCTCTTTCACTTAAACGTTTATCAATTACAAATACTTATATAATCCTTATTAAAAATTAGTTTTACACGCCTATTCGACTACGAGAAATGGTATCACCATTGTCATAAACGTCTCGTATGAAAGTGTGGCTGAACCCGTGTACCCTGTATCCTTCTCCTTAAACTTTTCTGTCAAACCCTGAAAAAATATCATCTTTAGATGAAAATGTTACCTATTTACCCATTGTAAACACATCCCAATTAGGAAAGAACTTCTTGCTCACCATCACAATCATTCCACACCTGAAATATTTTTAAACAAATCAGTAGATCATTAGAATTAGGGCAAGTAACAAAATTTAAATGTTAAATTTACAAAAATAGCTTTACTCGACAAAACTATCGAACGAAAGTTCGACTCGCCTTCCACTTTGGTCATCATATTTTGAAATTAGAAGTTGTAGAACAGAAGGTGGAATTGCAAATCCAAGACTGTAGAGGGCATCTCTTAATTCTGTTGCATCAATTTTTCCACTTCTATCACTATCAAATCTCTCAAAGATAGCCTACAATGTACAAAAAGAAATGAATAAAGAAACCCTAAAAACAAGTATCTTTTACATCATGGAAATTTTGTTCTTGTGGGTAGTCTTTTCGTAACCGGATCGATAATCGAACCGACTGCGGTCCACGTTAGAACCGGTTTCAAAAACATATTAAAGTCATAAATAACTTAAAGATTAAAAATTTAATTATAACTTATTTAAAGTAAAATATGAAATTAATTTATCTTTTTTGGTGTGTGTTTCAATGTTAGCAAATTATAAAGCTTGAAGTAAACAAAATAGTAAGCGTGAAATAGTAAATGTAGTAAATAAGATTTTTTTTGAAGGAAAAAAGATATAAAATTTTGGACAAGCCACTGGTCCGATTATGTCTAGTTCTGAAAACATGTAAGAAAATGGCAAAGAAACCAAATATTTATATCTATACTACGTTAGAATCCCGTGTATTACACATGTTAAATAAATGTAATGTTATATATATAATTAGTAATAAAATTTATATTTTTAAAAGCCCGTGTATTACAGTGGTTGAATAAAATATAATGTCATCTGTTAACACATACAGTCGTCGAAATATGTCTTTAAAAAAATGTACTTTGACGTGTTAGTTATAAACTATGTTAAGTTATTTTTTAAAACATTTTTTTTCAACTGAGTATTAATTTTTTTTAATGAAATTGATGAATGTTAACTCATATTAAATTCATTTGATTAATGATATAATAATTATTCAAAATTAAATAATAAGTATCCATAATTAGATTTATATTAAATACTTAAAAATATATTTTTTTAATATAATCATTTAATAGAAGAGAGAGTCGGGAAAAATATGATGAAATTAGAAAGTGACACATGTCTTCTACGATTTTTATGTATTAGTATATAGATGAAGAAGATACGAGATCTATTACTCACATGCCATTGGCCAAGACAACTCCATAACTCAGCAAACTCTTTTGGACCTGAATATGAAAAAAATATATATATATTTGGTTTTATAACTAGTCGAATGAATTGAGCAAAATTAATCAAAATTTAGACCTAATCAGCTCCAATGGAATAGATAGATGTAATCTTATCTATAGAATAATAAAAAAAACTTGTAATATATCGTGTATTATTGATTAACTATTTATAAAAGTACAATGAGAATAATTACAAAAAAAAACCTAATAAAATTGTAACTCGTAGTTATGGTAAAGATTAATCATAATAAACACCAACTATTATATTTCATCTAATACTCCCCCGTAGTCTGAACAGGAGGAAATCGAACGCGCAAAAGCAAAAAACAATGAATGTGTTGGTAGAAAAGCCTACGATTTCAAACAAAATAAGAAAAAAACATAAAACTTAAAGAATAAGAAAATTCTATAGCGGTAAACAACGTCGTCGGATCAAAAGCCATAGCGGCAGCCGCAAAGGCACGGTAGAGCTATGGTGACGGGAGGTATAACCGCAGGGCCATGAGCTAGGACCATGACGGCATGAGAAAATATATTTATGATATATAATAATAACAAATAACAAACCTGTTCGGAAAGGATGATTAGGATTCATGAATTGGAGCATGAGCAAACGGATTGTTCTCAGGCTAAACTTCTGGTAACCAGTATTGAGAGCCTGCTGCAATTCTTTGGCATCTATAAACCCGCTCCTATCCAAATCCACCATCTGAAAGCTCCGAATGACTTCCGGGTGAGTACCTGGTGGGAACGACGGCATCGACTGGTAACTGTAGGTGTGGTTAGGTTGAGACTGAGGTTCCGGTAACGGTGGTGCAGAAGGAGAGGGGTTGTAGTAACCGGAATACGACATAACTGTGAATTGAGATATTCGTGTGATTGTAAAAATGATTTTTATTTGGTGAATTAAGGCGTGACTGCATTCAATTTGGATCAGAAGAAATCTATAATCATTCCACCTTCAATTCGACTTGAATTTGGATGATTCCATTAATAAATATGATAATTTAAAGTAAGTTATACAAATAGTTATGGAATTGATTTTAGATATTTTGTTTATATCAACACTATATTATTTTGTTTATGTGATAATATTAGTAATAAGATTAAAAGACAGTTCACTTGAATAGTAGTTTTCCCATACATATTTTGACAAGTAATAATTTTTTTGAGTAAATTACATAGATTGTTCTTTAGTTTATGTCCTTTGTCTTCAATAGAATGTCCTTTTTTCAAAAATTTTGAACATCCTTTGTCCTTTACACTAACTGGTGTTATATTTTTTTGTTAAGTCTACACATGTGTCTCGCACATGAGGGTATAATGGACTTTTTAAAAAAGTTAGTATCTTTTACAAAATAAAACATAAAATTGCTTACTATTTCTGTAAAGCAAAGAAATATCAAAAGTTTAAAATAACTTAAACCACCAACTAACTGACAATTAACCAACTTCCCTGATAAATGAATGTTTGTAATAGTAACAGAAAACCATGTTAATTCTTCCAAAACAATGTGTATAATTTTGATTTTGTCTTAATAACCCAACATATCTGACTCTTGTTCCTTGTTAGGTATTGGTACAACCTCTGATGCAATATGTACATGTCTTCTATTTCATGTATTCTAAAACACTCTGACTGATCTCCTCAAGAAAAGAAACAAAACCCATAGCATTTGGAAACCCACTTCCATCAACATCCTGTTCTTCAATTAGATAGCTCTCAAACAATTATGCATCTTCTTCACCACCTCTCATAAACATCAGTCTAGGAGTCATGCTTCTTTCTTGTTTCACTTTGTTTATTGTTGTTCTCAACAAACCTTAAAAACAAAACAAAAAAACGAATTTTATATAATCATTTATTTTACAGGAAAACTTACGGGGCCCAAATAATACTCTATAAAACACATTTTACACTCAACAGATGACCTTCAAGGTGGTTAAAGTAAGAAAACAAGTAGAAACTGGATTCGAGTCTGAAACCTCTGTGCTAGAGGGATTTAAGAGCTTACCACTAGGCCTGTAAATGAACCGAACGTTCATGAACTGTTCGGCGGGAAGTTCGTTTATGTTCGTTCATTTAATAAACGAACGAACACGAACAATTTTTTTTTTGTTCGTTTAATTAAACGAACGAACATGAACACATGTCGTGTTCGTTAATTTATGTTCGTTTATTAATGTTCATTTATGTTTGTTTGTTTGTGTTCATTTATTTTTGGATGAATTTTGTACATTTGAACAACTAATTTACATGTGTTTTTGAATGAATTATTAAGTATTAGACTTATTCATGTGTATTCATTAATGTTCATTTATGTGTGTTTGTGTTTATTATGTTTGTTCGTTTGTGTTCGTTTTATGTTTGTTCATTTAGTTTTTTAACGAACGAACACAAACATTTCCATTTTCTTAATAAACGAACATGAACAAAAAAATGTGTTCATGTTCGGTTAAAATTATATAAACGAACACACCGATGTTCGTGTTTGTTCGGTTCGTTTACAGGCCTACTTGCCACGCGTGATCCCCTAAGGGTATATACTTATGAGTTAAGTACACGGATGGTCCCTGTGGTATGTCCAAATTTTGGATTTGGTCCCTAAGTTTGAAAAATTACACTAACAGTCCCAAATTATGCATTAACGTAACATGTTTGGTCCCTGGAGTAGATGACAGTTAACTTTTTTGTTAAACATTTTGAAAATGACCAAAATACCCCTAGACTAAAAATTTCTTATTAAAATAAACCTATTTTTAAATTTTTAAATTTTTTAATCTAGGGATATTTTTGTCATTTTCAAAATACTTAACAAAAAAGTTATTTGTCATTCACTTCAGGGACCAAACATGTTAAGTTTATGCATAATTTGGGACTAACAGTGTAATATTTCAAACATAGGGACCAAATCCAAAATTTGGACATACCACAGGGACTATTCGTGTACTTAACTCTATATTTATTTAGAAACAAAAAAAGTTGGTCATTTTTTGAAGGGAAAAATGACTTACAGTCATGTGGTGGAGGATAAGGAAGTGTAGGGTCAGCTGTAGAAGAGTAAAATACAATTAAGGTTGTGAATGCATCAAGGATAGGACTTTCACTTGTCATTAGTGCAGCCCGGCTCAACGAATGACGAGGATATGCTAATTTGTCAGGAGTTGCATATGATGTCAGCAGAGGATATATTGCCCGGTGAAGAGAACTTGGTTCCAGCCCACTGCATTAATTTTTTTTAATTAAAATAAACCTTGAAATGAATAATATAATCACCATATGATAACTGTTATGATCACTTTTTTAACTCAATATCCATAAAACAATAGGTGTAAATTTAATTTACCACAACATACCTGAACAAGCATTGAAGGTAAATCCGGTAATCAGGGTGAATGCCTTCTTCATGAAACCGTAAAAGAGGATTTCTAAGTAAAGCAAATACTAATCGTGGTAAAGCTTGTAATTGTGGGCATTGAGAAAACGTGACATCAATAAGTGTGCCATTTGAGCTTCCAAACTCACTAGGTGCATTTTTGCATGCATCATTATATTGAGCAGAAAGGATAACAAGCCAGTCATGTAGTAACATCCTGCCTTCTCTAACTCCTTCACTCAGTGAGGCTAGTATCACCTGTGACGAGAGTGCACAGTAGTCAGCTAGACATCACAAACATGCCATAGAGGGAGAAATTTTGGCCTGTTTACTCATGGATTTATCCCTAACGGGTCAAGTAGAAAATTATGCTAAAGGTCGGTTGCTAAAATCAGCTTCTTTCAACATGAACCTTTTTTGACCGCCCATTTTGCTAATTCTAAGAAATATTTTAGAAGGCTGCAAAAGAACTTACCTTGTGAACAAGTATTGAAAGAACGACTTCTTGATCGACACTATCATTGAAGTTATGTGCAACTCCAAACTGTATTGTTCTTATTCTAAGTCGCCTTTTGATGGTATATTTTGATCTGCATAGACTCGTATTCGTGTAAACAGAAAGGTACTCAAAGGAAAACTGTATTATTTAGGAGAATAATTAAATACAAATGCATGCAACTCTGGCTTAGGGAGTTAGGGGTGTTTGGATTTGGGATTTGAAACTTGTTATCTGATTATTGTGACCTAAAATCACAAATTAGATTTTAATGTTTGGATAAACAGCTTCTGTTTGAGATAATATGATTTTTAAGGGTCAAATAATTAGTCTCATACCAGATGCAACAAAACAGCTTATCTAGAAGTCATTCAAAATTACTTGCACAACTGAGAGATTTTAAAATTCTCTTTCTAAAAACTACTCTGTTGTTTTTCACAAAATGTCTTATTTGGTTGTTTTATCTATTAATTCATTAGATAATCAGAAGTTGCCAAACACTCGAAGCATCTAATTATTACTACTTCAAACAACATATGTACATCCAAACACTCTTCTATTCTATAAACCTTTTCCCTTACAGCTCATTATCTGATTCTGATTGTTCAATGTTTCATAACCACTTTCAAAATGCAATATCCAAACACCCCCTTAGTGTTGATTGGCTGGCATGTAGCGATGATTGATTATAATGGAATAAACTGAATTTTCAGTGAAAAGGTAACATCATTTTTTAGTATATTAACTTATTAATTGTTAGGAAAATATGGCAAAAAATCACATACCTACTTGTCATGTTTGAACCTGGAGTTGGATTTTTCTCTGGGGGCACAACTACTGTATACTGGAAAGCCAATTGTAGCATAGGAAGCTCAGAAGTGTGTCTGCAACATAAATGATCCAACAAATCAGGGTTCTAATTTTCAGAAGACAGTTGCAATAACATCACAGAACAGTATGGAATATGAAATTTTTACCTGGAAAACCCATAAGTATTTGTAAAATCAAAGTCATAAGCATATGTAGCATATGAGTCGCAACAAATAATATGCTGAACATTTTCATACTGTGGATCAGGGAAGAAATGACCATACTGCAGGCAAATAAAGTATGTAAATTAGAAGCATGATCAAAGCAGGATTATAAAATAGTTCTGTAATGGAATGAACAGACACTTACAGAATTTCCAGTTTTGAAATCTGTAGACGTCCTCAACCGCATTACACAATTGAAAGCGTATGGACGACTTAACATTCGATACCTACAAAATAAGTTATTTTCTATATAAACAAATGGGTTGCTTGGAAGTCACGTTTGAAAGTGATCAGGTGATTATGATGATCAAAATCAGATAATCAGCTGTACTAAACAGGTTGTAGAAGATAATGTTTCAAATGCAAAACTAAACACCGTTTGAACTCTAAATATATATCTTAAAAGAGGTAAAATAGTTTTTGTTTCCATTGTGATTTGTACAGATGTTCAAAAATTATTTCAATAATCCATTACTTACATGTCCTGAGGAAGTGTCGAATCATCAGTATTTGGGTACAGAAACAATGAACCTCCACTATCAATACTAAGAAACTTCAAGGATGCCAAATCTGTGTACTCGTTTGTAACAGCAAGTATGTCTATGCAAACACCTGCTTGAACAGCTACTGCAGCCTGTAAATATACACGAATACATCCAGTTTCTCAAAATATCACTTGAAGAACACAAGTTTGTAATCAACATTCAGATTATTACCAAATCTTTGTAAAATGGTGTCTGTTCAGGTAGTAAGGCCAGCTCAGCATCTTCTCCTCTACTAGCATACTGTTCACCATATCTTCTTGTGTCCAGCTGTCCAGGTCCATAATCAGGAGGTCCAGATAGAAAAGCAAAGATTCTGGCTGAGAATGATTTCAATTTAGAAGGGACAAAATTGTAGTTTTTTTCTTAATATTTTTTAGTCATGCAAGTAGTAAAGCATAAGCAAACCTAATGCGAAAGTGTTGCCATGTTCAGATCCAAGGTATGAGATAAGTGTTTCCATTGCCAGCCCAAAACCTCGTCCGCCACCTGTACCTTCCCATGATGATGTTGGCCTTAAGGTTTCAAGTGCAGATGCAATTCGATCCTTACAAGTTTCTACCTGTATCAAAAATAATGGGAATTAAAGACCTCATCAACTGTATTTGCATAAATATTGAAACCGGGTTGAGTTTATGAGAAAACTCCTCTTCGTGAGAAAACTCGCGAAAACCGACCCAAACGAACTCCGATTGAACTCATTCCAGCAGCGTTAGAGCCGGCTCGTCAAACTCAATCTAAAGCATAAAGCTAAACCCTAAAATCAAAACCCCACCCCCCGAAAACCTACCCCCCCCTATCGAAAGAGTTTTCTCATGAACAAAGAGTTCATTCGAAGTTCGTTTGGGTCGGTTTTCTCTAGTTTTCTCATGATCCTTCCCCTATCGAAACCTATAATAAAGAAACATTCACCAATTCCTGATCAGCTACATTTTGCATTCATATGGAATTGAGTATACAAATGCATACAGAAATCTATAACATGAGATCAACAGGTTAATGTATTAGTTAACATTTGCATTAACATATAGACAATTGAATGATTACTAGGCAATTCAAGGTCGATGTAGGAAGACATGATCTCTGGTGGAGAATCGGAAGAAGAGTAACGAGCAATTGTTTGAGATGAGAGGCCATTTAGGGTTCCACAGAGGGAGCAGGACCACGCGCGTTGATCTTGGTCACAGTACGTGTTGTAGTACCCCCAACAATACTCACACCTAGGGATTAATTCTCCGCCCGATCCGTACAAAGGCGAGTTGCCGTTCTCGTCCTTGGAGGCGAACGGCGTCACCGTCACCCCCCATGGTAAGCCTGAAGATTCATGCGTGTTCGGGTCCAACGGAAACCGAACTACCGTCGCACGCACCGCCATTATTTGTGGACTTTGATTTGGGGCTTTTTTTGTACGTTTGGCAATTTAGATCGAGGCGGAGATGATGGCGGAGGTGGTTCTACTCCGGCGATGTTTAGCAGCTTTCTGGGGTTGACGTCCCAACGTATCGTCTACGAATCATTTTGTGCCACGTCAGGTTTCCTGTTGACTCATCCACGTTGGATGGGTCGGGTTTGGACAAACAATATCTGTATAGGCTTGGCACCACCTGCCACCTCACCCTCAAAGAACGCCAAACACCGCTATATGGGCCGGGCCGTGGGGGCGTTAAGGGGTTGTCATTGGCAGGGTGTGAGGGACTTGGCGTCAAACACCGCTACATGGGCCGTGGGTAGAGATGTACAAAAAAACCGGTTTGAAAAACCAAACCGGTTTCAAACCGAAAACCGAACCGGTCGTGAACCGGTTTATACCAAACCGGTTTCAAACTGGTTCAAACCGCCGGTTTAAAACCGGTTTGAAACCTATACATTTAAACCGGTTTGAAACCGGTTTAACCCGAACCGAACCGATTAAAAACTGGTTTCAAACCGTTTTTAAACCGGTCAAACCGGTTTTTAAACCGGTCAAACCCGGTCAACGGACCATCTCAAACCGGTTTCAAACCGGTCCGGTTTGAACTCAAACCGGTTTTGACTTTTTGTTGACCAAACCGGTTCGGTTCGGTTTTGAACCGGTTCGGGTTAAAAAACCGTTTTGTGCACCTCGAGCCGTGGGGGCGTTAAGGGGTCGCTATTGACAGGATGTGAGGGACTTTGCGGGCGTTAAGAGCGTGGGGTTGAGGTGGATCTGTCCCAGTTGAGGTGGCTCAATTAAAATTGAGGGTGAGGCGACAAGAGGGTTGAGGCGTTGCCCAGCTACACTCAATCTAATATTAAAATCAATGTTTTCAAAATTGGATCGGAAAATGAACCGGACATCTTAAAGGTTCACTAGTTGACCGGTTAAACCGAATAATGACATAAATAATATAAATATTAAAAATATGTATACATGTATAAAATATAAAAATATTGTATTTTTTATGTTAATTTGTAAATTTAATTACATATAAAGACTTAAATAAATAAAATATGTAATTTGAAATATTAAATAACTTTTTTTAAATAGATTTTGAAAGAAAATGAAAATAAAAAAAATTTGAAAATCTGGTACAACTTCGCTTCTAACTTTCACCTTCGTTGCTAAGGAATCTCACACGCATAATCACAATAGATTTACACATAGATTTCCACTCGACTTCGCTTACAATGATGGTTATGAACGAAACAGGATAACGTAAAAGCGAAATCGAGTGGAAATCATTTATATAATAAATCACTATCTCATGTTACCACATGTCATCTTTTTATAAGGTCAACTAAAGTTTTCCCGCCCAAACTTAGTCAACAAAAATTATGGTAACATTAATTCGAATCATTAACTTTCGTTGAATACAATTAAGAAATTTTCAATATTATGGGAACAATTAAATCCTTAACTTTCAAATTATAAAAAATTATGAATTATAATTATCTTTTTTTATTTTCAATATTATTGATTTATTATTTTAAATAGATACTTATACATAATTTCAGACTTTCAGTCATGAGAAATAAATACAATTTTATGAGTTTTGTGGTTTTATTGTAACCTAGTTAAGTATAAATGGAGTGTAAATTTTTTTTTGATTATGCTATTAGAATTGTGCTTGACAACAAAAATGAAAATTATAAGTGTCATTAGTCAAATTGCCACTATGAATTATCATCGGTCAAGAAGTCATAATTTAGATTATTAAAATGTAATTACTTTTAAAATTTTGTTATTTTTTTTTAGTTTTTAATGCTTCAAAAATATCTCTAATTTCCATTTATGGCTAAAACAGGTTGAAACACACCACTTTTAAAAACAAAATTTTAACGCGCGAAAGTCTTAACCCAGGAAATTTATTATTATTTTTTTTTAACCCTCTCGCGTACCGCGAGAGAATCCTTCCTGGACTCTCGCGGCCCGCGAGGGACCCTTTTTCTCAGAATATTTCCAGTTTTCAGCAGGTTTTCATATTTAGCCATTTTTCCAACTTTTTTCAAAATACAAGACAACAAATTTGCCCAACACATGGGTTTTAACCAAAAACCCCTTCAACAACATGATCACAACCCAAAAACATGTTTTGTTTATCAAATTACAATCAAAAAGGGGGAATTCCACCAAATCATCAAAACATGAAAATATGCATACGAGGATCCGCCAACGCCTTGGACTTGACTTTGACTACCTCGGAGCTTTTCCTACATTCACCACACATATCACCATTAGTAATGAAGATAAATTCATAACAAATAAGTAAATTCCTACTTGTTTCACCCATTCACCCATTTGACCCGTTTCCACCAAAATTGTCATTTAGGCTACATATTCTTGCACCCTTACTACAAGTTTCAATTATGATCAACACATGATCCATTTCCATTATGGCACAAAGGCCATAACTCCATAACAAACAAGTAAATTCCTACTTGTTTCACCCATTCACCCATTTGACCCGTTTCCACCCAAATTATCATTTAGGCTACATATTCTTGCACCCTTACTACAAGTTTCAATTATGATCAACACATGATCCATTTCCGTTATGGCACAAAGGCCATAACTCCATAACAAACAAGTAAATTCCTACTTGTTTCACCCATTCACCCATTTGACCCGTTTCCACCCAAATTATCATTTAGGCTACATATTCTTGCACCCTTACTACAAGTTTCAATTATGATCAACACATGATCCATTTCCATTATGGCACAAAGGCCATAACTCCATAACAAACAAGTAAATTCCTACTTGTTTCACCCATTCACCCATTTGACCCGTTAACACCCATTTTATCATTTAGGCTACATATTCTTGCACCCTTACTACAAGTTTCAATTATGATCAACACATGATCCATTTCCATTATGGCACAAAGGCCATAACTCCATAACAAACAAGTAAATTCCTACTTGTTTCACCCATTCACCCATTTGACCCGTTAACACCCATTTGGCCAATTAAGGATTTCATACACTTGTATATCACCTACAAGTTACTTTCATCATTTCATTATCACTTTTCCATTTCCATTATGGCACGTAGGCCATAACTTCATATCCCAAAGGATACGAGATCATAACTCCATAACTAATCTATCCATTATGGTACTTAGACCATAACTCCATATCCATTTTATCCATTATGGTTCATAGACCATAACTCCATATCAACATATCCATTATAGTGTAAATACTATAACTACATTCCTTCAATTATGCATACCATTTTATACTCATTCATACCACATAACAAATTATGCAACTTTACACATTATACATACAACATTGCATAAAACTCATTTATCATCAAAACTAAGTAAGTGCAAAATCGGGTTAGAAGATCCCGCACCGCTTTCAAGCTTTGCAATTTGATTACCTAAACACATTCGCCTAGTTTAGTAATCTAACATATACCAAAATTTCATTACAATTGAGTTCACAACTCAATTTCCCAATTCCAACCCAAATTGACCCGTTTGGGTTATCCTCATAACCAAACACCCTCTTTCACCACAAACTCACCTACTTGAGTTTCATTAACTTAATCTTAACACTAATTCTTCTTTCAAAAATTATTATTAAGTTAATTTGGTGTTTGTTCTAGTGTCTAACATCTTAAAAACACTTAATCTTCATTAATTCACCATTCTAGCATTATGACCCAAACACCCCCAATTTTTCACCATATGAACCCTAACTTCTCATAATCAAAATCAAAGGGTTCTAGGATGTTAATCATCATTCTTTAACTTTAGTTTAGCTAGATTATCAATAATCTAACACCATTTTACCACATGCAACCATAATTTCGGGTTTTCAACAAAACCCAACAAGAACACCATAAATGGTGGATCAAAGAGGAAGAAATCACTTACTTGATGTTAGAAAGGTGATGTGTGAGCCAACACCTTCAAGTTACAAGCTTCAAACACACGAATTTTGGCTTCAACCCGATTTCTCCTCTCTTCCTCTTCTCTTGAACGACCCAACTCCAAAATGAAGTCAATTTTGACTTCTAAAGGTCAAATATGGCAGATTTGCCATGTTTCACCTTTAGCCCCTCTACTTTCAATCTTTTCCATTTCCTTTCATAACTAGTTAAAACTAGTATATCCCCGTTACTAACTTGAAACCCGCTTGTTTCAACTTATTTCTAAAATATTATTTTCACTATAATATTTATTAGAATTATTTATTTATTTATAACGAGACCCGGATTTTGGTTCGTTACACAGATGACCATTTGTAGCATAAAAACATACCTGGTTGTAGAAATGTTACCACCAAGCGGTTTGATCCGAGGGCCAGCAAACAGCTACCACTTGATTAGTGATCATCAGTCGAATTACCAGGTAAATGTTTAGGGGGCGTTTGGGTATATATTTTTGTAAAAGATGATGTAATCACTTCATTATTATAACTAATACTACTACAACTAATATTATTATTATTATTATTATTATTATTATTATTCTTTCTCTTTTTATAATTATGTTGAATTTATTCGGGTCAGGATGGAACACATTTAATTCACTTGTTCTAACTCTACGACCATTAATTATTGCTACCTATATATATTTGTATTTCTTTTATCATAATGGTAGAACTTGAGTCTTTACAACTTACTTGTTTGTAGATTATTGTGCAAACAATTGATTATGTTGGTTGAATTCCACTTGCAGATGTTCAAAATGAGTCGGTAGAAATCTGCACATGTTCAAAATGAGTACTGCATGTGATAATTTTATAATACAATTGAAATATTGATACTGCATGTGATAATTTTAAAAAAGTTCCAAATCAAAAGAGGCTTGTTTGTGCCTCAGAGGAAGATCGATGGCTGTTAAATTCAAGTTAAATAAAAATAATGGCCTAAAAAAGCGAGAAACAATACGAAAACCACAATTTAGAGCTTTGAACAATAAACAATTACACATTAGAATTATGTACAAACCGATCTTATAGTTGTAGATGATCACCTGAGGGATGTATCTAGGGGCTTTCAACGACTCCAACTGTCGGATTGAACAACAGTCGGTTCAAATCGTGTCTGTCGGTGTGTTGTGGAACCTAAAAGGAGATTAGAAAAAATGCGCTTCAACAGAAAGCAAGTGAAAAATATGCGATCTTATAATCTCCTGAAGATATTAAACCAAATAAATTTTGTGTTGCATCTCAATAAAAGATATAAAATTCAGGATTTTAGTATTATACAACTGAAAACATCTAACTAAGCATAAATCACCAAACAAACATGACATTTTGATTAAAAAAAACAAACCAAGGTAAAGGTGACTTACTTGCCCTCATATCCGATCTTCGAACCAACAAAAAGAATGAATGTTAATTTATAACCTTACAATCAAAGAGGCAGATTAATACTTCCCAAAACCCTGTGAACAAAATACATAAATGAAGAACATATTCTATTGAAGTAAAGTAGTGTTAAATGGCATACCTACACCCGTGCCTAGAAAATTCAAAGGCATACCTACATGGGTTACAGAATTAATCAGCGAACCAATTGACAGAATCAAATGAAATCGTGCAGAATCAAATGAATCAACAGAACTTGCAATTACAAATACCATAGATTGAAGATAACAAAATCTAAGCATCGGTTGTCAATCTTTATAGATCGACAAAGGGGATTCAATGAAATCGTGTTGAAAATTTGAAAAATGGGCAAGAAATTACATACCTTTGATGGAAGCCTAAATAATTGCACATATACGTGAAGGAGATTCTAGAGGAGCAACGATGAAACCCTTCTGCGAATACGATCATGGAACAGAGGACCTGAAATCAGATCTGCTGTTTAGTAGGATAGAGAAGCAAATACAAACCAACTAACGGCAAATACGATGAGACGTAAAAGCGGATCGGTGGAGAAACACGGCGGCGATTACAATCGTGGGATTTCAGGACCTGAAAGTAGATTGGTGGAGGAGAGGTCGGTCCTGGAGGCTAACGGCTAAAGGAACGGGTGGAAGCGAGGACGTTCGTGGAGAAACCGTAAATCAGTGGAGGCGAGGAGGGTCGTGTACCTGGTAGCGGCGATCTGTGGAGTAACCCTAAAGTGGAGAACAAACGATTAATACATCCGGGTTAAGAAAATGGGGCAAGTCGGGTAATTAGCCCGCGTGAAACCCAATTTCAGGAAAAATAAGTTTAGTCGGGAAAATGAGAGGTAGATGCTATAGAAATTGGACACGTGTCCCCCAAAAAACTTTTTTTTATTAATATGTATAGATTAGAATTGTGCTTGACAACAAAAGTGAAAATTATAAGTGTCACTAGTCAAATTATCACTATGAATTATCATCGGTCAATAAGTGATAAATTAGATTATTAAAATGTAATTACTTTTAAAATTTTGTTAATTGTTATTTTTTTTTTTGAGTTTTTAATGCTTCAAAAATATCTCTAAATTTTTTTTTTTTTTTTGAGTTTTTAATGTGCCCTATTTGGGCCAAAAGCCCAATCCAATGGAACCAGTAGCTTCCTTCAGGCAGGAGACCACTATAAGTTTACCAGCCGGAATCCCATTTTAAACCCATAACTTCTCTCCGACTCCCCGTGCGCCGATCTATTTCCGGTAAGCATCTTCTCTCTGCACCAAATTTGGGCATTTTTGGTCTAATGACGTTATATTGTATGACTATCCAGCTAGTTTAGATAAACGATGTTGATTAACTGTCTAGATTAACAATTCAGTGCGATGATATTGAGGTTTTACATTTTCATTTCCACAGTTCGATTACGAATCGCAGGGCTGTTATATTGACATTGATCTCCGATAGACTTACAAAATTTGTGTTCATGGTTGATATATACTAGTAAATAGTTGTTGAGTTCATTGCTCGTCAAGATCGGAGCTCATTTCAGAATTGATTTTGATCTAGTGACTATTAGTAGCAAATGTCTTTTCGTTACCGTAGTTAAATGCATAAATGAGTTGTATATGTCATTATGGTGTCCAATTAGCACACATAAACATGATTTCTTATAAATTTGATAGGGCTTCTAAGTCCTTCCTCTTGGTCCATCCATGTTCATGTTCATTTAGGTGAATGATTGGTAGTAGAGTAGTAGGAAATCTGAACTCCATTGTGTTTATCATGGTCGGAGATAACTTCTGCTGTGATGACTTGTTGACTGTTTTGTTACCTTGACATGACATTGTTCATTGTTATTTAGCATTTATTTTCACTTAGTCGTTGAGAACATATAGTTACAGACACGAATAGTTTATAATCAGAAAGCTTGCACATATTTTGTCAAAACAAGAGTTCATCCAAAGGCTGCATAAGGTTGCAGTAATGTACTCTGTAAACATTAAGAAGTTGTTAAGATTTATCATAAAAACTTACAGATTTTTTCTCATTTTTGAAGTGAAAACGATCAAAGACACCTAAGCATGGCGACAAGACAGTTTGTTAGATATGTATCTCGCATGTTCTCAACCAGTGGTAAAGTACTCGGGGAGGAGGAGAAGGCTGCAGAAAATGTCTACATCAAGGTAATTATTAATGAGTAACTTACCATAGTCTATACTGTAAACTTGCATCGACTACTCAATGCTCATACACGCGTGATGTGGACTTTTTATGAAAAAAACATGTATATATATTGTCGTTTTTCCAACATGAAAAACTTATTTCCTTGTGATATTTTCTTCTCATCAACTCTACTTGGTTTCTAAGTTTCTGCTTATTTTTTGTAGCACATTTCAGGTGTTTGCAAGTCTGTCTTGTTTGTTTGATGCCAGTTGTCATTTGTCTCTCTTTTGAAATTGGCTAATGAGTATGAATGCTTATATAAAGGACATTAAGGTCCTGTTATTTCTAGATGTTGAAATGAAAATCATTTTATTGCTAGGCACATATCTACTCATGTATTCTCTTCATACCTGTATACACGTTTATATTTTACTTTGTTATTTTTTTGTCTCAAGAAGTTTACAAGTGATGCTTGTTTCTGAAGCAGTTAGTTCTTTCTAATGTTTCTTTCCGAGAAGTTTGATGACATTGCATGAAAATGCTAGCAGTTCTAGAACATTCATAGAACATAATCCAATATTAAAGTGGTAAATTAGAAAGTAAAGCTGTTCTTTGTAAACTTTATAGGACCAATAAAAACGAAAGTAAGACACCATCCTTTACGAAAATTTATGAGATCGTGGAAGGTAAACTTTGAATATGCTGTCATTTTAGTATACTTTTTGCACTTCTAAATCTTTCATGAACATATGTTTGGTGTTGGTTCCAAATGTAAGATATCTAGGTCAGTAGGTCTTATGATCACTTGTGGTGTGGGTTCATAAACAGTAAGTCTCCAACCGAGAAAATTACTGTTACTGTCATACCCTCTTGCTTGCATTTATGGCCATGTAGGAGCAAGTAGCAACGATAGAATTTGAATCTTGGGGATCACCTTCTTTTACCCATTTTCTTAATATGCAAATAGACTTAGTACTTGTCTTTTAAATTATATATTAGCAACTATGCTGTCTTAATCTTTTTCTCATGTACCTATTTTCTTACTTAACCAACATCATGTTCATTACATGTTCATTGTGGGTGGTTCGTTTTTTCTAACTAAATTATAAAAACTGCTACTAATGCTTAATCTGAAGGTTCAGTCACTCAAATTTTAATTTTGTATTCAATCTTAATCTTGCAGAAAACTGAACGAGAGAAATTGGAGAAACTTGCAAACAAGGTATCTCTCGATCTGTTTCTATCTCTCTCTCTCTTTTGATATACCTTTAGAGGTGGCAGTTTTGACCCATTTACTTATCACTGTGTCAATTTGGTTGCACTTTATCTCAAATAGGTCAAATGAATGCATACTGCCTTCTAACTCTCTTTATTCAATTTTTATAAAATTTTAATACTAGCCCTTTTGTAATCAGAATTAACACATGAATTAATGGACAATAAATTGTTCCGTGGTCAAGCTGTACTAAATCATACCCAAAACCTGGCTGACCTTGCCAGCTTGCAATGTCTAATTTACATTGGTGTGTATTTTGACTCAAAATTTGTATTAAATCTTACCCAAAACCCGGCTGACCTTGCCAGCTTGCAATGTCTAATATACATCTTGTGAAAAATTGCAAAATTTGATTTTCTGTACTAAATCATAAGTAATGCATTTTTTTAAAAACAGACAAAACGGTTTTTTTGAGTTAAGCCAACCTGACTAAAGAGTAAAGAATGACCCTTTTCAACCAGAACACATTTGATCCGACCCGCTCACATTTCCACGTATATGAATTTCTTGACCTTTGTGATTGGCTTTTCAGGGCCAGAAACCCGAAGAGACACCAGCAGTAAACACCGGTGAAGCAAAAGCAAGCGAGCCCACTTCCCCACCAAAAGGAGTATCAACTGATATTCACAAGAACTATGCTGTTGTAGCAGGTACAGTAACCGGTCTTAGTGCTCTCGGATGGTACCTTTTGTCCAAGGACAAAAAGACCGAAGAGCTTCTAGACTGAAGATTCCATCTCAAGTTCAACATTCTGAAAATAAGAATGACATGATTCTGTAATCCATATTTGACTAAATACACACCAATGGCAGATTGTTTTTGTATTACAAGGGTTATTCAAACAGACTATCGAGACCCTAATCCGTGATGTGTGTTTTGTAATCGTATTTTGTTGACATAAGTGGGTCGGGTAACTGGTATAGCGTGTTGGGTAGGCTTACCAACATTTTTTCTAGATAAATTTTGTAAATTCAAATGACTTCGCATTGATAATACCAAAACACAAAGATTATTACTTGGTTATGTAGCAAATTCACAACTGATAAAAGAAACATATGCACAAACAAGTTTCAAAGATTTTACAGATCTGAAATTGAAACAACAAGAATGACAACATATCTTACCATACAAACATTTCTTTCAATCAGTGCCATGCTTCGATCTATTTGGTTTGAGAATTTATAGAACTTAGATTGGTGACTAATGGTTGGTTTTTTTCTTGATCGCTCGACTGAGCCACTGGTTCGGGTTTATGAGTATGCTTAACCGTCTGGGTCTTTGGCTTGATGGGTGGAGTGTGAACAGGCCAATTATACAGCCTGGGTCCATTTGTTTCTTCAGTGGTGGTATCCAAGATGATCATCTTCATTGATAAATTCATGTTCTATCTCTTCATTTTCATCATCATTTTGTTGTGCGTGCGGATTTAATCCGGGCACTTGATCGCAGTTTTCATCCGATAAAGATTCTTGTGGCGAGGCCCGAGATGATTCAATAACCAAATCCTGTCGTTCACGAAGGGTTTTCGAGATCAGTGTTTTCAAAAAGTTCATCACCTGAACTGCATACATCAATGCGGTCAACGGATCTGCCATCTGCAACAAAAAAAGTCAACCAAATTCATACAGTTTCTTTAGTTCTTTCAACATACAAATAAAGCCGAAAATAGTAAAATAACAAACCTGAGTCATATTTGGAGCAAAAACCATTGCAATATTGTGCGAATTCATCTTGTTGACATGCTTGTGTTGGGCGACATCAGCCATCAGATTGACAGCCCAATCGAGCAGCGCGGTTTCCGTTGGCGGCAGAAGGCGGCAAAGGGCGGTGCAGTCATCCTCTGATTGACACTGCATTACCTGATCAGGTGAAAGTGGATCCAAGATCCCAGTTGGCAATTCTCTGAACCATGCCTGCATTATTATCAGATTATCAAAAGTTAATCATGAAATTAAAACACTAATTACAATATAAAATAACAATAATCATATACCTTAATAAGACCAGCCAAACAGTGTACATCAATACCATCTGGAACCACTCCACTGTTCAACTGGTTTCTCAGATGTTCTTCCTGGTTATTATCTGCATTAATCCTAAAAATTCCTTCAGCCTGCACACAGTAATATATACAATTTTTTTTTTAAAATTAAATAAAATTAAAAAACAAAACACAAAAAGGGTGGAGAAAGAATAACAGACCTGCAGACCACCTTGACTATACAAATATTGTTGCATAAGCATGATTATAACAGGGATAATGTTTCCTCTTGAATCATATGACAACTGCATTGATTCTGTTGAAACACCAAAAACAGTAGCACTACAGATCGAAATAAACAAATCGTTAGGCAGAAATTTAAAGTAAAACGGTATGAAAAATCGCAAAATATCATGAACTCCATTGTATACATTTAATGGATGGTTGTATAAATGAAAAGAATAGTGAACTCTTCACAATCAATATCTTTTCTGTTTATAAATTGACTTGTGATCAATCAATGATAAAGTATGCGAAGCACGTTCAATACAGAACCAATTCTATACATAGTGTTTTGTCTGAGACACAGAAGGCGGTTATGTAGCCACATAAACACAAATTGACTACAACACAATTTAAGCTAGTTGTTAGAGATCAAGAACAAGCTGCAAATGATCATGATTGAAACAGAGGTGGCAACATTTCTCATAATTAGAAAATAATATCATAAAGAAATAAAGGGAACTAAAACAAGATTCATAACTGCAATCAAGATTCTTGAGATTATGATCATAATGACCAAACAAGAACAACATTATCCCAAAAACTGTAGAAACTGAATGCAATCAAGATTCTTGAGATTATGAACCATAAACATAACTGCCATAACTGTCACAACCAACAGAATTCAACAGCATTTGATATGTACCTGGCACTAGGGGCTCTCCTGGACAGTTGATGTTCAAACTCAACAGGCAAACCAAGGAACCCATTAAACCTGTCAAACGTAACATGTGCCACGTGGCGAACATCGGTTGGCCATCCAATTTCCATCCCGGAAAGATCCATCGGTTGTTCTGCCACGGTAGAATTAGAAGAACCCCAGAAAGATTTCCGAAACAGAGCCAACAAAAGTGCTAATAATGACAGTTGATGATTATTCTTCACATCATCTTCATCATTAAGGGTTTGTAAAGAGGAAGAAGAAGAAGAAGAAGAGGGTGAGTGGAGGAGCTCTGCCATGGCTGTAAAAACAAGAAATTAGGGGCTTTAATATTCTAACAAAGATTCTGTTACAATGCAGGTTTTGATTTCGGTCAAAATGGGTAAGAACTGAAAGAGGAAGACGAACGTGAGGATCATGAAGTGAGTGGATGGGGTCTTGACTGTCTTGTTTGTTATATTCATGCTCAACTTCTTTCGAGGTTAGTTTTTTTCGCTTAACGGTTAATAACATTTAAGCAAAATAAACCCACATCGGAATTTTTTTATTTTACAAATTAGCCACATAGTTTATACTTTTACAAATTCGCCATATTAGCAAAGCACGGGAATGACAGACTTTTACATTTTTTATAAATTGATCACATAGTTTACACTTAACAAATTGGCCCGCCTCTTCTCTGTAGGGGCACCGCAATAAAAAGTTACCATGCACGTTTTGAGTACGAATGTACAAGTTGTCGAAACTAAACCTTACAAATTTCTGTGTGCATCAACGCCCCCGCTTTAGTCAATGTTCCGATGTAAGTTTTTTTTTCTTGGTTTTGTTTCCCCTTGAGGTAATGTGCAAGTTTATGTTACTATTTCGTGTTTTTATAAAGTTTTGAATCTAGTCAACGACCCCGCCGCAACACACATGGTTACGTAAACTACTTTTACACTAAAAATTAAAATATGTTTCTTTACTTTCATTTTAAATTAAAAATGCAATATTATGTCAAGCACAACGCTTTTAAACTCAAATAAATCTTATTATAATAAATAAGTAATTTCGATTGTCACATTTTGGCTTCCAATGAAGTCTAGATATTTGTTTCCCACCTCTATCTCATGTTAAATAATTCAATCTCTTATTAAATAATAATGATTTTAAATAATAAAATACGTAAAATTTATTCTAATATTTTTTTAAAAAAACTTACTAAATCATAAGAAAATTTTAATTATATCTTATATTAAAATATAATTTTATAATTCTTAAATCCTCATTATTTGTTATTTATAATTCTTAAATATTCATTATTTATTATTTCACTAATTACTGATGACATCTAACATATAAATATTAATAAAAACTGATGGTTTACAACAAACCGAATTTATTCAACCTATATAATACATGAGTTTCTAACCTATTTCAATATATACTATTACAAGAAAACTAATTAATTAATTTGTACTACAATCCCACAACTAGCCTTAGCAATATGTTAACAAAAGGAAGAAGGCCAGTATAGTAGAAACTAAATGAGGAACATTATGCTCGCTGTTGTTCCGACCATGGTGGGTTCTTGGTGGTCGGTTACCGCCTGCATATATGGGGATCACGACTCCTGGATCTCCACCACCACCATGACCGCCACCGCCACCATGACCGCCTCCTCCACCACCATGGCCTCCTCCTCCACCTCCATGTCTAACAACAGGATTCATTCCAACTTTATGCACCACAAGTTCTTCCCTTGTGTCTACAAAAAAAAATAGTTCGATTGGTACGTATATATAACAAATATCATTTTTGTTTTTTAGAAAGAAAAGAATAACGTACCAACATAACGGGTAGTTTTCATAGAATTTGAAAATACATGAAGATGTAAACATAACAAAAACAATATTGAGAACTTCATAGTTGTCATATTTGTATTCTTCATATAGTCATGTTCCTGTTTGATGCTTTTGTTTGACAAAATATAGAATGTGTATTATAGCTTGGCAAATAAGCAAAGATTTATTCTTTCCTTTTCAACATAATTATCCATACATATATAATATATTCTCAAGGATAAAGAGAGTATCATCAAGAGAACAAAACTTTAAGTTATAAAAATAAACAAAAAAAAATAGTGTACATTCAATAAAAATCTAACTCACTTTAATATATATTTTGTGAACAAAATTTGCATCAGCATATGTAATGTTTGCGTCAAATATTTTATTATCACTTTGATGCAAATGTTAGCGGATATTTACAAATATTTATTATCACTATGATGTAAATGTTAGCGTCAAATATTTATTAAATGTTAGCGGATGTAAAGGTCAATTTCTTTGGGTGGAGATTGGCTTTGGATCGCTTAGACTATGTGTAGTACCGGGTGGTGATCGTGGGCGTGGTGCCACCTCACCCCACTACGGGCGTTGAACACCGCGCCGAGGTGGGCGTGGGCGTGGGGGGTGATGGTGTTCACGGCGTGGGAGGAGGAGAAAAAGAGCCGTTGGCTCATTTGCTGGTCAACATAGCCGTTGGCTATTAAATAAAAAAAATTAAGTAATATATATATATATATATATATATATATATAGGATTAGGTTTAGGTAAAAAAGATTTTAATTGTAAGAACGGTGAGAAGGATTTAGGGCCATTAGATTAAATTGTAGAAAAGATTTAATGGTTGAGATTAAATTGTAGGAGAAAAAGTTATTGGAAGGGTATTTTAGTCTTGGCCACTTTTGTTGACTTTTTATCAAGTTCCCCCCTCATTTTTAAACGTTCATAACTTTTAAATACGACATTATTTTTTTTTTAAAAATTACACCATAAAAACGAGCGTTTTTTTATCTTTAAAACAAGTATAATGTCGTTATAAACAAAAACGAATTTTTTTTTACGTTTTTCAGCTCATTATGTAATTAGTCAGTTCAATGTGTAATACAAGTTCATTATGTAATACCACGTCTGGTCATTGTGTAATACAAGTTCATTATGTTATATGTATTTATCATTGTGTTTTACGTTTTCCAGCTCATTGCGTAGTTAGTCATGTCATTGTGTAATACAAGTTCATCGTGTAATACAAGTTCATTGTGTAATACAAGTTCATTGTGTAATACCACGTATGGTTATTGTGTAATACAAGTTCATTGTGTAATTAGTCAGGTCACTGTGTAATACAAGTTCATTGTGTTATACAAGTTCAATGTGTAATACAAGTTCATTGTGTTATATGTATTTATCATTGTGTTTTACGTTTTCCAGCTCATTGTGTAGTTAGTCAGGTCATTGTGTATTACAAGTTCATCGTGTAATACAAGTTCATTGTATAATACAAGTTCATTGTGTAATACCGCGTCTGGTCATTGTGTAATATCTGGTCATTGTGTAAAACAAGTTCATTGTGTAATTAGTTAAGTCATTGTGTAATACAAGTTCATTGTGTAATACAAGTTCATTGTGTAATACAAGTTCATTGTGTTATACAAGTTCAATGTGTAATACAAGTTCATTGTGTTATATGTATTTATCATTGTGTTTTACGTTTTCCAGCTCATTGTGTAGTTAGTCAGGTCATTGTGTAATACAAGTTCATCGTGTAATACAAGTTCATTGTGTAATACAAGTTCATTGTGTAATACCACGTCTGGTCATTGTGTAATACAAGTTCATTGTGTTATACAAGTTCAATGAGTAATACAAGTTCATTGTGTTATATGTATTTATCATTGTGTTTTACGTTTTCCATCTCATTGCGTAGTTAGTCAGGTCATTGTGTAATACAAGTTAATCGTGTAATACAAGTTCATTGTGTAATACCACGTCTGGTCATTGTGTAATACAAGTTCATTGTGTAATTAGTCAAGTCATTGTGTAATACAAGTTCATTGTGTAATTAGTCAAGTCATTGTGTAATACAAGTCCATTGTGTAATTAGTCAGGTTATTGTGTAATACAAGTTCACTGTGTCAAATATTTTTCATCATTGTGTTATATGTTTTCATCATTGTGTTTTACGTTTTCCAGCTCATTGTGTAATTCACTCATTATTGTGTAATTCGCTCAAATATGTCAGGTCATTGTGTAATATGCTCATTGTGTAATATCACTTCATTGTGTAATATCAGGTCTGATCATTGTGTAATATCAGACCTTCTATTACACATTGATCTGGTGTATTACACATTGACCTGGTATATTACACATTCACCAGGTATATTACACTTTGACCATTATGCCCTCCCTTTAAAAACAATAAAATGACACATGTCAAGCTTAGAATCCTTCTTACCCTTCTTATTTCTAAAACCCTTTTTACTATAACCTAACCCTATATATATATATATATATATAACAAACCAATTATCAATTACAAATTTTTTTAAAACCTACACTCTATATACTCTCTATATTTTTCAAGTTTCAATGGATTTATTTTCGTCATCGGATTCATCATCCGACTCATCGGATGGTAAAGAGCTTTTCATGAGTGCGGTTCAAGCGTCAGTGATGTTTATAAATCATCTAGTCGAAGAATCCTCTAAAGTTTCAAGACGAGTCCAAGTTAACCGGGATCGCGCGACTGCACACGATCTTCTAGTGAGAGATTATTTTACGGAAAATCAAAATTATAACGATAAATCTTTTAAACATCGGTTTAGAATAAGTCGTCCGTTATTCCAATTTATAGAGTAATCGTAATTATCATTAGTTTTTTTTATTTATTTGTTGTTTGTAATCCAATTTATTAATTTAAATTATGTTTTGTATTTATTTGTTGTTTGTAATCCTATTAAAATAAATTATATTTTTTATTTATTTGTGATTAAAAACTAATAGTTATGTAATCATTACAAAACTGTTCACCCTCACCCCACCATTACACACATGGGTGAAGGTGAAGGTGAAGGTGAGGGTGAAATCTAGCATAGTCTACTCTCACCTTCACCCGGGTACTACGGATAGTCTTACCTACACGAGACGCTTTGGTTAGGCGTTGCATCTCGGTCACTTCACCATCTTACGATTAAAACAAAAAGAATAACAATAAATTCGATATATATCATTATAAAAAAAGCTAATTAAGTTGTACTACAATAATAACACAACCAGCTAGCTTTAGCAGCAATTTATCAATAAAATGATCAAGGCCAATATAGTAGAAACTAAGTGAGGAAGATTATGTTCGCCGTTGTTGTGACCATAATGTGTTCTAGGTGCTCGGTGACTGCGCATATATACGGGGATCACAACTCCTGGGTCTACACCACCGCTTCCTCTCAAACCAACACCACCATGACCACCACCGTGACCACCTCCACCTCCACGTCTAACAGCAGGATTCACTCCACTTTTGTGCACCACAAGTTCTTCCCTTGTGTCTACAAAAGTTACAATTAGATTGATAATATGTATATAACAAATATCATACCGATAAAAGTTTTCGTGTCAAGATCTTTAATTAATTTCCAACAAAAAAATAACGTACCAACAGAATGGATAATTTTCTTAGGATTTGAAGATGCATGAAGATGAAGACATAAGGAAAACAATATTAATAACATCATAGTAATCTTCATTTTCTTCATATTCATGTTCCTATTGTTTGATGCTTTTGTTTGATAATTAAAATATGGAATATTATTATTGCTTGGCATATAAGCAAAGATTTATTCTTTCCTTTTCAACTTTAACTTGTTTCGGGTAACCATTGATCTATCATATAATTAATAACTACTTTTCCAAGATAATTAGCCATATACAATTTGGAATGAATTTAGTTAATTTGAGCTAATATGAGTTTTTGAGTGTATTGATATTATAAATTTTAACTATGTTTAAAAAATATGTCAATCTCTAATGAAAGGTGTTATGATGAAAATACCATTGAAATTGTGCAGGTAAACACTAGGTGTTAATTAGTGAGTTTGCTTACTTTGGCTTTTATAAGTCAAATCAGTGAATTGTTGGACAATTGACCAACTGGATCGAAAGGAACATCAAACAGATTCTTATTCATTATCATCATGACCCGCCTAAACAGTTTCACTTGGATCCAGGTGGCTTTGGTCCGTAGGCAAAACTCGATGACGGGTTTTTTTCGAAGATGAAGAGAATGATGCAAAGTCATATAGCAAAGCTAAAATCAAGTGAGATAAGGAAAGTTATATAGCAAAGTCATACTATTTTTTATATATTCAAGTGGGCTAAACAAATGCAAATAGCCGGCTAAGGAAAGTCATATAGCAGGCTAAAATCAAGTGGGCTAAGGAAAGTCATATAGCAGGCTAAAAAAAACACGCCGGCTGAGCCTGCTTGGAAGTGGGCTTTAGCGTACTTGGGAATCAGCGCAGCCACGTGTCAGTTTCTGGTTGGCTGAACATCTGAAAAAAACTGGTTTGGCACGGAATTTGATCCGGCTGAACTAGCCTACTTCAGCCGGGTTTTTGCCTAAATGACCATATAAAAGTAGGCTGAAAAAGTTTGTCCATTTTGATAAGTTTGACTGGTCAAATATCCATTTTGGTAATTTTCCCTTTAAAAAGTTTAACGTGTTTTGAAAACAAAAAGATGTCCTGAATTCCACCAATTAGGTTCCAATATCGCCAGCTAAGAATTTTTCTTCATTTATCTACTCTTTCTTGAGAATTATTCTTGATTCCGATCTACATCAAGTGGTATTAGAGTTGGTTAGTATCCTGATGAAACACTGCGTTAGAGTAAATTAACCTCCCTGTTTGTTAATTTCAAAAGGGGTAGTCTTTATTAACTTAACACAAGGGTCTACGTTGTTGTTAAGTTCCACCAAATGATAACTATGGTTTAAAATTTGGTAGGTTTAACCTTTGATGATTCTCCTTTCAGTTACATATCTTACACTGTATTTTGCTATCACCAAATAGAAGCCTTTGATGATAGCCGCAGCTAAGAAAAATCATATATTTATATTTTTAAATACAAAATTTCTCACAAACCCACGTAAGGCCCGGCGTAGACAGAGGGCAGTCGGCGTAAGCTACGCCGCCAGCGTAGTGGCGGCCTAGTACAACTCTTCAACATTCACCAAACTTTCCCCAAGTTCCACCTTCAATAAGGCTTCAAACCCACAATCTTCATTAACTACATTTGCATTGTATAATACTAAGGTATGAAATGGTTGAATAATTGTAAATGAGTCATATAGGTTAGTTTCACTGGTATGAAATTGGTTTGAATAAAGTCGGCTCGGTTTCGATTATGAAATCGTTATTAAAACATCTAGTGACGATATCTTCGCAAATCACGTCGTATACATAAAAAAACGAAACATTGATCGAAAACAATAAAAAAATTAGCAACATGGGTTCCAATGACGCCGATAACGGCACCGATGTTGTCCGTTGGCTATTGGTTCGGATCGTGAATGCAACGGTACTCGGTATAGTTTACAATAGAAAAAAGAAAGGTTTATTTGAGATGGTTTGTCACGCAAATGCTGTACGATGTAACCCCAAAAATTAAGACGTGATTTACATCTACCAAAAACCATAGAAACAAACACTGATACCGGTTCTGATAGTAAGTGTCGGTGCAACATCACCCCTCATAAACCTCTTAATTTGGTAAAATTCATTTTTACCCTCCCGTAAGTTTTTAAACTTTCAATTTTACACATTGTAATACATAAAATATGATTTTTCCTTAATAATATGCGTTTGTTTGTTTAAATTTTTTTCTTAATGTCCAGGTATAAATTGTTTTAAAAATGGAGTCGTATTAAAAATAAAATATTTTTTAGTTATCGTGGGTTATATCGACTGACGGTAACGTGTTGGTAACGTGAAAATGTGACAGAAATACCGGTACCGTTATATAATTGTCTTCTATATATGTTTCAATCTCCACAACTGAGTCACCGTAACTTTATATGTTTCCTTTATGTTCTCATTTTGAACGACAAATGAATCTATTTATAGGGCTGAGAAGCTACCCGTAGCGGGCCGCTAAACTAGGCGGTGGCGGTCCGCTACCGCCTCTATCCAGCTGTCCAACTTGTTGCACACGTAGCGGACCGCTAAGGTTCTGGGTAGCAGTCCGCTACCCAATCCCATCTGGCGAGTCACCACACACGTGCCATTTGCTTGTTGCCCATGCCTTTTGCGGCTAGCGGACCGCTAAAGACTTGGTAGCGGTCCGCTACCAACTCATCTTTTCAATTTCTTTTATTTTCAAGTCCCTTAACTTTGGGCTATTTACACTTCAGTTCCTGGACTTTCATTTCCTTAAATTTGAGATGTTACATAAAGGAGAGAAGATGATGTAACATCCTATTTATATTGTGTTGAGATGATGTTAAAATGAGAAATCTAGCGATGGTTGTGTAATCTGTTGAAATAGTATTATTAAAAGGGCTATACTAATATGAATTGGAAATGGTCATATATATTGCAGTTTGGGCATGATGAGTGAAAATACAAACTAATCAGGTGGACTTGAAAATCAAGGAACGGAGGAGCTTAAACAAGGAGGTAAACAAATGTGACCAAGGCATGTTAAGTACAATTATAAAGTCAGTTTTATTCTCCCCATTTATGAAAACTTATATGCATCCTTAAACAAGGAGGTCATTTGATGATGTTTGTTCATTGCATATATTAGCTGGTATATAAAGAATATGGGGTAGTTGAAAGCTCAGGATGTCAACTGCTTTGTAACACACGGATAGAAACAATGAAAATCACATGGTTCGTGATATAAGGTATGCATAATTATAAAACAAAAAGGTTGTAACTCTTTTCTTAAATTCATAAAGGTCATACATTCCTCACCTATAATGGTATTGATTATGGAAGATCAATATGAATGTCTTGCATTAACAGGGTCACAAGTATACAGGGCCGGCCCAATGGGCCTGCGGGCAACACGACCGTAGTGGGCCCAACATTTCGAGGGGCCCAAAAAAAAAATTATATAAAATTGGGCTTTTTTTTAAACGTAATTGAGCCTTTTTTTTATAAAAAAAATAGGTATTTTTTAAAAAAACAATGGGCCTTTTTTAAAATTTAATTTACTTATTTGGGCTTAAAATTTAATGACTTATTTAATGACTTATTTGGGCTTAAAATTTAATGACTTATTTGGGCTTAAAATTTAATGACTTATTTGGGCCCTAAATCGAGTTCCCAACCAGGGCCGGCCCACTGCAGCCCATCCCATATAGATTCATCGATTCATCATCATCGAGAACAAATGTTCTCTGGGAAAAAAAAAATCGGCCGATAGAAGACCGCCACTGCTCAGCCAGCCGCGCCTCCGACGAGTTCCCAACCAGGGCCGACCGCCACTGCTCAGCCAGCCGCACCTCCGACGAGTTCCCAACCAGGGCCGACCGCCACCTCCGCCGGTCCGTCCGCCAGCAGCGGCGCCTCCTCCAACGACCACCACCGCCGACGCCTTCCACTTGTAAGTTTGTTGATTTTTTTTAAATAAGCATGATTTCAATTCATTTAGGTCAATTTGTTTACTTTTTAGTCCTTAATTAGTTATTGCAACTATTCAAAGTCGGTTGAAGTGTAGATGATGAACCGAATTTTTTAGCCCTAATTTGATAAGTTAGCCCTAATTAGAATGATTATTTGATATTAGCCCTAATTTTTAATGATTATGTGATTTTGAGTTTGCTTCTGATTGTTGTTTCTTCTTCATTTTGGATGTGTTTTTAGTACTAGTTTGCAAAGTTCCAAACTTGTTTAATCTTTGGGTTGTAAACATAAAGCATCAGGTGTGTTATGTTGCTTCTCAAAGCCTGTAAAAAGAAGACTATTCTGTACTTATTTTATATAGTTTTTATATGTGCATTAGTTTGGAATTTTGATGGTAATGTTGAAATCTCTTTTTAATTGATGTGTTAACAAATTTAAATAGTAGGAATGCTGTTTATACTAACCAAAACATTGATTTAAAACAAACTTTCAAAAAAATGTTTGCCAACAAGATGGTTTAGCCAAAGAAAAAGAAACTAGTTGAATTCTTAATCCAATCACCGGTTAGATATTACGGTATGTCATTCTGATACTATGATTTTGTTATGTCTATGCTATAATGTTAATTTTCGTTAAAAAATAGTTTATAAAATTATATATTTTGTTATGGGCCTTTTTTTCCGGCTCGTGTAGGGCATTCGAATCCTCGGGGCCGGCCCAGTATACACATATATCATAATGGTGAAATACATGTAAATACTATAACTCATTTATTTTTATCGTGGATTATTGAAATGTTTGTTTCGTGGAACGAATTTCCAGAGCCGGCCCTGGGGTAGGCCGAGCCGGGCAGCCGGCCAGGGCCCGTTTTTTTCGGGGGCCTAAAATTTTTACAGGGCCTGTATATATATATGTTTTTTATAAAATTTTAAATACCGGTTTTATATATTGGGTCCTTTTTAAAAAACTTAAAAAATTATTAGGCCCTTTTTATACTGGTTGGGCCATTTTAATCTTTATACTGGTTGGACCCTCTTTTATAATGGTTGGGCCCTTTTGTTTATTCCATGACCATTGAGTCATTTAAAAAAAAATTTATATGTTTATTGTTTGGGCCCTCTTTAAACTTATAATAGATTTTTTATTGTTTTTGTTTATTACATACTATATTTTTTCTATGTTTATTGTTATAACGTTAATCGTCGTTTAGAAAAATGTAGTTTATATATTTTGTTCGTAGGGGCCTTTTTTTTCCGGCTCGGCCGAGGCACTTAAATCCTCAAGACCGGCCCTGCGAATTTCCATACGCATTTTTTAAAGGTAGCTACACAACTATTACTTTGAATTGTGTAAACATGTATAGTGTAGAATTGGAAATAATGTGCACGTGACCTGCAATCTTTTTTCACAAGTTTGGACAGCAAAGTAGACCCCTCCCCACCCGTCCACCCCTTCTTTTTGGGGTCGATGTTGTTCTGTTGTTACGGCCATCGAACCAGGCCTTAGGGTTGTGTAACGGGTCTGAAAAGGTGATGATAATTTATTAGTACTGCGCATCCAATCTGCTAACTCATGCCGGAAAACAGACCTCTTGGGGGCTGATGCTGTTTAACAGTTACAACCAGCAAACATGTCTGAAAAGGTGATGATAATTTGCTACTTTTAACGTGTTCTTATTTGGGTCCGAAATGATGTAATGATTTAGCTAAACTTTAATCAAGGTAATGTGATTTATCTTATGAATCATTCTTTTTGTAACAATTCGTGAACATGTTTGTGCAAAAAAGGCAAGGGATGAGGTTTAATCTTGCTATATAATAAGTTGGAATGTATATTTTTATCTACATATCATTTTATTGTTTGACCCGTTTGGAAAATGAATAGGTTCATAAGTTAACTCAAAGATGAAGGTTGAGTTAAGAAGTTCTTCATATAAAAGGGACGCTATATAAGTCGTTATTGTAAGTTTTTATGAATTATATCGTTTCATTTTCAACCCGTGTAATACACGGGTTTTTAACCTAGTATAGAATATAAGAAAAAAGACTTTTCAGCTGCTTCAATTGTTTGTCAGGTATTAATATAGATAGTAATTATGTAAAATAATAAAGTAACATCGTAATTTTATAAAATTTAAGCCAAGACTCACGTCAGATACCTTGCATTGGTGCTAAGTTGACTAATAAACAGCCAAAAATCGACGCATTAGCCAAATTGTCTCTTGACTTCATCCTTCAATTAGTTATGAATTATGATTCATTGCTTCCGTCTTCTTTTCACAATTTTTGATTCAATGTTCGTACGGACCGACTTGAATTAATGGACTGGGTGGCCGCACCCACTTAGAGCATATATCCTCCTACTATGGGCCGGCCCTGGGTAGACTGAGCCGGACCTCCGGCCAGGGCCTATTTTTAGGGGCCTAAAACCTTTTATATATGCTTTTTTATAAAATTTAATATACCGATTTTATATATTAGATCTTTTTATAAAAAAACCTAAAAACATATTGGCATTTTTTATAATGGTTGGGTCATCTTTAATCTTTATAATTGTTGGACCCTCTTTAATCTTTATAATGTAATAGTTGGGCCCTAATCCGTTTAATCTTTATGATGTAAATATGTAATGGTTGATTGGTTGGTCTCTAATCCAGTAATTTATTTAATCTTTAAAATGTTAATATGCAATTGTTGGGCCCTAATAAAGAAATTAGAAATCATCGGCTATAACGTTAATCGTCATTTAAAAAAATTAGTTTTTATATTTTATTCTTAGAGGACTTTTTTTTCGACTCGACCAAAACACTTAAATTCTTAGGACCGGCCATAGCAGTCCTATTGTTTATATACTAAATCTTTTCAAACCAAACTTCAACTAGAGGGTATATAAGTCTTCCACACCCTGTTTATGAATATTTTAGTGCCAAACTCCGTGTTGGTCCGCCACCAACTCGCTTAAACGGGGTATCACTACAACAGTAACACACTATAGGGACGAAAAAACATAACCCTATACCGACGACAAGTCGTCGGGATAGGCTGTTTTGACCTATACCGACGACTTGTCGTCGGTATAGGTTTTGCCGGTATTGCTTCGTACCAATAGGTCAAGCGTGTCGTCGGGACATGGTTAATTTAAAAAAAATTCTAAAAGAAAATCTATACCGACGACATGTCGTCGGTATAGGTTGACAACCTATCCGGACAACATGTCGTCTAGAATGACCCATCCTATCCCGAAGACATGTCGTCTGAATAGACGTCGTCGGTGTAAGGTCAATTCCTTGTAGTGTATTAACGGAAAACATGATAAATTGATAATAGGTAAACATGATCAAAGGATAATAGTATGTTATGTGGTTTGAGAATAGTTTGTTTAATAGTTTAGGTTGTTAAGTATATTCTATAGTAATTGAAGTTTTCTGTTTGAAAGGCATATTTTTTTCATCATGTAGGAGAAAGAATTGAACCTATACCCTACTTAAATTTTAGTGTTATGTTTTTGTCTCTATTACTGTGCCACTAACCCAATGAGAGTAATTGAAGTGAATATTAGAAAATCCACTTCTCGACAATAATACGCGTCAGTTTCCCAAAACCATTGCAAGCTTAGGCAAAAATAAATAAATGAACTTCGAATCTTCGATGACCCATACTTTAGCGCGTACTTGTGAGAATTCGAAACCATTTTTTTTAATATATATCAACTCGCGCTTCACATTTATTTGATACCAAGAGAGAGGAACCCAGCAAGTATATAATAAATATGAGATATAACATATAATTGTAAATTTGTAATATAAAAAACTATGAATTCTTCGATCAAATGGAATCTAATATTCTATGAGAAAAGATTAATAAATTTGAGTGAAAATCAAAGATGTCCCCACGTCTATCATGCCCAATAATATGCAACGTGAAAGCCATATTCAAGAAATAATCTCCCACAGAATCCTTATAAATACCCAACTATCATTTCTTCTTCTTCACTCCAATTCAATTAAGAATCTGCTTAATAAAATGGTCATGGCGAACACTAACGCAGTTGCATTAGCAGTTGGATTCATCTTCTTGAACCTTGCTGGTGTTCTCGGCTATGGTACTGGTCTTCAGTATGGGTTCTACAATGGCAAGTGTAAAACTTCAGATGTCGAAGCCATCGTTAGAAATACAGTTATTTCTATGTTCCTCAGAGACCGAACAATCGCTCCTGCTCTAATTCGCATGCAGTTCCATGATTGCTTTGTTAATGTAAGGATTACATCTTCCATTTTTATGCATGCAAAAAAGTTATAGAAAACCCTAACCCTAACTGATCGTTTTAACTTTGCATGCATGGATTACAATTAAAGGGGTGTGATGCATCGATTCTACTTGATGGATCCAACACTGAGAAAACTGCACCACCAAATTTAAGCGTTAGAGGTTATGATGTGATTGATGCTGCAAAATCCGCGGTTGAGAAGGTGTACCCAGGAGTGGTATCTTGTGCTGATATAATCATTTTGGCTACAAGAGACGTTGTTTCTTTGGTAAGCAGAATAATGCAATTAACTTTAATTCTATGGGTTTGAATAACTATGGAAATAGGTTGGTTTGTAATCGATTTTTCGGTTTTTATAATCGATTGGCTTTGGTTATAAATAGCTTGGTTAATTCAGTAGTTAATTGTTGGCTCTGGATGTGAATGGATTCGTGTTATTTAAAAAATCATAACCAAAGTTTCTCAATTTGTTTAGTTTTTTCGATGATTTCAATTATAATTTGGTTATTCGGTTTTCCTACTTACCCTAATAGAAAGTCATGTTAATGTAGAGTGGAGGTAAATACAGTGTCCAAACAGGAAGAAGGGAAGCGTGTCTCTTGCGCAAAATACTCGAACCCTCCCAGCTCCGTCTATATCGGTGTCAAGTGCGATTCAAGATTTTGCTAACAAAGGACTCACCGCCATTGACATGATTTATCTTCTCGGTAATGCATCACATTTTTATCTAAAGTGTCACAAATTTTCATCATTAGTTATTGCTAGAGGTTGTAGGATGGACGGTTGGATGATTGAGAACTACTAGGGTGTGTCAAAGTGGGTCAGGTTGACCTAAAATCACCTTATTGTCTAGGTTGTTATATCATTTAATTAACTAGTAAGTTGGTTATAAACAAAAAACAATATAATTACAATAAAATAAATTAAAGCTTTTAATAAAAGATCAGACTTAGGATAACTTTTAACACGTTTAACCTATTTTAACCTTTTACCTCTAGCAACTTTTGCTATTCATTTAATATTAAAAACAATTAATATATATTGACTCTTTCATAAATAAATAGGTCAAAGCTGTCACCTCTGGTTTTTGGATATGTTTGCTGAACGTTTGTTTTTATATAGGTGGTCACTCTATTGGAGTCGCTCATTGTTCTTTATTTAAAGACCGTCTTTACAACTTCAAGAACACCGGGAAACCAGACCCGACAATGGATTTGGGACTGTTAACATGGTTGAGGCTTACATGTGCTAAAAACGCAACGGTTGACCGCACTTCAAACTTGGATCAAAATCCTTTTAGCTCGGCAGTTGTAGACAAATCTTTCTATAGTCAGATTATGTTGCATAGGGGAGTTCTTCAAATTGATCAAGAGTTGGCATTGGACAGTTTGAGCAAGTCAACGGTTGAAGCCATTGCTCATTCTTTTGACTTTACGACCAAGTTTGGTCAAGCCATAGTTAAGATGGGTGCGATCCAAGTGCTCACAGGAACACAAGGGGAGATTAGGAAATCATGCCGAGCAGTCAACCTGCTAACTTTGACTTCTTTGATTAATTGATTAAAAAATTAATTTGGGTTTCTTATTTTCTTATGTCATTTTTACATTTTTATGTGAGGTGTGAAATGTTGCTTACGTTCGAAATAATTTTTTTTAATCTGTATTGAATAAAATGTATTTTTTTTCAGTTTTTGAAAGGTTTATTACCGAGTAATATTGTCGATAACGTTTCTTTTTTTCATTAATTACTTCTTTTTAAACATTTTATTTAGAGAAAATTACAAAAGTATCTTTGATACTAGTATTTTTGGGATGTGATATACCACTATAGCCATGTTAAAAAGATACCGATACTACTACAAAAACAACCATTTGCGACAGTCAAAAAGTCGCGAATGCCCTTTTGCGACCGGTTTTGGTGGTCGGTTATACCCTAGTCGGTAATTCATTCTGTGACCAATTTTTGTCACCGAAATATTATTGTGACTGATTTTACAACAAGAATATATGTTAGAAATCTAGCGGCTGACTTTGTGACTGGTGGCGAACCTAGAAAATTTTTGAGATCCGTTGAGTAATGATATATAACGTGCATATAACACTAATTTTTTTTTCATTGATGACCAATCGGGGGGCTATTTTAAAATCTTATGATGGACGATCGAGATTTTAGTGCGTATTTTACACTAATTTTTTTTTTTCATAGAGGACTAAAACCGTTTTTATCTAAAGTGTCACAAATTTTCATCATTAGTTATTGCTAGAGGTTGTAGGATGGACGGTTGGATGATTGAGAACTACTGGGATGTGTCAAAGTGGGTCAGGTTGACCTAAAATCACCTTATTGTCTAGGTTGTTATATCATTTAAATAACTAGTAAGTTGGTTATAAACAAAAAACAATATAATTACAATAAAATAAGTTAAAGCTTTTAATAAAAGATCAGACTTAGGACAACTTTTAGCACGTTTAACCTATTTTAACCTTTTACCTCTAGCAACTTTTGCTATTCATTTAAGATTAAAAACAATTAATATATATTGACTCGTTCATAAATAAACAGGTCAAAGCTGTCACCTCTAGTTTTTGGATATGTTTGCTGAACGTTTGTTTTTATATAGGTGGTCACTCTATTGGAGTCGCTCATTGTTCTTTATTTAAAGACCGTCTTTACAACTTCAAGAACACCGGGAAACCAGACCCGACCATGGAATTGGGACTGTTAACATGGTTGAGGCTTACATGTGCTAAAAACGCAACGGTTGACCGCACTGCAAACTTGTATCAAAATCCTTTTAGCTCGGCAGTTGTAGACAAATCTTTCTATAGTCAGATTATGTTGCATAGGGGAGTTCTTCAAATTGATCAAGAGTTAGCATTGGACAGTTTGAGCAAGTCAACGGTTGAAGCCATTGCTCATTCTTTTGACTTTACCACCAAGTTTGGTCAAGCCATGGTTAAGATGGGTGCGATCCAAGTGCTCACAGGAACACAAGGGGAGATTAGGAAATCATGCCGAGCAGTCAACCCGCTAACGTTGACTTCTTTGATTAATTGATTAAAAAATTAATTTGGGTTTCTTATTTTCTTATGTCAATTTTGACTTTTTGTGTGAGGCGTGAAAAAAATTATTTTTTAATCTGTACTGAATAATATGTACTTTTTCAGTTTTTGAAAGGTTTAAACGGTGTAATATTGTCGATGTAACGTTTCTTTTTTGATTATTTACTTCTTTTTAAACATTTTACTTGGAGAAAACTACAAAAGTATTTTTAATACTTGTATTTTTGGGATGTGATATACACTATAGCTGTGTTAAAACCATTTGCGACAGTCAAGATTGCTCTTTTGCGACCGGTTTCGGTGGTCGGTTATACCCTAGTCGGTAATTAATTCGGCGACCAGTTTTTGCCACCGAAATATTATTGTGACTGATTTTACGACTAGAATTTCTGTCAGAAATCTAGCGGCTGATTTGCGACAAGACCTTTTTTGATACAACCTTTTGGTCGCTGTTTGCGGGGATATAGTTGTAGTAGTCACGTGTCATGTGACACAAGGGCTGCGTATCTATGCGTATTGCATGAAACGTCTGCTTAATTTTTATTGTATGCGAAACAACTCTCATGTGTCACCTTTTTTTTGCGTATAATAAATTATACAACGTTTAATACTATTTTCTCAGTTCTTATATTAACATACTTTTGGTTCTCAAAATAACGCATCCTATTCTTATATATGCACATGGATCCAGAAAATATATTGTCGATGAAGGAGTTAATCTTGATTTTACGAAAGAAAGAGGGTTAGTCTGGAAAAACGTAAAAGTTGAAGGGGTGATTCGAAAATAGTTTATTAATTAATATTTAATTAATAGTTTGAATGTTAAGAATTATCTAGTTTGATTAATTAGTAGAGATAATTGAGAGAAGTATTTGAATTGGATTAGTATAGTTTATTTATTATAAATAGATTGTTAAGATCAATGTAATTGCAAGTCAAGAAATAATAAACAGAAAGAGTAGATTGGTATTTTGTGTTCGTATTTTGGGCATGATTTCCAACAATTAGTATCAGAGATTGGTGTTTGCGGTTTTGAGTGTCGTTTTCACGAGGGGGAGCAGCCCTTTGGTTGCGGGGCTGAAGATGAAGAAGGAGTAGGCCAGTGATTGAAGAAAGGGAAAAAAGGAACGACAACAACATTTGTTGGCTACTTGATGCGCAAGTCAAGAAAGAAAAAAAGGGGGGCAGCCGTTGTTGCGTAGGAAGAGAGAACTAAGAGGCTCGGCTGGGTTGGAAAGCCACCAACTTGGCTGTTGGAACGTAGATAGAGACAGAAAACTTGTGACGGTGGAATTAACTCCATGTATTTGGATAATTTTGAAGTTTTATTCAAAGTAGGTCACTTGATTAAATATAGGATTGATTCATGATTGCATGTTTTGTATGAGAAATTTAGTGGGATAAATGATGGAAAAATATCATTTATTGTGAAGCAAGTAAAAAAAAATGAAGTAATAAAAGAAGAATTAGAAGAGACAGATTAGAAGGTGAAAAAAACAAGCAAGAAGGGTGCTTAATTATTTAAGAAGATATAGTAGGTAAGCAAGAAGTAAGTCGGGTTTAATTTTTTTAAATTCAAGAAAGATGGGTTTTAAAGTAGGTAAAAGCCAGTCAAGAGTCAGTTCTTGAAAAAAGAAAGAAGACAATCAAAAGTCAGATCTTGAAAGGTAGTCAAGAGCTAGATCTTGAAGTAAGAAGGTAGTCAAGAGACAGATCTTTAAAAAAGAAGGTAGTCAAGAGACAGATCTTGAAGAAAGAAGGAAAGAATGAAAGTAAGTTAGTTATAAAACAAAAAACAATATAATTACAAAAAAATAAGTTAAAGCTTTTAATAAAAGATCAGACTTATGACAACTTTTAACACGTTTAACCTATTTTAACCTTTTACATCTAGCAACTTTTGCTATTCATTTAAGATTAAAAACAACTAATATATATTGACTCGTTCATAAATAAACAGGTCAAAGCTGTCACCTCTAGTTTTTGGATATGTTTGCTGAACGTTTGTTTTTATATAGGTGGTCACTCTATTGGATTCGCTCATTGTTCTTTATTTAAAGACCGTCTTTACAACTTCAAGAACACCGGGAAACCCGACCCGACAATGGATTTGGGACTGTTAACATGGTTGAGGCTTACATGTGCTAAAAACGCAACGGTTGACCGCACTGCAAACTTGGATCAAAATCCTTTTAGCTCGGCAGTTGTAGACAAATCTTTCTATAGTCAGATTATGTTGCATAGGGGAGTTCTTCAAATTGATCAAGAGTTGGCATTGGACAGTTTGAGCAAGTCAACGGTTGAAGCCATTGCTCATTCTTTTGACTTTACGACCAAGTTTGGTCAAGCCATGGTTAAGATGGGTGCGATCCAAGTGCTCACAGGAACACAAGGGGAGATTAGGAAATCATGCCGAGCAGTCAACCTGCTAACTTTGACTTCTTTGATTAATTGAATAAAAAATTAATTTGGGTTTCTTATTTTCTTATGTCATTTTTACATTTTTATGTGAGGTGTGAAATGTTTCTTACGTTCGAAATAATTTTTTTTAATCTGTATTGAATAAAATGTATTTTTTCAGTTTTTGAAAGGTTTATTACGGAGTAATATTGTCGATAACGTTTCTTTTTTTCATTAATTACTTCTTTTTAAACATTTTATTTAGAGAAAATTACAAAAGTATCTTTGATACTAGTATTTTTGGGATGTGATATACCACTATAGCCGTGTTAAAAAGACACCGATACTACTACAAAAACAACCATTTGTGACAGTCAAAAAGTCGCTAATGCCCTTTTACGACCGGTTTTGGTGGTCGGTTATACCCTAGTCGGTAATTCATTCTGCGACCAATTTTTGCCACCGAAATATTATTATGACTGATTTTACAACTAGAATATATGTTAGAAATCTAGCGGCTGACTTTGTGACTAGTGGCGAACTCATAAAATTTTTTAGATCCGTTGAGTAATGATATATAACGTGCATATAACACTAATTTTTTTTTCATTGATGACCAATCGGGGGGCTATTTTAAAATCTTATGATGGACGATCGGGATTTTAGTGCGTATTTTACACTAATTTTTTTTTTCATAGAGGACGGCTGCCCCACATAGTCCTATATTAGGTCCGTCATCGTTTGCGACAAGTCCTTTTTGTGATAGATCCTTTAGGTCGCTATTTGCAGGGGATATAGTTATAGTCACGTGTCACGTGACACAGTATATATGCGTGTTGCATGAAACGTCTGCTTAATTTTCATTGTATGCGAAACAACTCTCATGTATCACCTTATGCGTATAATAAATTATACAATTTTTAATACGATTTTCTCAGTTCTTATATTAACATACTTTATTTCTCAAAATAACGCATCATATTCCTATATATGCACATGGATCCAGAAAATATATTGTCGATAAATGAAATTTTCATAAATAAATAAACTAGTAAAGTAAATAATTTTATCCGGCCTAGCAAGCATTAAACAAATATTTTTCTAGTCTTGACAAGCAAGAACTTTTAAAACTATGCGAACTCATTACATTTTTTTGTATTAAAAACAACTTTAATATTAAAAAGATTAAATCGTCTAACGTTGTCATTAGATCCAGACTGGTCGTTGAATCCCATGGCCTTCTTGTTCGGTAACTTTGAAGTTTGCTTGTTAGAGTTGTTACAATCAATAAACAAAAACATTATAAAAAAACAAGTAGTCAACTTTCCCTTTCCTATTTATACTCTAATAAATTCATCCAAAATAATCCAAACTGAACAATATAAAAAATCTGCGTCGTAAACTATGACTTCTTTTATGGTAAGACAAGTTATATTTTCGATTTGTGTCGTCACGGCCTTCATCGGGCTCGTTCAAGCTAGCGATCCCGACATACTCTTCGACTACATTGTTCCACCTAATGTGACCATACTAGATGGGAATTTCTTCACGTACACCAAAATCCGTGGGTTCTTAGACGAGCCAAATTTAACCGAAACTAGATCCATGCTAGCCAGCATGGTCGGATTTCCAGCTTTAAACGGTCAGAGTGTTTCCCTTTCCTTTTTACAGTTAGGGCCGGGTGGGGTGAGTCCACCACACACCCGACCTCATGCAACAGGCCTATTTTTCGTGTTGGAGGGTTGTTTTGAGGTCGGATTTGTGGACTCGACTAACAAGCTTTACACTCAAACTCTAGGAACCGGAGATATGTTTATTTTTCCAAAGGGACTCGTTCATTACCAGTATAATGCCGATGGTAAGAAACCCGCTGTGGCGGTTGCTGCATTCGGTAGCGCAAGTGGTTCTACGGTTTTGATCCCGGGAACTTTGTTTGATACACATATTGATGATGTGGTTCTTGCCAAGTCTTTTAGAACGGATGTAGCTACAATTCGGAAGCTCAAGGCTGGTCTTGGAAACAAGATATAACTTTTAACTTTTATATTAGTTAGTAATTTAAAATTTCTTTAATTTATTGTTGTTGTTACAAAGACTGTTTGCGTAATAATAAATATTTTATTAAATTTTTTCTTTATCATTGCCACCACATTACGTGTTTTCTACACTTAACTTTGTGAATTATTACAATTTACAAGTTGCCATACATGTTAATAAGTGCTTTGTTAACTATAATACATGATAGAAAGGTTAAAAGTCATGCTGGTTTTAACTAAATACAATGTTTGATAATTATAAGTTGCTAGTGGTATTGACATCATTGTTTGTCTTGTCAGAAGAAATGTTAAAAGTGGATCCATAAGTTTCACATGTTATAATATACAAGTATCACAATTACTAAACCTAGTAGAAATTTTAGGTTAATTTAAGAGTAAATTACATTCTTAAGTTAGAGAAATTGCATATATCGTTCTCACTATTCACTAGATTGGCATGGATGGACGTTTAAAACTTATCTTAAGTTGATGTAAAATTACCTTTTATACCCTTTTGTTTAAAAATAAAAAAACTATAACTACCCCCAACCCCCGATTAATTCCCCTGTCATATATGTCACCCCACCCCCATCTTGATCATGTTAAAGTAAAGCCTCGATTGTCACCAAGAATGTCCCCCTAAAACGAGATCTACACATCGTCGAGCCTTACCTTTGTTCTTCATCAGTCGAGATCTAGAAGGGAGAGAGGGGGGATGCAGTTAATTCAATCCTAGTTGTAGTGATTCAGTGACTAGTTTGGGTTGGAGTGATTCAAACTTCAGTATGGGTGCTCTGGTCACATTAAAACGACGAGATTAGCAAAAAGAACGAAAAACATTCTTCTAATTGAAGAAAACAAGAAATGCACAATTTAAAAACAAAAACCACCACTTCATTGGACTGCTAACGAGAGAAAAAGTGCGTGATACAATGTAAGTAACGAAACGATTTTAAAAATTATGACGTTGTAAAGTTTTAAAGTAAAAGATAAAGTTTTGTTAAAACGTAATAGAAAGAAAGCTTATCTTAATATTTATAAAATTAAGCTACATTAACGAAATATAAAGTTTACAGTTTAAAGTAAAGATAGAACTCACCAATGTTAGCTGACTTTTAGTATGTATGTCAGGTCATAAAGGGAGAGGGGATGTATGAGTAAAGGAGCAGTGAGGGATTGCATAGGTTTCTGTGTGCTGCACTATTGAATACTAACATTTCTTTTATTTGATAGCTTATGTTGAACAATGTTTTAATTATGTTTTAATTCATTGTGGATTTTGACTGTTTAAACAAGACTTTCGTTGTAATAATTATTTTGATTTCCAGCTTAAGAACTATTTTTATTATGTTTTGTGCCAACTATGAGATATACCCGAATTGGGTCGTTTCACTCATGGACGAAAAGTGTGAGGTTGAGTGAAGAGTAGAGACAATATGCGTAGCTTCTCAAACCTAAAAACGAAAAATAAAATTTTGACTTAACACATGGACGATCGCTGTAATTTTACAATGTTTTAACTTACAATATTTATATGTGTTATGATTAGCGACTCCCATCATATTCGATGGACATGACTCCACCTAATGTAAACAAGACTAATAAAGGTGAATTTTTTTTAACGACAAACGTTACTCCTACTTTACTTTTACACCAATAATCGTAAACTATTTCCTTGTCCATGTTTGAACCTGAGACCTCCTCTTTAAGAGACATATGCCTCTATCAAGTAGGCTAGCCTCACATTGACAATAAAGGTGAATTATTAATGAACGAAAAACCGATTAGACTAGGTTTAAGATTCAACAAATTAATTATTGTGTGAAATATAACTTGACTTACTATAAACTATTTGCGTTTTACTCTTTCTTTCTTTGGTATATATTACAAAAAGTAGGAATCGCATCTAATATTATAAAATCAGACACGCTTTCTCTTAGTGTGTAACTTAGGATATATTGATAGCAAATAGAAAATGAAATTCTTTCTAAATACGATGACGTATTTATTAACTTTTACATCTTATCGATTTTAATCTTGTTAGCAATATGTAACGCTCAAAAGTTATCTAAACAGTTTGTACTGTTAGACTTAATTACCTTGTTCATCACTAGATAAAATAACAATGTAATCCCATTAAAACCCAAAATAAATTAGAGAAAGCTAAGGAAACTAAAACACCCATATCTCCTCAAAAGTAAAACCCATTTGGGCATATTAGTTTTCCTTTGTTCTAATAATTATAAGTGAAATATTTTGATGAATATTAGCTAATTACAAATTACTTCCTTTAAATATTACCCATATTTTAGAATACATTCTGTAACTAAAGAAATTATATAAAACGTCTTTTATGTTTAAAAAAATTGCACGTTACAACTTTAGACTAACGGACGTTAAATTTCACCGTTAAGTCAGGTCACAAGCCTTAACCAGATTTTGATCGAGTCGTAATCAAAGGCTCTATCCGCATTCAAAGGCGTAAAATATGAGGGCGTTTTGGTCTTTTTACCCACAATTTCAGGTACCTATATATGAGAGGGGACTTTTCCAAATTTAGGTTTTTTTTTGTGGGTAAAAACAACAAAACGCCCTCACAAGGCACGTGATCTGACTTAACGGTGAAATTTAGCGACCGTTAGTCTAAATGACGTAACGTGCAAGGTTTGTTAAACATAAAATACGTTTTCTGAAATATGGATAATACTTAAAGGACGTAAGATAATTTGTAATTTGCTCTATTTATCATATAAACATCTTATGTCAAAAAGAAATTTAAAAATTATTATTTTCACAAGTCTCGAGAAAGTTAAAGGTGATCCGGAGTGTTATGTACTTATGTGTGGATGTACGTAAGTGACAACGTATCACGGATTACGAACTCTTCTAAAACAATAATTCAAAAGTGTACATAAGTGCAAAAACATGTTTCTCAAAGGGCATTTCTGTAATTTATTAAAAGGAGCTAAAAGAATTGACCGGTTCAATAAAACAAGCCATACTAGTGGATACTAACTTGAAGGTCTCTTCATGACTTGTTCAAGACCTTATGTTCCATTTTCACTCGGCAACCATTTCTATCACCACCCCTATATAAATACACAGATTCAAGTTTAAATAATCAACAACAATGGCTGACCAACACGTCCCCGTCTATCGATTCTACCCGACTGAAGAAGAGCTCATTTCGTTCTATCTATCGAACAAGCTCCAAAACCATAGAACATGCGATCTCCATCGCGTCATCCCAGTTGTCAATGTCTATGAACACAATCCTACCCACCTTCCAAGTGAGAATCAATGGCCATGTTCCATTCTTTTTGTCAAACCACAGGGACTAAAACCGTTTTTATGTGTAGGGTTAGCAGGAGAGTTATGCCGACGGGACACCGAACAGTGGTTCTTTTTTGTACCGAGACAAGAAAGGGAAGCGCAAGGAGGTAGGCCTAGCCGGACCACGGCCTCGGGCTACTGGAAAGCAACTGGTTCACCAAACTATGTCTACTCATCCGATAACAAAGTGATCGGAGTGAAGAAGACGATGGTGTTTTACGAAGGGAAGTCTCGTACCGTGAAGAAAACCCAATGGAAGATGAATGAGTATCGAGCCATTAGAGAAGAGGCGGATGGTTCCAACGATTTCCCCGTTCCAAAGGTAAGTTTTATTAAAAAAAACTTCACAGAACAGTAATAAAAACAAATTCGTGAGCTCCTTGTTTATTAACAAAACAATAAATTTCCACAGTTATACTTTGTTCGTGTTGATTTGTTATATGTTAATGGTTAGTTTAACTTTGGTTAAATTTCCACAGTTATGTCACGAGTTGAGCCTATGCAGAGTGTATGTGGTATCAGGAACTACACGAGCTTTCGATAGGCGACCTTTTGGGATAGGGCCAACTACGGGGATGATCAACGCGAGTACAGTTGCATCATCTTCGGTAAGCATACTATAAACGTATAGACCATTAAAACTTCCAATTGTTCATGTCCTCAAAGCTCATGGCCATACAATGAAATGCTTAATATGGTGGATAATGAAGGACTCATAGCAAGAATGTCAACATTTTTCTGGTTGAATTCTAAGTAATTTTTCAATAAATAAATGATCAAAAGTTTACCACTTTTGGGTTTCTAGGTTTCTATAGACGAAATCCTTGGTAGATTAAAAGGTTACAAATATATTAAATAAATTAGGTGGTGTTAAGTTTTGACATTATATTAAATTAATATTTGTGGTAGTGCTAACCGTACCATGGTTATACATTATATTATATATGCATATATGGTATGAATTGAAGTGGTATATGATGTATACAATGATGAAAAAAGATAAGGTTTAGAAGGCAATTTGTCATGTTTCGAGGTAGACTTGGAGGAGAATTAAGATGGGTGTGAAAATATATCATTAATTAGTTGATTTTATTAAGATGGGAGTGAAAAAAATAATATATTAATATACGTCAAGCTTAAAGAATAATTTTATTAAAAGAATATCAGTCTTAATCACGTAAGTTATTGCGTTGATTTTACCATTGTATATCAACTAGTTCATATGGCTTTTTCAACGACAAATCTATCATACTGATATTTCTAAATTACATCAAATAATTCATTCATGTATGTATTTGAATCCAAAACCTTTTATGTAAAAAGCAACAGTCTTAACCAAACGTGTCATTCAATTTTTTTTTGAATGGCCAACAAACAAATAAGCCTAGGTACTCCGTACAGGATGACCCATTGGTAAAAGGCCACCGCCAGCTGGCCCAACCCATCCGTACGGAGCCCTTAAGCGCCCCAAGTTATCTCCAGTTCCAGGGAAAACCCACCCGCCCAAAAGTCCACTGATGGTAAAACCCGGACGCCCTCGGTATCGAACCGGAGATCACAAAGATCCCAGTCTTTCGTTCATTGAGCTAGTGAGGATAGAACCTGAGTCTTTTTTAAAGAATACATGCTTCCTACCACTACACCATATTAGAAGTTGCTATTCATGTTTTTATTGATAGAATATTATTATTAGTATTGTTTAATCGTCAAAAAAAAGTTGTGTTCCATGACTATTAGCTTTTTGATGTAGTTCATATCAAACATGTCTTGTAATCGTCAAAAAGTATAACACGTGCGCAACTACGCACACATAGATGTATTTATTGTTAGAATATTATTAGTATTCTGATGAAAGAAAGAAATATATCATGACTATTGACTTTATATATGGTCAACAGTAGAGAGACTTTTCGATATATGGTCAACAGTAGAGAGACTTTTCGATATATTGTCAACCAGAGAGAGAGAGCTAGCTAGCTTATGAATGATACGATTAATTAACAACTTATAAATTTTTAGATTAAGATTTATAACTTATACATAAATTTAGCAATTCTAATAAGTTGATTTGAAAAGTTAGTTTTTTTTTTTTTTTTGAAAAGTTAGTTAACATAGTATTGTTGAGTTAGGCTTAATAATCATTGAAAATTATTAATTAGTTGAAGGAAGTAAACAGTTTTTGGTTACATTAGGGTTTTGCCTTCATGAATCATTGAAAATTGAGGTGATATTTAGTGCAAGGAAGATGAAATTAGTTGGCCATATAATATATAACGGAAGATAAATGAGGTTATCGTGTTTAAAGTTTAATGTTTAACTTTTAAAAACTATGTTATTTTAGTTAGTTTACATCAAAACTATATAATTTTGATTAATTTAGATTAAAATTACGTTTTTCTAGCTAGACAAAACATTATAATTACCATCAATAGGAAGTTAGATGAATAATAGTTTACAATTTGAAATTAAAATACTAATAGCTCTGAATACATATTTTGTTTTTCAATTATAACTTTTAAAATATAATGTTTTCGTAAATACCAAATATACCATTTACGATGTGGTTATTTTTATCTATGTTACGACATAAATTTTGTACAAAACCAAGTCAGGTCAGATATAATATAATTTTACTTCTTTTATTTTTAATAATTCGCTTCCGTATCCTTAACGTTCATTTTCACAACAACGTAACATTTTTCTTAAATTTCGAATATAAAGGTGAAAGTTGCAATCCCTAAAATGAGTTAGAAAACGCTTTGATGTTTTTTAACGCTCATTTACACAACAATGTAACTTTTTACTTAAATTTCGCATATAACATTAGAAGTTGTGATCCTAAAATGAACTAGAAAAAAAAAATATATATCTATCCTTAATTAAGTACTAGAATGGTTAAGTACATTAAACGAATCAACGTGCTTTTCAGAGATTTTACATCTAATCATATTCACTTCACACAAACATGCATATACATGTTCTTAAATATAAAACGAATTTTAAATATAAAACTACAAAAATTATACAAATATTGATATATAATATTGTTTTAATTATGATATATAAGACGGTATAAGTCAACATTAAGTAAAAATGTTTACGCGGTTCAATATTAAAAATTGCTTTAATACTGGATCGATGCTAGAAGTATAATTATATATATTAATAATTTAATATTTTAAAAAATATTTTAAGTAAAAAAAAAACTGCATCATCATTCAATACGTGTTGTTCTATTATTCCTATGCCTATCAAGAACAAAAAATTAGGCCTTAGAAAATGTAAAAAATAGTAGAATAAATTCATAGAAAACATTAAACAATTAAACAGAGAATGAGATGATTACAATACTAATAAACAACTCAAACAAAGATTAGAAATCGATCATTATGAAGTTATTGTTGCTTGATTTCTTCGAAGCAGAGAGATGATATTAAATAGTGAAGCAGACCAACGGTAACAAAGCAATCACAACCAATCATCGGAACCAATCATCGGGACCTTCCTTCTTGAGAGACCATGAGAAAAGGGGAAACCCTAGCAGCAAAGGAAAGGAGACGCAACAACTTTGAGAAGATGGAGACTTTGGCCCAAGAGCTCATATAATCTAACAAGCCAAGCCCAAGAGCTCATTTGATCCAAGGAGCAAACCGAGAAAGAAGCCCAATATGTAAAAGATAAAAAAAAAGATTAGAAAATTGGATAAATAAAAGATAAAATTTTAACAGAAAATGATGGCATTAAATCGTCCCATATGATGGCGGGAGAAGATTTGTAGATAAGATATTAATTTTTAGTTTGGTGAGCTAAGATCGAGACATGATCAAGAGTTGAACACCATAGTTCAGCCTTGTATTCAAATAATAGCAACTCAAGTCGTAATTGGCATATACACAATAGTTAATTAGTTTCAGATTAAGCGTGCTCTTAAATCTAAACACATATCGATAATCATGTTCTTTTAATCCATGTGTAACTAATATAATCTTTTGGCACACAGATGAGTGTTTCATGATACAACCCTGCTTATGTCATGAATGATGAATATTTAAGAGTCACCTTACACCATCAAATGAAACTTTTTTTTTTCATGTTAGAGACGTGCTGCATATCAGGGCCGGTCTCGAGAATTCTCAAAACGTTTTGGGTCCGGGACATGTAAAAAAAAGCGGGCCCTATGATATAAACTCAATAATCATATATAAAAAAACATAATACGGGCTTATATATATAGATTTTTTTTTAAAACTAGGCTTATATATATATATATATTTTTTTTATTATTGGTTTTCATTTCAGATTTATAAACAATTGGGCTTATATATATATATTTTTTTTTTAAAACACATTTCTAAGTGGGCCTTTTTTTAATTTCTAAGTGGGTTAATACGATAAATGGATAATACAAGTTGGACTTTTTATAAATATATAAAATATATATATCAAAATTTAAAAATTACAGGCCCTTTAGGAGACCGGGCCTCGGACGGTCGCCCTTCCCGCCCCCCTAAGGGCCGCCCCTGCTGCATATCTAAATCAATCATGTTAGGGATGAAGTTAATGAGGCAATTAAGTATTCTATTCGAGCTGAAATATGTATTTCATCTTAGATTTTTTATGAGGTTAACTCTATACAACCAGGGTTAAACTTGTTTACCCTTTTCAATTCAGGTACAAGTAGTTCTTGAGTTAGAGACCCAACTTCTCAATTTATAGGGGAGCTATCTCTTAGGTTTATTGTTTAGGCGATGTGGACATGAATATACAAAGAGAAAAGAAAAGAAAGGGAACTTTCTCATTTGCGTGATATGGGATTGGTAAATCACAAATTGAACAAAGGGGGAGGAGAAGTGGGCGAAAAAGAAAGTGGAGTGATCAAGATCTTGCATCACTACTATTGTTATTAAATCCTGGATATAATTATTATTTATATATATATGTAAAACGAGGGGAAAAAACTTGTGCGGTTGCCCACCCGGCACACCCTCAGAACGGCCCTGCATATAACCAATATTTTATTTTATTCCTTTTTAACGGCGTTTGGTACTACCCCCAATACCTAAGGGAGCCTTCCTGAGACGGGATTTCAACCGTTCATACTGATTTTGATGTTTCAGGCCTGACTCACCCAGAAACACCATCAAAGAGAGTAGTATCTTGAGATCCGCTACTACCTTGGGTGATTGTATATGCGTGAACTCATGAATGGTAGTGGAAAAAGTGTTTAGTTCCATTAGCCTCCTCAAATTGGCAACTTGCTTTCTGTATTTGGCTGAATATGATTGCTGTGCACTTACCTCTTTTAATTTTTATTAATTTTGAAAACCTGTCTTATCAACAAAGCCATCTTGTCCTTAAGCTGGCAAATTAATCCTTCTACATTATTAAAACTTCTCACTTTTCAGGACCCCATCGGTCATGTGACAATATTACTTTAATCTATTCATTCATAGAAGCAAGTTGTTCTTGGTTTTTTGTTCCCTACATACTAGGAAACAGACTATCGTAAAGTCTTTTTATCTGTCGACTACGATTAATAAGTGGTCCAACTTATATTTTACTTACGATAAACTCAGCTTGATAAATTCTCGTGACTAGAGGGTCAATAGACCCTTTTGAGCCTCACTTTGTTCCGCCTCCGCTATCACGGACTAAAAATTAATTGTGGACAAAACAAAAGTCTAAAAGAAAAATGTAAAACTAAACTTTTGATATCCGATTATAATAACCGACATATTTATTCTTACGGCTTGGGTTAAGGACTTAATAAGGTTTATGTGACCCAAACTCGTGTTTTGGACTAGTAATTTCTTACTAAATATTCAAATTAATAACACAATGCAACCATATTGCAACTAATACAACCCTCACGCCATTTCCATGTGGTTAAATTCATACAAATATGTATTTTAGCTTCTAAAATATGTTGTAACATCTTTAAATATTTAATAAAACCATCTTTATTAATTATCATCAACGTTCGTGTGTGTCGGTTGTACCGCGTGTGACTAGGTAATTCACCGAACTACCGATGCGTGTAATGTTATGAAGGGACTTGGTATGCATGGAATGGCCTTAATTATCCATAATTAAGTCTAACACGTATATAATATATGAAAATATGACTGGGACTGAGACAAGTATTGACTTGAAATTGTCGGTTGTCACCTGCACAACCCACATCTGGACCTGGGTCTCAGCCTACACCATAATATCTCTAAGGCTCCAAACCTGGAAGGCCTCATGTATTGGATTTACCCATTCACAAACAGTTTTTAAACTTCAAATATCATAAAGAAACGGAATTAACATCATTAATTACATTGTAACCAATATTACAACCAATTAAAACATTGTCTTAAAACATTCTCAAACATTTTACAATGGATGTCAGATCTTTATCGGTGGGTAACTCTTCAAAATAGCCAAGCAACATTCATTATCCATCTCATCCTTAACCTGACATGCATACTAAAGATCAGCTAACGCTAATGAGTGCAAGTCTTTCATTCGTTTTAGGAAATGGTTTTATCGTTCGTTCATCCATTAGGGTTTAATCATTCATAAGGAAAACATGGCTTATCATTCATCATTCAACCATTCATTTAAGTTATACATTTTATCATCTCAATCTGTGTTATCATTTCTTCCATTCGTTTCATTTCCAGTTCATTCCTTCCAGCGGATCTAGAACAAAAGTTCAGGTGTAACGAAAAAAATTTTTTGACCGTACTTTCATATAATGAAAAAAAAATTACTGTACTTTCATGTAAAGATTTTTTTTTGACGGTAACATGCGACTGGCGAGATGGAGGATTAGGGTTTGGTGGAGGCGGTACCGGGCACAGGGGCGGAGGTTTGTGAAGGACTGGCCCCACTGATAATAGGACTAGTGACACGTGACACTTATGTATTAAGTATATGCAAATTAAGATATCATCATTGTCGCCAAAAGAAACTTGCTACTCGAGAAAAACAAATCTTAAATTTGAGAGGTATACAGACTAAAAATTATGTGCGAACATTGAGATCTAAATCCCAACCTTAGAAAGAACTACAAGATTTCCTTTTATAGACAGAAATGCCCCTTGAGTTCAGCAGCCCACATAAGTTCTCCAGCAGCCCAATTCAATTGTGCAAGCTGCAACAACCCAATTCAGTCCTACACCTTTAAAACAAAATTCTAATATTTAATTAGATTGAAAAACTTATATTTTGATATTTGAATTGACATATTTCAACACCAATCTTTTATTTGTCTCTTGTTACATTGAAATATCAAAATCAAAATTTTATAGTTTCGACCCCCCTATATGAAAAAAAAAATTCCCGGCCCCCCTGTGAAAATTTTCAAGCTTCGCCACTGGGTCGGATGACTAGCAATATATAATACTAAAAAAAATTAATGAGACAAATGTAAAATTTTATAGAGGCGGTTAAGATTTTAATGCACATATAACATTATTTTTTTTTCATGAACGACGGTTGCACCCTCATGGGCTCACCACTGCTCATAATAATATAGTATCAACCATAATTTCCAATTTAGCTCCTTTAATTTCATTACTTTACAATTCCACACTTATATATTTGTTTTGTATACTTTGTTTCATGTTTACCATAAAAATTACTTAGCATGTCTACCTAAAGATGTGATCATTTAAACTTTTTATTTTTTTATATCGTTAGTTTAAAATATAATTTTGTTTTTCTTTTTATAACTTTTTGTGTGTAATGTTCTATGTAAATGTGAATACATCATTACAATGTGTTATTTTTATCTACGTTTCGATGAAAATTCTATCACAAACTAACACATATTTAATATAATATATTTTATTAACATATATTCCATATTGAAGTAGTTATATCATTATGTGTTTGTTCATCTCACTAGTTGTTCTTTTGAATATAAGTTCATTGTTTGTTTCATCACCAAGAACATCACATAGTTTAACATTTGGTATGTAAACATCAAGGGCCGTCAAACACGGCTACGAGGGAGCGTTAAGAGGGGGCGTTATGGGTTTAACGGGCGTCAGAGGCGATGGGTTGAGGTGGCCCATTTAGCCAATGAGGATGGGTGCCAAAAGGGTGAGAACGTTGCCCCACTACACACAGTCTAACAAGTATTTTTCATTGTTTATTTTTCAAATTTCCTAAAGACAACGCAATATAGTTTCATATAGATGGATGGGAACGGTTGGAACTTTAAAGCCTCTTCCATGAAAGCGGTGCAAGAGTATTTAATCAGACTATTTAAGTAAATGAATTTCAGTTCTATCCTCTAGTCGAGTCCAATTTTAAAACCAGTGACTAAAAACTAGAAACTCTAGATTTATTATGCTCTTTTATCGAAAATAACATAAAATAATTAATACAAGATATTATAATATTTTTTTATTGTCTAAAAACTTTTATAATCCCACCACATTAAAAATTTTATAATTGGTAAGTGGATACATTAAATAAGTACAACACATTAACAACGGCCGGTTTTAAACTAGAATCGAAAATATGCATATAGGTTGGCCCCGAGGGTCCCACTTACCAAACCCATTCAGCTCGCAAGTTCCCCACCAGTGGTGTCAGTTAATAGACGTTTAAATAAAGTAAATAAAAGTCCATCATATAATTGAATACTTTATATAATAGACGTAACAAACTATTGTAAAATGGATCGTTTATTGTTTTATAGGTTCTTATACTTTTTTTAATTTCGAGTATTTGATGTTTATTATCATGGATTTGATCACATACATTCTTTGTTATCTTATAATTATATGGATATAAGTTTTTTATAATGGTTGAAACTATTTAAACTTAAAAACCAATATCAAAACCTTTTTCTTTTAAAAAAAAAGGGCCAATTGTTGTTGTGCTTTTTTTCTATGTTTATTTCTATAACGTTAATCGTCGTTTAAAAAAAAATTATATATTTTGTTTGTATGGGCCTTTTTTCCGTCTCGGCCGAGGCACTTAAATCCTCAAGACCGGCCCTGGATATACTACTTTACAATGGCCAATTGATTGGATAACAACCGGTAATTAACACTAAAATATACAAATGAATTGAAACCAACATAATCTATTAACACCATACAATGGTAAATATAACTAAAAGTGATTTAAAGTTGGAGTGCTAACGGGCTCCCACATACGCTAGTCTCATCCTCCAGTTATTATTCGTATTAAGATTATCCATTTGAGTTGGCTCCCGTCAGGGTTACCAAGCCGTATGACTCTTTGAAAAGTTGGAATGCGCAACCATATCCAAACCATTCAGTGAAAATTTAAAATCAACTCATTTATGTTTTAAGTAACAAGTTGGAAGGGCTACAAACCTCGGTCACACAGTTTTATGAGGTTACTTTCATTTTCCTGCTCAAACACAACCTAACCAGATTGGTTAGCTTGAAACACTTTTTGTATATTAGTCTAAGGTGGTTGATTATTCTAGCTAGATGCGGTAAAATGAGTGAGTCAGACGGGTTTAGTACTCGTAAAAATAGGTCCATGTACTGATAGGTAACTTTAACTCGAAACAGGTCGGATTGGGTTGACTTAAAAACACTTTTTTTGGTTGATTTTGTTGGAAACCATGCCCAAGAATACGAACACGAAATTTGATCTCAACAACCTAACGACTCTTTCTTGATTATTATTACAATTACATTGATCATCACCATCTATTTATAATAAATAAATTATACTAATCATACTTAAATACTTCTTTCAATTATCTCTATTAATTAATCAAACTAGATAATTCTAAACATTCAAACTATTAATTAAATATTAATTAATTAACTATTTTCGAATCCTCTTCAACTTTCACGTTCTTCCAGACTAACCCTCTTTCTTTCGTAAAATCAAGATTAACTCCTCCAAATTTTACGTGCTTGATTATTCTCCACGTATGTGGCAATTTGGCTGGGTTGGGTGGGTTGAGCTGGGTAACATTTCAAAATGGGGGTGGGTCTAACTGGGTTGACATGAAGCGCTATTTGTCCAATTTTTTTGAACTTCTTTAATAAATAATTCGTCATCAAACATGAATACAAAATTTAAATATTCTGGTAATAAGCTAATCTTATGAACGTAAGAGGTTTTATAGATACAATTTAAAAATAAACTTTTTGTGTGCATGAAAACGAGTTGTACGTTTCTCATGATGGTGATTTGGATGACAAATCAATAGCAATAGATAGTTTCATGTTTCTAAACCTTGGTTTAGCCAAGAAACAAAACGTCTGGGCAGACCCTGAACACTAGAAGTATCGAAAGACTAAAGGTAAGATGTTGGTCAAGTAACGGGTCAAAACGGTTTTGGGTCGAAATGGGTCAAGGTATGTCCAAATGGGTTTGGGCTTGGTTGATGAGGGTCGACAACCAAGCGGACGACGGGGGAAGACTGATGAGGGTCGACAACCAACCTAAATATGGTGGCAAAAGAGCAAAGAGGATAAGAAAGTAGAGAAAAGTATATGGTAAGAACCCTAAAGACTCTCTTATCCCATAGAATAATGAAAACACATCATGTATTATGGATCGTTGATCATCTACTTTTTTTTTTAACAATTACACTAAAAACCTAATCAAATAATATAAACTAATTATGATAAAGATTATTCAAATAAATCTTAGCTAACTAATATATTCTTTCTAATAGTATATTTTTAAAACAAATGATCAACAGTTTCAAAAATCAAAATATAACAATTTAAAAAGTAAATAAGTTCTCCTGATATTCTGACTTATCGTAAATGAAAACTTGGAGTTATACCAAGTTTCTACGGAACTGTTAGCCAAATTTAGAAATTCAATCCGACACAACATGATACTTTATCAACAACGAAAACATTTTATTTTTGTGAAAATAAATTACTTCATCTAAAAATGTTAATTTTTTATATAATTGAAGAAATTTTGTTATAATTATTTGCCGAATTTGGAAAAATCACAAGATACTCTGATCACTTTTTATGAGATCCAGTTAGAATAACGTTAAAAGAGCATCATTTTCATAGTATTCAACAAGATCCATTTGTGTGTTTTCTTTATAAAAACATCATCACTGTTCTTTGTCTCTCTCATCTCCAACCTCCAATGGAAGCTCTAATCACTCCATTATCATCACTTTCACTTTCCCACAAACCTTATTCTTCTTCCTTTTCACCATTAACAACCCACCCATTCTTCTTCCCAAAACTCCACAAGAATCATAATCAAAGAGTCCAAAACAGCAAATTTGGCAATTTTCTTGATTTGATCCCGGAGAACAAATCAACTCCCATCAAATTTGACATCAATTGGGTAGACCCATCACATAAACATAGATTTGACGTCATCATAATTGGCGCTGGTCCGGCCGGACTTTGTCTGGCCGAACGGGTTGCACAGAGCAGGATCCGGGTATGTTGTGTTGACCCAGATCCACTTTCTATGTGGCCTAATAATTATGGGTCTTGGGTTGATGAGCTATCAAGCTTGGGTCTTGATTCTTGTTTTGATAAAACATGGCCTATGGCTTGTGTTCATATCAATGATCATAAAACTAAGTATCTTGATCGGCCGTACGGTCGAATTAATCGAAAGATGTTGAAAAAGAAGTTGATTGGAGGGTGTGTTTCAAATGGGGTTAAGTTCCATAAAGCTAAAGTATGGAAAATCAATCATCAAGAATTTGAATCTTCAGTTGTTTGTGATTATGGGAATGAGTTAAAAGCAAGTTTGGTTGTGGATGCAAGTGGTTTTGCAAGTTCTTTTGTGGAGTATGATAAGCCTAGAAACCATGGGTACCAAATTGCTCATGGGATTCTTGCAGAAGTTGAAGAACACCCTTTTGATCTTGACAAGATGCTACTCATGGATTGGAGAGATTCCCACTTGGGAAACGAGCCGAATTTGCGGGTTACAAATTCAAGATTCCCAACTTTTTTATACGCGATGCCGTTTGATTCAAACTTGGTGTTTCTAGAAGAAACGTCGTTGGTTAGTCGGCCGGTTTTATCATATAAAGAGGTTAAATCAAGAATGGTGGCAAGATTAAGGCATATGGGTATTAAAGTAAAGAGAGTGATTGAGAGCGAAAAGTGTCTGATCCCTATGGGTGGGCCACTGCCAGTGATTCCTCAGCCTGTGATGGGGATTGGTGGAACTGCTGGGATGGCTCACCCATCAACAGGGTACATGGTGGCCAGGACACTAGCCCTAGCTCCAATCCTGGCTGAGTCGATTATTGAGTGTCTTGGTTCGACCCGGATGATCAGAGGTCAACCGCTTTATCATAGAGTGTGGAATGGATTGTGGCCGATTGAAAGAAGATTAACAAGAGAGTATTACAGATTTGGGATGGAGACGCTTTTGAAGCTTGATTTGAAAGGAACAAGAAACTTTTTTGATGCTTTCTTTGATTTGAATCCAGAATATTGGCATGGATTTTTGTCATCAAGATTGTCACTTATGGAACTTGCTATGTTAAGCTTGTCATTATTTGGGCATTCATCAAGTTCATCAAGATTTGATATTGTTACAAAGTGTCCTGTTCCTTTAGTTAAGATGATGGGTAATGTAGTAGTAGAATCCATTTGATTTTGGACCAACTTTTATAAATGATTATGCAGATATTTATCATCATCTAACCTGCAATGATATGAATTTGTTCTTCTATGTTCCCAGTTTATCAACATTTTCATCCTAAATACAGTAGAATTATGTTTTTCATTAGTGTCCAAAGCATAATTATATGAAAATTTAGAGCAGTGATTGGCATCTATCATAATATAAAACTTATGAGGGGAAAAAAGATTACAGAGAATTTGAACCATTCCCTAAAGAACTACTAATTGAGTTGTATTTTATCTCGAACGGGTCAATGAGGTAAAGTTTTAAAATTTCGCTAAAATAAAAACGGGTCAAGCGATTATGGGATCAAGAACACCTCAGATTGATTCATGTTTACACAAGGGTGTAACAAGCTTAGATGGGTGAGAGGTCATCCACAGTTTATTTTAATTTTTACAAGGTACTCAATAGTTTTAATTAGATAATTATTTTTTAAAATACAATTTATGTTAGCTATCTATAACTTTACCACTTAATTACAACTAATTATCTAATTCTGCAAATTTCTAAATAATTATTATGAAAATCAAAAGCCAAACACCAAATTTTACTCACAATATTGAAGTGGAGCAAGTTGCCAACAACTCCTTTTATTATGTAACCAATTCATCATATCTAATTCTGTATACATGCATAAATATACCCCAACTCCATTAGCCAATTCCCTATAAGCCTTTCAAATTTATGCACAACAGCTTCTATGGATTCAACCAAAGAAAGTGGCGATATCCCAATCCCGGTGACTGGTTCTAAGTCATCGAAGGCGGCCCCTCCTCTTGTGGTGGCATCCACCAAAAAAAGCGCCAAACAGCCGCTAGTGTCAAGGTGGAAGAGAGGTCTTGGCATTTTGGACTTCATTTTAAGGATATGTGCCATTGCTGCTGCCCTGGCTGCTGCTACCGCCATGGGCACCACCAGCCAACAACTCCCCTTTTTCACTCAGTTTTTTCAGTTCAAAGCCGACTATAACGACCTCCCTGCTTTCACGTAATCCCATGGGTAATTCGGTAATTTCACATATCATTTTATGTTCTCTTGACGAAGGTATTTCATTGTTTTTTATGTAGGTTTTTCGTTATTGCAAATGCCATGGCGGGTGCTTACTTAGTACTCTCGTTGCCATTCTCTATCGTATGCATCGTTCGTCCACATATCATAGGAGCTAGGTTGATGCTCCTTGTTTTCGACACTGTACGTCATATTACACATTTTTTCACAATTCTCAAAACCTAACCGAACCCACCGGTCAAACAAGAGACTAGCTACATAACCGGTCCGGTTGAATACTTTTAATTTTTTTTGTTATTTCTATTATTTTTCCTTCCAAAAAGTGTGTAATTATTGTTTTAGGCTCCATATACGTAATTTATTTATTTCAGACTTCATATTTTGTTAACTTTTAAATCCAAAAAAAGAAAAAGTATTTTTATATATAACTTTTAAATTATTTAGAACGTCATCACTCATCAGGTTTCAGTTCGACCAGTATACTAGTAAAACGACCGTCAATAACGGGTCTGGTTATAAAAACATTGAATTTTTTATACACAACACTTGTCAAACAATCTTTTATTCATTGATTACTCTTGTTATCAGGTTGCAGTGCCATTGGTGACTGCTGCGGCGTCAGCGGCTGCATCGATGGTCTACTTGGCTCACAATGGCAACTCAAACGCAAATTGGGTGGCGATTTGTAGGCAATTCGATGACTTCTGCCAGCGCGTTAGTGGAGCTGTGGTGGCTTCCTTTATTGCAGCACTCATTTTCGTAGTCTTGGTTGTTGTATCTGCGGTGGCTCTGCGGCGGAACTGACGAGACCTTGTGGTTACTTGATATTATGTATTTCGTGTAATTTGGTATACGCTTGTATATGTTAACTAGTGTTGAACCCGCACACGCTGCGGCGCTTTAAACCGTCATAGAAATTTTTCTAACCTTCAATTTTTTAACAGTTTAACAACAATTATATTTTTAACACAAGATCCATGCACCAACACCTAATAAAGAAGATATTATATTTTTATCAGTTTAACAACAATTGCAATAAATAACTTGCTAAACTTGTAGTACTAACTAAATAAGTAAAGAAAAAGAGCATTCATACAAGTTTCAAGGGAGCGACAGAGAAAGATTTGGTTTGATTGACCGACCATCAAAATCCATGTAAACATTTGAATTGGACCTGAAACAGACAGAATACCAATATAAGATAATAAATAGAAGTTGAATTCTTTGTGGTAAATTCTATCTAGCATTGCCCGTAATTACCGCACCTCAACGGTTGATCCAGTAGTTTACCTTCACAACCACCACCACCACCACCGCTATTTTGACGGCTGTTTAAATAAAAAATAAAAAAAACATGTAAGGAATGCTTAAGGTCAGAACGACAAACCAAACCGACGGGGTTGGATGGTCAACCAAATCCGTCCACATTGTTGTTTGGGGGTTTAAACGTTTTTTTTATATTTGTATAAAAACTTTAAAATAATAAGACTGATTCGTGATTATAATGAATAATTGTAAAAAAAAAAATTATTACCTACTCCAACAGTGAGCACTTGAAGAGTTAGTTTGTTAATTTACTTGATTTAAAACATATTAATACAGTTTTGTTAATTAAATTGAACACCGGTCATTTAGGAAGTTCCAATAAAATTAAGTTAGATTAAATAAAAAACCATTAAGACTGCTCAAACATGACCTGACATGACAAATATAGTTCGTAACCCGAAACCATTCTGACCCAGTGACCCGTTACCCAACCTATCCGACACAAGGATCCTAGAAATACATAAACCAGGTCACCAACTTTTAGTTTTAAGCTATCAAATAACAGAGACATACATGTACAAACAATAGACATGCACATAATAACCAACCTGAGCTCGGAGTAATCTAATCCCGAGGTTGTGATGACACATCCGCAGATATGGACCTAGATCCCGATGGAGACCTTGATGCTGATGACCTGTACTACAGTCATATAATTACGTCACCCTCATTCCAATAAATATTGTTGTGATTATAAATTTCATAAATATTTAAAAAATTACTACCTCAAACATACCTATCAACAAATGGGTCATCATAACGATCATAGCCTGGAGAATAACATAAATAAATGTTTATTTAAAAAAAAACGACTTTGAAAGTTAGAAATACCTTGAATGATGGCGCCTTCTTGATGTTATGGTAGGGAAGGATAGGATGTGATTAATGACCTTAAGGTCGCGATGATAAACGCCCTTATCATGACAATAAGTGACCCCATCGATCAACTGTTGGAAGAGCTTTCTCCCATCTGATTCGGATAGTTTACCTTTTGATGCATGTTACAAAGAACTCAACACTAAGAACATTTAATTCCCATGCTAATCTAATAAATTAATATACAAAAGACGCCATGTTGCTTACAGTCATATAGAATAACTCACCTCTGTTTACACATTCAAAAATCATTTAAATCTTGGTTTTGCTTGCCAAGACCTGAACCAGAAGTTGAATTTTATGAATTACAATCATATCATCTTTAAATAAATAATAATAATAATAATAAAACTTTAGATTACCTTGAAAGCCACTTCACCAGTATCACCATCTCCCAAAACCTTCAAATCTTAACAGTCAACATCAATTTCAATCGCCAAGGCAAAGTTAGATATTATCTAACGTAACTACACACAAGCTGACATTTTGTGAGGCTCGGATTTATGAAGAATTGAACAAAAGGGATAAACCCGCCATGGCTGCACACCTAACAGTTGCCACGCCAATAGATAGGTAGTAAATACTTTGATCGATTTCCAGACACATTGAAAGTCATCATCATTGCCTCAAGTGTTTAAAATATTACAGATTCCACTAATATTTTTAAAAAAAGCGAACAAATAGAATAAACCCGTCATGGCTACATACTAAGCAATTGCCCCGCCAAGATGCAGATATTCACTACTTTGTTCGAATTCAGTCAAACACACTGGAATTGAAGAAGAGATGCGGTAAACCTGAGCTGCATCAAATATAGTACCATATGCAGTAAACATAGTAATTCACTATTCATATGGCTTTGCCTTTTAAATAAAATAAAGAATAGATAATATGGTGTGGTCTTTAAGACCATTGTCACTCGTGAAAACATTCAATGTCGGCAACCTTATATATCCATGAACACAGTAAACTAACCATGCAATAGATGCGAAAATCAGATTTAGAGTAGCGGATTCAAAAGTTTTTTTTGTCCCTTTCTCCTAGGCGCAGACCACTTAATTAGACAGTCATGGCTGCAACAGAGGTTGCAAGTGGAGAACCGAACTTGCCATCCTCTATGCCACACCAAGGCGCGAACCCTGACTTCAGTCATCACATCCTCGAAATTTACTCTTGAACCTTCAAAGAAGTTAATCATTTACCAAAAAAATTGCAGTTCACCAACGGATTTTACCAATTATTCAATTTCCTCTTAGGTATGGCATAAGCAATTGCAAAATTCTCAAACACCACAAAAAACCTCAACCGTAAGCTATAAAAAAAATTAAGATTAGAGGTGGTATTTAGTAATGTGAGCATATTAACAGCTAAAACCACACAATATCGCACACAAAAATCATCACCAGTTGCCTTTGAAGACAATTTGTCAACTAACAAATTAACATACACCTATTAAAACAAAAAAAAAATTACCTTTCCTAACCATGGAATTAGAAGCCATCACACAACAGGAGCAGGTGCACCAGGATAGGGTTTGGAGGCAAGACAAGTAGAAGTGTCATGAAGTGAAACAATCAGATGTAGCAACCACCACAACCACGGCGCTGCACCCACCACACCACCGGCTGCTAGGGTTTAGCAAATGGGAAAACACGGCCACCCAAACCGTCAGTCATATCGAATCAAATCGAAGGCAACCAAACGCACAACCAGTTCCGGCAAAGACCACGAACACAGAGCACCACCAAACCACCGCCACCTAGGGTTCCGCAAAGGCGACAACTAAACCTGGCGGCGATGGCCGATCAGCGGCGAGCGAGCGTTCGTTTGTGACGGTTTCTCCATCACCATCATCAGGAGCCGATGATCCTGAGAATTTCTTTAGACAAACCCTAGAAAAACTCACAAGAAAATGAAGCAAAAGAAAAGGATGCCTGATAGATTGCTTAAAACCTGATATACATAACCAGTTGTACATTGTGCTTTTAAAATTATACTTCACTGTATTTACTATTTATCCCCATGGGATTTAAATAAGTTGGTAATGACTCGTTTGTTCGACGATGAATATGTATTGAAATATATCTTTGTGCTGAATAGGGGAATGGCTTTAAATTATTGCTTTCTTTTTTAGTTTTAGTATTTGGACTTTTTTTGTGTATTTTTTATATTATTAAGTAATTATCTACATTGAGGTTGATGGCCTAATGATAGAGAAAAATTCTCTAGAAACACTAAGGTTTAAGAAGGTCATGGGTTCATATTCCACTCCCAACAGAAATTAAGAAATTTACCTTAAAAAAAAGTAATTATCTCGATGGACCGGTAACTGGTGCCATGATCGATCCAGTTTTTAAAATATTACGGAAATCAGTGTTGAGGAGGTGGAAAAAGGAGATAAATGGTTGTTGCGGTATCAAGAGCAACAAATTACAAGATGTTGGTATATATATATATCGAGTCATAATACATCTCTTTTGTTAATTATAAATGAGCAACCCCTCATGTAAGGATAAAATGGTCTTTTTTCATACTGAAATTTTTATAATTATTATTTAAGTTAAACCCATGTATTCAAGTTATTTTCAAAAAATAGTCCATGAGAAGGCAAAAAGACCATTTTACGTACCCCACATGAGGGGCACATGACCTGACTTAAACTTAGTGGTAAAATTGAACGGTCGTTAGGTCAAAGAACGTAACGTGCAAGCTTTTTTAAACATAAATGACGTATTCTATAATTTCCTTAGTTAAAAGACATATTTTAAAATTTATGTAAACTTAAATGACATAATTTGTAATTTGCTCGTTATAAAAATATGAACATTTTGGTTGAATACATTATACGAATGCCCATATGTTCACAATCTAATCTCAGTTCATATCTAACGAATCATAACCCTCATAAGAACATTACAAAATATAAGCACATGGGCGGCTCAATCATTTTGGTGGCCTAGAGCGAACTAAAAATTTGTGGCCCTTTTCACGTTTATAGGTTTGTCTATATCTAGAGGTTCGTCTACATCTAGAGGTTATTTTCTAAGGCAACTCTTTCGTCTTTTGCTCTAAATCTCTTTAGATGTTGGGTGTTTTGGCGTTCCCTAATCCTCGTTACAGCCTTTAGCGAATAAGTCATCAAGCATTAAAATACAGACCGACATTTGGTCTTGTTCAGTCGTTCCATTAAGCCCAACCCAAACCACACACATGTATATAAAAAAAATTAAGGCCCTTATTATTTGGTGCCTTAAAGATAGTGTTTTACTTGCTTGATCCAAAAGCCGCCCATGTATAAGCAAATAACTTATGGTAACACTGTGGCGCTTTAGTCTGTAGAATGTTTTTGATGAAATTAGAATATTCTAAAGGAATTGAAATTTGAGATAATTAGAATTAATTCCAATAAAAATTTGTATTCTGTTTAGTTTGTAAGATTATAAATAGAATTAGAATGTAAAAAGGCTAAATTGACACAAATACCCCTCTAATATATCTGGATCCCAATTCGTTGTTTGTGAATCGAGAACATCAATTAAATATTAAATAATTATTTCAATAACTATAAACTTTTGAGTTTCGATTAACATCTTTTTTTAGAAGCTATAATTGTGAATCGCTACTAGTCTATGTTGAATCATTGATTCCCATCGACGGTTTATGTCGGAAATGAGTTTTAATTTTTTAGTTGTTTGTTTTTATTGCTTTTGTTTTGTTTGTTTTTTATTGTTTTTCTACTATTAAATCATTGTTTGATAAAAAAATTGGGTATTGATTTTGGTTTTTAAACTGGTTTCTAGTCTTTGGATTATTTTGTTGTTTGCTTTTCTACAGTTGAATCAGTGGTGAAACCAATTTGCCAAGTTTTACTAATTTGTCAAGTTCTTGTGTTTTCCATCGAGGGTAACATGAGGGATTTGGATGAACATGTCGTTGAGGTTGAAATGGAAAATGGGCTTTTTGGTCATATTTCAAGAGGCGAATGGAATGTTTATAATTCCTTTACTAATGGGAGGGAAAGTTAAATTCTATTGATTGAAGGAAAGTTTTCTAATTCAAATTCCGTCTTTAGCCGACCAAACACAATTTTGGAATGAATATTTTCAAATTTGATTCCAATCCCAATAAAATCCGTAAACCAAACAGGACCTCAAAGTGAAATGTCAAACAAGAGCTATGGCCGATACTACTGTTCGTGCCATGTATCGACCATCCGTAGTACCTATTCAAAGATTGAGAATGGTCTCTAAGAAAAGAACCACGAATTGTGCTACCATTCGACCATGCATTAAACATCATCTTAGTGGACACATTTTTTTAAAAAACGAAGCAACAGCAAAAACTCAAATCTAACTTTAAACATGCCTACATCTATGATATGAAGATTTTACAACCCTTGGTTAATTTGAAAGTTATTACAAAATAAAGTAACCATTCACAAACCAAATTATAAAAACTCACATAGATTTCATAAGTACCTAACTTTTACAAAAGAATTGAAAATTTTATAAAAAAGAATAAGCCAAAAATAAAGTCCAAAAGAAATTTTCTTCATGTACAAGTTTTCTAAAAACAAAAGCTAACAAAAAGTTAATGCCAACGTCTTTTAAGCAAAAGTCACCCCTACCATGGTTGGTTAAATGACATTAGCTTCTCGATTAATTTTCTTTAGTAACTCGTGTTTGAAAATATAATTTGAAAAATAGAAAACCATAAAAATAAATATACAGTCATGTCAGAATAATTTATAAATTTTTTAAATTATTTAATAATAAATATTAAAAATTATATCAAAATAAAAGATAAACAGGTAAAAGTTGCGTTATAAGCCCGTTTTAGATGAGGACGGGATATGAGACAGAGATCTCGAACAAGATCCTCTTCCTGGGTTGTGTTCGCATCTCATAGCTCACCCTGAGACGCACGTGCTTCCCAAAATTCCGCCACGTGTTTAACCTTTCCCAATTTTCATCTCCATGTACGTACATCCCTCCGTATTTATACACACACATATCGTATCAATACATCTACATTCTCCTCTTCATCCTACCTTATCAATTTCTGCTCCACAAAAACCCTACCAACTTTCCCCTTCAATCCACACTCGTCAGATCACTACCCCCACTTTAGTTCCCTCTTTCTTAGGTTAATTTCAATCTTCGATTCTTTCTAGGGTTTCTTCGATTTCAATTTCATATTCTTCCGTTGTGATTGCAGGTGTTATTGTTGGATTCCAACTGATCGGAGGTAAACAAAATACAATCGCATTACTTTCAAAAAAAGGGCTAGGGTTTGATTGTTCTTCAATCTCATGAGAATTGTTAGGGGAATGCACAGATCGTTTCAGCTGGGAGACGAAGAAGAAATCGGTTGGAAATCATTCACCGCTGGAATCGGAGTCACGTCTCCCAAGGCGAGAACTCGTGATAAATCGAAAGCTAGGGTTTTGTAATAATCATCGAGAAAAAGGAATTCCTCTTTCTTTGTTTTTAGGGTTTCGGATTATCGGAAGCATGACTCGTGTTTTTGTTCAGAGAGGCAGTGGATCTTCATCATCATCATCGTCTAATAATAATAATAGTAATAATACAAACAGGCCAAGTGCGCAAATTGCAGGGGATGATGTTCAAGAACAGATTGTATGTGAAGATCTTCCTGTTGAAATCGAAAAAAATGATACGGTTGATGATTTTGATTCGACTGCTAGTGAGAAAATTGAAAACGAGACTGTAGGAACAGGTTCTTTGAGGATAATTGAGGAAGAAGAGGAAGATGGATTGAAAACCGATGATTATCCGCCACCGGCTGTTGGTGGCAGTCCGTATCCACCGCCACCGCCTGCTCCGCCGCCAAAACCTACTTCAACAAGTTCTAACTCCAGGAGATTTGGTAATTCTTCTAGGAGAGCCACTGCGTGGCCGGTTGTTTCCACAAGGACGTCGCCAGTCGAGACACGATCTTCATCTCCAAGGTCTCCTGGTGAGAATGATGGATACAACAGTGCTGATGAACAGAACCCTTGTTATGGATCGTCTTATGGTGATGCTGTGAGTTCTAGTCCTTTTAGTCAGTACAAAGAATTGAATTTGAATCAGAATAATACAGGATAACATTGAATTATTGAGCAAAAATGTGCACATTTAGCCTGTGCCATAGTGTACCCTTTAGTAGGTGTTATGAGTTGCTCTTTGAAAGTAATTATCTTATTATTGTGTTTTCAAGTGGCATATAACCAGTTTCTAGTGTTTGTGTATTTTGATAGTATGATTATTTAGGGGTCAAATGATTAATTCGATTTCCTAGTGTTTGTCTTATGATTGTTGAATTAGAAAAGGGTCAATTAATCAGTTTAGAATTAGCTGCAGAAAAATTTGTCCTCATTATTTGATGATTTAGGAACCATTTTAAGAGGGGGGAGGGGGATTGCTTTTTAAATAGCTTATCTGCGTATGTTGTTTGTTTTTAAGTGTACTAATAATAGTTCTAAGTGTTTTTGGAGCCGGGGTTTCCAGTGGAGCAGCCTCTTTATCTTCCTCCCTATGAGTAGCTTTTGCTATGAATGGCATTTTACTGGGTACATTTGTTTGTCTCTAAGTGTGGATGAAGAAAAGTATGTATGCTTATCTGCTTGTTTTTGGGTGAAATAAATTGTTTTCAATAAGCATTTTGAGTTGCTTAATTCAAACTAATTACTTTTTGTGGATTCAAAATTACAAGTTTACCTGAGGGCAAAATAAGATGTTTAAATAAACAATCCCAAACATCCCTTTTGCCTTTACTTGTAAATTCACAAATTAAAACTTGCCATACACTCAAAACAACTAATTATGTGATTGTCAAAAGTTCAGACATGAAGATTTTTGTGCTATAAATGTTAAGACACACTTGACTTCTTTTTTTTGGCAAATGCCTCCCTTAGGTTTTGTATAGCTTTCCTTGAAAATCTTTGTGCTAACAATAATAAGCAGCTGACTTCTCCTTGGCAGATAGTTTCATAATATACTAACATTTAGTTAAATAAATGCTTTTCTCTCAGGAAAGGGAACGTCAATTTGAGCTTGACATTAGACGCACAAAAGGTTATGAAGTTAAAAGAATGTTGGAAGATGGAAATTGTTTGTTCCGTGCTGTTGCAGATCAAGTTTATGGTGATTCTGAGGCATATGATTTGGCTAGACAAATGTGCATAGATTACATGGTATGCTTGTTTCTTCTGTATTCTTCATATTTCAAATGAATTTTGATAAATATATTGAACTGCTTTAAGTCTTTTGTTGAAAATATAAAGATATTAAAGCAACCCATCTGAGCTGCAAATAACTATCTCAAAATTGAATTTAAAAGATACTACATTTATATTTTAGAATTAGTGAAATGATGAAACTTATGTAGTGCATGTTCTTATGTCTTAGATAGAGAATGACTAAGCAACCTCCTAAGATTTAAATAATAAAGGCTGTTTGGATTTGTGTATTTTGATAGATGTTAGTTTACTGCTCCTGTAGTCTACTAATATTATTAGTACTCCTTGTTTTTGTTTCATTTTGGGTATCTATATCTGCTTATATGTTACCTGCTTATTTGTAATTTATACTTAATATCTTAAAAAGTAGTTTTTGTAGGCCGGGTTCCCTCTGGGAGGCGGGAGCAGCCTCTCTGTCATCTTATGATAGACGTAAGGTTTGCCCTCATCTCAGTAGCTCACCCTCCCTAGACCCTACCAATAGCTACGCCATGAGTGGGATTTTACTAGGTAAGTTAGTTAGTTTGGATTTGTGTATTGGAACTCATTAGCTTTTACTGTTTTCAACAATCAGTTTTCAGTGTTTGTATAAGCAGATTCTGTTTTGGATCATCTGAATGTTTAGAGGTCAGTTAATTGGTTTTTAGATAATTGGCTTCATACTAGCTGCATCAAAACTGATTATCTGAGGGTGAAATAAAATTACAATCTTTTAACATAATTTGAGACATTTTTACTCTCATTTCGCAAGATGTGTCACCTACTTTTACAGAAGTGCTCTTTTTGTTCATTGTATCTAATATATTAAATAACCAGAATTTGCCAAAACACCCACCCAAACATTTATCATATAATTGCCTGAATGTATTACTTTATCAGTAACTTCAAAGTTCTTTATGTTCATATGTATCAAATAATTTTATTATCTGTAAAATAAGGTTTATGGTTTAAAATAACCTAGTAAGTTCTTCCAGGAACAGGAGAGAGACCACTTTTCTCAGTTTATAACAGAAGGTTTCACTTCTTATTGCAAGAGGAAAAGAAGGGATAAAGTATGTGAATTTTCAAAGTTACTGAACCATATGTTCATCTTTTATTCTTGCTTTAAGCTTTTTTCTTTCATTAAATAGTAAATACAATACAATATGACACAAGATAATTATAGTTTATCATCTATGAGTGCAGGTTTATGGGAACAATGTTGAGATTCAAGCATTATCTGAAATGTACAACCGGCCTATACACATATATTCTTATAGCACCGGTATATATTTATCAATTTATCATGTTATAGTGTTATAAAGAGTATTTTGATTTTTGACTGTTCTTCATTTGACTTGCAAAATTTAATAAATACAGAGCCAATAAACATCTTCCATGGGAGCTATAATACAGACACACCTCCTATCCGGTTAAGTTATCATCATGGCAACCACTATAATTCTCTTGTTGACCCGCGTAGGTTGACCATAGGTGCTGGGCTCGGTTTTAGCTCCCTGCAAGGGGTAAGTTTAGTTCACCGACAGTTGATTAAATAATATAACTTTTTGTATCTTAAATGGTGCTTTTGACATTTATATATGTTTGTGGTTTGGGTTTATTAGGCAAATGTTGATAAAGATCAAGTGAAGGCAGCAATTAAAGCTCAACAAGATCAACAGATTGATAATGTAATCATTCTTTATGTGATTTAGTACTGCAGTATTAATCTTAACTGCCTTCATGATCAGATCATGCTCTAACTATTAAATAAAAAACAGGCTCTTTTAGCAGAGGCCCGGTTTTGCTCTGATGTGGAATTAACTGAGAAAGAAATTGAACGTATGGTAATGGAAGCTTCAAGGGCTGAATATATGGCTAATGACAAGTTTAAGCAGCAACTGGGTCTAAGAGGATCTTCAACATCTGATGCTGAACCATCATCTTCTGGAGGCAGTAAGTATTTTCTTTTCTCCCTTTTGAAGCTGAATCTTGTGTTGCCATGGGTTTAGAGGCAGCAAAATGGGTGGGTATGGTAATGGGTTCATGTCAAAATGAGTAATTTCGTGTGTGGGTTAAAAGTTGACCCGGATCACTTTTTCCATGTCCACATTTGAAATCTTTTTTTATGTACCTAGGGTGTCAAATATTATTACAAAACGAGTATACTACAAAATTTCAAGAAAAAATTAAAGGTTGAAGATGGTGAGGGTATTTTTGGTCATTTTCATATCGATTTTGGACGAGAGGGTGCAATTGAAATCTTTTGGGGACAAAAAAAGTAAAATTAAAAGACGAGTCATCGTTGTTACAAAGATTTTCAGAGGATGGAAGAAAAATGTAGTTTACTCTTACAAAAATGTATATGCTATTTCAATAATAATCTAATTTCTGAATAGGGGTTTTTTGGTTAAAAGTATGCATTAGCCGATTTTTAACCCCCAATTGACCTATTATAGATAGAATGAGTCGAACCATTTCATAGGTAAATGGGTTGAAATTGGCACATGTACAAGAAAGAGAGGCCGTTATTAATTACTGAAAGTGAATAAAATGGACTTGGCAGGGCCATCAGGAAGCGAGAGCAAGGGTTCAGAAGGGTCGGTGTTATGCAACAGTATGCAAATGGTGCTGTCAATGGGGTTCAGTTATGTGCAGGCAATGGAAGCTTACAGCATATTTGGAGATGATGTAGATTCCATGGTTTGTTATCTTCTTGAAACCAGCAGCAGGCGCAAAGGCAAGGCTACTGAATAAGAAAAACTTGGCAGCCACCAGTGTTATCATGTTTATAGGGACTTGTAGTACTAATGGTGTTATTAACAAATAATACAGTTATTGCAAAGTTGTGCAAATAATACCTTTGTGTATGTCTTGAATCTTGGAAATATTGGCAATGGCCTCTATCCTTCTGTATATGTTTGTGCCTAATCTTACAGATCATGAGTTCGAGGCTGCATTCGGCCTACTCGTTTTCATAACCAGACCGACTTCTTTTAATTCGGATGGTTTAGTTTTAGGTAAGTTTATAATGATTTTCTATCATTATATCTAAAAAAATGTATTAAATCTTTAATGACCACCAAACTTTAACCTCAACACAACTTGGTGGTTGGTTTATCACACACATAATCACCATGTCGTTAAATATTAATTCACACCCCTCCTCACACTTCAAATTGTTTGTATATACTTGCTTCTCTTTGGCCCAGATTTCAAACCCAACTACCACCTTCCTTGCAACTTTCCGGTGTACCGGAAAACTGACATGGGGCTAGTCAAGGTGGCGATGGGTGATGGTGTGGTGACCTTTTTGTGGGTAATTTGTGTTTCATGTCTTGGTGCTGCCACTTCCGCCATTGCTAAAGCTATCGGCATCCAAGGGGTGGCTTCACTTTTCATCACAATGTCCCTCGTCTTCATCCTCTTGTTCGTCTTTGGTGTCATTGCCGCTGTGTTGGGTGGCGCTAGTTTTAATCCTACTGGTACTGCTGCCTTCTACGCCGTTGGCATTGGTGGCGATTCTCTCATCTCCGCCGCTGTTCGTTTCCCTGCTCAGGTAATTGTAATTCAATCGTACGGTTTGACTTTTGAAGTCAGTAAAACCATGCTTTAAAATTCTGTTGACTTCTAAGGTCAACGTGTATATTCCAAAATCAAGAAGTCAAACATAAAATATTCAAAATTTTCTTGAGGTAATATGTTGAAACATAAAGGTCGTGTATTTTCTTGGATCAAGAACTCAAACTTAACCTTAGACAAATCCCACATCATCTGTTCACATGAAAGTTATTGAAATACAAGAATGTCCAGTCTCAAATAACACCAACCGGTTTGATGCGTTAGACGCATTGGTTGTAGATGAGAAGAAAACTTCACAGGTAAACGTATTTAGGTAAAAACAATTCAGTATGACTGATCTCCTAGGAAGTTTCCGGGTAACCAAAAATATATCTCATTGTGCATAAAGCAGACAACTATAGACTTATAAGCGTCAGAGGTTAAGCAATATGTTCTTTACATAAACCTATCAAGTATGTGATTACATGGAAATAATTACTCAAACCGTACTCGATTTCTTAACAGTCTGTCGGCGCTGTGGGTGGTGCATTGGCGGTTCTTGAATTCATGCCATCGGAATACAAACACACCCTAGGAGGACCTTCTTTAAAAGTAGATATGCATACAGGTGCAATTGTTGAAAGCATTTTGACTTTCACAAGCACAATGTGTGTCCTCTACATCATCCTTAGGGGCCCTAAAAGCATTATTATCAAAAACTGGATGCTTTCGATGTCAATGATGACACTTGTATTTTTCGGTCGAGGTTATACGGGCCCTTCAATGAATCCCGCCAATGTAAGTTTCATGAATTCGTTTATTTCTTATTTGCTTATTAAAACTGTTAATCTACATATTCCTAAGACAACTGAATACGTAAAAAGTATTTTAGTCATTTCACTACACAGATTCTAATGCAACGTGGGATGTAAGTAAGGGGTGTTTTAATCATTTTGTGTTACATGGATCTTGATTTGATAGGTTTCACTTCTTTTATGCAGGCATTTGGATGGGCATACATAAACAACAGACACAACACATGGGAACAATTTTATGTTTACTGGATTTCTCCATTTGTAGGGGCAATTTCGGCAGCATGGATTTTCCGTTTCGTCTTTCCACCACCTTCAAAGGTGAAATCTGCCTGAAAACAAGCCGGATTCAAGCTCCGCGATCACCGAAAAAGTATTTATGCCCTTTCTACCCCTAGTACCGTATAAATGGCACTCTTTTATCTTGTGTTTAGTTGTAACCCATAGAATTTATACTTTTATGTTTTAACAACCGATATCTTTAAAATATAGAATTCATTTGAGTAAGAGTTGATTCAAAATCGAGATAACTTCCGTTCATAATTTGATTGTTTATAACATTTATATATTTTATAAAACTCCACATTAAATAAATTTAAATTTTATTTATTTATGTAAATAAAGATTAGCATAAACAATGATGACGCAAATGTTGGTAACAGATTTGAATATCGAAAACACACAAACCCGACCAACCTCCAAAGAAAATTCGACACAAATTTAAAATTTAACAAATATAAACTTATTATACACTAATAACTAAATTAACATATATAAAAGAATTATACTACCAATATCCTTTTATGATTTAAATTTAACCCAATAAACATTTTAAACAATCACGCCCAATACTAATTTTTAAGTCCAATACATTGTTTCGATTTTAACGGCCTTTTTTAAACACCCCATTAAAATTTCAATCAGAGCGTGAGAGCCGCCCCCAACAGATCAAGCCAGCTTGGTCGCCTGAGTTGGAATTTCACCGACTACTAGTTGCCGGCTGTCACAACGGCAAGGCCGCCGACCGCCACTGACCCGACCGATTCTAGCTGGTCTCAATTCGGATTCAAAAACGCCCCAATTATGATTCTAGACAACCCAATTCTAAAGTATTTTTTTTTTAACTCTTACTCTGAATTTTACTTTAATATTTTATTATTTACATATTATTGACTAGGTTATTGATTAGTGGATATGTGGATTAGATTGTTTACTTTATTATTTGGTTATTTTCTTGATTATGTGATTATTAAAGTTAGTACGTGGTGTTTTGAGTTTAAACTTTTTAGCTTGAAACTTGTTGGTTGATTTGGGTTTAAATTTTTAAATTTAGGTAACATGATTACATGAACATAGTTGATTTGGTTTATCTTTTTTATTACGTGACCCGACCCAAACAAACCAAACCAAACCAAACGTACCCAGTATAATCTCACACATAGCTAACGCTATTAGTAGGGTCTGGGGAGGGTGTGATGAGGGCAAACCTTACCCCTATCCCAAGGGATAGAGAGGCTGCTCCCGTTTAGACCCCCGGCTCCATGGGAAAGAAAAAGATAAAAATATAAATAAAATTAATGAGTAATAAAGTAAAATAAATCTAACAGTAATCTAACAATTAGCAGTGTATGACTAGAGTATATTAGTCACAAGAAACACAACACACCTACAAGAAACAAGACATACGCAAAATCTTTGCTAAACAACTCTACTCTCCCACACAACGGGTCACTCATCCTAAAACCCTAATATCAGTGACCCGACCCAAACAAACAAAAAGAATATTTAGCGATAGATAATTAACCCTTAAAATTTCCGACCCCGTGAACAAAATTCATGGGTACGCCATTGCATCCAAAACCTTCTCCACCCAAAAATGATGACGTGGAAAACATCGGTACTAAACCAAGTGTCAGGGTTTACTCTTGACTTGAAATGTTTCAGAAGCAAAACCTAGATCATTTATTATTGTGGCAACAACGAAAGAATTATACAACAGTTTAATTATTAATGAAATTATGTTTTTAATATATTTTCTGTAAAGCTAACATGTTACACCTTTTACACATAATAAGGGTGTTACATGTTTTATATTATGGATTTGATGTGGAAACAACTTCAAAAGATGAAAGTCAAAACAAAAAATAAATAAATATCCAACAAAATTAAAAATAACTCTTCACACGTGGTCAAGACATTTTCTCCCCATCGTGAATTGTATACCAACACAACTTGTATGTTGGGTATAATAACATAACACAACTTGTGTGTCGGCTGTAACAAAATTCGTTCACGCGCAATTAAATTTTGGATCGTTACACATGGCCCCTCTCTCTATTAACATTTTTTCATTCACACCTGTTTTTTTATATTTATTAATGTTAATCCTGTTATCTAACACAACCATCGACCTCCAAGGATGACAAAAAATCCAACTGAAACATAACCATCGGGTCTAGGACCACACCAACCATCGGTAGGACTACACGGTTTAAGGGTTCATTGACCACTTGGTTGGAAAGTCATGGTCAGTGACTCAGAGCTGAGACTATTTATGAGATCAACTTTAATGTCTTATTTCATGGTTCTTAGTTCACGAATGATACTAGGTGGTCACCTGATTACCAAAAACCGATATCAAACATGTTTAATCGCATATCATATATCAATAATAATACACCATATAACATTAAATAAAAATAACAAATAGTTTTACTATAAAATAATTTGACCACCAAAAACCGAATTGTGCCATTAAAAGTCGATCATAAACCAATCGGCATAAGATTCTTGTGTCCACCGAAAACCAAATTTGAGTTCCCAAAATTCAATTTTTTGTAACTGAACTCGTTGAGGCGATGCTAGTTTGAATTGTTTTCTTGGTAGGTTATTATGAAAAAAAAAAAATAACTAGCAGCAGTATTGATGTCGTACAAAACAGACTATTTGACATCAAATGGTTGTGACCACGTTAAAGCAATCCAATTTTAGTCTAACAAATGATGGCATAAAGATAAAAGAACGACTACTTTTGTTTTGCGTATGATTCATATTGTCATTTGTATTCATTCCAAATTGTATTCAAATCAAATAATTCACGACAGTTAATTCTTTTAGTTTAATTCAATTACAATTTAGAAAGAATGTTAGATTCTCTTACTTGAAAGAATTTGAGAGAAATATTAATTTCACTTCTATTTATTTTTTAACCAAACATGTTATCATCTGAATGCACATTTAAATTTTAACTCCTACGAATTATTTGAACTAAACAAACTACAAATGAAATTATGTTAGGTTCACATTTATTAAGAACTGATGATTGCCAAAATCATAAGTAACTTATAGCTGATGATAAGTTACTATCAACGAAGAAGTTAACGCCGATGGTGATCACGAAGAGTCCTATCGTTAGTAAGTAATTACCATGGATAAAGAGTTTTAACGCTGATAAAGTGACAAGTTAATGTGCCGAACATTTATTCTTGAATGATAATTGCCACTTAAGAACTAAAGGAGTTGATACAAGTTGCCACTAATCGCAACTTGCCAATGTTAATCTACGTTACTGCTACTGCTACTGCTACTAATCTAACTTAGTATTACGCTTATTTTGATTATGTGTTGATCTAAAAACCTTATTATCATTACAATCATTCTTTAGCAATTGTTTGTATTGTTGTTATGGTTGAAACACATGATTATGTATTTTGTCCAAACCACGTAAAGGCGAGCCTTTGCTGCGGTTAGACTTCAAATTATAAACACTTGATTACTTAACAGAACTCGCCGTCGCCCCAAAATACTTCTCTATAAATAATCTCCGATCCGGAGAAAGTTTGTAGAGAGGGAGAAACACGACGGCATTGTTGTTCTCCGGTCACCTTCAATTTCACGGTATTCGTTCTCGTTTCTTATTCCGACTTCGAGTTCTGCGAGCGAATCGGTCGATCTGAGATCAGATCGGTTAATCGGAACCATAGAAGCCTGTGTATTTCAGATTGAGAAGAGCTGGAGTCTGTACAAGAGAATTCTCATCAGTCCGTGAAGCCTCCTTCAGCAGCCGTAGCCGGAAACGGTCAGATCCGGTACCGATCTCCTTCGGCCGCGGAGCTCCTTGAAGGTCAAGTCTTCTCCTCGCCTCCGTTGGCGGATCAACTTGACAAAATGATCAAACGTCGTCAATCGCAGTACAACGAGCCCCTCGCCGACAAAATCCATCGCTACCGCGGGATTATTTTGGTCATTTCGATACCTCTTCTCCTCATCTCGTTCGTTTTGTTTCTGATGCCTTCTGCGCGTTCTCCAAACGATGGCGTTTTGCCTAACCGCAAGTTTTCCCCAAATTACGTGCTGCAGTCGGATCCGTCGTCGAATAGGTATGCCGTGATTTTTGATGCCGGTAGTTCGGGGAGTAGAGTCCATGTGTTCTGTTTCGATAAGAATTTGGATCTTGTACATATTGGCAATGAACTTGAGCTTTTTGAGCAGGTACTTCATGACCTCATTTTGTTCATTTCATTATCATTATCATATACGGTGATTTATTCCTTTGGCGCACAATAATGTCAGATTTATCAACAAATATGTGCAGTTAACTGTAGTGTAGTTTAGAAATCGAAATAGATAATGTTGTATCAATGAACATAAATTAGGGCTGGCGGTTCTACTCCTTTTTGCTGCATAAAGTATTGGACATTTGGCAGATGGTAATTAGATAAATTTTACTATGGAGAAATGAATCCTTGTATGTTAGTTTCTGTGAATGCACACCTGTTAGACCATCCATAGTGGGTTAGTGATAGCGATAGTGATAAAGTTGTGCTACGTAGGCACCGTAGGCGCCACGTAGATAGTGTTGTGATCACATTAGAGGTCTGTAATGGTTTTTGTGTGATTATGAGGTTTAATTAGTAAAGAGATGATGAGATGTTATATTATGATTGGTGGAAAAAAAAATCAAAAACCAAAACTCTTGCATCACACTGGTTGAAGCTGTCACAGGGAACCCTTTCACGCCCCCTATCACGCAGTGTGCAAGGCATGATAGGGGTGCCACGTAGGCTGGTCACGCCCCTGGTCTTAGCTCTATTTGTAAGATTGACATAATAAAAAAGATTATGTGTTCTGCTTATATGGACTAAATCAATAAGTCTCTTACGCTTTGTTCCCGAGTCTCATTTAAGGAGAGAAAAGAAGGGAAAAGAAAGGAAGGAAAAAATAAACCTTTGTTCCAGAGTTTTTTTAAGGGGGGGAAAGAAAGGAAATGGGGGGAAGAGTGTTCCCTAGATTTTTTTAAGGAGGGAAAGGGGGAGAAAGGAAGGGAAAGGAAGGTTTATTTCTATCCTTCCATATTGGAAAGATTTGGAGAGAAAGTAAAAGAAAGGAAAAGAAAAGAAGGGGAAGGAATTCTTTCTTTTCTTTTCCTTCCTTTACTAAACTCGGGAACACAGCGTTAGGATCAGAAACGAATAGATGACCAACTGAATCCAAACCTGACTGATTATAAGTTGGGATGCAAATGGGATCTTTAAGCCCGAACTTGGAAACTATATTTTGCCCTTATTGTGTACAGTTTTCCATATTGTTATCAACATTCTAGTGTACCTGTTGTCAGAAAATGACTCAGATTTTTCAAATGATATTTCTGTATTGTAGTTGAAACCAGGTTTAAGTGCATACCCAACCGACCCGAAAAAGGCTGCAGATTCTCTTCTGCCTTTATTAGAGAAAGCAGAAAAGGTTGTTCCACAAAACATGCTCCAAGATACACCTGTCAAAGTTGGAGTAAGTGATTTGTATCATGGTTAATAAGTATTATCGATTTGGGATTTTGCTAGAGCTTCATGCTTATATACCTGAATTATACATCTATATGCAGGCAACTGCAGGTCTGAGACAGTTGGGAGTTGATGCATCTGAACGAATTTTACAAGCTGTAAATATTAAAATACTACTCTTTTGCAAAAAAAATTACTTTAGAGGTTTCCTTGTCTTGTATGATTTTATTTATTTTGTACTGATATCTATTAGATTTTATGTTGATATAGGTGAAAGATTTTCTAAAAGTTAAGAGCAGCCTCAAGTCAGATGATGATTGGGTAACCGTTTTGGATGGAACTCAAGAAGGTGCTTATCAATGGGTAAGCTACTTCTTACATCCTCCAAAATGTGTGTGTTATTAGCATAAATTCCCATTCGATGTTTGTTCATGGCAACCAGAAAATATTAAAGAAATAAAGCGTTTCAATATTGTGCTTTAGGCAGATGTTTTTAAAAACTAAATAACTTCTTTCTGACAGAACGTGTTCCTTATCATATCTTAATACTTGTTTTTCTTATTAAAACATTTTTAATGTCTACAGGTGACCATAAATTATCTTTTAAAAAAATTAGGCAAGAAATATTCAGAGACTGTTGGGGTAGTTGATCTTGGTGGTGGATCAGTACAAATGGCATATGCTATTTCAGAAGAGGATGCTGCAAAGGCTCCAAGGATAACAAATGGAGAGGATACTTATGTGAAGGAAATGTTTCTCATGGGAACCAAATATTACCTTTATGTTCACAGGTTTGCCTCCTTATTTATATTTTTTAAAAATAAAAAAAATGTGAAGATGTAATATCTTTACAATAAAAATGGTTATCCTGTTGGTATTGCAGTTACTTGAAGTATGGATTATTGGCAGCTCGAGCTGAGATTCTGGGAGTTGCAAAAGATTCCGACAACCCATGCAGCTTGGCTGGCTATAATGGTATGCTTAATCAGTCTCCTTAGCACTAATGTATTTGACTTTAAATATTTCTTGTATTTAGTCTTCTGTGTATCTTTTATTACTTGTTCTAAAATGATTATATTAATTTTATATTTGCCTTATATTTTAGGGGTATATTCATATGGAGGAACTGATTACAAAGGTTCAAACTTGAACAAGTGCAGGGAAGCAGCAATTAAAGCCCTAAAAGTCAATGATTGCCCACACATGAAATGCACATTTGGTGGTGTATGGAACGGTGGTGGCGGTGATGGTCAAAAGAATCTATTTGTGGCTTCTTTCTTCTTCGATCGGGCTGCCGAGGTATTATTATTAATTTTTTTATTATTATTATTAGTGCTTTAAACTATATCCTACAAAATCTTTATAAAAACTCGTAATTTTCCTTAATCTTGTTTTTTTCATGCATTTAGGCTGGCTTTATCGATGCAAGTAAACCTGTTGCGGAAGTTAGTCCAAAAGATTTCCAGGTGGCAGCTCAGCGTGTGTGTAAAACTACACTTGAAGATGCCAAATCTCAATATCCTGATGTGGACTCCTCTAACTTACCATATTTATGCATGGATCTTGTGTATCAGTACACTCTGCTTGTAGATGGCTTTGGTAAGTTGTACTTTCTTATATACACTAAAGGTAGAAAGTTTGATTCGATGGGTTTAAACACGGTCAGAACGGGTTCAATCTATTAAACACGTTCCCCTTTTAGCCATTTTTCATTTGACCCGTTTGAGATAAAAACACAAAAGTAAATGGGTTGAAATGCAGACCTCTGATATTAATAGATAAATGAGCAAAATATAGCAATGATAATAACTGATTGTGTTGTTGAACAGACCTGAAACCAGAGCAACGGATTACACTAGTGAAAAAAGTGAAGTACCAAAATTCATTGGTTGAAGCTGCATGGCCATTAGGCAGTGCAATTGAAGCAGTGTCAGCAGCTGGCTAACTACCACTACATTATCAATTGTATCATGTATTAAACTGGTGAACCGCGGGTTGTCGCCAGATGAGCAGTTCGGTGAATTCTTTGAGGTTACCCGAAAATATTCTTTTCATTTTCTAGCTATAATTTTTTTAATTTCTTTGTCTTGGAAGAACACTGATAACCGAGTTATGGGTTACTTTTGATTTTAAATTTAAACATACTGAGACATAAGTAGGATTCATTTGTGTTGGTATCTAGCTAAATTTGTATTGGTGGACGAAAGATTGGTCCAAAGGAATATTTGTGCTCTTCATTTGCATCTTCTGATTGCAATACCAAACACTTGAAAATCATTATCTATTATCTATGATTTGAAATCGTGACAGATTCAGGATTTTTTATTAATGGGTCTAAAAATGAGACATATGAGAACGGGTCGGATAAAAAAATTACATTAAGTGGTAGCAGCAAAAAAGTAAGCATGCAAGAAACTACCCTACAAGATTGAGAAAAATTAGCAACTGATCCATAACCCCTCTTGGTTATGAAAAGAAATGATTACCACTAAAGATGTACACAATTGTCCCCCAATACCTAGAAGTTGGGTCCTGATCCGTAGTGGTTTCATATTCACGTCCATCATGTCACTGTCACATCGTGTGTCAATCACTAAATCAAATCACGAAGGTTCATAGTGGTTTCACTATCTACACAAATATATACATAACACACAATTTCACCCCTTTGCCCGTGAAACCCCTCACGCCATGGGCACACGCCCCCTTTCACGCATTAGGGAGGTGGTGTTCCACGCATGTGAAAGAGCCACCTGGCTCCCACCCCATCTTTCACGCATTCATTATGAATAGTCTAACAACACACGCCCCGTCTTTCACGCCTTCATTACGGATAGTCTCACAACACGCGGAATATCCGAATGTTCTAAAAGTTATGTAATTGTAAATGACTTCAAATAGAACAAATTAGACCAAAAGTAGATTTAACCTAAAGGATTTGTGAAAGAAATTAGACAAATTGAAAGAATAACCGACAGAAGCAGGTACTCCACTTAACTAATGAATAACTAAACAACAATCAACAGTGAAGGGTTTCCTTTTAAAGCAATTTTACTAAACAAATAATGAACAACATGACAAGAAAGTAAACTTAAATCAAATTGCTCGAAAGTGGTGTTTTGCTACTTAATCTACAGCTTTGTGCCTCTGCGTGCTCGAAAGCTCGAGTCAAGGAGGATTCGATTTACACAATCAGTTCCAAAACATAAGCCATGGGCCGAATCCTATAAACCCCAAATTGCTAAGCTCACAATTCGCTTTAGTTTCGAGAGTTTGATTAGTTACAACCATAGTTACCTAATACGCGGTTCGCTCCGGTACGGGTACGCGGTTCGGGTACGCAATTCGCTAAAGTTAACGTATTCGGTACGGACGGGGGTAGGTTCATTTCGGTACGAACCGGTACGGTGTACCATGTAGTTCGGTTCGGTGTACACATTTCAAAAAAGAAATTACCAAATTCCAAATCTAAATTACCAAAATTGGTATTATTTGTAAGGTATTTATAAGGTAAAATTGATGATTAATTACAAATAAAGAAAAAAATTGATTGATGATTGAATTAAAAATAGAAAACGAAGAGATTACCTTGAATGGAGCCAAGAACATTGGGAGTTCAAACCCTAATTCATCGTTCCCCCCTAAAGATTAGGACTCCCAATAAATTCCGAGATTATCCCAATCAATCCCAATCAATTCCGAGATTATCTCTCCATCTAAAACTAATTCCGAAATTATCTCTCCATCTAAATCTCATTGCAAAATCGCGAACCACAGCGAATTCCTTTCCCAAAATCACGAATTGGGGCAGCAATGGTACAACGATTTCATGCTATTGGATCGCCGAACCATGGTTAGTAGATCGCCGAACCAAGTTATTCGAATTCGCCGTACCATAGCGATTTGGTACGCTCCGAATTTCGTTTTGGTACAACGCGATCCAATACGGGGATCGCGGGTGGCTGAGCGAATTTGGTGACTATGGTTACAACGGTTTCCAAACACACTAAATCAAACCAAGAACATTGAACATACAGATTTCAGAAGCTAAACATAACAGCCAAGTGCGTTGCTTTAACATGATCAACAAATGGATCTTTAAACAATACTACTAGGGTTTATGGGTTCATACAGAAAACATCACTTAATCTAAAAACAAGTAGAACCTTACAGCAAACACCCAAACCACTAGCAGTTTCCACATGAACAGAAGCCCATCAGTTCCTACCAAGTGGCAAAGATCTGCAAGAATATGTCTCTTTGAAATCAGATTTCCTTGAAGATGTGAAAATAGATGCATACACTTCCTTGTTCGCATTCGCAGGGGCCATATCCCCAGCCTTAAACCGCTTTGCTTCATGTTTACCATTCACCTTTGAACCATTAACACCTTTCCCATTTGTTTCAATCTTCCCTGACACCTTCTCCGCCTTCAGATCAATCGCGTGCTTCGACCCGCTAAACTGAACTCCAACATTCGAAACACCCGAGTCTCCACTAACACCAAGATTCCCATTCTTGACTTTCTTCACCTTCTTCTCTCTCAATTTTGACTTTTCAACCTCCATCTTCTCCCTCAAAGCAACCACCTCTGATTCATTCCCATTGATCACAATCTTATCAGATTCCGCAAACTCTTTATGACACACATGGCAAGTAGACGATTTCACCTCCTTCAATGCTTTGGCACTTAACACGTGCCCGCAGCTCTTCAAAGCATAAAACTTGTACTTCCCGTTAAACTCTAGCCCGGTGATCGGGCATTGAAACTTCACATCCGAATCTGATCCTAATCCTGGTATTAACTCAAGCTCGATCGATATCATGTCTTTCAAACCCTTAATGTGTGAAAACGCTTTAGGCAGTTTCTTGTTCAACAAGGCTTCCACTAAAGCCTGCTTATTGAACACATTCCCTAAATAATCAATCACAATCGGACGCTTCAACGGCTCATTCGACAACGCACAATTCAACCATTTCGATAGTCTCTGCTCGTTCGGATCAACCTTATCCGGCTTTTTATCAGCATACATGTTGAGGTAACAGTCGCGAGACTCCGCCCCCGTAGCGCCGCCATCGCCTCCGCCACCGGCTAAACGGAATCTGAGGCTTAGCGTGGATGAGTTTGTGACTCCGGAGTTTTCAACGGTGTCAGAGTCCGGGAGAAGGCGGCCGTTCAAGGTGAAGAAGCTGGAGGATGCGAGGGTTTGATGGATTGAAGTAATTTGAGAGAGGAAAGATTGTTTGAGATTGCGGATGGTGAGATTAGGGGCTAGGGTTAGGGTTAGGGCACGAGTTGGGATTTGAAGATCTGGGGCTTGAATGAAGATTTCTAAATTCTTGGTGTTGGAATTCATGATGTAATTGTAACGGATTCAAACGAATTTCAAATACAAATAGGATATTGAATGAGAATTTTGAGACTAACCTGAGCGATTGAACCCTTTGCCGTGACCCTATCGTAATTCTTCCTGTCGGGTTAACATCGAAACAGAAATTTATACCGACATATTGAAGAGAAATAAATTTCCATTCATACCCCTTACTTTATCGATGAATTCCAAAATGACCCAAATTTGTGAGGTATAATACATGTACTAGTAACATTCAACCCGAGCTCCATTGAGGGGAAAACGTGTCTTACAAAAAAAATTGATACGTAAATACTTATCAGTATATTCGTGTAGGGGTGAGCATATAACCGAATTAACTGAACTGTAACCGAATTAACCGACTTAACCGATCCAAATTAACCGAACCGACCAATTAACCGACGGTTCGGTTAAGCCATAACCGATTAACCGAAAATTATGGGTCGGTTTTGATTTTGGTGTGTGGTATAACCGAATTAACCGAACCGAACCGATTATACATTTAGCTAATCAAAATTTGTTATACATATATCCATTCAAAACATATTATTCAAACAATTATCATGGTCTAATTAACATCGCCAACTTCTTCTCTTGCTTGTTAAATGTTGAACGAACTTATCATACATATTTGATGTTTAATATGATTTGGTAGTAGTGTTTAATATCAATTTGTTTATTGTGAAATTAAAAACAGTTAGAAGTTGTAAGATTATTTGGAAGTAGTATTTAATATCATTTGTTGAGTTGGAACCCCGAAGGAAGTGGGATTCCTCTTCGTGTTATTTCCTACTATTGCACTGCAAATTAAGTTATTATCTTTAAACTTGGAACTAGCAGTTATAATTTTATCTAAAGTCTATCTTCATACAAAACATAGCACTGTGAATTTTATTAGAATTTGATACAGAACCTTACTAACTTGGTTTTTTTGGACAATTGGTAGAATAATCTAAATATAAATTACCTCTTTATGACGAGTTTAATTTTTTTTTGGCTATAGCGGTTAATTAACCGAATTAACCGATAACCGATCCATAACCGACGGTTAACCGAACTGACCATAACCGAAGTTTTGGTTCGGTTTCGGTTTTGGAAATAGCCATAACCGAAGTTTCGGTTTCGGTTTTGGAAATGCCCATAACCGAACCGAACCGTGCACAGCCCTATATTCGTGGGTCGGTTTTCAGTTAAAAAAACATATTTTTTATTATAAAAAACACGTCACAAAGGTATGTTCGAAAGTGTTAAGGAAAGGAAGTCAAGAATACTAAATAAAAGGAAAAAAACTCAAAAAAAGGAACTGAAAGAAGAAATAAAAAACAAACTTTAAAAAATAAAAAAGGAAAAAATTTTACACGGTGATAAAAATAATACAAATTTAGCATTCTCAAAAACACATCAAATTTTAAAAATTACAACCTAAAATTTAAATTATTAAGAAACAAACCAAAATTTTAAATCTATATTATTAAGATTTTTTTTAATATTAAGAATGCTAATGTTTGCAGCTGAACTAGAGGGGTGAGGCGTGGCGGGATAAAACCCACGCCCTTTGCTTTGGAGAAAGTGAGAAACGCATGCGGGCCACTACACCAACTATGCTTTTGCCGTAACATCAAGTGGTATACTTCAAGTGAGGACTCTCGTGAGCATAAGGCAACACCACCCCCCTTGATGGCGTGAGGGGGTGAGTGAAGGATTTATGTGAAGATCTTCACGGGAAAGAGATAAGAAAGAGAAGAAAATATGTGTTATACCTTGTGTTTGTATATTTGTACAATTCGTTTAATGCATTTAATTCCCACACCACCCTCACTCACTTGGGTATTTCCTTTGCCAAGTGAGGTTGGTGTGAAATTTGTCAAATTTGACGTGGCAACAATTTTTTCCCTCACTCACCCCTCACTCACTTGGTTATACCACATGCTCTAAAGACTCAGATAATTACGTATATACACATAAAAACATAACTTAAAAAAACCAATCAAAACATGTCACGTGACAAGCGCTAATTGGACCTCCATTTACCGTTCATTTTCTTACGTTTTTAAATAAGATAGTAATTGCTCTCTCTCTCTCCCTCCCTCCCTCTCTCCATCTCCCTCTCCATCTCAAAACTTCCTACCATCCTTCCTCCGCAGACTTGGAAACCACCCCTCTCCTCCACATCTCTACCTTAGCTCACATTTGTCTGTAGGCTTTCCATTGAAGATGCTCTAAGGAACAATTTGTAGAAAAGTTCTTCGCAAAATTATATTAAAACACTTTTATAGCCTGAATTATAATACAAGATGCAAATAAAGTAGTAAATTACAATAAAGGTTACAACTAAAATACATCAAAACACAAGAAGAGTATACAAATAAGAAGATAGTTGTAACACTTTAGGCAAATCCTATATCGTTATGTTTTGTTCTGTCCACGGGAGAGATGCTGGGTTCATAAAGAATGTCCCGCCTCAAATACCACAACGCGTTTTGAGGCTTAATGTAGTGGATGAGAGGAGAACTCCACAGTTAAGCGTGCTCAGGTGAGAGTAATCTAAGGATGGGTAACCACTGGGAAGTTTTCACCCGGGCAACCAAAAACAAATCCGTGAGCTCTTAGGGGGGAAAAGCGGACAATATTGTTGGTACGAGAGGTCGGATGTTACAATAGTGGTTGGATCCATATTCAATATGAGTCCCTTTAAACAAATTTCGAGTCTCTCAAGAGAGCCGAAGTAGTTAGCACTGCCGGGGATGACACTAGCACTCGATAGACTACCTTGAATAAGAACAAAAGAATGATTAGAGAGGATTGATGGAAATCTTTGTTGTGTATTTGTTGTAAATTCAAGTGTGTTGAAATACTAAGGATCCATTAGTATTTATATTGAAAATAAAGTCGAAAAATAAATTGCTTTGAACGTCTTCAGTACATTTTGTCGAGACGATTTTCTTCAACTCGGTCAACAGTACTCAGAATCGGTCTAACTCGGTCAATACCGATTATTGTTAGATTTTCGCTGTTTTTCACGGAGATACATTTGAAAACGAGAATTAAATGATTACTATGTGTCACACCCCGCTAAGGCGGAAACACGAGGGAGCGACGAAATTGAATCATTACACATGATCAAAAGAGATTTATATTAATTGAATAGTTGATTACATTGATTACAAAGAAATCAAACAATACAAGTAAAATAAATAAATCTTCTTTTTGTTAATATCTAGCTAAGTCCACTAAAGCAGGAGTCCTTGAAATCCTAGCGTGATCAAAGCATCAACTTAATTTCCATTACCTGAAAACACATGTTAAAATAGGTCAACTAAAAAGTTGGTGAGAACATAGGTTTATATAGTTACATAGTAATAAATAAGAAAATGCAAGTCATAAACAAGTTTCACAATTCCAAGTAATTAAACTTTTATAAATGAGTCCACAACCAACTCTAGTGATCGATAGTTCTCCCGTCCAACACCTTGTCAGGGTGTTAGACTAAGTGTAAGTGTCAAGAATGCAGTTTCTGAACATCCAGCTCCTTCCAAGTTGATCAGAATTCATAACTTGAAGGACTAGATGGGCTTGTCAGGCCAATAGATCTATTTATATACTCCCGTGGCTTACCCGAAGTCATTGGTTGTGTAAGTTTAAGAAAATAAGAGAGACTTTGTAATGAAAAATGGCATAGTATAGCAACATGTATAAACCAGTTTAGTTTTACTAGAATTAGAAAGTATGTTATTGACTGCAAAAGTATAGTTTTGATATTAGAATTTGATTTCGTTTTGATATATGAGCATGTTTTCCACCCCAAAGTAGAAAGTAAAAGGGGGGCTATGAACTCACCTTGCAAGTTTAGAGGGTTGAACTTGAACTTGTAGTAACTTGAATTGAATGCCTTAAGGATTGCCTAAATTAAGTTTGTTACGTTAGAAACAAGTTAAGGATAGTCGAGGGGTTGACAGTGTAATTAGTTGAAAGTGGTTGTTGTATACTAGAGTGGTTATCATTCCAGAGTAGTACCTCCAACAGAAAAGTTCCTAGGAAAGAGTTGGTTGGATCGGAACCCTGTCTTTTCCTAGCCAGAACTTTAATGTTTGTCAGATAACTACATACTGGTTTGAAAGTTACTCTATTTGTATACTTGACCAAGTTTAAGGTGTGTTTGGTAAGTTTGAAAAGTATAAGAGCTAAAGTGAAAATATGAGTTTAGTAAAGATAGAAATGAAACAAGTTGAATATTAGAGGGGTTTCATTGAAAATAAGAAGTTTTAGTAGAAACATAATTTTAGAAATTGAAAGGAACAATAAAGATCAAAATCAAGTTTTTAAATAAAAGTTTGAACAAGTTTAATTAAAATATGGCTTTTGATCTTGAATAGGTTTATGATTATAACATAAACATGTTAGGGAATCATAGATCTAGCTATTTATGAAGAATTTTTGAAATAAAAAGTATGAACAAACAAGAACACGAGAACAACTTACTTAGAATTGAAGGATTTAAGCTACAATCTTCCAAAAGATGAGAGGAACGACCTTTAGTAGCTAGAGAACCCTAGAGGATCGTTGAGGTGTGAAGAATGAATGAGAATAAGGGCTCTATTTATAGGGTGAGTTTAGAAACTTATTAGTAAAAATTAACTAGTAAAAAGAACTAAAATTAAAGAGTAAACTTCGTTTTTGGCCCCTATGGTTTGGTCAAAATAACGGTTTTAGTCCATTAGTTTCAATTTGACTTTTTTGGACCCTGTGGTTACCTAAGTTTCTCAATTAGGCCCCTGTCACTAACGCCATCCAAAATAACCTTTAATCAGGGGGCACATGCCACTCACGTGAGGGGCTTATTTGTCTTTTTTACATTTCAATTACCCTAGCTCTAAAAAACCCTACCACATTCCACATTTACGATAACCAAACCTAATCTCATTCACACCTCCATTGATCATCAGACCTAAACACAATTCCTCTTATCGACCATCAGGATTCCTACCTGAATCTCTTTCGAATCTTTAATTCCTCCTACAATGTCGCTTTGGTACATTCGTTCTCGGGAGCAAGAAGTTGACGTTAACGATCTTTATCGTGAGTTTCAAGTTCAAAGCTTATATATTTTTCTTATTTATAGTATCATTTGGTTTCTCCAAACATCATTATGTGTTTTTTGGTTGATTTTTATGTAGGCGGGAACCCTACGTTGTTCACAATCAAGCTTCACCATGGGGGAAATTTCACAAAATTCCCTAATAGAAGGTATGTGAACGGACAGGTTGCGTATGTTGATTTAGTTGACAAAGATGAATTTTCAGTCTTCGAGATTGAAGCAATGATTAAAAACCTAGGTTATCCAGAAAAGGAAGTGATGTTTTACCACTTCAATTTACCTAATGACGACTTAAACTTTGGTTTGAGGGCCTTAGGAAACGACTATGATGTGTTATATTTCCTTGGATGTGTTGGTGACCATAAGCTTATGGAAATATACACTGAGCATAGGAAAACAACAGTGGAAACCTATTTTATGTCTCCTCCAACTAATAGAGTTAGGATTGAGGAATTAGAAGATGATCAACCAGTTAGGACCACACAAGAAATCATCAAAAATGTTTGTAGGAGGAGATTAGCAATAGAGTACAATGTTGAACCTAGTCAAGGTGTTGTGGATACCAGTGATGTTGTGGAAACTAGTCAAGGTGTTGTGGATACTAGTGATGTTGTTGTGGATACTAGTCAAGGTGTTGTGGATACTAGTGATGTTGTTGTGGATACTAGTCAAGGTGTTGTTGATCCTAGTGAAGGTGTTGGGCAGCATAATGAAGACAACTATCATGATGTACATGTTGAGGATTCTAGTGAAGGTGATGAATCTGCTGATGGTGATTTACTGGAAGATGGAGAAGATGATTCAGAGTTTCTTGTTGATGAAGATAATATGATTTCTGATGTTGAGGTTGATATGCAAGAGTTCAGAACTTATGTGGATAATGATATAGTTGAAGGGTGTTTGGATGAACATAGTGAAGATGAGGATGATTTTGACGTAGACCTAGATGATTTTGATAGTCTTACTGATGAGGATAATGACCCACCTCTAAAGAGAGCTTTGAGAAAGGAAAGAAAGAAACAAAATAGGAGAAAAGATGCAGTTGTAGAACCCTTATTTGTGGGCCAACAGTTTGCTAACAGAGATGAAATCAAGGCAATTGTGAAGAAATTAGCCGTGGATAGTAGAAGGCAACTCAAGATTATTAGAAATGAATCAGGTAGATTTAGGGTTGTATATGCAGGAGGTAAACCTGAATTTGTTAGTGGGTCCTGAATTAATTGCAATGCCATGTGCACATGCTGTGGCTGTGATATGGGACATGGCACAACATGGTGTTGATGTAGGCTTACCAGAGACATGGGTTTCTGAGGTGTATTGGCTAGACACTTGGAGGAAAGTGTATGCCAATATAGTTGACCCAATCAATGGTAGAAATATGTGGATGCCATCGGCTTGTCCAACAACTCTCCTACCACCAAAGCATCATAAACAAATTGGACGACCAAAAAAGAAGAGGAAGAAGAGTGCAGAGGAATTGACTGAACAAGTTTATAAGAAAGGGAAGATGGTAAGAGCTGGACAGTCAGTCACATGTACCAAGTGTGGAGAGAAGGGTCACAATCAAAGGTCATGTAAGGGTCAAGTTGAAGGGTCACAATCCAGCAGGAAGGGCCAATCAGAAGGGTCACAAGCCAGCGGGAAGGGTCAAGCAGAACAAGTTGTTTAGTGTGTCCATGTGTGGTTCTTTTGTATTTTATTTCAGTAAGAAACAATGGCAATCTTTTGGATAGTATTATATGTATGGTACTTGTATGGTCTAAATTGCAGATGTCAATGTATTTGAACATCTTTTTGGTATTGTAATGCAATTTCTGTTAATGGGTTGGTTAATACATATTGCAGGTTGGTTAATGCATATTGCATTTTGGTTATGTATGCATATTTTAATGGTCTACACAAATTTTATGGGTCTGCACATTACAATCAGTTTGGTTAATGCATATTATGTATGCATATTTTAATGGTCTGCACATTGCAATCAATTTGGACTACTACTTCAAAGGCTAATTTTAATGGTCTGCACATTGGCATCAGTTAGGTTAATGCATATTGCAGTTTATTTAATGCATATTACAGTTTGGTCTGCATATTTTAATGCTACATCTTTTTGGTTAGCATATTTGTATGTCTGCATATTTTAGCATTGATAATTAAGATTTGATAACAAACATTTGGATAACCCGAAAACAAACATACAAATTCATTAACATAACCAGATTACATGGAAAAGCTGGAAAACATTAACATAACCATAATACATATAACCCAATGGCCTTAATCACTTTTTAGGTCATTTTTACGACAAATAACAACATAAAGAACAACCATGTAAATCGTAGCAGACATTTCAATTTTCTATTTTGATTAACAACATCCCTAGTAGTTGCTTCATTCCTGTTACACCTCTCCAACAATCCAGGTATAATTTCTGTTGATCTTCGACACATTAGGGGATCTGACCAAGCAACAAAACCACAACTTGAACCCTGCAACAAAATTAGGTAAACAATAAACATTAAACCTACATTGTGGATTTGAGAAATTGTAACAACAAATACGTAAAAAATGAGAAGGGGCAGGAAGAATCGAGTGGAATAAGATGACCTTCTTAGCACAACAATAGAACCTACGACCTGGGTTTGAGCGTGTCCAAGAAGTTTGAAACGAGGTTGGAGATCCACACGAACACATCACCATGTCGATTGTGATGTCTATGAAGTTATGAAGTCTGAAGATGAAGATGGATTCAAATGACCGTGAAGTGAAAACCCTAGTTTTATAAGCTAGGGTAATTGAAATGTAAAAAGACAAATAAGCCCCTCACGTGAGTGGCATGTGCCCCCTGATTAACGGTTATTTTGGATGGCGTTAGTGACGGGGGCCTAATTGAGAAACTTAGGTAACCACAGGGGCCAAAAAAGTCAAACTGAAACTAATGGACTAAAACCGTTATTTTGACCAAACCACAGGGGCCAAAAACGAAGTTTACTCAAAATTAAATTAGTTTGTTATGTTAGATAAAATAAAAATAAAAAAAATTTAAAAAAATTATATGATGGGATGAAGGGTTCACGGCAATTTAAAAAAAAAATTAGGATAAGTTTGTGTTAGGGTGAGTTTAGAGACTTATTAGTAAAAATTAACTAGTAAAAAGAACTAAAATTAAATTAGTTTGTTATGTTAGATAAAATAAAAATAAAAAAATTTAAAAAAATAATATGATGGGATGAAGGGTTCACGGCAATTTAAAAAAAAAATTAGGATAAGTTTGTGTTAGTTAAAATTTAGGATAAGGATTAGTTCATAAAATATAATATTTTTATAGGTTTTAATTTATTAAATTAATAATAATAATAATAATGATATATATATATATATATATATAATCTGGAAATTGTAATAATGATAATATAAAATTGAAATTACAAAAATTAACCAAATTTTGAAGATGTTACAAAAGAAAACCCTGAAATTTATGTACGTGTAACTTTTACCCTTGAAATTTATTTTAGTCAAACGAAGTTACAAACTTGAATTGTTTTTTTATTAGGTTAGAGTCTAAGGCATCCAAAATTATCATAAGTTGCAAGTTCAAGAATGAATACGAGAATCAGATATAGAATCAAAATAGAATACGCAAGTTGTTATAAAGCGAAATAGAATACTTGTTTTAGGCCAGACTCAGAAGTTTGAAATGAAATGATATCACAAGTGATACGAGGCATCAAAATGGTTCATAGCATTAGAATCTCAATAGATTACAAGATAAAATAATAGGATCAGACATAGAAATCAAGGTTGTCACACTATGTCTATAGTATTAAATAATGAATATCAATATTTAAAATACTTTAGTATTTTAACATGTATTCTTTTGATTTATATTGATATTAACTTAGAACCCGTTTACTACACACCAGGCGAAAAATATTAATACAAAAACTTTGTAATATTTTATGTATATATTTTACAGGTGTAAAATGTGTTACATATTCTAATAATAGAAAACAAAATTCAATTTTTTTTAATTAATTCTGTTTTTACTCACTCATAAATCCTACTAAAACCATAAAACTGTCTTGAGTCCTTATTCACATATTATTTTGTTTTCAACTTTAAATTTTATATTTTACAAATTATGAGGTGGAAATATTACCTTAGCTAGTAACGTAAGTAGTTTAATAATTGAATTCCTATTAAACGTGGAGGGATGCATGTGGTTTTGATTACGATCTTTGCGTAGGCCCACCATTTCCCCAGTCTCAAACAGCCAATTGTCGCGCTAATAACATTTTAAAACACTAATTAATATTTAATTATTTTAAAAAGTTTATTCGGATAATAAATTAGAAATCCGATCAAATAGTATATTGTATGTTGGAAATTGAAAATATCATTTAAATAACATGAAACAATTATTTAGTTAGATTAAAGTAATTGCAATTAAAATAAGATAAGCCGTATAATTACACATAGTTAAGCAATATTTGTTTGTGAGATAATAGTTAAGCAATATTTGTTTGTGAGATAATAGTTACTGTATAAACTTTACAACTTGTATTACATATGATACAAGTGGTTGTTACATTGTTTGGTATTTTTTTTCTCACTGCAATAAATTAAAGCACAAAAATGGCTTTGTTGTGGTGGTTTAGTTGGTTTGCGCAGGAACAGGAGACTATGGTTTGAAACTCGCAGCATCCCCTTGGCCGTTTCTTTCCCTTCTCCCTTGGTCGATTTTTTTTTGTTAGGGCATTTTTGTCATTTTTTAAAAAATAATAGAAAACTTAAAATCCATCCATTTTGTGGTCAATTGTGTTACAAAACATAAAGTTGGGATCAACCATGTAATTTCTTAAAGTTAGGGATCAAAAGTACAATCAAGACCTATCACAGGGGTGATCCGTGTAATTAACTCTTTTAGTTATATAAATACTACTATTTGAATAGTCTATAACATTATCTCGATAACTAAGATTGTTTCTTAAATGATCTACTTAACATATACATTAAAATATTAACTTCAATAATTTTAACTAGAGTAAACTGCGGTTTTCGTCCTTGAGATTTGGACAAAGCACCAGGTTTTGTCCACATGTAACACATTCGAGTTAGTTTTTATGTGAAGTTATTTATATACCCCTACCGCTATCTTCTTCTTCGTCATACCACCCACCACCACCAACTCATACCACCTCATATCACCACCACCTCCTACCAGCACAACCAGTACCACCACCAAACCACACCTCTATCTATCGACCACCTTCGGGTGGCTACCCATCTTTGATATCAACGCAATTTATGATCACACATTAGGGTTTGTTTGATTCTCAATCATAAGAAGGAAGGAAAAACTCCCAATTTGGGAAATGGAAGGCGATGTTGGTAAGAGACGAACACTTCCGAATCACCTTCTTATGAAAATCAATAGATATTAAGGGGGAAGGGTCTTTTAGATTCAATATAAGTAAATCCCTGACCAATCAATTAGTGGTGTAAACCTAGCATACAGAAAGGATTTCTATTGATTCGCCGTAAGATCTTGAAAATCAATGAATCCTTGTGAAGAGTAGAGGAGCCGAGGAAGTTTGTGATTAGATATTGGTGTTGAAGATTGAGATAGCAAAGGTTTGATTCAATAGATAGTGTTTCGTAAGAAAGGGATGAAGGTGGGATTAATGGTGGAAACGAAAGGTGGGATTAATGGAAATTTTGATATTAGGGTTGCTTAGTAAACATAAAAGATGGAAATGGTAATGGATGGTGGTGTGAAGGGGTAGGGATCTTTTAAAATTTATATTAAGGGAATATAAGTAATTTCACATAAAAACTAACAGAAAAAATAAGAAAATTTAAGAATCATGGACGTAAAATGTTAAAATATTAAATGTCGGAATGTGTTAAGTAAAACCCAATGTTTTGATTTTTTAAGTATCTTGTACGTGGCGATTTATGTAGATAAGAAACAATTAATGATGGCGTCATGGGCACGAATCTTCCCATCCCACCGGCCAAAATCAAGATCTTGTAACTACCCCAATCATCTTCTCCATCTATTTAACTACCCCCTTTCAACTCCCCGACACAGAGCTCAACCGATCTTCACAACATGAGTCACCGCCACCACAATGCTCCGTCCCACCACCAGCCATCACCACCTCCACCGCAACCAGTTGCGGTCCACCATGTCTCTCACCAGACCACTCACCACACCCCAAAGTACACCGACAATAAACCCACCGTTAGGTTTTACTGCAAAGCCAAATCTGATTACTCGCTCACGATCCGTGATGGTAAAGTCGTTCTCGCACCTACCAACCCTTCCGATCATCATCAGGTATGCTCCAACTGTTTAATTTTGCAACTAATTTTGAAAAACCTTTGTGATTTGATTGACCTAATATTTGAATTGTTACACAGCATTGGATAAAGGAAGAGAAGTTTAGCACGAGAGTGAAGGACGAAGAAGGTTTCCCCTCTTTTGCTCTGGTCAACAAAGCTACTGGACAGGCGATCAAACACTCAATCGGTGCCGAGCATCCGGTATCACTTCATCTGCAATCATAAGTCGATTGAATTTGATTTTGTGTTACAATGCTTAGGGGTATAATGAAATTGATTTAGATTATCTGATTAACCAGGATTAGGTATTGCTAAACACTCAAAAAGCTGATTATAGTAATTTTAAACCCTGTTTTGTTATAGCTAATTAACTGATTCTTATAACACTAGGGATGAGATCGGTACTCGTATCGGACTGCAAGTTACCGAAACGAGATCACTTCTAAACATAATACCGTATCGACGGTAATGAAATTAAAATAGTTTGTCACATAGTCTGGCTCATTAAGACGTTTTCGTCTATTACTTATTGGCCCGTAACTTCAAACCATAATGATAGTTAAGCCTGTTTTAAGTTGGGTCATTTTCTAGCCTTTTACTCTTATCTAGCAGCTCTAAGTATGAATCTGCCATCTCCTGCAATGGCGAAGCTTAGTGAGGGCAAAAGTGTTAATTTATACGTATTCGGCCGAAAATTTTATAGGTATTAAGTTCCAGCCCCCTCTGATAGGTAAAAAAAAATCCCAGCCCCCCTGCGTTTTTCTTCAATATTCGCCACTCCTGTAGGCTGTATCATCTCCGTATCACTTAGTTGAAATATGTTATTGTATCTTGCAAAAACCAGATTAACTAATTTATTTGGGATTATGAATAACTGGATGTGGAAATGTGATGATTATTGTTTATTTTGTGAATGTTGGTGCAGGTTCAACTGGTGGAGTACAATCCAGATAAGCTGGATGAGTCTGTTCTTTGGACCCAGAGCAAGGATCTGGGTGATGGTTTTCATGCTGTAAGGATGGTTAATAATATTAAGCTTAATGTAGATGCCTGGAATGGCGATAAAGACCATGGCGGTGTTCGTGATGGCACCAAAGTTTATCTCTTTAAGTGGACAAAGGGTGATAACCAGAGGTGGACGACCGCCCCTTTCTGTAAGTTTCTTGGCTCAAAACTGTCGTAAAAAAAGTTTAAACTGTAACATCCGGCCTAGTCTCCCAAGAGGTCACATATCCTAATACTACTCCCACCTGAGCATGCTTAATTGTGGAGTTATCTTCTCATACACAATCAATGCGTCCAAAACGCGTTGATGGTAATTGAGACGGAACATTCCTTATGAACTAGTATCTCTCCTGTCCACGGCCAATGTGGGTTTTGCCTAGGGTGTTACAAAAACATTTCTGATAATTTAGTTCATCAACACAAGGTTTTTGGAAAGTTACTAACCCGACCCGATCAGTTCTGATGAGAATAAAAAACTAAATGTTTTGACGCGTTATCTAAACCGTTAATCTTGTCATTGTTTTGAGATTTTTGAATCAGTATTTTGATGTTGTAATGATCTCTTGTGTGCAGGATATATTTCCATGGCTAGAAGTAACTATGAGCGTTTTCATGTGTGTATGTGGGTGCTTTGTTCATGGTCATGATGATGCTAATATGTATGCTTAAATAATGATGTTTTCAAATATTATGATATATGTATTTGAATTAACTCTTCATTTTCTTATATGTGAGGGGGGTTATTCAGTATTATTAAGTTAATAGACTTGTTAAAATTTGATAAGAAATGAATCTTTTTTTTTTCATTTGTGGACTACAAAACTGTCTTAATTGATAGATTAAAAACTTAAATCTCAACACATTTGTACTATCTAATTTTTAAGGATATGTTATTGTTTGGAGTCTTCAAATTAAAAGGATTGCTTTTAGATAATAAATAAATAATTCTTTTAAATAATAGATAATATTCGAAAATAAAATTGTCCCAGAGACTAAAATATCACCAAAATTAAGAACGTGACTTGTGTGTGTAAGTTACAATCAAATTTCCTAGTCTAGTATACCGGCAACTTTATTAACTATATTGCGTCAAGAGAAATCATCTTAGAGTATTAGATCAGGTTTTAAAATAACAAGATAAAATTATACGCATAAATAGTTAAATACCTAGAAAAGAGATTATCAAATAAACTTATATACCCAGTAATATCTTAATATTTTAATCGAGTAAAGATATTATAAAAAAATTGTTAAATTGTTGAAACCATTTTTATATAAAAGATATTATAAGAAAAATAGAATTTCCTTTGTAATAACTGATGGTATAATTGTTAAATGGTTTTTTTTTACGTATATCCCTAGCCCCTAACTTTAGTTACATATTTTCTCAATTAACTTAAAGAGTAAATTACACACATTGTCATTTATTTATACTATAAATTACACTTTGTGTCCTTTGACTTCAATAAGTACACCACATGTCATTTTCTTACTTACTTTTATACACCCTATGTCCTTTACACTAACTGGTGTTAAGTTTTTCAGTTAAGTTTTGACATATGCCTTACAAATAAGTGTATAATAGTCTTTTTACCCATTAAAAAACAATTTATGTAATTTCTAAAACATTCCCTCGACCTCCTTTGCTTCCCCAATTTGGTGTAAATTACTACAAGCATGATTTTGTTCGCATTCCTCACCGTCGTATTGGCTATTCCGGCAGGCAGCGTGCAAGAAACGCCGGCTCCGTGCAAGAAACGCCGGCTCCATCTTCTCCGACACCTGGAGGCTGCGGCGACTCGGTGATCTCCTTCTCGCCTTGCCTTCCATACATATCCGCCCGCCAAATGATCTCTCCAGTGAGCCTTCATCTCAGTGTTGCGACATCTTCAACAAAACCTTTGATTCCAAACCCACAAACCGGATTTCCTTTCCGACCGGAATAGAGTTCGATCTTCAATCCGTTAGATTTTTCAATCAACTTTTCGAACTCCGATTTCTTGAAATTGAAGCGAGCCTGAACCTAATCGTTTACTTAACTAACATCGGAATCAGCACAATACGCAACATCAGTGATCTGGGTAGTGAAGTTCTTGAGCTTAAACGAGGAGAAAGTTGTTTACTTGTCTTAAACGAGGAGAAGTTCTTGAGCTTAAACGATCTGGGTAGTGAAGTTCCTCTCTGAATGAAATCCAGTTTATGCAATTGGGCTTTATTTTTAATCGATTTTTCAGAGAGGGTGGGGAACAATAATTTCGGTCGACAGTGTTTTTGGTGACGGTGGGAGTTTTTGTTTTCAGTTTAGGGTTTGTTTAACCCTTTTAATTAAAAAACAACAATTTGCTTACTGAAACATCAGAGCTGAAGAGATTTTTCTCAAAAATCTCCACCACCATGTGCTTACGCTGAAACCTTTAGGTTCAAATCAATCCAATAGGAGTTTGCAATTTTGTAAAGGTGCAAATGAACCAAACTTTTGTTTTTAATTTGTCTTTTTCTGGAAGCAATTTCATAAGGGTGTAATCTATAATGGAAATGGGGGAAACAGGGCTATGTAATCGGATAAAGTGGGATTAGGGAAGGTGGGTGAATGGGTTAGGGTTTTTTTTTTTGAAAAAAATGGAACGGGGTTAAGGAAATTACATAAATAGTCCTTTTGTAGGTAAAAAGATCGTTTTACCCTTATGTGTCTTGCATATGTCTAGACTTAACTGAAAACTTAACACCAGTTAGTGTAAAGGACATAGCGAGTATAAAAGTAAGTAAGAAAAGGACATGTGGTGTACTTGTTGAAGTTAAAGGACACAGAGTGTAATTTATAGTATAAATAAAGGACAATCTTTGTAATTTACTCTAACTTAAAATTACTCAATAGCCTCTCACAAATATTTAGGAAGGACATATATGTAAATAGTACTTTAATTGATTAATTAAAAGTAAAATGATAATAAAGTAAGTTATTTTAAATGAATTGGATAAATATATAATATATATGTTTTAGAAAGAGGAAATATGTAATTAAATTTTAGAGTTGGGTAATATGTAATAAAGAAACTTAAAAATGGATATATATAAATGTACTTGTTAAATTTACGTGGGAAAGAAAAAGAATTTGAGTTGGAGTATGTGATATTAAATGTTAGGGACGTTCATAGGTTTGAGTTGCGGTTTATTTGATTCGGATTTTTCGGGTTGCTATATTTTTTTTGAATCACAATTCGAACCGAACCTAATTCGTGGAAACCTGATCCGAATTTAAAACCACTTTCTAATTCGAGTTGGTTTTCGGTTTGAACCTAACAAACCGAATTAGCTAAAAAAATACATTTTTTTTCTTTTATTTTAAGTAGTCATAACAAGTTCATTTAAACAACACAACATTTCAAGAAAGTGTAAACAAAAACATACCTTCATCAAATAAAAAGTTCTGTTCAAATGAATTGGGTATTAATATAAATCAATTGGGTTAACTATAAAATATGGATTAAAATAGTGGTATAACCAAATTCGGCCTTTTCGGTTCAAACCAAATTCAAAATCTTGAAACCTAAACCAAACCGAAAACCAAATTACGTATTCAGTTTTCGGTTTGAACTGTAATTCGGTTTGGTTTTAAAATGTTTTGGTTTCGATTTAATTATCGGTTTGAAATCAAATATTGAACACCCTTAGTAAATGTAGTAACTAGTTTCTATATGTATGATAAATATGTTTAAATTTTTGTATATTATGACTAAAAAATATATATGCATATGATAAAACTCTCTAGAAAACTTATAAATACTTGATAACCGTGAGAATTCGCGTAAAAAAACAATCAAAACAATTTTTTTTGCTACATTTATTATTAAAACACAACATAAAAATGATTTATATCTCAAATTAATTCATCTCTCATCTCTAAATTATTTTTAATTTTTTTTGTACACATGTGTAAATGGTAAAAACTTACACATATTTACATTTTTTAATATTACGAATACATGTAAATTTACATATATAAATTCATTTTTTATTTTGTATTCTAATAATAAATATAGTAAAAACAAAAAAATAGTTTTGATTGGTTTTTCCGTGAGTTATCGCAATATTTAAAAGTTATCAAATAATCTAGAGTATGTTCTAAAATTTAAAATAGTAATTTTTGGTAAAAGAATATTATCAATAATTTTATTTTCCATAATTTGGTAAGAAATAATATTGCATGTTACAACAAATCCAAAATAACATAGTAAAACATGATATAATTATGTAGTCCGTCGATGGCCAGTTAGCATAGTGGCACCTGGTGTTTATTTTCATAAAAGTGGTTCGAGTTCAAGTCTTAGAAAGTGAATTTAGGAGTAAATTCTACAGTGGTGTGCGTTTGTCGTTAAAAAAAAATGATGTAGTCCGGTTGTACCATATATGTGTTTTTTCTCCTTATTTATCACATCAACACACATTTTATCACGTAAATATCCATTATATGTTGATAGTGTGTCGATTCGATTAACCCAATTATCAAACAATTTGAATCTATACTAATAAATAAAGGTTTAAGTTGGACACTTGTCACTTCCTCGTGCCTTCTCACATTGATTTTCCTGCCTCTCTCTCCTAATAAATGCATATGTATCTTATTAAATAATAATGATATTATAAATATATTATTAAAGAAAAATACTAATTATATTAAATAAGAATATATATATATAATACGAAATCAAAATATAACTAATTAAAGAAAAATACTAATTTGCTATATACACACATTTTCACTTGATATATCTCGAGACGATCATAATAATCTGATAAGTTAGGACTATTTACAAATTATAAGTTATATCGTTTTTAATATACAACCCGTGTAATACACGGGATTCTAACCTAGTTTTAAATAAATAAAAGTATTATTACGTCATAATCTTGTTTTGAGAGGTAAGGGGATTAAAATGTCATTTTTAATAAGTTGGTGGGGGTGGTACGGATGACGCGGAAACAATCCTGGGAGTTGAACTTAGAAGCTCATTTTGAACCAATGCCCGAATTCTAATGAAAGCAAATTTCTTTTAAATTCAATTTATTAATAATAACTTGTATGTTTATATTATTATTTTTTCACCTCAAAAAGTGGGGGAAAAGGTCAAAATTAGAGAAAAATAAACGTGGTGGATTGTCAAAGTTATGTACGGATGACGATATATGTTGACATTATCATCGCCTATCTTTTTCTTTTAATGAAATCTAGGATTTATCATTGAAATATACATAATTTGTTTATAGTTTAAATAGAATGATTTAAGGATTATTTATTTGGTATTATCATTAGTTGTTGATATGTGATGTTATGAGAGTGTGGCATGTTACATATCATACATATAACTAAATCTAATTGTACATACATATACCCAAACGCAGTGGCGGATCTAGGAAAAAAATTCAGGGGTATCTAAAATTTTGTTCAGGGGTATCTGGATACATAAAACGGTAAAAAAAAAAAATTCCCGCTGCGCGTCGAAAATTCCCACTACGCGTCGAAAGTTGAGGGGTACCGACAGGTACCCCTGCCCTCCACATACATCCGCCCCTGCCCAAACGCATGCGCACATACTTCTTTATAATTTAAATTTTTTTACCACTGTCACTTTTTGAAAATGCATAATTAGTATCACTCGATTATCACATACTTAAATAGCATATAGATAACTAGAATCAGATATCATATAATACATAAAATTCATTTTTACCAGTGTACGTCATGATGTTTAGTATGTGGGTCCACCCCGAATGACACGTATCACTATTTTAGTTGTTTGATTGATGTATAAGTTTATACGTATAGAGTTGGTTGAAGACCCCCTTGGTGTTGATGTGCCAACGAATACCGAGGATACTTTATAATTAATTACGGAGCGATCTTAATCTTACTAATTATACGTGTTGAGTGAAATATAAGACATAACCACTTTATTTTTACACGTTTAGCTTGTTTTGTTTCGGATTGTATGAAGTGTGATACTTTTTTGAAGTTACTTGTTTGCGAATTGTTTCTTAGTTATTTGAAATTTGTTTTCTTTTAGTTTTGGTTCTATGAAAAATGTGAAAAATAATGAATTAAAATAACAAAATTAAATGTAGCTTAATTATATTGTTTAGATAGGAAGATTAATGTAGCTTAAAGGGGAAATATATCAATATTTTGGTTGTCAATATTTCGCAAACAGCAAAAGTTACAATGTTAAATATTTCAAAAGTATGACTTTAAGCACGTAGCTACCTACTCTATGATGTGTTTGATTGTTAATAAAACAAGGCTGCGATGAGTTTAATAAAATAACTGCTCAAAATGTTGAAGTGGAGATGCCCATCCAACAAAAGTTTTTTTAATCTTCTTTTAATAATAAGTAAATATTGTGCTGAATCTTATAATGAATATATACATTTTGGAACATTTTCAAGGCGTTTAGATCCGTTTATATATACAATATATTCATGGTCCCGGACCCTCGATGTCTCTGGTTTCTTCACGGTTAAAAGTTTAAAAAGTCATATCCATTCGTATCGTGGTGAGATTTCAGAGTTTACCTTTTTTGGAACCATTGGGGTCCCCCCACCATTTTTTAACATCAAATCTATCATACTTATACTATTAAATTACACCAAAATAATTCATCACATGTTTCGGTTTGAACCCATGACCCCTCATCTAAGAGACAAGAGTCTCTGGCAAGTGGGCTATTACCGCATCTGCAATTGGGTTCCCTTAAAGTTAGTTTTCTAACTTGGCGTGCGGAGATGGACCAACTACCGAATGCTTGTGCTTTGATGACCAGGAGGTTTTTTTTTGCAATCCTCCTTGTGTTCCTTCTGCGGTGACTATAATAAAACTGTCGACCATTTCTTTGTCTCATGTAATTTTGCTCAATGAATTTGGGAATACATTTCTAGGAGTAAGCTACCCTCGTTGTATGCTTTTGGGGTTAGAGACTTGTTGGAATTGCACAAGTATTATCGTGGTTCGAATAAGTGGCAGAAAGCTTTTCACATGTGATATTGACTGCAGTTTGGTGTATATGGAGGGCTCGAAATGATAGATTTTCAATCAAATGCCGATTTCTCGTGAGAAGAGACCTTAGAGTAAATAAAATTCCTGGTTATGTTTAGTACTTATAAAACAAGGTAAGTTAAACAAACTAAATTATTTTTCGATAATGATTTAAATGAAAACTATATATAAAAAAGTTAAAGATTCTATAGATAATTTATGTGGATGTTAACTACGTATTCAACTTCTTAACTTAAAACTATTCGTATCTTAAACTAAAAGCTCTAGGAAGCTTCTCACCAAATACATTGAAGTTGAAATCATTTATAGTATTCTAGTATGTTTTTAATTGGATTTAATACAATGAAACCGAATATATAGTTAAAAAAAAATTTAGCGGCAACACCTAGATATTTTAGAATAATTGGTTTTTCCGGGGCAACAACTAGAATATCCAGGGCAACCCACCCCAGGAGCAACTCTAACCGGATAAACCACCTGACCTGGTCGCATACCTCTTTTTTGCTTTCGCCCGAATTCGAACTGACGACCTTTTATTTAAAAGTTATTTGGGTACCACCAGGACAAGGTCCCGTTAAAGAATACATTGTTAATTGTTATATAAAATTGTTTCAACATTTACTTTTAACTAAAAAAATAATTAAACCCTATAATTTTAAAAGTAAAGGAGTGGGGTAAGAAATAATAAAAACAACTAGAACTTTGAGAGAGCAAAGTCAACGTTTGCAAATGATTTATTTATTGACAAGGAATGCATTAGAATTAGGGCCGTAAACGAGCCGAGCCGAGCCAGGCTTGGCTCGAGCTCGAGCTCGAAATTAAACGAGCCAGCTCGGCTCGGCTCGATTTTTTTCCGAGCTGAAAAATTGAGCTCGAGCTCGGCTCGTAAAAAGCTCGAGCCAGCTCGTGGCTCGTCGAGCTAGCTCGTTTTTTTTATTTTTTATTTATTTTTATTTTTTTTACATATTAATATATATATAAACAACAAAAAAAATATTTTATTCTCGTTTTGAAGTTGATTGTCTTTAAAAAACTAAATAGATGGAAGGGACGATATATAAAATACAAAAAAAAAACATAGATAACCCAAAACTTACAAAGTAGAGAGTAAATACAATTGTAGATAAAGTAAAATTTTAGTCCAAAACTCAGAGTTCTTGAAAACAAATTAACTTAAAAAATCAAAACATCATATTTCAAATATAACACATATATAACATATATATATATATATATATATATATATATATATATATATATATATATATATTAGTCATTTAGACGAGCCGGGCCACGAGCCGAGCCCGAGCCGAGCCAACCCTAGCTCGAGCTCGGCTCGTTTAGAATTCGAGCCAGCTCGGCTCGGCTCGTTTAAAACCGAGCTTTTCCCGAGCCGAGCTTTTTCCGAGCTTTTTTCGAGTGAACTTCGAGCGAGCCACGAGCCGCGGGCTTTTTGAACAGCCCTAATTAGAATTAGATTTTAGAAACATGAGAATTGTGTATTTTAATTTTGACGATTTTCTAATTTAGAAAATATTTTCAACTACTTGTAAATATGATTATTTTTTTTTTATTAATTTTGTGTAGGGCTGTCAATTTTAGACGCGTACACGAATACACACACGAACCTACACGATCTTAACATATATCGTGCATGACCTTATCGTGTTTCGTGTCCTAAACAGGTAGACACGAATCTAAACAGGTAGACACGAATCTACCTGTTAATTTTCGTGTATAAACAGGTAAAATACTTGTTTACCTGTTAGTACATGTTAAGATTTTTTTAAAATAAAAAAAATACTAAAATATGATATTATACCTGGTAAAATACATGTTAAGTACCTGTTAGTACCCGGTAAATACATGTTAGTACCTGTTAAGACTTTTGTTTCACTAAAAAGGTTCTTAAACATTTGTTTCTAAACAAGTCTTATCGTGTTAAGCAAAACAGGTTCGTGTTCGTGTTTGGAAAAAAGTACACGATAAGTTATCGTGTCGTGTTCGTGTATACATATTTCGTGTTCGTGTCTTATCGTGTACGTGTACACATGATATGCCAACTCTAATTTTGTGCATTTAAATGAAGCACGGAGATTTGTTATGTTTTTTCTACTTTTTTATTTTCAGATTTATTCATTAATTATTTTTATTTCTTTTACTTTTTTATTCATTTAGTTAGTTTAATCGTTCTTGAGTTTTTTTCCTAATCTATTGATGCCTCAGGGTTTTGGTACATACGTTTTGATATTTGGGATCGTGGCGGAATTACCTACGCAACACGCAGGGGAGAAAACCCTCTAGTTTTATTAAATAAATAAATAACAAGTATATATGAATTTTATATAAATAATATATTGTTTAAAAATTAAAAATAGTTTAAATAATACTAGTTTAAAATCTCGTGCATTACACGGGTTGAATAAAATATAATGTAATCTGTTAACACGTACAGTCATCAAAATATGTCTTTAAATAAATGTATTTTAACGTGACAATTATATTTTATGTTAAGTTAAATTTTAAAATATTTTTTAACTGGGTATTATTTTTTTTATGTAACTAATAAATGTAATTCATATTAAATTCATGTGTTATATAATAACTATCCATAATTAGATTTATATTAAGTATTTAAAAATATATTCTTTTAATAACATTATTTAATACGGTCCGTGTGTTATTTTATTCAGGTAAATGGTTGGGCGGGAAAAAGAAAGTGAGATTAAATGATAAAGCGACATGTGACAAAAAAAAATGTAATTATTTATTAGGTTTAGGGTATTGTTTAAAAATTAAAAATTGTTTATAATATGTGCATTGCCCACCTAATGGACACCGAAAATGTTTGAAAAATAGTTAAACATTTAAATCTCCTTTTGGTTAGGGATGACAATGGGTCGGGTTTGGGACGGGTTTAGGTAATTCCAACCCCATACCCGGTTATAGAATCTTGTCCCATACACGGCTCAAAACCCGTCGGGTTTCTATCAGATAATTACCCATCGGGTATCGGGTATACCCGCGGGTTTCGGGTAACCCTTTAGTTTCAAAAAAATACTCGTTGGGTATACTAAACCTAAACCCGTTGGGTATCTATCGGGTATACATAAAAAATGTAACTAAAATAAAAAAATAATGTAATAAAATCATGTCGGGTATATATATTTAAAATAAATACGGTATATATACTTAAAATAAATAAGATATATATATATACTTAGAATAAATAAATAATAAAAAAAACTATGTCGGGTATATAATCGGGGAAACGGGTATACGTTATCGGGTAAACGGGTATATCACCATATCCCATACCCGTCCCAAACCCGTGAAAAAATTCAAAAGTAATCCCAAACCCGCGCCCATACCCGATTACCCGACCTCATACCCGTCCCAAATGTTTCGGGTTTCGGGTTTTTCCATCGGGTTCGAGTTTCATTGTCATCCCTACTTTTGATGAAAAAATGAACTAAACTTGTGAATTAAAACAAAATTACATGATGTTATTTTGTTGATTAGTATTGAGTGTAAATATATAAATATGGAAAAGAATTTATTTAAATTTCATTTTCGTAAACATATGATAAAACAAACATACTTTCTATAATTAAGATTAAATATATTAATAATCTGGAAAAGTTATCCAATTATTGGAGTTCAAAAGTCGCCCTTTTATGATCGAAACCGGTAGAGTGCGTGTGTATGGAGTGTGTGTTTATAACGGTGTGTTGACGCGTTCTAGAGAAGTAGTTGTAGTTGTAACCCTAAAGCCATAAACCATTACTTAAACTTTAAAGCCTTCTTCTACAACTTTCTATTACTTTTGACTTTCTTTGCAATTCTATGACGTCCACCAAACTTACCATTCCCACCCTCTATTTTTCAAAACTTACACTTACGCCCATGTTCTTCTTCTTTTGCATGCTCCCTTTTTATAAATGTTTTCTTCATACATGTTTGTTTGAGAAAATAATCAATACGGGGGAGGGGAGATATGTATTTTTATTCTACTATTGGATTCTTGAAAAGAAAAAATATTATGTAATCAGGGATTCAAAACCTTTTTTAAGGGTGAATAAGGAGTCAAAATATAAGATGATTTACATCATGCATAATGGATGACGATTTACATGAAGATGATTTTATCATGCATAATGGATAAAAGTACTATAAAAACAGGCATTTACTATGGATTTTTGTTACAGACAAAATCGGCCGCAAATTAAATCTTGTCCCTTAACTCTGGGTGTTTGCTACGGATTTGTTACGAATTTGACCATAGTAAATGCATGTTTTTGTAGTAGTGAGATGTTATATAACAAACTTTGAAACATTGGTGTTTAGTTCCCTCCTAGTCTCCAACCACACAAACTTAAGGGGCATAATCAGAATTTTGAAACAAGTAATGTGAAAAGGATGATATTAAAGAGATAGGGGCCCCACTTAACCCCCCACCCCTCATATATAACAACTAAGAAACTTGCAAGAGGTTTCTCATCTCATTTTTAAAACATGCTTAGTGGATAACATTCATATATTTTAATAACATTTTTTAATGATTCTCAAATTAATCTTCTATTGTTTAAATACTTTTAATATGAATAATGGTAATAGTAAGTTTTACGTAACATCAGTCTAAATTTCACATAGGTGTCCGTTTACCTTTTCGAATGAACAAACAAAGGCGAACTTATTTAATGAGGAACAAACACAAATAACAAAATTCTTTTATTAGAGTTTTCTATCTGTTCATTTATTCTGTTAAACAAGCCTCGTTCATGTTCGTTTGATTTATTTACATCCCCACTACACCGTAACTAATTGGATATATATATATATATAAAAAAATTGCCTAAAATGATGTGGTTTTCGCCTAACTTTGTGGTTTTATCTTGATCTCTCTCTCTCATATATATATATATATATATATATATATATATATAGGGGTATGTTCTTTTGAGAACCAACAATATGTTAAGAACCGTGAGAACCGCATTAACTCTTCCTCTGTTTATAATATAAATTGACTAGAATTCATGTACATTTCAATATGTTTAAGGTTTGGTTTTAAAAGACATCGAATTTATGGTCGTTTTTTTAAATGCATATATGTACAAATGAATGCATATATGCATATTTTTATCTTTTTCTTAAAAAAATTCAGGAGAGAGGAGATAAACTCAAACTAAGAGTGGGAAGAGATAAATAAAACATTGTTGTTAAATTTTACTTTTTTCACTAAAGCGATATGTACACGTTTTGTGCGGTTCTTTCGGTTCTCAACATATGGTTGGTTCTCAAAAGAACATGCCCATATATATATATATATATATATATATATATATATATATATATATATATATAAACATATCATATGAATGTAAAGTGTGTGACAAATTCGTTTCAACTTATGCATATGATGTAGAGTGTAACGAACCAAAATCCGGGTCTCGTTATAAATAAATAAATAATTCTAATAAATATTATGGTGAAAATAATATTTTAGAAATAAGTTTAAACAAGCGGGTTTCAAGTTAGTAACGGGGATATACTAGTTTTAACTAGTTATGGAAGGAAATGGAAAAGATTGAAAGTAGAGGGGCTAAAGGTGAAACATGACAAATCTGCCATATTTGACCTTTAGAAGTCAAAATTAACTTCATTTTGGAGTTGGGTCGTTCAAAAGAAGAGGAAGAGAGGAGAAATCGGGTTGAAGCCAAAATTCGTGTGTTTGAAGCTTGTAACTTGAAGGTGTTGGCTCACACATCACCTTTCTAACATCAAGTAAGTGATTTCTTCCTCTTTGATCCACCATTTATTCTTGTTGGGTTTTGTTGAAAACCCGAAATTATGGTTGCATGTGGTAAAATGGTGTTAGATTATTGATAATCTAGCTAAACTAAAGGTGTAGGAAGGTGAACAACACCATGGAACCCTTTGATTTTGATTTTTGAAAGTTAGGGTTCATATGGAGGAAATTGGGGGTTTTGGGGTTTTGATGAAAAATTGATAAATTGATGATGATTAAGTGTTATAGAGGTGTTAGACACTTAAACAAACCCCAAATTAACTTAAAGAAACTAGTTTGATAAAAATTAGTGTTAAGGTATTGGAAAGAGAATTCTAGTGGTTGAGTTGAGTTCTTGATTAAAGGGGGTGTTTGGATATGGAAATAACCCAAACGGGTCAATTTGGGTTGAAAATGGAAATTTGGGTGGTAAACTCAATTGTATGTGTTTTGAATGAATGATTAGATTACTAAACTAGGTGTGTATGTTTAGGCAATCAAATTGTGGGTCTAGAAGGCGGAGCGGAGTCGTCTAACCCAAAAGGTAAGTGCCTATGCACTTACTTAGTATTGATGATAAATGGTGAAATTTATGGATTATGTGTTATGTGATTGTGTGCATACTTGTGATATGATAAATTGTGAATGATTTAGTATGTGCAATGAAGGAATGTAGTTATAGTGTTAACCTATAATGGTAATGGATCATGTGTTGATCATAAATGAAACGGAGTTATGGCCTTGTGCTATAATGGTAATGGATCATGTGTTGATCATAAATGAAACGGAGTTATGGCCTTGTGCTATAATGGTAATGGATCATGTGTTGATCATAAATGAAACGGAGTTATGGCATTGTGCTATAATGGTAATGGATCATGTGTTGATCATAAATGAAACGGAGATATGGCCTTGTGCCATATTGGAAATGGATCATGTGTTGATCATAAATGAAACGGAGATATGGCCTTGTGCCATATTGGAAATGGATCATGTGTTGATCATAAATGAAAAGGAGTTATGGCCTTTGTGCCATAATGGAAATGGATCATGTGTTGATCATAATTGAAACTTGTAGTAAGGGTGCAAGAATATGTAGCCTAAATGACAATTTGGGTGGAAACGGGTCAAATGGGTGAATGGGTGAAACAAGTAGGAATTTACTTGTTTGTTATGGAGTTATGGCCTTTGTGCCATAATGGAAATGTGTTGATCATAATTGAAACTTGTAGTAAGGGTGCAAGAATATGTAGCCTAAATGACAATTTGGGTGGAAACGGGTCAAATGGGTGAATGGGTGAAACAAGTAGGAATTTACTTGTTTGTTATGAATTTATCTTCATTACTAATGGTGATATGTGTGGTGAATGTAGGAAAAGCTCCGAGGTAGTCAAAGTCAAGTCCAAGGCGTTGGCGGATCCTCGTATGCATATTTTCATGTTTTGATGATTTGGTGGAATTCCCCCTTTTTGATTGTAATTTGATAAACAAAACATGTTTTTGGGTTGTGATCATGTTGTTGAAGGGGTTTTTGGTTAAAACCCATGTGTTGGGCAAATTTGTTGTCTTGTATTTTGAAAAAAGTTGGAAAAATGGCTAAGTATGAAAACCTGTTGAAAACTGGAAACATTCTGAGAAAAAGGGTCCCTCGCGGGTCGCGAGAGTCCAGGAAGGATTCTCTCGCGGTACGCGAGAGGGTAAAAAATAAAAATAAAAAAATAATTCCTGGGTTAAGACTTCCGCGCGTTAAAGTTTTGTTTTAAAAGTGGTGTGTTTCAACTTGGTATCAGAGCAATGGTTTGAGGGATTTAGTGTGGGTGGCACCAAACTCAAACCGGATGCTCTTGATATGGGGGGGGGGGATGATACGAGAATCCAAGAAGGACTTGACTAAGACTCGGAGCTTTCGGAAATGAAAGGTTAGTAATGATTTAATAAGTGATTATGTATATATGTTGTAAATGCATATGATTGATTGAATGACAAAGTGTTATGTGTGCCGAAACTTGTCTTGTGAATTGTTATATGCATATGATAATTACACTTGGGCATAACGTATTATTAAACATGTCTGGCCAATATGATTAATAAGACGAGATGTGCAAGAGCTTTTATGATAACCATATGACAATGAACATTTGCAAGGATTAGGTGAAGGTGATCGTATATGTATGTGTATAAGTAGGTAAATATATATATATATATATATATATATATACCCTAGGTGATTTGAAGGTATAGGAATGTTAAGGTGTTTTTGGTACTATTTCTCAATTAAGAGAAAGATAAGAAACCTCGAGGTTGTACTCTCAAGGATTTCATGGTGATTAAACTGAAAGAATACGACGGTCAGGTGGACCCGATACTTAGCCACCGGTGGGTGGTGGATATGGAGTCGAATTTCGAAACGACAGAGACTATTGATGAATTAGCTGGGACTTTCTTCGATCGGGCCAAGTTCTGTCCAGATGTGGTGTCGACCGAGAAAACCAAGATTGACAGGTTCTATGCTATGCTGACGGTGGAGTTCAGGGATAGCATATCTCCATCCTCATTTACCACACTTGTAGACTTAATAAACAGGTGTCGGGAAAGAGAGGTGGAGTTGAGGAGGCAAGAAGCTAGAGGAGAGAAGAGGAAAAGGGAAATTGTGGATCAAGTGGTGAGCAAGATAAAGGGCGAGAGCCCTAGTAAGAAGCCGTTTGTTAAACCTTCTTCGCAAGATTGTAAGTTGAGAGCGGGGGGCGAAACTTTCTTTATTGATTTGATTCCTATGGCTATGGGAGATTTTGATGTTATTGTGGGGATGGATTGGTTGTCAAAGAATAAGGCGAGTATTTTATGTGGACCGAAGGCGATCCAACTTGTTTCCCCGTCGGGAGAGTCCATCTACATAGAAGGTGATAAAAAGGGTAAAGTAAGGTTGTGCACTTATGTGAAGGCGACCAAGTACATGGCGCGTGGGTGCAAGGCGTTCATGGCTTGTGTCGCGGATGTGAATGAAAGAGTAAAGGAGATTCACGATGTACCGGTCGTGAACCAATTCGTAGATGTGTCTCCTGACGAGTTACCGGGAATTCCGCCGGATAGGGAGATAGAGTTTGGAATTGACTTGATGCCGGGTGCTAAACCGGTAGCTAAAGCGCCTTATAGATTGGCACCGCCAGAAATGAAAGAACTCATGGAGCAATTACAAGAGTTTCTTGACAAGGGTTTCATACGCCCAAGTGTTTCACCTTGGGGTGCGCCCGTTCTCTTCGTCAAAAAGAAGGATGGGAGCATGAGAATGTGTATGGATTACCGGGAGTTGAACAAGTTGACAGTGAAGAATAGGTACCCATTGCCTAGGATTGACGATCTTTTCGACCAATTGCAAGGGGCGTCATGGTTTTCTAAGATTGACTTGAAGTCCGGTTATCATCAGTTGAAAGTGAAGGAAGAGGATGTTCATAAGACAGCTTTTCGCACTCGTTACGGTCACTATGAGTTTACGGTTATGCCTTTCGGTTTGACCAACGCACCTGCGGTTTTCATGGATCTCATGAACCGGGTGTGTAGACCGTTCCTTGATCGTTCGGTCATTGTGTTTATTGACGATCTTCTCATCTATTCAAGGAGCGAGGGTGATCACGCTTGTCATTTGCGTGAGATTCTTGAAGTCTTGCAAAAGGAGAAGCTTTATGCTAAATTCTCCAAGTGCGCATTTTGGTTGCGCGAGATCCAATTCTTGGGTCATGTGATTAATGAAAGAGGAATTACCGTTGACCCATCCAAGATTATGGCGGTTAAAGAATGGTCATCACCGAAGACGCCTTCGGAGATTAGAAGTTTCTTGGGGTTAGCGGGTTATTATCGGAGGTTCATCGAAAACTTCTCTCAGATTGCTTTTCCGATGACGAAGTTGACTCGTAAGGAGACAAAGTTTGTTTGGAGGCCCGAGCAAGAATCTGCCTTTCAACTCTTGAAAGAAAAGTTGACTAAGGCGCCTGTTTTATCCTTGCCGGACGGGACCGAGGATTTTGTTGTTTATTCGGATGCCTCGTATTCGGGGTTGGGGTGTGTTTTGATGCAAAGGGGGAAAGTGATTGCCTATGCATCTAGGCAATTAAAGACTCACGAGGTGAATTACCCAACCCATGATTTAGAGCTTGCAGCCGTGGTTTTCGCGCTCAAGATTTGGAGGCATTATTTGTATGGTGCTAAGTGTACGATCTACACGGATCACAAAAGTCTCAAATATTTCTTTGACCAAAAGGACCTCAATATGAGGCAAAGACGGTGGCTTGAATTAGTTAAGGATTATGATTGTGAGATACTTTATCATCCGGGTAAAGCGAATGTTGTAGCGGATGCGCTTAGTAGAAAGTCAAGTCATTCACCTATCAAGGTGAAGTCATTTAAGATGACAATTTCATCATCTCTTATTGATGAAATCCGGGAGGCCCAAGTGTTAGCACTTGGTGGTGACTTGAAGAAAGAACGAATGATTTCTTATGTTGATAAGCTTGGTGAAAATAGCATGGGTTTGAAGACATGCTTTGATAGAATTTGGATACCTAGGTTGTCAAGTGTCTTGACAACTATTTTTGATGAGGCGCATAAATCCAAATATTCTATCCATCCGGGGGCCATAAAGATGTTTTATGATTTGAGGTGTAATTTTTGGTGGCCGGGTATGAGGCGTGATATTGTTAAGTATGTGGAGAGGTGTCTCACATGTTTAAGGGTTAAGGCGGAGCATCAAAAGCCGTATGGAAAGCTTCAACCGCTTGAAATACCGCTTTGGAAATGGGAAAATATAACCATGGATTTGATCACTAAACTACCAAAGACTCGAAAGGGTTATGATGCGATATGGGTAGTAGTGGATCGGTTGACGAAGAGTGCACATTTCCTTCCTATAAAGGAAACGTATTCTTCGGATAGATTGGCGGAAATGTATGTGAAGGAAATTGTGTCACGTCATGGTGTGCCGGTGTCGATTATATCGGATCGTGATACGAGATTTACTTCTCGTTTTTGGAAGAAATTCCATGAGGATATGGGGACTAGATTGAATCTTAGCACCGCTTATCATCCACAAACGGATGGTCAAAGCGAGCGAACGATTCAAATGCTCGAGGATATGTTGCGAGCGTGTGCCTTGGATTTTGGTGGTAGTTGGGACGACCATTTACCGTTGACGAAATTCTCTTACAACAATAGTTACCATTCTAGTATTGGTATGCCGCCTTTTGAGGCATTGTATGGGAGAAAGTGTCGAACACCCGTGTGTTGGGGTGAGATTGGTCAACGGGAGCTTGGTAGTGTCGAAGTGGTCAAGGAAACTAATGATAGTATTGACCAAATTAGAGTACGCTTGAAGGCGGCTCAAGATCGCCAAAAGTCTTATGCGGATAATAGGAAGCGGGCGATTGAGTTTCAAGTGGGGGACTTTGTGCTTTTGAAAGTCTCTCCTTGGAAAGGGGTGATACGGTTTAGGAAACGGGGGAAGTTAAGTCCTCGTTTCATCGGGCCGTTTAAGGTAATAGCAAAGGTGGGTACGGTAGCTTATCGATTGGAGTTACCGGAGGGACTAAGTAGACTTCATAACACGTTCCATGTGTCTCATTTGCGGAAGTGTTTGGCGGATGAATCTACTTTTGTCCCTTTGGACGATATCGAATTAGATGAAAAGTTGAATTATGTTGAAGAACCGGTGGCAATCTTGGATAGGAAGGTGAAGAAGTTACGTAATAAAGAGATTAGCCAAGTATTGGTTAGATGGAAGCATAGAAAGGGGGCGGAAATGACTTGGGAAACCGAGGAAGAGATGCTCAAATGCTATCCGAACCTTTTTATGTGAAGTCGGGTTTCGGGGACGAAACCCAAATAAGGGGAGGAGATTTGTAACGAACCAAAATCCGGGTCTCGTTATAAATAAATAAATAATTCTAATAAATATTATGGTGAAAATAATATTTTAGAAATAAGTTTAAACAAGCGGGTTTCAAGTTAGTAACGGGGATATACTAGTTTTAACTAGTTATGGAAGGAAATGGAAAAGATTGAAAGTAGAGGGGCTAAAGGTGAAACATGACAAATCTGCCATATTTGACCTTTAGAAGTCAAAATTAACTTCATTTTGGAGTTGGGTCGTTCAAAAGAAGAGGAAGAGAGGAGAAATCGGGTTGAAGCCAAAATTCGTGTGTTTGAAGCTTGTAACTTGAAGGTGTTGGCTCACACATCACCTTTCTAACATCAAGTAAGTGATTTCTTCCTCTTTGATCCACCATTTATTCTTGTTGGGTTTTGTTGAAAACCCGAAATTATGGTTGCATGTGGTAAAATGGTGTTAGATTATTGATAATCTAGCTAAACTAAAGGTGTAGGAAGGTGAACAACACCATGGAACCCTTTGATTTTGATTTTTGAAAGTTAGGGTTCATATGGAGGAAATTGGGGGTTTTGGGGTTTTGATGAAAAATTGATAAATTGATGATGATTAAGTGTTATAGAGGTGTTAGACACTTAAACAAACCCCAAATTAACTTAAAGAAACTAGTTTGATAAAAATTAGTGTTAAGGTATTGGAAAGAGAATTCTAGTGGTTGAGTTGAGTTCTTGATTAAAGGGGGTGTTTGGATATGGAAATAACCCAAACGGGTCAATTTGGGTTGAAAATGGAAATTTGGGTGGTAAACTCAATTGTATGTGTTTTGAATGAATGATTAGATTACTAAACTAGGTGTGTATGTTTAGGCAATCAAATTGTGGGTCTAGAAGGCGGAGCGGAGTCGTCTAACCCAAAAGGTAAGTGCCTATGCACTTACTTAGTATTGATGATAAATGGTGAAATTTATGGATTATGTGTTATGTGATTGTGTGCATACTTGTGATATGATAAATTGTGAATGATTTAGTATGTGCAATGAAGGAATGTAGTTATAGTGTTAACCTATAATGGTAATGGATCATGTGTTGATCATAAATGAAACGGAGTTATGGCCTTGTGCTATAATGGTAATGGATCATGTGTTGATCATAAATGAAACGGAGTTATGGCCTTGTGCTATAATGGTAATGGATCATGTGTTGATCATAAATGAAACGGAGTTATGGCATTGTGCTATAATGGTAATGGATCATGTGTTGATCATAAATGAAACGGAGATATGGCCTTGTGCCATATTGGAAATGGATCATGTGTTGATCATAAATGAAACGGAGATATGGCCTTGTGCCATATTGGAAATGGATCATGTGTTGATCATAAATGAAAAGGAGTTATGGCCTTTGTGCCATAATGGAAATGGATCATGTGTTGATCATAATTGAAACTTGTAGTAAGGGTGCAAGAATATGTAGCCTAAATGACAATTTGGGTGGAAACGGGTCAAATGGGTGAATGGGTGAAACAAGTAGGAATTTACTTGTTTGTTATGGAGTTATGGCCTTTGTGCCATAATGGAAATGTGTTGATCATAATTGAAACTTGTAGTAAGGGTGCAAGAATATGTAGCCTAAATGACAATTTGGGTGGAAACGGGTCAAATGGGTGAATGGGTGAAACAAGTAGGAATTTACTTGTTTGTTATGAATTTATCTTCATTACTAATGGTGATATGTGTGGTGAATGTAGGAAAAGCTCCGAGGTAGTCAAAGTCAAGTCCAAGGCGTTGGCGGATCCTCGTATGCATATTTTCATGTTTTGATGATTTGGTGGAATTCCCCCTTTTTGATTGTAATTTGATAAACAAAACATGTTTTTGGGTTGTGATCATGTTGTTGAAGGGGTTTTTGGTTAAAACCCATGTGTTGGGCAAATTTGTTGTCTTGTATTTTGAAAAAAGTTGGAAAAATGGCTAAGTATGAAAACCTGCTGAAAAGTGGAAACATTCTGAGAAAAAGGGTCCCTCGCGGGTCGCGAGAGTCCAGGAAGGATTCTCTCGCGGTACGCGAGAGGGTAAAAAATAAAAATAAAAAAATAATTCCTGGGTTAAGACTTCCGCGCGTTAAAGTTTTGTTTTAAAAGTGGTGTGTTTCAACTTGGTATCAGAGCAATGGTTTGAGGGATTTAGTGTGGGTGGCACCAAACTCAAACCGGATGCTCTTGATATGGGGGGGGGGATGATACGAGAATCCAAGAAGGACTTGACTAAGACTCGGAGCTTTCGGAAATGAAAGGTTAGTAATGATTTAATAAGTGATTATGTATATATGTTGTAAATGCATATGATTGATTGAATGACAAAGTGTTATGTGTGCCGAAACTTGTCTTGTGAATTGTTATATGCATATGATAATTACACTTGGGCATAACGTATTATTAAACATGTCTGGCCAATATGATTAATAAGACGAGATGTGCAAGAGCTTTTATGATAACCATATGACAATGAACATTTGCAAGGATTAGGTGAAGGTGATCGTATATGTATGTGTATAAGTAGGTAAATATATATATATATATATATATATATATACCCTAGGTGATTTGAAGGTATAGGAATGTTAAGGTGTTTTTGGTACTATTTCTCAATTAAGAGAAAGATAAGAAACCTCGAGGTTGTACTCTCAAGGATTTCATGGTGATTAAACTGAAAGAATACGACGGTCAGGTGGACCCGATACTTAGCCACCGGTGGGTGGTGGATATGGAGTCGAATTTCGAAACGACAGAGACTATTGATGAATTAGCTGGGACTTTCTTCGATCGGGCCAAGTTCTGTCCAGATGTGGTGTCGACCGAGAAAACCAGGATTGACAGGTTCTATGCTATGCTGACGGTGGAGTTCAGGGATAGCATATCTCCATCCTCATTTACCACACTTGTAGACTTAATAAACAGGTGTCGGGAAAGAGAGGTGGAGTTGAGGAGGCAAGAAGCTAGAGGAGAGAAGAGGAAAAGGGAAATTGTGGATCAAGTGGTGAGCAAGATAAAGGGCGAGAGCCCTAGTAAGAAGCCGTTTGTTAAACCTTCTTCGCAAGATTGTAAGTTGAGAGCGGGGGGCGAAACTTTCTTTATTGATTTGATTCCTATGGCTATGGGAGATTTTGATGTTATTGTGGGGATGGATTGGTTGTCAAAGAATAAGGCGAGTATTTTATGTGGACCGAAGGCGATCCAACTTGTTTCCCCGTCGGGAGAGTCCATCTACATAGAAGGTGATAAAAAGGGTAAAGTAAGGTTGTGCACTTATGTGAAGGCGACCAAGTACATGGCGCGTGGGTGCAAGGCGTTCATGGCTTGTGTCGCGGATGTGAATGAAAGAGTAAAGGAGATTCACGATGTACCGGTCGTGAACCAATTCGTAGATGTGTCTCCTGACGAGTTACCGGGAATTCCGCCGGATAGGGAGATAGAGTTTGGAATTGACTTGATGCCGGGTGCTAAACCGGTAGCTAAAGCGCCTTATAGATTGGCACCGCCAGAAATGAAAGAACTCATGGAGCAATTACAAGAGTTTCTTGACAAGGGTTTCATACGCCCAAGTGTTTCACCTTGGGGTGCGCCCGTTCTCTTCGTCAAAAAGAAGGATGGGAGCATGAGAATGTGTATGGATTACCGGGAGTTGAACAAGTTGACAGTGAAGAATAGGTACCCATTGCCTAGGATTGACGATCTTTTCGACCAATTGCAAGGGGCGTCATGGTTTTCTAAGATTGACTTGAAGTCCGGTTATCATCAGTTGAAAGTGAAGGAAGAGGATGTTCATAAGACAGCTTTTCGCACTCGTTACGGTCACTATGAGTTTACGGTTATGCCTTTCGGTTTGACCAACGCACCTGCGGTTTTCATGGATCTCATGAACCGGGTGTGTAGACCGTTCCTTGATCGTTCGGTCATTGTGTTTATTGACGATCTTCTCATCTATTCAAGGAGCGAGGGTGATCACGCTTGTCATTTGCGTGAGATTCTTGAAGTCTTGCAAAAGGAGAAGCTTTATGCTAAATTCTCCAAGTGCGCATTTTGGTTGCGCGAGATCCAATTCTTGGGTCATGTGATTAATGAAAGAGGAATTACCGTTGACCCATCCAAGATTATGGCGGTTAAAGAATGGTCATCACCGAAGACGCCTTCGGAGATTAGAAGTTTCTTGGGGTTAGCGGGTTATTATCGGAGGTTCATCGAAAACTTCTCTCAGATTGCTTTTCCGATGACGAAGTTGACTCGTAAGGAGACAAAGTTTGTTTGGAGGCCCGAGCAAGAATCTGCCTTTCAACTCTTGAAAGAAAAGTTGACTAAGGCGCCTGTTTTATCCTTGCCGGACGGGACCGAGGATTTTGTTGTTTATTCGGATGCCTCGTATTCGGGGTTGGGGTGTGTTTTGATGCAAAGGGGGAAAGTGATTGCCTATGCATCTAGGCAATTAAAGACTCACGAGGTGAATTACCCAACCCATGATTTAGAGCTTGCAGCCGTGGTTTTCGCGCTCAAGATTTGGAGGCATTATTTGTATGGTGCTAAGTGTACGATCTACACGGATCACAAAAGTCTCAAATATTTCTTTGACCAAAAGGACCTCAATATGAGGCAAAGACGGTGGCTTGAATTGGTTAAGGATTATGATTGTGAGATACTTTATCATCCGGGTAAAGCGAATGTTGTAGCGGATGCGCTTAGTAGAAAGTCAAGTCATTCACCTATCAAGGTGAAGTCATTTAAGATGACAATTTCATCAACTCTTATTGATGAAATCCGGGAGGCCCAAGTGTTAGCACTTGGTGGCGACTTGAAGAAAGAACGGATGATTTCTTATGTTGATAAGCTTGGTGAAAATAGCATGGGTTTGAAGACATGCTTTGATAGAATTTGGATACCTAGGTTGTCAAGTGTCTTGACAACTATTTTTGACGAGGCGCATAAATCCAAATATTCTATCCATCCGGGGGCCATAAAGATGTTTTATGATTTGAGGTGTAATTTTTGGTGGCCGGGTATGAGGTGTGATATTATTAAGTATGTGGAGAGGTGTCTCACATGTTTAAGGGTTAAGGCGGAGCATCAAAAGCCGTATGGAAAGCTTCAACCGCTTTGGAAATGGGAAAATATAACCATGGATTTGATCACTAAACTACCAAAGACTCGAAAGGGTTATGATGCGATATGGGTAGTAGTGGATCGGTTGACGAAGTGTGCACATTTCCTTCCTAAACTACCAAAGACTCGAAAGGATTTGATCACTAAACTACCAAAGACTCGAAAGGATTTGATCACTAAACTACCAAAGACTCGAAAGGGTTAAAATGGTGTTAGATTATTGATAATCTAGCTAAACTAAAGGTGTAGGAAGGTGAACAACACCATGGAACCCTTTGATTTTGATTTTTGAAAGTTAGGGTTCATATGGAGGAAATTGGGGGTTTTGGGGTTTTGATGAAAAATTGATAAATTGATGATGATTAAGTGTTATAGAGGTGTTAGACACTTAAACAAACCCCAAATTAACTTAAAGAAACTAGTTTGATAAAAATTAGTGTTAAGGTATTGGAAAGAGAATTCTAGTGGTTGAGTTGAGTTCTTGATTAAAGGGGGTGTTTGGATATGGAAATAACCCAAACGGGTCAATTTGGGTTGAAAATGGAAATTTGGGTGGTAAACTCAATTGTATGTGTTTTGAATGAATGATTAGATTACTAAACTAGGTGTGTATGTTTAGGCAATCAAATTGTGGGTCTAGAAGGCGGAGCGGAGTCGTCTAACCCAAAAGGTAAGTGCCTATGCACTTACTTAGTATTGATGATAAATGGTGAAATTTATGGATTATGTGTTATGTGATTGTGTGCATACTTGTGATATGATAAATTGTGAATGATTTAGTATGTGCAATGAAGGAATGTAGTTATAGTGTTAACCTATAATGGTAATGGATCATGTGTTGATCATAAATGAAACGGAGTTATGGCCTTGTGCTATAATGGTAATGGATCATGTGTTGATCATAAATGAAACGGAGTTATGGCCTTGTGCTATAATGGTAATGGATCATGTGTTGATCATAAATGAAACGGAGTTATGGCATTGTGCTATAATGGTAATGGATCATGTGTTGATCATAAATGAAACGGAGATATGGCCTTGTGCCATATTGGAAATGGATCATGTGTTGATCATAAATGAAACGGAGATATGGCCTTGTGCCATATTGGAAATGGATCATGTGTTGATCATAAATGAAAAGGAGTTATGGCCTTTGTGCCATAATGGAAATGGATCATGTGTTGATCATAATTGAAACTTGTAGTAAGGGTGCAAGAATATGTAGCCTAAATGACAATTTGGGTGGAAACGGGTCAAATGGGTGAATGGGTGAAACAAGTAGGAATTTACTTGTTTGTTATGGAGTTATGGCCTTTGTGCCATAATGGAAATGTGTTGATCATAATTGAAACTTGTAGTAAGGGTGCAAGAATATGTAGCCTAAATGACAATTTGGGTGGAAACGGGTCAAATGGGTGAATGGGTGAAACAAGTAGGAATTTACTTGTTTGTTATGAATTTATCTTCATTACTAATGGTGATATGTGTGGTGAATGTAGGAAAAGCTCCGAGGTAGTCAAAGTCAAGTCCAAGGCGTTGGCGGATCCTCGTATGCATATTTTCATGTTTTGATGATTTGGTGGAATTCCCCCTTTTTGATTGTAATTTGATAAACAAAACATGTTTTTGGGTTGTGATCATGTTGTTGAAGGGGTTTTTGGTTAAAACCCATGTGTTGGGCAAATTTGTTGTCTTGTATTTTGGAAAAAGTTGGAAAAATGGCTAAGTATGAAAACCTGTTGAAAACTGGAAACATTCTGAGAAAAAGGGTCCCTCGCGGGTCGCGAGAGTCCAGGAAGGATTCTCTCGCGGTACGCGAGAGGGTAAAAAATAAAAATAAAAAAATAATTCCTGGGTTAAGACTTCCGCGCGTTAAAGTTTTGTTTTAAAAGTGGTGTGTTTCAACTTGGTATCAGAGCAATGGTTTGAGGGATTTAGTGTGGGTGGCACCAAACTCAAACCGGATGCTCTTGATATGGGGGGGGGGATGATACGAGAATCCAAGAAGGACTTGACTAAGACTCGGAGCTTTCGGAAATGAAAGGTTAGTAATGATTTAATAAGTGATTATGTATATATGTTGTAAATGCATATGATTGATTGAATGACAAAGTGTTATGTGTGCCGAAACTTGTCTTGTGAATTGTTATATGCATATGATAATTACACTTGGGCATAACGTATTATTAAACATGTCTGGCCAATATGATTAATAAGACGAGATGTGCAAGAGCTTTTATGATAACCATATGACAATGAACATTTGCAAGGATTAGGTGAAGGTGATCGTATATGTATGTGTATAAGTAGGTAAATATATATATATATATATATATATATATATATACCCTAGGTGATTTGAAGGTATAGGAATGTTAAGGTGTTTTTGGTACTATTTCTCAATTAAGAGAAAGATAAGAAACCTCGAGGTTGTACTCTCAAGGATTTCATGGTGATTAAACTGAAAGAATACGACGGTCAGGTGGACCCGATACTTAGCCACCGGTGGGTGGTGGATATGGAGTCGAATTTCGAAACGACAGAGACTATTGATGAATTAGCTGGGACTTTCTTCGATCGGGCCAAGTTCTGTCCAGATGTGGTGTCGACCGAGAAAACCAGGATTGACAGGTTCTATGCTATGCTGACGGTGGAGTTCAGGGATAGCATATCTCCATCCTCATTTACCACACTTGTAGACTTAATAAACAGGTGTCGGGAAAGAGAGGTGGAGTTGAGGAGGCAAGAAGCTAGAGGAGAGAAGAGGAAAAGGGAAATTGTGGATCAAGTGGTGAGCAAGATAAAGGGCGAGAGCCCTAGTAAGAAGCCGTTTGTTAAACCTTCTTCGCAAGATTGTAAGTTGAGAGCGGGGGGCGAAACTTTCTTTATTGATTTGATTCCTATGGCTATGGGAGATTTTGATGTTATTGTGGGGATGGATTGGTTGTCAAAGAATAAGGCGAGTATTTTATGTGGACCGAAGGCGATCCAACTTGTTTCCCCGTCGGGAGAGTCCATCTACATAGAAGGTGATAAAAAGGGTAAAGTAAGGTTGTGCACTTATGTGAAGGCGACCAAGTACATGGCGCGTGGGTGCAAGGCGTTCATGGCTTGTGTCGCGGATGTGAATGAAAGAGTAAAGGAGATTCACGATGTACCGGTCGTGAACCAATTCGTAGATGTGTCTCCTGACGAGTTACCGGGAATTCCGCCGGATAGGGAGATAGAGTTTGGAATTGACTTGATGCCGGGTGCTAAACCGGTAGCTAAAGCGCCTTATAGATTGGCACCGCCAGAAATGAAAGAACTCATGGAGCAATTACAAGAGTTTCTTGACAAGGGTTTCATACGCCCAAGTGTTTCACCTTGGGGTGCGCCCGTTCTCTTCGTCAAAAAGAAGGATGGGAGCATGAGAATGTGTATGGATTACCGGGAGTTGAACAAGTTGACAGTGAAGAATAGGTACCCATTGCCTAGGATTGACGATCTTTTCGACCAATTGCAAGGGGCGTCATGGTTTTCTAAGATTGACTTGAAGTCCGGTTATCATCAGTTGAAAGTGAAGGAAGAGGATGTTCATAAGACAGCTTTTCGCACTCGTTACGGTCACTATGAGTTTACGGTTATGCCTTTCGGTTTGACCAACGCACCTGCGGTTTTCATGGATCTCATGAACCGGGTGTGTAGACCGTTCCTTGATCGTTCGGTCATTGTGTTTATTGACGATCTTCTCATCTATTCAAGGAGCGAGGGTGATCACGCTTGTCATTTGCGTGAGATTCTTGAAGTCTTGCAAAAGGAGAAGCTTTATGCTAAATTCTCCAAGTGCGCATTTTGGTTGCGCGAGATCCAATTCTTGGGTCATGTGATTAATGAAAGAGGAATTACCGTTGACCCATCCAAGATTATGGCGGTTAAAGAATGGTCATCACCGAAGACGCCTTCGGAGATTAGAAGTTTCTTGGGGTTAGCGGGTTATTATCGGAGGTTCATCGAAAACTTCTCTCAGATTGCTTTTCCGATGACGAAGTTGACTCGTAAGGAGACAAAGTTTGTTTGGAGGCCCGAGCAAGAATCTGCCTTTCAACTCTTGAAAGAAAAGTTGACTAAGGCGCCTGTTTTATCCTTGCCGGACGGGACCGAGGATTTTGTTGTTTATTCGGATGCCTCGTATTCGGGGTTGGGGTGTGTTTTGATGCAAAGGGGGAAAGTGATTGCCTATGCATCTAGGCAATTAAAGACTCACGAGGTGAATTACCCAACCCATGATTTAGAGCTTGCAGCCGTGGTTTTCGCGCTCAAGATTTGGAGGCATTATTTGTATGGTGCTAAGTGTACGATCTACACGGATCACAAAAGTCTCAAATATTTCTTTGACCAAAAGGACCTCAATATGAGGCAAAGACGGTGGCTTGAATTAGTTAAGGATTATGATTGTGAGATACTTTATCATCCGGGTAAAGCGAATGTTGTAGCGGATGCGCTTAGTAGAAAGTCAAGTCATTCACCTATCAAGGTGAAGTCATTTAAGATGACAATTTCATCATCTCTTATTGATGAAATCCGGGAGGCCCAAGTGTTAGCACTTGGTGGTGACTTGAAGAAAGAACGAATGATTTCTTATGTTGATAAGCTTGGTGAAAATAGCATGGGTTTGAAGACATGCTTTGATAGAATTTGGATACCTAGGTTGTCAAGTGTCTTGACAACTATTTTTGATGAGGCGCATAAATCCAAATATTCTATCCATCCGGGGGCCATAAAGATGTTTTATGATTTGAGGTGTAATTTTTGGTGGCCGGGTATGAGGCGTGATATTGTTAAGTATGTGGAGAGGTGTCTCACATGTTTAAGGGTTAAGGCGGAGCATCAAAAGCCGTATGGAAAGCTTCAACCGCTTGAAATACCGCTTTGGAAATGGGAAAATATAACCATGGATTTGATCACTAAACTACCAAAGACTCGAAAGGGTTATGATGCGATATGGGTAGTAGTGGATCGGTTGACGAAGAGTGCACATTTCCTTCCTATAAAGGAAACGTATTCTTCGGATAGATTGGCGGAAATGTATGTGAAGGAAATTGTGTCACGTCATGGTGTGCCGGTGTCGATTATATCGGATCGTGATACGAGATTTACTTCTCGTTTTTGGAAGAAATTCCATGAGGATATGGGGACTAGATTGAATCTTAGCACCGCTTATCATCCACAAACGGATGGTCAAAGCGAGCGAACGATTCAAATGCTCGAGGATATGTTGCGAGCGTGTGCCTTGGATTTTGGTGGTAGTTGGGACGACCATTTACCGTTGACGAAATTCTCTTACAACAATAGTTACCATTCTAGTATTGGTATGCCGCCTTTTGAGGCATTGTATGGGAGAAAGTGTCGAACACCCGTGTGTTGGGGTGAGATTGGTCAACGGGAGCTTGGTAGTGTCGAAGTGGTCAAGGAAACTAATGATAGTATTGACCAAATTAGAGTACGCTTGAAGGCGGCTCAAGATCGCCAAAAGTCTTATGCGGATAATAGGAAGCGGGCGATTGAGTTTCAAGTGGGGGACTTTGTGCTTTTGAAAGTCTCTCCTTGGAAAGGGGTGATACGGTTTAGGAAACGGGGGAAGTTAAGTCCTCGTTTCATCGGGCCGTTTAAGGTAATAGCAAAGGTGGGTACGGTAGCTTATCGATTGGAGTTACCGGAGGGACTAAGTAGACTTCATAACACGTTCCATGTGTCTCATTTGCGGAAGTGTTTGGCGGATGAATCTACTTTTGTCCCTTTGGACGATATCGAATTAGATGAAAAGTTGAATTATGTTGAAGAACCGGTGGCAATCTTGGATAGGAAGGTGAAGAAGTTACGTAATAAAGAGATTAGCCAAGTATTGGTTAGATGGAAGCATAGAAAGGGGGCGGAAATGACTTGGGAAACCGAGGAAGAGATGCTCAAATGCTATCCGAACCTTTTTATGTGAAGTCGGGTTTCGGGGACGAAACCCAAATAAGGGGAGGAGATTTGTAACGAACCAAAATCCGGGTCTCGTTATAAATAAATAAATAATTCTAATAAATATTATGGTGAAAATAATATTTTAGAAATAAGTTTAAACAAGCGGGTTTCAAGTTAGTAACGGGGATATACTAGTTTTAACTAGTTATGGAAGGAAATGGAAAAGATTGAAAGTAGAGGGGCTAAAGGTGAAACATGACAAATCTGCCATATTTGACCTTTAGAAGTCAAAATTAACTTCATTTTGGAGTTGGGTCGTTCAAAAGAAGAGGAAGAGAGGAGAAATCGGGTTGAAGCCAAAATTCGTGTGTTTGAAGCTTGTAACTTGAAGGTGTTGGCTCACACATCACCTTTCTAACATCAAGTAAGTGATTTCTTCCTCTTTGATCCACCATTTATTCTTGTTGGGTTTTGTTGAAAACCCGAAATTATGGTTGCATGTGGTAAAATGGTGTTAGATTATTGATAATCTAGCTAAACTAAAGGTGTAGGAAGGTGAACAACACCATGGAACCCTTTGATTTTGATTTTTGAAAGTTAGGGTTCATATGGAGGAAATTGGGGGTTTTGGGGTTTTGATGAAAAATTGATAAATTGATGATGATTAAGTGTTATAGAGGTGTTAGACACTTAAACAAACCCCAAATTAACTTAAAGAAACTAGTTTGATAAAAATTAGTGTTAAGGTATTGGAAAGAGAATTCTAGTGGTTGAGTTGAGTTCTTGATTAAAGGGGGTGTTTGGATATGGAAATAACCCAAACGGGTCAATTTGGGTTGAAAATGGAAATTTGGGTGGTAAACTCAATTGTATGTGTTTTGAATGAATGATTAGATTACTAAACTAGGTGTGTATGTTTAGGCAATCAAATTGTGGGTCTAGAAGGCGGAGCGGAGTCGTCTAACCCAAAAGGTAAGTGCCTATGCACTTACTTAGTATTGATGATAAATGGTGAAATTTATGGATTATGTGTTATGTGATTGTGTGCATACTTGTGATATGATAAATTGTGAATGATTTAGTATGTGCAATGAAGGAATGTAGTTATAGTGTTAACCTATAATGGTAATGGATCATGTGTTGATCATAAATGAAACGGAGTTATGGCCTTGTGCTATAATGGTAATGGATCATGTGTTGATCATAAATGAAACGGAGTTATGGCCTTGTGCTATAATGGTAATGGATCATGTGTTGATCATAAATGAAACGGAGTTATGGCATTGTGCTATAATGGTAATGGATCATGTGTTGATCATAAATGAAACGGAGATATGGCCTTGTGCCATATTGGAAATGGATCATGTGTTGATCATAAATGAAACGGAGATATGGCCTTGTGCCATATTGGAAATGGATCATGTGTTGATCATAAATGAAAAGGAGTTATGGCCTTTGTGCCATAATGGAAATGGATCATGTGTTGATCATAATTGAAACTTGTAGTAAGGGTGCAAGAATATGTAGCCTAAATGACAATTTGGGTGGAAACGGGTCAAATGGGTGAATGGGTGAAACAAGTAGGAATTTACTTGTTTGTTATGGAGTTATGGCCTTTGTGCCATAATGGAAATGTGTTGATCATAATTGAAACTTGTAGTAAGGGTGCAAGAATATGTAGCCTAAATGACAATTTGGGTGGAAACGGGTCAAATGGGTGAATGGGTGAAACAAGTAGGAATTTACTTGTTTGTTATGAATTTATCTTCATTACTAGTGGTGATATGTGTGGTGAATGTAGGAAAAGCTCCGAGGTAGTCAAAGTCAAGTCCAAGGCGTTGGCGGATCCTCGTATGCATATTTTCATGTTTTGATGATTTGGTGGAATTCCCCCTTTTTGATTGTAATTTGATAAACAAAACATGTTTTTGGGTTGTGATCATGTTGTTGAAGGGGTTTTTGGTTAAAACCCATGTGTTGGGCAAATTTGTTGTCTTGTATTTTGGAAAAAGTTGGAAAAATGGCTAAGTATGAAAACCTGCTGAAAATTGGAAACATTCTGAGAAAAAGGGTCCCTCACGGGTCGCGAGAGTCCAGGAAGGATTCTCTCGCGGTACGCGAGAGGGTAAAAAAAAAAAAAAAAATTCCTGGGTTAAGACTTCCACGCGTTAAAGTTTTGTTTTAAAAGTGGTGTGTTTCATAGAGGTGAACAAAAAAACCGGTTTGGAAATCCAAACCGGTTTCGAACCGAAACCCGACCCGGATGCAAACCGGTTTAGTCGAAACCGGTTTCAAACTAGTTTGAACCGGTTTAATGTTATGTACGAGACACCGGTTTAGAACCGGTTTTTTTTTTAACCGGTTTGCCGAACCGGTTTAAATCGGTTTAACGGTAATATCCGAAAAATGACCGTTGGGTAACGACTATATAGCCGTTTTTTACCGTTAAACCCTATTTTTGACCGTTTTTTTCACCCATTTTAACCCTCAAACACATTATAAATAGGTAGTGGGTGTTTTGGTTAAATCACACTTCTCAAACGCTCAAAAAACGCTATGGCAACTTCTTCAAGTTTTGGTGTTTCCTCTTCCGAAGTTAGCGTTGTGAGAATCATACCAACAACGAGGAACCCCGCAATTTGGTCCAACTACGATCTATGTGAGATGTCTAACGGGTTGGAACGTGCTCGTTGCAAAAAATGTGGTGGGTTTTTTAAAAAGGATTCAAACTCTACTTTAAAAACTCATATGGAAAAATCTTGCCCGAGTTTGAAGAAAATTCCGGATGAGGGTCAAGCATCTATGACAAGCGAGGGTGGAATTTGGAACTTCGATCCAAATATTGTTCGAGATAGAATGGCGAAATTAGTTATTCAAAGAGGTTTGCCGTTCAACCACTTCGACAACCCGCTCACGACGAGGATGATTCAAGAAGCCCTTCAACCACGTTATCATCAAGTAAGTCGTAATACTCTTAGACGTGATTGTCTAAAAATGTGGAAAAAAGCAAAAAAAGAATTAATTTTAGGTTTTGAAAAATTGGAAACCGGTGTGAACTTAACCACCGACGTTTGGTCGGCTCCACATGGTATTCCCGACTCATATATTTGCGTTACCGCTCATTGGGTTGATCCCAATACGTGGCAAATGATGAAACGTACAATCGCGTTTGATATGTTTGAATATCCTCACACGGGTCAAAATTTATTTCACATTTTAGATGATGTGATAACCGATTTTAAATTAGAAAATAAATTATTTTCAATATCTTTTGATAATGCCTCAAATAATACAAATGCGGTTCAAAAATTAATATTAAAATATAATCCGATTTGCAACGGCGCTTTTTTTCATAGTCGATGTATTACACATCATCAACTTAGCCGTGCAAGACTGGCTTGCGGTTGAACCCGTTATTGAATTAAGTAATGCATTTCGAGTCATGCTTAAAGACGTTGTTAGTAGTAGTAAAAAAAGATACCATGAATATATTAGATTATGTAACGATACGGGTTTGATTTGCTCAATTGGGACCTCCCAACAAGATGGAATTCAACTTATAAAATGTTTCATAGTGCTATACGACAAAAAGATACTTTATCAATTTTTCATGATATGCTTTCCTCAAAACCGCGTCGTAAAATTCAAAGTTTTCCGTCTACGAGTTGGGACATTCTTGAAAATATAACCGAATTGCTCGAAGTTTTCAAAACCGCCACTACTTTTTTATCCGGGGTTTATTACCCCACAAGTCCCTTGGCTCTTAAACAAATATTTCTAATGTGTAACAAATTAGCCGAACTTGAAAATAAAAATACTTTTTTTTACGAGAATGATAAAACCGATGAAAGAAAAATTTGTTAAATATTTTAAAGAAATGCCTCCGGTTATAACTTGTGCCGCCGCATTAAACCCTACAATTAATGTTTACGGTGTTGAAACCGTGATTGATAAAATAACTTACGATTTGGATTTGAATGCCGAAGATATTCATTTTTCAACCGTAACAAAAACTTATTTTAATAAATGTTTGCAAGATTTGTTTGATATTTATTTACATAAATATGTTACAACACAAACCCCACATGATACGATGGGCGCGGGCGCATCAAGTAGCAGCTCGAGGAATGTGAACTTAAATTTGTATAACGAAATGAGAAATGAATTTACTAAACGGGCTAGAGGGTCCACCCCGAGTAGCGAACTCGGAAGGTATACGGGAACAAACTTTTTATCATTTATGAGTCCGGATGTTTTTGAGGACTTTGATATTTTGGCTTGGTGGAAAGGAAACGAATCTACTTTTCCGGTCCTTTCCGCCATGGCCCGTGATTTACTAACCGTCCAAGCTTCCACGGTAGCTTCGGAATCCGTTTTTTCTCTTAGTGGCAGAGTTTTATCTATTCGAAGAACTAGACTCACTCCCGCGGCAATGGAAATGTGCATTTGCTTGAAAGACCATTTGGATGCGGTAGATAGGAGACAAGATAGGGCTTCGCTTGAAGACGAAATTGAAGTTGAAGAACTCATACACGAATCTGAGGTTAACCAAGGATTGGCGAGCCCACTTACAAATGAAGAACTCGCCGAAGATGATAGACTACGAGGATCCACTAGTAACTCCGAGAATGACGGCTAATATTAAACAAAAAAACTCCAAAAAATAAAAAATATTTTTTTTTCTCGTATTGTAATGTTTAATTTTGTAATGTTTTGTGATTTCCGAACCCCTACAATATGAATAAACGTTGAACTTTATGTTTTTCTTTTTCTCGTATTGTAATGTTTTGTAATTTTGTAATATTTTTTAATTTATTTTATAATTTTAAAAAAAAAAAAACCGGTTTAAACCGGTTTATCAACCCGAACCGGTCCAGAACCGAACTGAACCGGTTCAACATGTTCGATGTTTTATACTTACTAAACCGGTTTAACCCGAACCGGTTTTGGTCAAAACCGGTTTACTGTTCACGTTAACCAAACCGGTTCGGGCCGGTTCGAAACCGGTTCGGTTCAAAAACCGGCTTTTGTGCACCTCTAATATGATGTAATGGTCCAAGTCAATATAATGACTGGTGGATGAGTAAGCTACTAAAAGATAACTATCACAATTAAAGTGTTAATTAATCTTATATTAACAGTATTTTTTAAACGTCTGATTTTTATTTTTATTTTTATTTTTTATAAAACATCTTAATTACCTCATACATACGTACACATACGTGAAACAACTACGAATTGGTACTTTCTTGTAATAAAAGTCCAAAAGTTTGAAAAAAGGCATATAGAAAGAGTATTCCTAAACAAGTTGCTTCCTGTCCACGCAACATCCCTTCTGTTTAAATCCTATTACTCGCCTTCATTTTTCTCTTTCTAAAGTCCAAAAGTTGACCCTGTAACTGTTTTCAATTTTCCAATGGACGGATCAGGATCGACGGTGGTGAACGACGGAGACGATGCGTTGATCGGTTTACCTCCGGGATTCCGATTTCATCCGACGGATGAGGAGATCATAACTCATTATCTCACGTCTAGAGTTGTTAATCGGAATTTCACCGCTAGCGCCATCGGAGACGTTGATCTCAACAGGTGTGAGCCCTGGGATTTGCATAGTAAGTTCATCTTCGACTTCTAAGACCTAAAACTTTGTTTTTAGTAGGATCGATTTTTCTATCCAAAAGGAGGTAACGACGCAACTTGTTACTCGTTTATCTGCCACTTTCTTCTAATTGTCTTTAAATGAAGGAAATTAAAGAATTTAATTCTAATAAAAAAAATTATTTTCTCGCCTTCATTATCTATCTCGAACTTCTACAAATTGTTTTGTAATCTCCGTTTGATAATTCTAATAAAGAAATTTTTATTGTTCAAAGTGGTTTGAAATTATAAACATGCTTTCTATGTGTTCTTTTTAGTTTTTTGTTTTCAGGTGATCTGCTTATTCAGCTAGCAGATATGAACGCTGCAAAAACAAAATCAAAGATGATTTTATGAGTCTTTTATTGTTATTTTGCATTATTCACATCCGCTAGTCCGAAAGATTGGATCACCTTAAAACAAATTTGATTTAAAATATATATATATAAACCAAACCATGCATGTTTATAATTATTAATAATTACCTAAAATTAAGAAATATTTTTGATGATATATGATTTTGGTCAATTTTGATTTATTTCATTATAAAAGTGGAAAATATGAAATTGCGTCATCATTCTCAAAAGTCTTTCATAATTACTAAGAAATTGTATCATAATAAGTTAATTAATAATATGTTGCAGAGAAAGCGAAGATGGGGGAGAAGGAATGGTACTTCTTTTGTCAACGAGACAGAAAATATCCGACTGGGATGAGAACGAACAGAGCCACAGATTCCGGCTACTGGAAGGCCACCGGAAAAGATAAGGAGATACTGAAAAATGGAAAGTTGGTGGGGATGAAGAAGACGCTTGTTTTTTACAAAGGAAGAGCTCCCAAAGGAGAGAAAACTAATTGGGTGATGCATGAATTTAGACTTGAAGGCGATTTCTCATGTTACAACATGTCTAGAGCCTCCAAGGTACAACTCTTTTATGCATAGTTTTTAGTTAAAAGTATATTACATTTAATGTGTCTTTGGCTTTAAAAGAGGTGCAAGTTTAACTACAAACCAATTCAAATATTTATTTATATTTAATTGTTTCTATAAAATTAATTAATTTTTTTTATCTATTTATTAATTTCAGGATGAATGGGTAGTAAGTCGGATTGTTCAGAAAAACACTGAAATTATGAAAAACTCGGGTGCATATCATGGAACGACGAGGATGAACTCGTTTGTGGACGAGTTATTAGATAGTCCACCATGGTTGCCACCGTTGACGGATTCTCAGGCTCCTTGTTTTGACCCGGATAGAACTGGGTCAAGTTTTACTCATTCGGATAAAAACAACGTTACCAGTAACCATAATGAAAATTCAGGGGTTCAAAAATTAAAGGGTTTGGTTGGATATGAAAACTATCCATCCCATTTCCCTCATGACGAATTTCAAATACCTCAAAAGGACCAAGATTATAGAAACTTTATTGTTTCTCCTTACAATTACAACTTTGACACCAACTCCTTCCAAATGAGTCCATTCACTAATGACCACCAAAGTGACTTCACTTTTAGTACAAATTTTCCAAATCTGTCATCCGGGCCAACCCGTTTTATGGAACGGGCTAGTGTGCTAGAGGGGGAGGTTGAATGCAAGGTAGAGCCCTATGTTACAAATAACGCCCACCAACACAACAAGATTAGTGTTTCGTCACAAGATACAGGGATTAGTAATGACATGACTACAGAAACATCGTGTGCATCCATGCATGATATATATGGGTCGTGTAAGGCTTTATGATCGTCTAGAGGACCGGGGTGCATGCACATCCAGAGGTGGATTCTTTGTTGGAATATTAATCAACAAAGATACAATGGTGGCTTGATTTATTTGATCATTTAACCTTCATTGTTGATCATAATCATTGTTTCCTAGGATCTTCTAATGTAGTTTCGATCATAAGGTAGATAGCTAGTGAGTGACTTATCTTTTGTTGGTTTGTGTTTAGGATAGGAAATTGATTGGATGTGAATTATGTGTACATAACTTATATAAATCTTAATTTAAGCTTGATAGTGGGTGTAAAGTTAAGTGCCTTGATGATTAAAACTCAATTAATTCATAATTAGCAACTAATCAAGTCTGGTGACAGGGTCGTACCTTCAAGAGATGGACAATATCTACAGGGTTGTAGGAACCGACCTAGCTGCGAATTGAATCTGATTTATCAAAGAAAAAATTGTGTGTTACCCCATTAGTGATAGCAAGAAAGCACGAACACCAGGATATACCCTTAAGAACATTAATATATAATAAATAGTATGTTAAATCTAGTAGAAACTTAAAATTATTAAACTATATAAATTTTAGAGTAAATTAACCGTTATTCTTGTGTCTGTGGTTTAGTCACTTTTGCCAGTTTCATTCCAAAAGTTTATTTTTCTCCTGTATATCCTCATGATTTACAAAACTTGTCATTTTCATCCAATCAATTAACTTCATCCATACCATTGTTGTTGGTGGCCCAATGGTAAAGGCAAAGCTTCTAGGAACACTTAAGAGCATTCATAGTATCATCCATATCCACGTCTCCATAATTACACTAAAATCACTACATTCTCTATTTTCTTTTCAATTAAATAATATTTTTTTATACCTTTATCATTATCTTTTTTATCTCTCCTCCACTCACAACCACTTTAAAAAAATATTAAAAAATTTATACAGGTGAACAATGTTTTCCCCAAATACACAGAAAATTTATACATTTCTCTCACCTCCACTCAAAATCACTTTAAACCACCCCTTAAAATATAGGGAATTCACTCACATAAATATAGGGAACATGTTGTGAATGCTCTAAGGTATTTGGAGGTCACGGGTTCAAGTTCAACTAGTGACAGGATTAAAATGAAATTCGTCTTAAAAAAATAACTTAATCCATATTATAACGTTAAATGATGAGTATTTAGGTCTTTTTATATATTTATTTATTAATATTTTAAACCCTTTAATTATCCCCCCATCCCCTAAACCGTATTAACCTTAATTACCTTATTACGATCGTCCATGTGGTCATCATCTTCTTGTTACGATCGTCCCTGTAGCTATCATTTTCTTGAATTACAATCGTATTTTCCCAGTCAATAACCCTTCAAATTAAAGTCGATCGTAATTGAATCCCGATTCCCAAAGTCTGATTCCCCTTCTGGAATTAAGATCGTATTTGCCCGGTCAACAACCCAATTAAAACAAGGTTTGAGGAGAAGAGTGGAATAATTAAGTGTTTAAAATATTATTAAAATAAAGAATTATATAAAAAAACCTAAATATCCACCATTTAACGTTAAAATATGGATATAGTCAAGTGATTTGAAGAAAAAAACAAGTTTTATAAACACGACGATACACAAGAGAAGAATAAATATTTTTGAATGAAAGTATTAAAGGTAACTAAACCAAATGAATAAAAATGTTTTTATTCAGTTTAATCTAAATTTTAAAATGCAATTAAGTTTCTAAAATTTTTAATCTGTAATTGGGTGAACCTAAAATCAAATTTCATGTAATAGCCATCACAATTCATATATGCTCAAAATATCGAATTGAATGTGACATGCAATGTTACTTGTACGTAATGGAGCGGTGATTGTACAAAGGTGGTATATTCCAGTTGATTGAATTGTGGAGAAAGGTTCGGAAACCGTGTCAGAAGACTTAAACGCGGCATGTGGCGAAATTCCAGGGTTTTACAACTGTCCAAATATTAATATTAATATTAATATTAATATTAATATAAATATAATTTTCCAATCCCACCGACCGCGGCCGCCGGTTTGCATATTCAACGGACACGTTTCCGGCGGGAATATGACGAATTGATGATTCTTTCATCACCGGAATCTTTTTACGTTGTATTCTTCCGCCGGCATATACCACTGTTTCCCTCTTCCTTAAGTATCTCCAAGTAGAATATCATCCTTGTAAGCAATCATAAATTAAAAAAATATATCTACTTATGATATCGAAGACTCAGTTTCAGAACATAGAAATAGCTCAAAATGACTTAATTTCATGCATGTAACATTCTTAATTATTGCAATAAAAATAAATAAATTGTTACTTTTTTCGCATATGAAACGAGTTAATTATCTATTATTAACGTTTTTAAAGAAGAACAAAAAGTGTTTTTTCAACCCAATTCATTTAATACTAAAATTATAGATTAATAACGTATTATGGACAATCAATTTTACATATAAGACTAAAAGAACCCTAAACCTTCTACGTATTGTTTTAAATAGGATACGTAAAACATTTATGTAGTCACGCAAAGCTGTGTAAACGAGCTAAGCCGGATTCTAAGCTAATCGAGACTAGTTCGCTAAAAGCTCGAATCAAGTCGAGATTAAATGAGTTCAAGCTTTAAAACAAACTTGTTTAATAAAGGAGTCGAACCCAAGCTGGTTCGTGAGCCTAAACGGACCTACTATTTATATCATTTTTATTTAATATATTAAATATATATTTATATAATAATAATAATTAGCGTGTATACAATTATTATAAAAATAACTAAATAATATGTATTATAAGTTACATATAAAAGTTATGACAAAAATATATATTAACTAACGAGCCGAGCTCGAGCCTAGTCAAGCTCGGGACTAGCTAGTTTACACTTGTCCACTCATTTTCTCTATCTCACTACATTTAATTAGTACTATGTAATAGTTTTTATTACGATTTTCACATTTTTTTTACTTATAATTAGTTTTGTATTGAACGCCTCCTTATATATCTTGTCTAGGATTAAACACCATGTTGAAAATCTTTAAAAAAAATGTCATAAAGAGACATTCTAGTGATTAAGCGATGTATCTTATAACCAAAAAATTAGGGGTTAAATCATGTGGAATTCATGTTGTGGTGTATTTATCCTAAAAAATCTAGAAATTGTTGTTAAATGAAATAAAAAATAATAAATGATGCAATTAAAAATGATTTATCTTTCTTTTCTATGTATGATGTTGAAGTTTAGACACGACACCCTCATGGCAATCAAACATAGTGTTTTGAAGTCGTACTTACACTAATTTATGTATACGGTAGTCTTTTATGTGTATTTGTCTTCTAGTTTTATCGGTAAATAGTGTCAAAGTTTGTAACGTGACAATCGATTAGAACATTAAATATATGTATGGTTAGCATCATCATCATCCATGAAATACGGAATTGTGCTTTATCAAGGGCCCAATAATTGTTGCTTTTGGTACAAGTTATATCGAAAGTAGATTCAATTACAAACTACTATCTTCTTGATGTAATTATTTTTGTGGTTTGAGAAAGATTTTTAAAATATGCTAATGTATCAATACAATATTTTAAAACATCTATAATTTTTTTTTATGTATATTCACATGCATGATGTCAAGAAACTAAAAACAAGCATAGGAGTCAAGATCAATGTTTATTTGAATCGATCATTTTCGAATTGAACCTTTTTTTTAATTTAAATCACCTTAAAAAAAACTCAAAATTCACATACATCAATTCCAATAATGGAATAACATGAAACCGTTTTGTAAATGACGATGATAAATGTGTTGACACAAAGTGACGCAAGTGTTACTCAAAAGATGAAGTAAAATAAGGGGGTAGTTTCGTAGTTGATGTATAGTAGAGGGGCTAGAAATTGAAATGAATAAAACTAGAAAATTTTAGACTGCTTGTGTGAAGGAGTTTGCTTTCATTTGAAATCAAAGACTCCGTGTGGTTTCATGCTTCCCGGGAGAGCATCTCAATCTCAGGCCGATCAAAATTTATTTTTTTAATGAAAGTTTAAGAAGAAAATGAAATTAAAACAGCGTCATTTTTATTCTTTTCTTCAAATAAATTCAAGAATCCTGGATTAATGCATGGAAACATGGGACTTTGGTAAATAAATATTTTAATAATTTAATTCCAATACTTGTTTATTCTTTTTCATAGACAAGGTATTAAAATACTTGATGAATGTTTTAACGGGGACATCATTTTTAGAGCAAATACATAATTAAAAGTTCACTTTGGTGAATGGGGATAAATAAATGAGTTGTGACTTTCATTCAGGTAACTTTTATGTCTTTAATGATTTGAGATAAATCATTTATTTCAAAGAGAAGTATTATTTTTACAAATGGAATTATGGGATGCGTAATTCCTAGAGCTTTTCATAGAATCGGGCTAATATTCCAGGACCATAATAAACATGATGGTGAGGGGATGCGCCCGACAGGGGGAGTCTTGGGTGAATGTATATTGTTGTATATACGCCTAGTCATCAGTTCAAAGACATAGTAAGCTAAATATGTTTCAGATGGAAAGGTTCAAAGGGTTACACCTACCTATCCTATGCAAGATTCAACTATTGAGGTTCATTGGGAATTTTGTGTGTTTTGAATCGATCTCTATTAATGTGGGAGATTGTTGGAAAAATTGTGAAAATGAGATTGATATCCATATTTTCTTCCGGGTTGTGTTCTACTATGTGATTTCTTCACAGCGAACTAAGACATGTCCGAAATAGAGCTACGATGAATGAGATATTGATACTTAAAGTTGGGTGTTCGGAAAGAATAAATCTGCAAAAATTAAGAAAGACATGGATGAAACTTGTCCCACATAAGTGGGATAATATAACTTTGAGTGGTATATAAGGAGGAGCATTCCTTAGCTATTGCACCCTTAGCCAAGGGAACTAGCGAGGAACCCAAGGGTGCAAATGATCCGAACTCAAATTCGTACACGCGTGCGCACGTGGCATGGGAGATGGCGGCAACGTGGCGCACTTTGTACTTCACACAATCGCGTCTCCGCAAGCCACCTTTGTATTTTTAACCTCTTGCGCGTGGTCCGGAAAATGGGTGGCATGGACCCGGGCGCGCACTTGGCGCTTCAGCAGGCGTTCCTACTAGGCGGGCTCACTGCAGCGGTGTGTGGCGCATGGTGGGGCGGGGATGGCCTGGCGTGCACACTTAGTGGCGCTGACCGGTGTTGCAGTGCGAGTGACATGCGGATTAGAGTGTGCAGCACTGCATGGCGCACGACGGGTCTGGACACACGGATCAGGGCGCGACTCGCAAACGGTGTGGACTGGTATGCCAGTTCTAGCTCACGCGGATAGTCTGGTAGATGCATTCCTACTGACGCAACAGTTACAACTGAATAGTTACAAAGGAAGTCATGAATGAATATGGCGGTTTCTGTTTACCACTTTAATCCATTTCAATACAATTAAATCTTGTTTATTACAAGATTAATGGGCAAATCAGTTTCTGGTCTTTTGTGAAGATAATGGACTTGAGAATTCAAGTTTAGACACAGAAAAAAACAATATGCCACGCTAAAAGAGAAACCTTACAGAAAATTAGTGAGGAGTACTCTATAATTCTTTCTTCACACCATCTTCATCTCCTTCTTTCCATAAAACTTTGAAACACATTTAACTGGCGACACCTCAGGCACGTGAGCCTTCCCTGACAGTAAACATTGTTTAGGTTGTTGGACCCTGGGTGACAAACGAGTTATCTTAGGGGAGACTTGGAATCTATTTTAAGGACCCGTGTTGAACACAAATCCTCACCCACAACCGTCAACAATTTGGTTTGTTTACTGTTGTAGTTAAAGACGAAGTTGAAGACTTAATCTATTGCAGTCTAGTGTGAAGAACGAAGTTGGATAACCTGTTGAAGACTCTAGGTTTGAAACAAGTTTATTATATAAATTTTATTTTTATATTATTTGTTCGTTCATTTGTTGTATACGGTATTGTATAAGTTTATTTTCCACCGATAATAAGAGTATCGTTATTATTGTTTTTAATAAAAAGTGACTCACCTTTCTACGTGTGATTGACTTGTGATGAGACAAGGTGGTATTCCAAAACTCTCATGTTTGTCTTGGACTTAACACCATAATTTTAAAGTCCGGAGGCTTAAAACTTGCCTTCATAAGTGGTTGCAACACAAAGTTGAGATGAATGGCATTAAACATGTTAGTTGAGAATTGGTTGCCTTAGAATCGGATAATTATCAAAGAGTTGCATAATCAGTACAAATTTGTATTCGATTATCTACCAAAATATCTTGACATTGTAAAAAGTGTGTTAGCCAACTAAAAGGGTAAGTGGAATGGTCATGAGCAAGGAGATAACTTCGGATTTGATATTGGGTTCATTGCCCAAATTATATGGCCCATCCATTATGAAAGAAAACAATCTGGGCCCGCCTCAAATAGCAAATACCTTAATACATGATGTATAATTTGTGTTTAAACTATGGCTTTTACCTTCTTCTTTATGAGTGTCTTTTATGGGTTGATAGTGCAGCAGGGGCCCACCAGGTGTTCGACGTATTGTCCAAAAGAATGTTGGAAGTGTATATGTAATATGGTCAAGGCAATGGTCTTATTTTTTTTGTTGCAAACTCGTGTGCTTTTGAGGTCTTAGAATGGGGTGGATTTTTATTATGGGTTCTAAATGTGTTGTACTTATACTACGTGTCTACGTTTAAAACAGGATGAATAAGCATGAGGGTATGATCATTGGAGTGGTGGCTCAATAGTAGGGGCAAAGCCTATTAACATCAAGGTCTCAGATTCAAGTCACGAGGAGCTCAAGAAATTTGTTTTTCAAAAAAAATAAGCATGAGGGACCAACAAATTGGAACCCAAGGCATACATGCCTAAAGGATGATGGTTAAACCGTCTTGAGTGCTTTTCTTATCTAATTGTATTTCATTTTTAACTGTTCATGCAAAGTATAGAAAGTTTCTTTACAAGGGATCGCTCAATGGTGAGTGAATAAAGTAAGGGCTTTGAGCTCCAAATTCTAAAAATAAAACTTATATGTATGTAAATTGTGCTTTGAGATTGTTGATTGTCTGGTTTATGGTCTATAGTTATGCGTGCACATAGACAGGGGCTAAGCATAGAAGGGGTCAGCGGTCCCCCTCCCCCCCCGTTTTTTCCGTTACTAGTGTAAATTTTCGCGTTTTCATCTGAAAAATTTAAAAGAAATGCCACATAATCGTCCACGTCATTGAATTTAACAGGGTTAAGTTTTTTCTAATGACGTTCCATTGTAAAAAAATAGTCTGAAAGTAGGGACCTGTGGCAAGAATATTCTCAGTTGAGATTATTATTAGCCAATAAGTAAAATGTGGGATTAATAAAATCCAATAATCCATTTAAATTTGTTAGGTTGCTCAAATTCTCGGGAAGGTCGTCGGGCTGAGTGTAATTTATCTTCCAAGTACTTACCATTTTTGTCTCGCATCATCATAGATAATCAAATATTTAGAGTTATTTATTGTTGATTTGTTTGATCCAACCCGAATTGAATCGCCAACCCGACCATATAACCTGAAACATAGCGATAGGAAAAAAAAATTGAGTCTCGTGACTATCGGCCCCCGCTACTTATTTTTTTCAAGCTTCGCCACTACACATAGACAACAGCGAAGCTTAGAGAGGGCCCGTGGGCCCCTCCTCCCCCCTTATTGTTCGTTCAGAAGTGTTAAACCCGAATTTTATGTGCTAGTTCCTTGAACCTTCTTCAGGTTAACTTCCATCACCATCAAGATCATGTAAAATCCGAATTCAGAAGCTTTGCAGAATCGGGTCGGGTCGAGTAGTTATTGAACACCCATTTTTCAAGATTTTTTTTCTTTTTTGGAAAATGATTGACAGGAGCTCATGGCTACCATGGAAAACTAGTGTGGTACGAAATATGAGTGGCAAAAGCTTGTGGTGTCTCCCTTTCTTTCGTTTTTTTTTTAACGGCAACACTAGATATTCTAGGATAATTGGGTTTTCCCGGGGTAACACCTAGAACATCTAGGACAACCTACCACAGGAGGAACCCCCAACTGGGTAAACCCCCTGACCTGGCCACATACCCTTTTTTGTCGTTGCCAGTATTCGAACCCAAGTCCTCCGATATGAGAAATCTTGAAGCTACCATTGCAACAAATGGCCAACGGTCACTTCTTCCATAGACACGAGTTTTATCCAAGTAATATCCACTCCTTTCTTACACAGGGCTAATATCGTAAATTTACATTCTCCAGCTTTAAATTATGTGGAGCCACGTGGGTGACAAAGAGTACGATCACGCGTTTCTTCATTTACCATTTAGGATATTATCTATTTATTGTGATCCTGAATATCATTTCTCTATTTACATTTTGTAGGTGTTTTTTTCCAGTTTGATATTTAATTTAGATGTTTAATTAGCTTTTAAACTGACAAAAGAACCTGAACCCGAAAAGAAACCTAAAACCCGAAACATGGGACGGACAATAAGGGCCTATACGGTTATCAGACCATATACAAAAATGGTTTTTTTAACGACCAACAAAACATATTTAAGTATATAAAGGATACTAGCAAAAGCTAGACCCGAATACCTACATTCACCAATGAAATAGGCATTAAGAAACACCAAAGCTTGGTAGCTCACCAACTCAAAATATAACCATTGATCCCAAAACAAGCTTAGAACCTTTGAGCGAAATTTTACCCAAAGAAACCCAATACTCTTAACTTCTTAAATAAACATAGAAAGGGAGATCCGAAGGTTGTTAAATATATTATCATTGCGGGATTTCCATATGCACCGTATGGTTGTTAACATAACTTAGTGAACTCTTTTTTCCGCCTCTTGGATCCATGTAGAAATTTATGACCATCCAAAATGTCAGTAATACCAAAAGCGAATAAAGGCGGCAACTTACGCCAAGAGGATATGGAGTCCCAAACCGACTGCGCAAAAGAGCATGAGACGAAAATATGTTAGGCAGACTCGGTAACATCGCCACAAAAAGAACACAAGGAAGATGACACTTGAACATGCCTAACAAGAAGAGCGGTAGCAGTAGGGAGTCGATCTCGAGCCGCTCGCCAAGCTAAGAAACCCACCTTTACCGGCACCCAGTTGTTCCCTGAAAACTGGTAAGTAAATTCCAACCTATTATTCAATTGGATTTGATTTTAAACACTTTTTACCGAGAAAGAGCCCGAGCCATCTAACAACCATGCCCAACAATCAACACCCGAATGTAAAGCAACGACCCGTAAGAGTGTAGAGAGTTGGTGTATCTCCTGGATTTCGTTCATAAGTGGTAGGAGGCTTTTTCCGATATGGAGTCCAAGAAACGGCCCGTTAGCATGTTTCAACCGGTCCGCAACAAAACCGGTTTTCAACGATTCGAGCACGAAGAGATTTGAAAACCGGGAAGCCAACGAAACAATTTCGATCCAACTGTCAATCCAAAACATGATATCCATACCATTACCCAACACAACTTTAATAATTTTTGAAAGGTCAATTCGAAATCGCATTAGATCATGTGCGACTTTATATATTTGCTTCCATGGGACAAGGCTAGCGACTTTGGCCGGGATGGAATTCCATTATCTTGAATAAAATGGATAGGCCAAATACATTTTCTTCATGGCTCATGTATTTCTTGTTTAAATCGTCACCACCATTTAGACGGTGTTTGGGATTTGCTTATTTAACTCGAAAAGTGTTTTTTGTTAAAAGTGTTTATTGACTTATGATTTTTTTAAAATGAGTTTTTAAACAAGTGTTTGGATTAGATTTTGTGATAGGAAAAGCTAATAAGTCAATAAGTTGTTTTTAAAAAAGTGTTTCGGTTAACTTATATTTATTGTTGGGTAAAGGGTGGGTAAATTGGTAATATTTTATTGCAAAAGCTAAAAGTCAAAAGTCATTTGAAAAGCCAGGAATTTGTGACTTCTTAAAAAACAATTTTTTAGCTTTATCAAAAAGTTAAAACAAAAAATGTTTTTATACTTGCCAAACAATTTTTTTAGCTTATTGGCTTTTGAAAAAGCCAATAAATCAATAAGCAGTTTTCAAACGCAATCTCAAACACCCTCTTAGAAAGCATAACAATGTTAACTTCCCGAAATGAGCCAGACGGCTAGGGGTGAGCACCGGGTCAAATCCAGACCGTCCCGCCCCGAAACCGATCAAATAGAAACTCTTGGACCAAGAACCGAACCTACTAAGGGTGTTTCGGGTTGATCTCGGGTTCGTTCATCGGGTACGGGGACTGCTATAAACTAAATATCAGAGGACTAAAGTAGAATTTCATCTAAACACAGGGGGTAAACTGTAACCACAGATGACATATCGTACTATCATGATCTGGTTATCCAAATTATCCACCGTTGGATTATGTTATCTGATGTCAGTATGACTAGGAAAAGAGAGTCCAGAAAAAAAAATAATAATAATAATGACCCCACAATTTCTTCAATCTTCAATTTCAAAACCACTTCAACTCTCACACGTATACAAAAACTACACAATAAGCAATCAAAAAGGCCTAATCCCAATTTCCCCTGTTCACGCCTTTGACTAGAAGCAACCCAAAAACCCTAAATTGAATTGGGGAAGATCAAGAATCAGAATCATGGCTAAGATCATAAGTAATGGATATAAATTTTCTGGCTGTAATCATGGTTTTGCTTCTAATAAATTTGATAATTTATCTCCTGTTATGATAAAGATGCCGGTTTTTTCAAATTCCGGTTCAAATTTGACCCTCCGGTCATCGGCCGGCGGCGATTTCTTTAGTCGGCGCGTGGCTTTAGTAGGTCAAGAAAGAAGGTTTGGTACCCAAGCAGGTGCTGCTTCTGATGCTAAGGTTTGTTTTCTGATTTTCAAATTTTTAAGCAATTTGTTTTGAAATTCAAATTAGGGGTTTCAAGAATCAAGATTTGTTTTTTTTTTTAATTTATTTAATTTTGGGTGATTTTTTTTTGCCAAAAAAAAAACAAGAAAAAATAGAACATGATGTTTTTACCCACATATTAATTTTTACAAAAGAAGAGGTAATTACTAATTAGTGTTTTACCATGTTTAGGAAAACAGAAAAAGGATGAAACTTTTTTTTATCTTTCTTGATGCTGTTTTGATACATTTTACTCTATTTCATAGGGTGCTAAGATATGGATCTTGATTTATAAATCTTGCAAGAAACTCTTAAATCTTGATGGTTGAGAATTTGATTCATGAAATATATAATAAAATAATCAAATTCACTATACTATGTTCTTGATTTATTTCCTGCAATTATTAGTGATTAAATATCTTGAAAAATTTGGGATCAAACAGATGAGTATTAGCATTGGGAAATCTTTAAGATGGTGGGAAAAAGGGCTTCAACCAAACATGAAGGAAATAACAGGTGCAGAAGATCTTGTTGACTCTCTTTTAAAAGCAGGTGATAAACTGGTGGTTGTTGATTTCTTTTCACCTGGTTGTGGTGGCTGCAAAGCTCTTCACCCCAAGGTATGTAACAATTTCAAAAAAAAAAAATTTTACAGTTTGCTAATGTTTATTTTTGATAACACCATTTTCTTTTTTTTTTTTGTTCTTTGTTTTTGCAGTTATGTCAGTTAGCCGAGATGAATCCGGACGTGCAATTTCTGCAAGTGAACTACGAGGAGCACAAATCAATGTGTTACAGTCTCAATGTTCATGTTCTTCCGTTCTTTCGGTTCTATTGAGGGGCCGAGGGTCGTCTTTGTAGCTTTAGCTGTACCAATGCTACGGTTCGTGTCGATTTTATTATTTTGTAGTTTATTTTAGTAACTTTAAAAAAGATGATAATCTGAAGTTTGAACTCAAACCACTATGATTATACAGATCAAGAAATTTAAAGATGCATTAGCAAAACACAAGCCCGATCGATGCAGTTTAGGCCCGCCAAAGGGTCTGGAGGAAAAGGAACTTGTGGCACTCGGGGCCAATTGGGACCTTTCTTTTGTGTATAATCCAAAACCCGAGCTCCAGGAAATGGAAGTCGCACCACCAACTTTGCCGCCAGTGCCATCCGTGGCAGCATCGAGTCCGGGCTCTCCGAGTATCCCTCTTCCTCTTCCTATTCCTATTCCCCTGAAATCAACATTGGAATCAAAACAAGACAACCAAGATAAAACATTTGTGTCTTCTAGGAGATGAGTTCAAATGAGATATCCTAAATGGTTGCATGTTTAATGTTAGTGTTTGTACAGGGTGTTTTTGTACTATGTTCAGTGTTGTAAAAATCGCTAGGCGCTAGTCGGGCGGTGGGGTAGGCCTAGGCGGGATTAATCGGGGCCTAGGCGGGATTAATCGGATTAAAATTTTTGTATGTAATTTTCAGTTTTTTATATATATATACACATTTTTATATGTAATTTTTATAAAAATGTTAATTTTTAAACCACACCAAAGATTTTCGTCGGAATTTGGCCGGATATTTCAGGTTTTCGCCTGAATTTGGCTGGAAATTTCAGGTTTTCGCCGGAATGTTTGCCGGAATCTGGATTTGGACCGCCTAGCGATTTTTGGACCGACTAGGCCAAAATTAGTCCTTAACGAGCCGTCTAGCGACTAATCGACGTCTAGGCGCGATTTTTACAACACTGACTATGTTGTGGATGTTTTTGTTGTGTTAATAGTACAAAAGGTCTGGCCACAAGTGTGTGCACACCTGTATGCCCATTTTGCTGTGGCATCTAGAAGCTTAAATTTCTGTATAATATGTATTTGAAACAAGGTCTACTTTGTTTCGTTTTAGTTTGAAGTTATGAGTTACAACCTATTTATCTATATATAATTAGCCATAAATACGGTCTATTTATTTATATAGTTAGCCATAAATACTGAGAGAACCGCGTTTAATCAATATCAATATACTCACATATCCTTTTTAGTTTCAAAAGAAGTATGGTTATAATAAAGTGGCTGGTAAACGGGTAACAAACTGCGTCGCAACGCAACCCTTTTTTGGATAGATTGCTGTTATTATTCGTTATTTGTCAGTGTTTTTTTTTTATTTTAATAATAACTAGTAAAATAAATCGTTGTTATCTGAATATACTTAAATTGGCATATGTGTATTTTCATCAGTTTATGTGTTATATATTATAAACATCTACACATATATAAATTTAGTATAATATTTAGAGGGTGTTTGGGATTTCGTTGAAAAACTATTTATTGACTTTTTTCAAAAGCCAATAAGGTAAAAAAAGTGTTTGACAAACATAAAATCATTTTTTGTTTTAACTTTTTGATAAAGCTAAAAAGTTGTTTTTTAAGAAGTTTCAAATTCCTAGCTTTTCAAATAACTTTTGGCTTTTATAATAAAATATTGTTAATCTACCCACTTTTTACCCTACAATAAATATAAGTTAAGCCAAACACTATTTAAAAAACAACTTATTGACTTATTGGCTTTTTCCCACCACAAAAGCTAATCCAAACGCTTTTTTAAAAACTTATTTTGAAAAAGTCATAAGTGAATAAGCATTTAAAAAAAATCAGTTTTCGAGTTAAATAAGCAATCCCAAACACTCTCATAATTCTGACTATGTAGATTTAGTATAATATTTAGTAAAATTCTTTGACTCGCACTTGTCTATGAAATTGTTAGGAGAAAGAAAGAGATGAGAGAACATATGGAAATTATTTAACTATGTGCATAATTCTTTTAACTGTTTATAAAATTTGAAATTTAATTTATAATATATTTATTTTTATCTACGTTTCGATATAAATTTTAATTAACACCAAGTTTTTTTTTATAATGTACAAGTCGTCGAAGCACATGTAATGTTATGGTATATTTATTTTTATCTACATTTCAATATAAATTTTATTAATTAACACGAAGTTTTTTTATAACATACAAGCCGTCATAGTTGCTTCCGGGTTTTGTTTTTTTACCTCTTACAACCTTTAAAATATTACGTCTTACAAAATTTCGGGTTTGCCTTTTTTTTTTTATCAGTGTTTCAACGTGAATTTGTTCCGTGATGTTATTATCAGTGTACATGTAATTAAAACAAGCTTTAAAGATTTTAACTTCCTGCCGCAACACACATGTCCCCCGCGGCGGAGCGCGGGTCAAATCCTAGTAGTTAAACCATATATAATGATTCTTGCAAGTTACAAAATGTGAGGTGATGAAATTTGACTTACTTGTGGGCTGTTTACAGGTGAAGATGGTTAGCAATCACACTAGGTGCCCTATATTTGTGTGAGTAAAAATCATATATTTTAGGGGTGGTTTAAAATGGTTGTGAATGGAGGGAAGAAAAAATGTATAAATTTTCTGTATATTTGGGGAAAACACCGTTCACCTGCATAAATCTATTAATATTTTTTGAAAGTGATTGTGAGTAGAGAAGAGAGAAAAGGTAATGATAAAGGTATAAAAATATATTATTTAATTGAAAATGAGAGAGAAAATATAGTGATTTTAGTGTAATTATGGGAATAAAGATAAGAATGCTACCGTGAATGCTCTTAAGAAGGCATGAATGCGGCTTTGAAATATGAAAAAAGGATGGTTGGAGGCAATTCGATTGTAAAGATTAATGTTCTATTATGAGTTACAACTGATTCTTTTTCATAGACGATGAGTATAAACTATTATGTATGTGTGTGGGAGTTACAATTGATTCTTTTTCCAGATCTAAACCCAAAAGATTTCTTTTCTGTTCAAGGATAGTTTGTCTAAACTTTGGGATGTTCTTTCTGTATAATATTGTTTTAATATCTTTCATGATTTTTATGTGTTATTAATTTACAACTTTTAACTATTACTTAGTGAATCCAAAAATATTTCAACATCAACAACTAGACTGATTGATCTTCAAATTATAAAAGAATTGAATATTATGTTGAATTCACAAAATGAGTTGTTTAAATGTTATAGGACGGAATTCCAAAACATGCTAAATGGGTTAAAGTTATCAGGTTTGTCGAATCATAAATTAGTTCTAAAGGTCGGAATGTCAGTCATGCTACTAAGAAACATTGAGAAGAAAAAGCGGTTTATGAAATAATGGAACAAGACTTCAGATCAAATCATTGGGTAATCATGTTATAGAAGCATAGATTATATCTGTAAACAACATTGGTTATCGCACTTTTATCCCTAGAATTGGGTTAGCACCTTCTGACAAGAGAATTTCGTTTGAATTTCAAAGAGAACAATTTTCAGTTATTGTATGTTTTGCAATGATCATTAATAAAAGTCAACGATAATCACTTTCAAGGGCTGGTTTGTATTTGAAAGATCCAGTGTTTACTCATGGCCAGTTGTATGTTACATTATCAAGAGTTAAAAGTAGAGATGAACTCAAGCTAGTAATCTTTAATATATATAGAAAATTTTGTAATACCACTTTAAATGATGTATACAAAAAAGTGTTTTTAAGTTTGTAAATTATCATTGTAATCTTGATTTAACATGGAATTTAATCTTACGTCCTGGAAAACCATCATATTTATGAAATCTATTTTCATGTATTGTTTTTAATATTTTCATTACTCTTGTCACACCCCAAACGACGGTGGATTATACGTCGGGACGGACGCGGTTGTTCAAAAGCACAAGGTTGACTAATAAAGTTTCAATATTTCATTAATGAAATTTAAAGGTTCAAACAAAACAAGGAAAAACATATTGTTCAGCAATAATAATAAAACATAAGATTTAATTGATAGTCTTTCTAGGTCCAAGCATCCTATATGTTCACAAGATAAGTATCAAACTTGAGCACCTGAAACATGTTAAGTAAACTGTCAACTAAAAATAGTTGGTGAGATACAAAGGTTTTGACACCGTTTAACAAAGTCTTTGAAAGTTTTACAATTCACTCTGGTTAATGCATCTAAGTATAAATGTGAGAACATGCAAGTTAAACATTGTGCATTTCAAACCTCCAACCAAGTTTAGGCATAACCCGAGGGTTACCCTTAAAAGTTTAAAGTTTAAGTTTAGTAACAATCACCATGGGCTCCCCTCGAAGGTTCAATCAATCAAGGCGGATTGGTCAAATACAATAGATCTATTATTGTTACCATAGGCTCGGCCAAAGTTAATGAATATACTAGTCTTAAGTTTAATTTAAACATGCGAGTCTAAGAAGCATATAACACATAGAAAGCATATAAGCATAGTTGTGTTTGAATTGTTTAAGTCTAAAAGCTTGAACATGTTCCACCCCAAGTTTATAAATCAAAAACAAAACAAAAAGGGGCTAATTATACTCACCTTGAGAAGGATGTAAGAGTATCCAACAAAGGTTAAATGTAGTGAAGCTTCTAGGAAAGATATTCTCACAACAAGCCTAAATGACAAGTCTAAAGTTTAAGGATTAATTATAGAAATCTAGGACAAGGATTCAAGATTTAGGATTGACTAGGGTTTCAAATAGGAATCAAAAATAATTGTGTTGTAACGTTTAAGTTGTAACAAGTCTTAAGTGAATAATATAAAGTTTATCTAGCTTGAAGTTTACAAAGGAATTATAAGTTAATTATTGTCTACACATGATATTTAATAACTTAAATAGTTCCTTCAAAAATATTAATTTAGTGAAGAATAAACAAGTATTTAGGATAATAAATACTTATCTAGTATGGTTGAATAATTATTTAAAATAAGTAATAGCTATCTAAACGAATAATAATTATTTAAAAGAATTTGTAAATAAATGTTTTATCACATTTTAAATGGAAGTATCAATTAAGTTTATTTAAAGTATGTAAGTATTCATTTTATAATTATTCTAAATAATGTTTAAAAATTATCTGTAAGTTTAAATAAATAATGTATATTTATTTTCTGTTTACAAACTAAATAAGTTTTAAGTTTTTAATTCTATATTTTTTATAAAACGTACAAGTTTATAAGTTTCTAAAATAAGAATATATGTTTTATAATTTTTTTTTGATTTTATAACATTATATAAACTTTCTATTTAATTAAAGTTTATAAATATTATTTAAAGTTTTAAACAAAAACTGTTTTATTTATTTCAAAAAAATAATCACAAGTTATATTTCTGATTTTATAAAATAGTTTATGCTTGAAATATAAGTTTTAAAAGTGTTTTATAGTTCCAAGTACTTAAACAAAATTTTTAGGATTTATTATTTGGAAGTTTTAGTTAAGTTTTTAATTAAATAAAAGTTTTCTGGAAAACAAAAGTATAAATAAATTTCAGTTTTAAGTTTATAAAAGCATAACATATTTTATAAAAATAAAAGGAATTTGTAAAACTATTTAAAAATGTATAAAAAAATAAAAATCCAAAACTCAGGCCGACCGGATTCGAACCCGGGCCGCCTGAGCCAACACACACGCGCACAGACCACCCGGCTACGGGCCTCGCTGGTGTTTTATCTGGGAAAAGAAATACTTAAACACAATCTCAAGCCAGCCCCCAAATCGGATGAACCCTAGAAATCAAAACCCCAAATATGAATCGATTTGCCCTCTGTTAATGAAATTAAACAGAAGGCTTTTGATCTACACATGAAAACGAGGCATTTGGCTTGTGGAATTACCTGAAACGAAGTCAGATTGAGCGAAGTTGGGTCTGAGTTTCAGAAACGGCCGACGCGACTTCAATCGGGCAATGTGGTTTTGATATGAACGAATTGAGAGTTTAAGGAGTTGTGGAGTAATGTCGTTGAGGTTTCTAAGTCGGGATTTATAGCCGATTTCGTCAATAAATGCCGGGACAGTTGAGAGTTTACGGTTGGGTTTAAGCGGATCGAATCCGGCTTCACGCGTGATTACAATTGAAATTGCGAGTTAATGCACCTTGGGTTCGGGTCGCATGCGCGAACGGATGATCGAGGTTTAGTGAATCTGGCCGGAATCGCGATTTCGAATGAAAAAGGGCGAGAACCGGGTGTTGCGAGACTCGAACTCGCGACTGATCCGAGTTCTGGGAGTTTGAGTTAATTACACACAGGCCCCTGAGGTTTGAAGGTTTTAACATTTTATGTTAAAATATGAGTTTTTGTTAAAAACAAGTTTCAGATGTTGACAGTTTAGACCCTGGACTTTATAAAATAAAATCAGTTTTATACCCTTTTCAAGTTTGAAATAATTTATAGGTTTATTATTTTACAAGTTTAAGTATTTATAATTAATAAGTTTATTATTTACACAATGATAAATATAAACTTATAAAGTTTCTATCTATTTTTGTAGAATACATATATTTAGATATATAAATCTATTTGTATTTTTCAAGTTTAATAACACGGGTAAAGATTTAGGTAATTAATGATACATTCATTATAATTTGAGATAGGTGAGTTTCAATGTGTTACAATTTGTAATAGGAAATGATATATCGGGAAAAACCCTGGATATTACAACTCTCATAATTATATTATTAACATTTGAAAATATGAAAAAATTATCGATACATCATCAAATGTTGTATAAGAAAACATGTTCAATTATTAATCAGTGTAATATTAAGGTTTACACCGTGTAATAACTCAGGTGTAACACGGGTTTAAAGCTAGTGTCTTCATATAAAGACAATATCATCTCTCAAATTCTCAAAATTTGAAAGAAATCGTACTATTTTTCTCCAACAAAAAATAACTCTTTGAAACTAAATACAATCACAAGAATAATAATTGATTGACCATAATAATAAACTAAAAAAATATACTTATATACCACAAATTTTTTTAATGTTTAACGAAAAAAGGACAATTACAATATAGTGACAGGTAAACTGATACAAGCTCCGCCACAACTCCCTTTTGAATAGCAAAACCAATCCTGCTAAAAACAAGGCATTAGGTCCTCAGGGCCAAAAAATTACTATGTATGACCCGCTGAACCCTGTTTAGTAATTCCACAGTCTCCGGGGCTAGGAATCTAAAAGTATCCAAATCAAAAGGGATAACACACGTGTTGATTCTCTAAAGAAGTTTTCTCGTGTTTAGCAACTTTGCATGCTTTCGCCTTCAACGCAGACTAGCCGGTAACAAACTTGTTGTCCCTGAGCCTCACAAGAGGGGATACTCCCGTAAGGTCCACACAAGCGTGTTTCCCCTTGCCCACCCAAATAGAAGAGTATCATTAGTTGGCCCTAAAGTAGACCTCCCTTCTAGCGGATCTGTTAGGAAGTTCACAGGTATCTCATTTTTAGCAGAAATTTTTGTCTGCTTAAAAATATTACATTCAACATCCATAACCAAATCATGCTTGTATTTAAACCAAAAATAATAAAAACAAAACAAATCGATTATCTAAGTTAGTTATGATTAAAAAAAAATTTAAGTTCAAATCAATCTAAAATGTTTAAGTCACAACTTTGGTTGAAAAAAATGAATGAATGTGAATTTGTCTACGAAAATTCAAATCCACGTACCCCTTAATTTCTAAAATATCTCCGTTTAAAGACAATAATAATTTACCTAATTCTCAAAATTCGAAAAAGAAACTACCATTTTTTAAGGATCGTGGGTTGTTAGGGGTCTTTCCCCCTCCGCTACATGCGCTCCAGATTTTTGTAAATACTAAAATGGGGTACTGTGATTTAAAATATAACCGTAAATAATAATTATTTTCTATATAAAAGGTTTATTTTATAAAAAACTAATAACTAGAACAAAAATATGAAAAAACGATAAAAAAAAGTTATTTTTAATTAAATAAATAAATGTAACTACGTTTGAATCACATATAACATGTACAAATTTCAAAAAATAAACACAGTTGCATTTTTTTTCCAAAACATATTTGTATTCGTAAAACAACTTAAATTATTTTATATAATAGCTTTAGATTATTATAGAATTAAAATAGTTAATTACACCAAACAATAAGTTTTATAAAAAAGTTCATTGTAAATATCTTAACTTGTAAAATATATAACTGCTTGTATTCTTCACACTGTATTTTGCCTCTAGCCACTTGCTAGGGGGCATTCTGTAGTTAACGAATTTTTTTCTATGTTGTTTCCCCCAAAAAATAAAAGAAAAAAAACTTATTATTATTTTTATTTTTATAATATATTTAAATAGTATTTTAAAACATGTAAAATTACGAGGTGACACTCATGTTTAATAACTTGACAGCATCAAATTATCAATTCACTTAACTAAAAGTATTTCATCATATATCAGACACTTTTTTTATATAAATATAACCATGTTAGAAACTCGTGTATCCTTGAGTTGAACAATAAAATAAAAACGACTAAATTCACAAACCCCAAAACCTTAAATTCAAAAAAAGATAATCAAAACAAAAAAAACTAACGTGTTAAGATTTAAGTACTTGGATTTGCTAAGATTTGTTTATATAAATATTTTGAATTTCGAATTGACGATTCCAAGATTTTGTGTTTGATATAGTGAGTTACCTTTTTAAGCTCTGTAATTTCTCAATTAATTGAATGGAGACAAAATTAATGGATTAATTCATTTGTTGACTTAGTTTAGACAGGAAATGAATAGTTAACTTCATAAAAAGATGACACGTGACACTTAAAGATAATAATTTATTATATTAAAAGATCACATAACAATTCAGTGTTATAAACCTAAAATAATAAATGATTTAATTATATCTTACATGCATTAATCACTAATAAAAAGTTAAAAAAAACTTACCGTTTTAACTTGTTCCCGGATTTATTCATCCATCCCGTTTATTTAGCCACATTCAATTTCAAATCAAAGTATTTGTAAAATAGAAAATTAACATTAATTGAAATGTAAAATTAAATAGATTGGAATATTTGAACATTTTTCACCCATAAAACAATGAGCAGTCTAGCATGAGAAGCAGAAAGAAGAATGTAGCCAAAGACAACTTGCCGATCATTGAGGGCCATGCATGCATACACCACGGCGGCGGTGGCGGCGGTTGTCGGCAAGTCATCCTTGGCTGCACCCCAACATTTCTGCTACCACCATGTTAGGCCATGGGTGAACCTACAAATTAATCTTCTCTATTTGCTTAGAAGATGAAGATGGAGTGGGAGTAAATGATGGTGGTGGTGAAAGAGAGGTCTTATTATGAGAGTGAATGGGCCTATTTATATGGACTCACGTGTTTTAAGTGACAATAAACAATAATTAATTAAGCAAATCCAAAAATATATATTTTATTTTAAATAGTGTTTCCTTTTTTCGATTTAAATAAGGTTAATTATTATATTATACCCAAATTATAGTGAAATTTCTTGTTATTGTAATTTTATATAATAAAATTCTTATTATACCCAATTATAGTGAAATTTTACGTTTGTCACATCTAATATTTTGTAATTTTTAATTTAGGTGGGAAGTTAAGGGGAAAAAAACTAATATCTACCTTTTTAGATTGTTTAAATTTATATAACCATAAGATGATTTGGCTTTCTTAAATATTATTTTTTGAGACAAAATATACATTATAAAATTATTTTAACTTTAGAGTAAATTACACGGATGATCCTTGTGGTTTTCAACAATTTTGGATTTGATCACTAAGTATGAAAAATTACAAAGATAGTCCAAATCTTTATTACTAGAAGCTAATAATTTTGAAAATAGGATTTACAATTTTATAACTATACAAAGAAAAGAATTAAAAAAAAATAGAAAAAGGTTGCCATAGATGGGGGCTGAAAGGAAGAGAAGACAGGTTGTTATCCAGGTCCAACAATCTTCTTCCACCTAATGCTTTTCAAATACATAAATAATTACAACTTTACCCCTCACCGTCAAAATCTAACACCATACACCATACCTATCACATAACCCATATTTTAGGTATTTATCTTATCTCTTTTTAATTTTTTTTTTCAAATAACCAAAAAATTGCGGTTAAATATGGTAAATCATAAGTTTATAGATTTTATAAAAAAATGTATAAAATCAGAATATAATACGTATTTTTTTGTTCATAATTCATTTGTTTTTTTTCCTTTCAAATGATAAAAATAAATTTGTAATGTATTTTTTTTTTAATTTAAAAATATAAAATATTGTACGACATAAGGCGGTGGGACTTGGAGTATTAGAAAAAAACCCTAACCAAAATAAGTATATTATGATGTGGCGCTGCGGCTCACCACGTCTAGTGATGGTGATTTTGACTATTATATTGATCTAGACTTACTAAAATAATTTCTTTTATATTTTTTTCTAAGAGTAAATTATACGGTTGATTAATGTGGTTTCGCCGTGGTGGTATATATATATATAGAGCACGTGTCAAAGAGGTTGTGGTGTAGTGGTTGAGGTGAGGCTTAAAGTTTTAAGGGACCCGGGTTCAATCCCTGCCACCTCTATTAATTTCTGAGGCATTCAAATGAGGCCTAGTTCTTATGCTGATGTACCTGGGTTTTACCCACGCCGATCCAGGGTTCGAGCCTCGGCTCTACCTCAAGCCCGGAATGGGCCGTATTTAGTGAGATTTTTCCATGGATGCTCTGTAACTCTGACGTCAAGTGGGCCCGGTTAAGACAACATATTGGTCGGAGTTGGACGAGGCTCTCCCATGTGACGGGGGGTGCGACGTCACAACATTCAATGTTCGCCGTTCAAAAAATATATATATACAGAGTACGTCACGTTTGTCAAATTCATTCTCGTGATTTTTTTCACGCCAATTTATCACGCCACAAAGGGGCGGTGTTCCCTCAATAATCACGGCGTGATTTCATGTCAGGTAGGATCACGGGAGCTTTGTAGACATGTATACCGGAAAAGCCACTAGTTTACTTACGACGGTGGTTATAGAGAATAGGTTAGAATCTCCCAATTTAATTTAAGAAGAATATTTAATAATAATAATAAATAAATAAATAGGAGTTAAACTTTAAATTAAATTAGTAAAATAGTAAAAACATGAACGTGTAATTTACTCTTTTGCTAACGATGTTCCCTGATTTCATGATCACTAGAAGTATCTTTAGTTATCATCAAAAAGATAATAAAATAGTTATTGTAATATACAAGTCACCTCATTTTTAGAAGAGTCTCGATATATAAGATAGAAAAACACCACTCACTATCAATTTTATTTGTATTCTAAAAAGAAAGTGATTTGTATAACATACAATTACTTTATACATTGTAAAAATTAATTTTAGACTTTTACCTTATATAAAATTTTATATATTGTTTTTTGGTTTAAAAAATTACACTTAGTGTCATTTTTTTGAAATCTTTGCACCTATTTCGTCATTTCCACTAACTATGTTAACTTTTTCTATTAAATCATTTTTTGAAGGACTATTTGTGTAACTGACTCAAAGTTTATAAACTTGAATGAAAATAAATATGTATTTATATAAAACGGGTTGACTAGGTCAAACCCCTCCCTCTCAATGCCCACCATCGATTTCTGATTTTCGGTCCCTGTCCCCTGACATTGCCACCGCCACCCAACCGTTTTTCTCCACCCGACACCACCATGAACGTATCGATTTTTAGGGGGGTGAAGGGGCGACCACCACCATAACCGATCGATATCTGATTTGCCCTAGCCTCTTTTAGATCTCAAATTCCATCTATTCAGTATCACAAGAACCACCACCAAACAACACCACCTTCACCACACTCCGTTGTTTCAGGCATAGAAGATGAACACCTCCATCACACTCCATTGAGTTATAGATCAGACTTAACTTGAAGATTGGATGAGATTAGTGGAAATGACGTAGAGTGTGCAAAAGTTTCAAATAAAAGACACTCACTGTAAAACATAATGTATAATTTAAGATATAATTAAAAGACACAATGTATAATTTACTCTTAATAAGTCTATTTGTTTTGAAAAAAAACATATTCATACATATCCTAAAGGGGAGGTTCAAATAAAAAATATGTTTTCGCTAAAAAATCTAAGAAATTACCAAAACGCTTAGAATCGATATCAAACGAACTCCGATTGAGCTCATTTCAGCGGCGTTGGAACCGTCTCGTCGAACTCTACCATCTTAGTTTTTTAGGATTTACCTTTTAAGTTTTAGATTTTACGTTTGAATTTTATGATTTTACCCTTATGGTTTAGCCATAGGGGTTAGCTTTTATGGTTTAGGTTTTTTTGAGGGGTGAGGGGTTTAGGTTTTTGAGGGTGGGGGGGTTTAGGTTTTCGGGGGTGGGGGTGGGGGTGGTGGTTTTAGGCTTTTTGAGGTGGGGTTGGAGGGGGGGTTAGGTTTTTGGGGGTGCGGGTGGAGGGGGGTTTAGGTTTTTGGGTTCGGATTAGAGTTCGATGAGACGGTTCCAACGCCGCTGAAATAAGCTCAATCAGAGTTTATTTGACCACGTTTTTTAATGAAAAATCATTTATAAGTGGAAACTTACCCATATCCTAACATAGTTATGAAAGAAATAAAGATGTATGTTTAAATTGAAAAAGTAAAAGTTTCCTAAAAGGGAAAGAGATGAAGTATAGGTAATGTTAAATTTGATAATTGAAAAGGTGATAGAGGAGTGGTAGTGGCATCGGCAGTTGCAGGGGAATCCTTGGAACACACGCCCATCAAACAGAAGGCCTGTCTGTGTGCAAGTGCATGGGTGATTCTGTGCTGCTGTCCACACCCACTACGATTGAGCACTCTTTTGGGACCTCCTCTTTTATATATGTTTTTTTTTGTTGTTTAAATAATCTTCACTTATATATATATATATATATATATATATATATATATATATATATATTCTAAAGGCAGAAATTTTTTTATAACAAAAGCCCATCTCTAACAAGGAACAAATACAATTATTACAACCAGTACAGTGCTAAGGAAAACACACCTCAAAAAATCATAAACTAAAAGCACACCGATTCTTTCAATCAATGGATATGATTTTATACCAAGAGCTAATAAATCCTTAAAGCATTGATGCATAATAAAATGATGTTAAAAGGTGTTCCGTGGTTTCATCACTTTGAGAGCATAAGGGGCATAAAATAGAGTCAAGATGAACCTTTCTTCAGACTAAAGCCAGTCGGGTTGGGATTCTATCTAGTTCCGCCCTCCAAGCAAATATATTCAATTTAAGAGGCACAATCCAATCTAGGATGAAGCAATCTGGATACTTGTAGGGTTGTGAGAGGATAAAGCGCATGGACTAGACCGAGAAGCCATCTTGAATGTCGGGCGTCCAAGTGTAGACATCACCATTAGCTACCATCAAAGTCTTGATATCCAAATTACGGGAGTTTAAAACAATTTTCAATTTTTTAATATTACCCCAAAAACCCACAAAGTCCTTCCAGCTGGGAATTAGAGCATTATCACGGGAAGTTGAATGAATATAATGAATTACATTCTTTCAAAAGGGACTGATGTGTAGGTGTTCGTTGGGTGTTTATAATGCTTAACTATACGTTTTTTTGTGTGATTTAGCATGGAATGCGTTTACTTTGCATGTGTTTATGATTTATAGGCGTTTGGATGTTAAGTATGTGTTTTGGAAGCATTAGAGAGGAAGTAGAGGGATCGGATCGGAAACTATGCAAAAGATGGAGGCTGAAGTAAAAGTTCTGAAAGCTAAATCTTGAAACAGACATATCTCGAGCTAGAAAATGAGTTACGAGACCCATAATATATGAATCTTGGGTAGCTCGAGAAGCCGAATCCAAAAAGTTGGTTAAAAAAAAATACACTAGGGGCGTAAGCTTACGCCCTAGGAGCGTAAGCTTACGCCGGTAACATTTTCTGAACAGAAGCTTCAGCTCAGCGGAGTAAGCTTACGTCCCCCCAGCGTAAGCTTACGCTGGTGACGTTTCAGACGCGGATTTTTAGTGAAACAGCCGATTTTCATTGTTTAATTGGGGGTTTCTTCCCTAAATTCAAAATCATCTTTGGCTACACACTTCTTGGGCGATTTGGGGGCGATTGGAGGCTAGGAAACACCATTCCAAGATCGATTTGGAAGATTGACACCGAATTATTGAAGAATCGAAGATGAATTTCACAACCATGAGCGGCTAATCCACCGGTAATCATTCCCGGGTGGATTGTTTGCAATATTGAATTGTGAGAAACAATTCTTGTAATCGTTTGGTTTGAAACACTTGAATCTTTGTGTTTAGTATGGTTATGAACTCACGGGAGTCGATAAATTCTTGCACCATTGACCCCGTTAGATGATAATTGCTATGAACTTTGATTTGTGTTGAATCTATTGATTAATCTAATTCTATATTGCATACATTTGTCTCGATTTCATTCGTGAATATTGTTTTACACTATTTGCCGATGATGTATGAATGTTGATGTTCTTGGTTAGATTTGATTAATTTGATTTGGATAACCATTCGATTGTTTGAACTCATATGTTGGTGTGATAATCCCTAATTACTTGTGAACTTGAAACCCGGGTGTGATTCCTTTTTAATTATTGTTTACAACTTAAACCGTTTATTTTCTACTTGATTACTCGTGATCGTTTTGCTAGTTGATTACCATTGTTTGTTGGATTTGTTAATTTCACCTCAATCATTGCTTGTGTTTGGTCAGAAAGACTCATTGCAACTTCATAAATCACATTGTTAATTGAAGTTAAGCACCGACCACAAACTCTTCGTGGTTCGACACCCTTCTTACTCTAACTAGTTTAAGGTGATTAGGACACTCTAATTCTTTATCTTTGACCGGTACCTTCGACACCGATCAGGGACTTGCTTTAGTCTTGAATCTATAATAAAAGTCGATAATGCTAGCTTATACCCAAAGCATGAATACAACGAATTACATTCTTCCAAAAGGCAATATGTCACAACCGCAAATTCATTTACTTAATAAATAAATGCAGGTTGCAACGATTGGTTCATTACACGATAGCGGAAGCAGTAATTGTGATTTCTAAGACTTGATTACATATATAATTACTAAACTAAGTAATACTATGATCTAAGTTCTTCTAGATCAACGATAGACTTGAGACTTGATATTCTACGTCCTTCCAACTACTAGGAAATTGATCCAACATAGCTAGCCTATTCCAACCGCGCCATAGCTAAAGATTACCTGAGAAACATACTTGAAAGTGTCAACACAAAGGTTGGTGAGTTCACAGAGTTAGTTATATCAGTGCTTATAGTTCTTCCCGAAAACATGTACATGACTTTACCGTCATAAAACTAAGTAGTTTTCCCCGAAAAAAAACTATACATGACTTAACCGTCATAATAATGAGTAGTTTTCATTTGAAAACGTGTCCATGACTTTACCGTCATAAATCCAATGTTTAAACATGATCATTTTCTGATAAAAAACTCTTTTGTTTAAAACCTGATCACTTTAACCTGATCAGAACTCTTTTGTTTAAAACCTGATCACTTTAACCTGATCAGAACTCTTTTGTTTAAAACCTGATCACTTTAACCTGATCAGAACTCTTTTGCTTAAAACCTGATCACTTTAACCTGATCAGAACTCTTTTGTTTTAAACCTGATCACTTTAACCTGATCAGAACTCTTTTGTTTAAAACATGATCACTTTAACCTGATCAGAACTCTTTTTCTTAAAACTTGATCACTTTAACCTGATCAGAACTCTTTTGTTTAAAACTTGATCACTTTAACCTGATCAGAACTCTTTTGCTTAAAACCTGATCACTTTAACCTGATCAGAACCCTTTTGTTTTAAACCTGATCACTTTAACCTGATCAGAACTCTTTTGTTTAAAACCTGATCACTTTAACCAGATCAGAACTCTTTTGCTTAAAACCTGATCACTTTAACCTGATCAGAACCCTTTTGTTTTAAACCTGATCACTTTAACCTGATCAGAACTCTTTTGTTTAAAACCTGATCACTTTAACCTGATCAGAACTCTTTTGCTTAAAACCTGATCACTTTAACCTGATCAGAACCCTTTTGCATGTATTACCAATGAATTTGAATACTAATCCGATCTATTAACCCCATTTGTAAGCTTGCAAGGAATACAAAATAGTATGTAATGTACGAGACCGTAACCAAACCCCGACCTTTTGTGCCTCCCCCTCGCCTTTTTGCGAGTAAGATAATATGCGGTCATTCGGCCATGTGGACCCCTGGTTAGCGCGACTAACCATGACCGGAGGCGTCACCCCCAATAGTACTATCCATATAATCCCGGGCTAAAATAGCTAATGGTTACTAACTTGTTCAGAGGACTTTAAGCGCTTTACTTTTCCCTCAATACACACATACGGTCAGATCATTAGTTCAATTCATTTACACACAAAAGTCTTTTACAAGTATGTTTCCACCCCAAATCATTTGAAAAACTTAGAAAAAGGGGGATTAGTGAAACTCACAAGGAGTTAGACCTAAATGTTCATGATGTCAAACTTGTAAGTAAATGTAATTCATGTTTTCAAACATAACAAGTAAGTATGTTTCTCCCCCCGATGTTTACAAAACATTAAAAAGTTAAAAGGGGGCCGTGAACTCACCTTGTGTTCGATGAAATCCTAGCAAGCAAACTTGTGCTAGTTCTTGTCTATCCGTACCCTAATCACACAAGGGTACTAATGTGTTAAAACTACCCGTCTTATATCCGACTTAACAAATCCCGTTAAGTACGCCTTTGTTTAGTAAAAATAGTGTTTTTATTTACGACTCGTTGGTGACTATTATTCCAGTCTAGACGCTTACATATTTTCCGAGAAAATAATATGTTTCCCTATTGGTGACTTATTAAGTGTACCAAAAATAAATATTATTTTTGTAACTTAAAATATATTAACTTATGTTCCACGATGTCACGTGATTATTTATTTTTAACCGAATCTCTTCATATGTTCCATGTACATATATCCAATGTTCATATTAGGATACTAATCTTTAACTCCTAGAACATTTCCACGATTTAACCAAAACCGTACATCAACACATATATATCATAATTTTATCCATAAACCTATACTTTTAGTAACACCTTTCACGTTCATATGTTGATGATAATCGTTCGTATGTCTTCTTGAATCATAGGACACTACCTTGGGTCTTGCCAGGTAAGTCACACATGATCATATAACTTCACGAACATGTATCCTTCAACATAACACATGAATGGAATGAAGGGTTTATGAAGAACACCATCATCCAAGTGTTATTTTATGTGATAGTATGTATATATGTAGTTTATATTTGATGTGTCCTTGTCTTGTCCATGGTCCTTGTAGTTTGGTATTTTATGTATGAACATGTACGTGTATTAAATATATGTACTCAAACATGACTTATGAAGAAATAACGCCAAAACTCATCAAGACTTTTATGTTTTATTTCGTCCTTGAAAACTCAGATTTTTAGGCGTACTTCGAATAGACTTTTAGATGGTTTTAGAAGACCAAATGACTTGGGGTTTTCTTCTAAAATCAAGTTTATTGAAACCAGAGGAGATGTGAAAAAGAATTACTACGTTTGGAGTTGTGTAGGTACCTCAAAACAGAAAAATGGAAAGAGATATCCAGATTCGACCTGCACGGAGCGGCCTTCTTGCGCCGGCTGTTTGGAGGTCGAATACTCCATTGATTCGAGTGATTCCACTTGGGTTCTTCCTTCTTAACATGGAGCTTCATTCTAGAAGAAATATGGACCGATTTGGCCAAGTAACGAAGGAGATATGGTCTTGTAAAGTTGGCCCGAAAATCTGGCAGAACTGAGTTACGGGATTTTGGGTATTTTTCCGGTCTTGGAGAGGGGGATTTCTTCTTGAAGTACTAGGGCTTGGCACTTGAAGTTGTAGGTATGTGTGTGTGTTATTTGAGCCGAAATGAGGGGAGAACAAGAGAAGGAGCAAGTGAAAGTTCTTGCTTTGTTTCCATTCATTCCTTTATATACTAGATTGAGGTGGAGTAAGATCTTGGTAGTAATGATTGTCATCATGACAATGTATGGAGTATTGAGTGGTGTGTTGGATCTTCCATAATCATTACAAGGATGGTGGACAAGATGGATGTGACTTTTGGATAGATCTTTACCCATAAGTGTGTGTGTGTCGTACATATGCATGTATATCAACAAGTTGGAGTGTTGGTTCCATCATAATCATTGCAAGGTATGGATGATGAGATTGATTTGGCCTTTGCTTAAACTCTTGGGTGATGGGGTATGGACCTTATGACACAAGGATGGGGTGGGTAAGTGAAGAAGTCATGGTGGGTGGCCCCACCTTATGTTTTGGCCAAAATAGGGCATGGGGTGGGGGGTTGGGTCTTGTCAAGTCATTTAGTTGAAGTCTAATAGCTAGTTAGGTCGATTCTTAAGTGGTGTAAACCCGATGTATGACTTTTTAATGGTTTAAACTTTATATATCTATATACCTAGATATTATATATATATATATCCATACATATATATGCACGTATATATATAATTATTTGATGAAAAGGGGGTTGAGTGTAAAACTCAACAAGTCATCATCATTACGACTTGACGTTGGAGTGGAGTATAAGCAAAGATATAATGATGGTGATGTGATCTTTGAGTTTGCTTGCACTCTTGGTCATAATCATGATGATTATGACGCTTGAGTGTTGTGTAAGCAAAGCAATCATGATGATGATGTGATTGATTTAGACGCGGTATACTACCCGAAATTAATACCCGTTTTAATATATTTAATTATTAAAACGTCCTACATTTTGTGTAGATTGACTAGCTTTAATAATCTGCTAGTGAATTCCCGACGTAGTTATTACTTGAACTATATTATACATGTATACACATAAAATAACTTAGAGTTATGTAACTTATTTATGTGTCAACTTTTTATAAAAGTTAGTCACCAATATTTATGTTTTTAAAGCGTCTCCCTAGACTTTTCTGGAATAACATTCTTTTTAATCACCAACGACCGTATCTTGCGGGTTATAATTGTTTACTATTCTAGTAGCTCCTGAAAATTACTAAAATATAGCACGTGTTCCTTTGCTAGACTTCTGACAATATCATGTCAAAGATAATACTCCTAACAAATATAAAATACGAACGTGCCATTATGAATATGGATAATGACCTGAAATACTGGGTGTTACACAATAATGCTAGCTTATACCCAAACATATGCACAAGCTACACACTTGTACTTGTATTTTCCTTTGTAAATCCTTGTTGTGATCAATACAAAGTGTCCTTTGTATATAAAGCTTGCACTTCCGCCTCATTCATCATGAATCGTTATTAGTATTGGGTCAAAGGCGGAACTTAGCTAGAGACTAAGTGTCGCACGCGAGTTGGAAGGAATCACTCCATGACAAGTGGTATCAAAGAATTACATTCTTTCAGCTTTTTAATATTACCCCAAAAACCCGCAATATCCATCCTTTTAATATTACACCAAAAACCCGCAATGTCATCAAGCCGGGAATTAGAGCATTATCACGGGAAGTTGCATGAATACACTAAATTACATTCTTCCAAAAGGGACTTGCTTTAGTCCTTAAATCTATACGCCTCTAATAAAATTTAAACAAACGTGGGTATAAGCTAGCATTATCGTTCGGAGGTCGCCTCAACGCGTGGGGCATCCTTCTAGTTCAATTTAATAATAAACAAAAACAATATATGTTTCTTAAACACGTGGCTCCAGTCCATCCCTTATCCCTAACGTGTATCATGAAGGAAAACGACTGAACATAAATTAACTATTGGGATGACAAACGACGGAATAAAAGTTAAAAAGCAGGAACCCTTCAGTTTCACCATTTCAACTCTGGGGGAACATGAAATCTTTCAACAGGTAGGAGTGGGCCATGGACCATGCTTCTAGAAGAGTGTGTGTGTATATATATACATATATAGAAAATGATTCAAATACTAACCAACTTTTTATGTGAAAACCGTGCTAATTAAGATAAAACAATCACATAATTTATAAATTATTTTTTCTTTTAATTGTTAAAATAGTATTTAAGTATCTTGAATAAATATTTTGAACGTAAATAAGGAAATAATGAGTGTTACGTATACATAATAAATAATGTTACATATACGTGACACGTAGTGTTTACATATATGTAACATTAACATGATGATAATTGTTACATATACGTAACACTATGTTTAAAAGTGGTTATCACATAAATATTGGTTAGCATTTGAATCTCACCATATACATGTGTATGTATATATATGTGTGTATATATATATACAAGTTAAAATTGAGAGCCCTAAAAAGATAGAGGCCCAAAGTTCTAGCTTTATTTTTCTTACCCTTGAGCCGTCTTTTAGGGTAAAGTTTTTATATCTCGATGAAAATGTTATATATAGATGTGATTGAAAATAGAGTAAATTTTCTTTTATATAAATATAAGAAGAGTAAATCATAAAAGTAGACATTTTTTAATATATATTGTACCTATATGAAAAAAAATTACATTTCTAGCAACTACTTGTACTTACGTATTTATTTCCATCCATTCATACTTAAATGCACATAACATTTCCACTATATTATATTACGTGAGTTTGCATCACATATTACTATTACTATCATTCATCTTAATAACCGGTGTTCTAATGAAACAAAATTGAAACAATGCGACTCTTGTTTACATACGTATCACATGTTTTTTACATATGCATCGATCAGTACTCTTATAAACCACCTATACATACATGTACCTTGTAATATTTGAATCATGATACTTGATTATAAAATTGTATTACTTTTTTTTCATTTAGTATAAAATTATAACAAATTTAAAAGGTAGGTTAATTTGATGATAGTTCTAGTATAACATTCACCAAAAAAAGATTGAGAATATGGGGTTTGGAATCCTATACTATACCCACTTTTAATTGCCTTGATTTTGCCAATTTCTGTCCTTGTCCCTCCACCTCCGTGACTACTAGTCATGAGTGTCAGATTTAATTTAACCACTTCTATATTTTTCTTTGCTTTTCAAACAAATACAATAATTCACTCACATATTCGATATAAACTTTATTAGCTCACTAAATATTTACAAAATATATATTGGTTTTTAGACTCAAATAGTTAACAATTCAGTTTTAGTAGTTAAGGAAACAAAACCGTTAACAGGTCAAAAGTTTTAATTATTTAACAGATGCGTATATTATTTAAGATATCTTAATGTTTGAGGAGACAAAAATGTAAAATTGTATTGTTATTTAATAGAATCCTTATTCTAATAAATGATTCCAAAGAATGTCACTTGTAATCATCACATTTTTCCTCACCAAAATTTTCTAATCATCCATATTTTAAGTGATTTTGAATTTTAATTATTTTAATGTTTTTATTTTTCAAAAAACGATAATATAAAATTTGAATTCTAATTTATACTTAATTAAAGAAAAAAGAATTCATTTCTTATTTCATACATTATTTTAAATATTTTTACATATAATAGTACTTTTACTTTTTTTTTATTAAAAACTCATATAATACTAATGTGGACAAATAAAATAAGAAGATACATGGGATGGAGTGGTGAGAGGTGACTAGCAGTAGCTGTAACTGAGCAGATAAGCTTCAGACATGACCCACCACCTGTCTATAATACCCTGCTACAATAACTTTGTAAAAATTATAAATAAAAGTGAATAGGTAATTTGACATATTTATTATATAATTTGAGAAAAATATGTTTATTTTTAATAAATATTGTATATTTTACAAAAGAGTTCAGTTTTCATTCATGAGGTTTGTACAAAACTTCTGGTTTCGTCCCTCTATAACAAATTTCATCCCTGACGTTTAATGTTTTAACATTTAGCGTCCATGATCCTTAACTCCGTTAAGTTTTCTTTTAGTTTTTGTGCAAATTTACTAATATATCCCTCACTCATTCTTCTTCTTTAACCATCATACCTAAGAAGCAATTTTGACTCCATTTTTTTTACACTCCACATATTTACACTCGTCAAACAACTGTCTGTCGGTGGTGGTGCTGATTGGAGAACGACGCCGATGACCACGGCGAACCAGGTGACGGGGGATTCACGTGGTGAAAACCGTTTCCGTCGTTGGAACACCATCCTCATTCCGTTTCCGCTGCCATCAGGTCTCTCCTCAGCCTCCGCCACCGTTGCTACGACAAGAACCATAGATGAGTTGTCCCCGAAAAACTCATCCTGTCACCATCTCCGTCGTTTAACATCGCCACAGTCGCTATCTAGGCCACCCGACGTCGCCTGCTACCTTGTCTCCACCTCTGTCTCTGCTTCCTGAAATCCCTCGCCACCGCCGCCGCCATTTCTGTTGGAGCCACCAAGACCCGTCATTAGTTAGAGGGGAGGTGGTGCCGGAGAGCCGGTGGCTGGAGGGGGGTCGCGCCAGAGGAAAATGTCATTCATGTTATTGCGTCTCATATACATTTTATTGAGTCTGATGAAGAAGAAGGGGTGGGGTATATTAGTAAATTTGCACAAAAATTAACAGAAAACTTAACGGAGTTATGGACAAGGGACGAAAACTGTTAAAACATAAAACCTTAGGGATGAAATGTGTTAAAGAGGGACGAAACCTGAAGTTTTGTGCAAACCTCAGGGATGAAAACTGAAGTTTACTCTTTACTAAATGTAACTGTCTGTTTAAGAAATAACTACCAACTAAACATTTAGAAAAAAAAAACATGTTTATTTCCATTTACAGACGTGACACGTTTTGAACGTATTGATTGTAGAGAAGAGAATTATTCAATAGTCAAGACTTAAAGTTACTTGGATGGAAGAAATTAAATGCTTGTTAGATCTTAAACAGTACAACATATGCAGAATTATCATGTAGATGTTTTGGTGATCTTGGGCTGGATTACAGAGCCCAGAAACATCTTGGGTTGGGTTATGTTGGACTATTGGAGGATTCACAAGACGCTTTGATGACTTTTATGTAGAGAAAAAAAAATCGGTTCCGCGTTTTCAAAATCGGTTTGGGTGAAAACGATTCGAATCCGATCTGTAGGTTTTATACCGGTTTCAAATTATGGGGGTGTTTGGGATTACTTTTTGAGCTCCTTATTAACTTTTTAAAAAAGTTAATAAGTTAAAAGTTTGTTTGGGTAAACAAAAAGAAGGAAGGAAAATAGAGAAGGAAAAATAGTTTTCAAGAAGTAAGACCAAGTTACTTTTCAAAACTTCTTATTAACTTTTTGCAAAAGTCAATAAGGAGTTTTCAAAAGTAATCCCAAACATGCCCTATATACATTAAATCCGGTTTGGAAGAAACTAGTTATATAATATGTTGAATTTGGTTAATCCAGTTTGAATCTTATTCAAACCGGTTCCTCTCTCTTCAGTTTTTCCCTTAAAAACCAATTTCAACATACCGGTTTTGACTTCCGGTTTTGCCCAAATCCGGTTTTCCGTTTGTGCACCTCTACTTTTATGTATACACATGTATATGTGTGTGGTGGCTCGAATGTAAAGATGCTAAAGCAATGATTTTTGGCTTCACATTTTCATGGATGCATACTGGTTTAAGTGAATGTTAATCAATCCATCTTACGTCTACTAGTCGACTTTTCAATCGAGAGTTTTCTTTACTGTCTTCTCTTAGATGTCAACGTTTCTGATCTTCCCTCTAAAATGGTAGATATCACTAGTAACTTCTCCCAAATCTTGGTAAGGATCACCGCCACTCTTATGCCTGATCGAGATAGAGGTTACACTTATGATATATCTCTAGCAAAATAGAAATCACCTTTACAACTTCCCCATGATCTTACAGATTATCACTCACAAATACAACATAAAGATGTTAATAAATATTACAATATGCCTAGTAAAACAAAAATCGTCATCTTTCAAATGTAGTCCAAGTGCACTAAGTGACCGATAAGTGTCTTCAAGAAATGAGTGCATGATAATTAAAGGGATCCCATCAATCATTTGACATACAACGAGGGCAATTACACTCGAAACCAAACCCATTGGACAAGAGATTTTGTCTAGCATCACGATCCATGCTTGCATCAATGTAACATATCCTCAGTTCTTCACCTGCCAACATTTTATTAAATATAAATAATGAAATGAAGATTATACCCTTCATCTCCTGATATTTTAAGTTCTCATAACCTAAATCTTTACGTAAGGGAAGGGTATTTATGTCATAAATATGAAAACGGGTATATTTGATATTATGATTTTTTGTTGGATAAATATGATATTATTTTGAGGTGATATAGGAAACTATCCCAAAGTGGGGAAGATTTTTTAAAATAGACAAATAATCTTTAGGGGCTTGGTTGAAATAGTGGAAAATTTGGGACCCAATTATGAAATTTGGAAAATTTGTTGGTTAAATAAGCAAAACCCCTTTTTATAAAGCACAATAAGAACCAAAATGCCAACAACAATTTCATACTAGAACAAAGAATACTTTAAAGATTCACCTGCTTCAATTTCTCTCAGAGCTTTCAATCTTGCTTCAACATTTTCCACCCAAACTATGTGCGAATTGGGATCTATAACAGAGAAAATTAAGCATGCCAAATATGTATCAAAGTCTTACTGTCATCATCCTCTAAAATAGTTTTTGCATTATTTAATTTTCATGTTTAATGCAGATTAGGATTATGTAGGTCCCACTGAAGAATATAAGTTCTTACCACAGTCATGATTATAGAAAGATGGAAGCATATAAACAGCATTGCCAACAGCAGCTTCTGATTCTACTGATGCAGCAGCTAATGCAAGTAAACCTTCATAGGTATTTCCAGCCAGTTCAATACGGAAGGCATTGATGCGTATGCGTGCCAGGACCCCAGCGTACCATTCGATATTTAGAACTATATATCAATTATTTAAAGTCATAGAAAACATAAAAGAATAGTTTTATCACTCTAAAAGTATATTTTAAACATTCAGAATTCGGTTTCTGAAAAGTGAAGTGTATTTTGAAGACAACACGTATGGTACCTAATAGTGGTTTTAAGAGGGTGCTGGAGATGCTTATTGTAACAGCTTATAAGAGCAAGCACATAATCAGCTTATGAAAACAACTTATTTCACCCTAAGGGTAAACTTGTAATTTCAAAAGCACAAGAATAAACAGTTTGAAATAAGCAATCTCATACTATTATTGAAAACAACTTATTTCACCTCAAAATAAGCATATAAGCATAAACATTTTTTTCTCTCTCATTGAAATGCTAAAAACAAAATAATAACATAAGTTGTTTAAATAAGCAAAACCCCAAACACCCCATAAATTTGCCTCGGAATACACATCATTTTGAAACCAAAACATAAACAAATTTCTTATAAACTGATTTTCTTTTATTTTGGTCTAATTTCAAACAGAAAATCATTTAATTTAAAGTCAGCATTAATGATCATCAAGAAATTACATGTTAGTTGTTTGCCTTTCATGCCTGAATCTTCTAAGGCACCTCTCAGCAAACAAAGCTCCTCTTCCATCTGGCAAAATATGTGTTGTAGGAAAATATGCACACTCGAAACTGGTTGAAAAGCCAATGTAGCAGCACCGAGGGTTTGGGAATGGAAACAATAAATGGCGTTTGGTTTAATTGGATGTGTTCTAGGTATTTTACATGTCTGCCATAGGGGTGCGGTTTAGAAGCTGATTCCTATTTCCCATTCCCATTCCACCTTGTTATTAATTTAAACCCATTACTATAGTGAGTCAGACTGTGAACCAAATGGCACCTAACCTTATTACTTGCATATTTGTTCTAGAATTTTCTTGAGACGACAATAAGGCTTACCTGTGATATCATTTCAGGAGATAAGCGTGCAGGCTGAAGTATGTCCAAACTGTCTGCAGAAGCCACTCCTGATATTACCATGCAGGCCAATCGTTTGGCAAGAAATGGATATTTCAAACCCCGGGTTCTTTAAGGAGAGGAGTTTTAAGAGAAGTCAAAATATGATAAATACAGATATAAAATGATAGCCATAAATAAAGGCGAGTCATATATTTTTTCAACATCATGAAACAGATAGTAAAATCATGCAAAACTATAAATGGAAAAATCATCAAATCTACCGATCTAGTAAGTATATAAACGATTAAGAATAGATAAAAGCATTTGCTTTTACTGACAAAGACCAAGTGAATATACAGTTTATATATGTTCTCAACTTCATGAAACAAATAACAATATCTGCCTCTTATATTTCATGCTAGTAATAAGCTTTCTATATTTTGTTTCATATGTAACAGGTTAAACTAAAGCTATGGAAAACTAAAAGAGCTAGTATACTAGGAAAATGCTTACCGACAATGAGCAACAAATTCTGACCAGTCAGCTTCCTTTTCAACTTCATAAAAGCCCTAATAAAATTAGCGTATGAGTAAGAGTTTGTAGGATATGCTTATTTTTCATTTCAGGAAGCATAATTTTTCAAATTCTTTTCTAATTGATGGTTAGTTTAAGATTGTAAATTCACAATCTCTACCAACATTATATAATCAACTACTGTCATTAAGCAAAATCCCATGTGGCTGAATCTTGTTTCTTTACTCAAAATTGATTTGTCACATTAAGAAGGCAAACTGCTATGAACTATTAATTTTTTCAAGCACGTTGATATACTTCGAAAGTATAATGGGGGAGGCTATGCAGACACTAGCTCCTACTATTCAGACACCAAATGCTACACAGAAGCAGCTGATGTGATAGATGCTATATGGGTCGTATAACTTTTTTCCGCCATCTATACGGCAAATATGATGACGTCACCTGGTCTATCTATAGCATGAGCCTTACATGATTCAAACAAGTTACACTTCAGTTGCAAACGAATGTGAATGGTATTCTTTAAAACATGTTACACTACCCGTTTAATGCAATCACCAATTGATATTTGTCATAAAAGTATCGGAATTAAGACGAATTATATTCCTGATTAAGGTTTTGTAGCTCAAGATCATGTACCATTACTTAATATTTTAGTTTTCGCAAATCAGTCGTTAATAATCAGGTCTTATTTTCAGAGACATAATATCAAACAGGTGGTGGGCAGGTATTATGTCTATACCTTCGCTTGTTCCCTGCATTCTTCGCTGCAAAACAACACTTTATGTGGCTGAAAGTCCGAAGGTTGTGGAGTATTGTTGAGACAGAAGTAACATACTTTATCAATTGATGAGATAGATGGGTGAGAAACGAGGGGTTTGGCAGTATGGATGAGTTCGCCTGGTTCTATGGTCCGAGTAGCGAACACACCACGACCTGCTGATTCGGTGAGTAGAACCTGGATAGGAGGCGGTGATGGTTGACTGGGTTTTGACTCATGGCGGTCATCGGTGGTGCTGGTGGTTGAGAAGAAATAGGAGGTAAGAAGTAGGTTGCTTCGCGGAAAACATCGGTGTGCAAAATGTCTTGAAAGATGTAACGGTAACATTTTGTTTGGGACAGAATTGTCTCACCTCACCTGGCTCACTAAATATAGGTAGTTTATAATTTCTTAGGCCATGATGCTAGGCTTTGTGTGAGGCGAGGCCTCTCATGCCGTGACAAACACTAACACCCCCCCCCCCCCGCATGAAAGGGCCGTGAGTGGCTTCCCGTGAGATTCTTCACGGCCGATTTCTCCATTTGACCGTTCAACGGTTATATTTAAATTAAAAATATTACCATTGTAAATTAAAAAAAAACATTTAATTTATTTTTTTAAAATTAAAAAACAGTACGGCCGATCAGGAAGAAAAAAGCAAAACGCTTAAGCATCGGGCTCCCGCTCTGTTCCGACTCACATCGACATCGATCAACAAATGACCGGGGAAATGTGCCAATTTAATGTGACTAAAAAAGAGAGAAATGATTGGAAAAAATAAAAAGATGAGATGTATATTCTCGCACTCGACCTTGATCGTTTTCACGGAGCCAGACGAGTCGAGAGAAAACAAAACGTAATCAAGGCAAAATATGGGATTGAATACTAGTTTTTTTTTAATTTATGTAGTTTTTATTTAATTTTTTTATTTAATGTTTTTTTTTATTTAACATTTTTTTGTTTAATGTATTTTTTATTTATTATTTTAATGAAATTTGAATTTATTTTAAATTGATGCATTTAATACTCACTTGGGTGTCCCTCGTATGAGTATACCCCTTGCTATGTAAGAGCCAAGTGAGTGATACACCAATCTGATGTGTCGCCTAGGTGTCAAAAAAGGTACTCTCACTTGGGATACTTTATATGGCTATATCTATTTTTTAAATAAAAATAGCCAACTTTTATATTCATAAGAAGGATGATTATAATAAAGTGGCAGGTAAACTAACAACAAGTTGCGCCTCAACCCCTTTTGGATAGCAAATCCGAATCTACTAAAAACAAAGTTTTGTGTTTTAGGGGCCAAAAAATTACCATACATGACCCGCTGAAGTATGTTCAGTAATTCCACAACCTTCAGGACTAGGAAACCAAATGTACTAATAACTAATAGGGAAGTATTTGAGCACTAAGGGTGGAGGGAGTGGTTAATAAAAAGCCCATGGAACCTTCCTCTTTTACCCAATTAAAATGTGTCATGTCATTTTTACCCTCTTGAACTCTCTCCAACCCTAAGAGAAGGGTGTGGAACCAATAAGCCCTAGAATTTTTTTTATTAAAACAATATTTCATTAAAAAAACACATCTCATTAAATGAAAATACAATTAATAAAAAAATTATAAAAAAGTACAATTAATAAAAAAAATACTTGTCTTCGTCGACCGTTAGATGGATGTCCAAGTTTGTGGCAACATGTGTCGTAAGATCAAATTTCAAATGAAAGTGTGTGGTTTCGTTCCGCAATGTGAACTGGTGAGATTGCATTTACGTCATCTTTTAATATCATATTGTGTAATATGATACACGAGTACATCATGTTCTTCAACTTTTCTACCTTCATTTGACGTGCCGGTCGTGCAATTATGGCCCATTTAGCCTTCAATACGCCGAATGCCCGTTCGACGTCTTTCCTTGCCCCCTCTTGCGTTTTCTTGAACTTTTTTTGGTTCACGTCTGTCACAACCCATTCGGCGGCGGAATCACCGAACGTGACGTGTAGGATTGTTCAAAGGCATCGTGGCACTATTGTTGAAATATAAATTTAACCGATTTCATTAAACTAAGAATTTCAAATACAATTGTTTCAATTAAAGGAAATACATTGATAAACAAAAGACAAAAATATTTAAATTTGATATCTAAGGCAAAGTCCCTAGATTCCATTTCTATGGTAGCATCAAACATCTCCTGAAAACATGTAAAATAATATTTGATCAACAATAAAGTTGATGAGTTCATACAAGTTTCATACATATAATAATCATGTTTAAAGCAACAATTCACATGCATAGACATACTTCACTAATGTTCATACAATTTGTAATGATATAGTTCAAACCTATTGTTGACATAGCATACCTAGCATCCAAAGAATACTAGTCGAATAAATAACATAACAAGATCGGGGGCTCCATAAAGGTAACGAAAAGCCGACGGGTGTCAATCCTATAGCGCTACACTTGTTAAGTGCGGTTTTGCAAGAATTAATAAACTATTGTATTAACAAGTTGTATTTAAGCATGTAGTCAAGTTGTTGTCACATGAGCATGTTAATGAATTGTGTTTGAATAAAGTGTGAATCTTGTAGTGTATGTGTTTTGAATATGTACATGTTTTCAAGTCCCAAAGTGCAAAAATGTAAAAGGGGCAAGTATGAAACTCACGGTTTGGCGTGGTAACGAAAGGATGAACGGGAAGGTGAAGAGTCGGGAATGCCGGTTAACCTAAAAGGTAACGTAGGCATAAGTTCGGTGGAGAAGAAATAATAAATAATATATATGTATAATAGTATCAAGTTGGTCATGCATCGCCGACGGCGGACCGAAACACAAACCCCTAACTTAGTTAGGAATTCAGATGGTCAAAAGTTAGTATAGTTAGTAATATACCACTTGAAGTAGCCAAGAGAAAGGTTGGGAAATCCACAAACCTTGTTAGATTTATTTATAATATTTATGTATAGGATTTGAACACCTTGTGGCTATTGGATGTCTTATGGTAGATGAACCTATGTTCATCTACTTCATCCAAATACCTTAGCACAAGGCTTCCATCATAGAATTTTGATGGAGGCTTGGTTTGGTTTTACCACAACTAGATGTAAATTATCCAAACAAGAACATGAAGAAGAAGAAGAAGAAATGTTAGTTGAAAGACCACAACTTGGACCTCAAATGGTGACTTATCTTAGATGTTTACCAAGGTAAACAAATGATAAGATCCTAAAGGTTTATCTAAGAGGGTGAAGGAAGAATTGTTAAGAAAAAAAAAGGGAAGAAACTTGAAGAAAAATAAGGTTTTTACCTTATAAAATTCTGTCAAAAATCTTGGAAGAAATGGAGCACTTGGAGAGATTTGTGAGAGAATTTGGAGGGTGTAAGGGTGGAGGAGTGAAAGGGAGTGGGTATTTATAAGTGTGGATTAGGGTTTGGGGTATTAAATGAGTTAGTTGGGAGTTGGTGGTTGAAAGGGAGGTGATTCTTTTTTTAAAAAGAAAAAAAAATGAAATAATAATAATAGTACTAATGATAATAATACTACTACTAATAATAATAATAATAAACCGAGCGTGTATGGACGTGAAACGAGAATATAAATGTAAAAAAAGTGAAACGCGTGTTTGTAATATATAATTTTGTAATATTGCACGTATGATGTTGTCTTGCATATGTATAAATGTAATGTATGTTGTAAACATGTAATTGAATAAATCCAATAAATTCATTGATCATAAGTCTCGGGTTACAATGGATTCAAAATGAAAGTACAAGGGTACAAAATGTAAATAAACGATGATGTGAAAAGTACGGATATTACAGTCTCCCCGACTTTAGAAAATTTCGTCCCGAAATTTCTTTCATGAGGAAGACTCTGAAAAAAATATGCGGGTACTTGGCTTTCATTTGGTCTTCACGTTCCCAAGTGAATTCTGCACCACGTTTTCCTTCCCAACGTACCTTAATGATTGGAATACGACTACGCTTGAGTTGTTTGACTTCACGATCCATTATCTCAACAGGTTTCTCGACAAAGTGCATTGTTGGGTCGATCTGAACGTCTTCAAGTGGAACTTGGAGATCTTTATTTGATAAGCACTTTCTCAAGTTAGAGACGTGGAAGGTGGGGTGGATGTTGCTAAGCTCGGTAGGGAGATCAAGTTTGTATGCAACAGAACCGACTTTCTCGAAAATCTTGAAAGGACCAACATAACGTGGGGATAGTTTTCCTCGCTTCCCGAAGCGAAAGACTCCTTTCCAAGGTGAAACCTTAAGGAAAACGAAATCTCTAACTTCGAAAGTAACCGCGTTGCGCTTTCGGTCGGCGTAACTCTTTTGTCGACTCCGAGCGGTACGTAGGTTGTCGCGAATTTTGAGGATCTTGTCTGTGGTCTCTTGGATTAACTCGGGTCCGGTAATTTTTGTTTCGCCGATCTCGGTCCAACAAACGGGTGACCGACATTTTCGACCATAAAGTGCCTCAAATGGAGCCATGCCGATGCTGGTATGGTAACTATTGTTGTAAGAGAACTCGATCAAAGGCAAGTGCACGTCCCAATTACCACCGAAATCAATGACACACGATCGAAGCATATCCTCGAGAGTTTGGATAGTACGTTCAGTCTGACCATCCGTCTGAGGGTGGTAAGCCGTACTAAGATTGAGTTGAGTACTCATGGCTTCATTGAAGGATTCCCAAAAACGGGAGGTGAAACGACTGTCACGATCGGATATGATGTCCAAAGGAACACCATGACGACTAACGATTTCCGCGATGTAGATTTGAGCTAGCCTTGCAACGGGGTAGCTCTCGCGGATGGGAATGAAGTGAGCAGATTTGGTGAGACGATCGATGATAACCCAAACGGAATCATGACGAGAGGATGTCAATGGGAGTTTGGTAATGAAATCCATAGCAATGCTCTCCCATTTCCAAACTGGAATCTCCGGTTGCACGAGCAAACCGGATGGACGTTGGTGCTCGGCTTTCACTCTAGCGCAAGTATTACACTTCGACACATAGAGCGCGCTATCCTTTTTCATACCGGGCCACCAGTAGATAGAACGCAGATCCCTGTACATTTTGTCTGTACCAGGGTGGACCGAATACCGAGACTTGTGAGCCTCATGCATGATGGAAGAACGAAGATCGGAACGATTGGGAACCCAAACACGATTCATGAAATAAAGTAAACCGTTGGGTTTGGTCTCGAGTTGGAGTTCGGCACCACAAGACATTTCGTTGTACATGTCGCCTTCGGTGACCGAGAGATGTTGGGTTTCACAAATACGGACATGGATGTCGGGTTGCATACGAGCACAAAGGAACTTCACATGGTGCTTTCGGATGAGGGCATCGGCAACGACGTTCGCTTTACCGGGATGGTAGCGAATTTCGCATTCGTAATCTTTGATTGTTTCAATCCCTCGGCGTTGGCGCATGTTTAGATCCTTTTGGTTATGAAGATATTGGAGACTCTTGTGATCTGTGAAGACCACGCATTTGGTACCGTAAAGGTAGTGTCTCCAAAGCTTGAGAGCAAAGACGACGGCGGTGAGTTCAAGATCATGAGTCGTGTAATTCTTCTCATGGATCTTGAGTTGACGGGATGCGTAAGCGATGACCTTGCCTCGTTGCATGAGAACACAACCGAGACCAATGTTAGAGGCGTCGCAATACACCACAAAGTCATCGTTTCCGTCGGGAAGAGTAAGGATCGGAGCATTGCAAAGCTTATCCTTAAGTGTTTGGAAAGCTTCCTCTTCATTAGGGCCCCACTCGTAGGGTTTCCCTTTTTGAGTTAATGCGGTGAGAGGAACGAAGATGTTGGAAAAGTTGACGATGAAACGACGGTAATAGCCCGCAAGACCCAGTAATGAGCGGACTTCGGTAGCAGATTTCGGAGCAATCCAGTTCTTGACTGCTTCGATTTTGGCTAGATCCACATGGATACCCTTATCACTAATAATGTGTCCCAAAAATTGGACTTCCTTAAGCCAAAATTCACACTTGGAGAATTTGGCGTAAAGTTGTTCTTTTCTTAGTAACTCCAATATTAAGCGAAGGTGTTCCTCGTGGGCGGATCGGGATTTGGAATAGATGAGAATGTCATCAATGAAGACGATTACACATTTGTCCAAATACGGTTTGCACACTCGGTTCATGAGATCCATGAAAACCGCGGGTGCATTGGTTAGCCCGAAAGGCATCACCATAAATTCGTAGTGTCCGTATCGGGTTCGAAATGCGATTTTGGGAATGTCGTCCTCATGAACACGAAGTTGATGATATCCCGAACGGAGATCGATCTTGGAAAAACAAGACGCACCTTGGAGTTGGTCGAAAATATCGTCGATGCGAGGCAAAGGATAACGATTCTTGATAGTGAGTTTGTTAAGCTCACGATAATCGATGCACATGCGGAACGATCCGTCTTTCTTTTTAACAAATAAAACGGGAGCGCCCCACGGGGATGAACTCGGACGAATGAAACCCTTGTCGGCTAACTCTTGAAGTTGACCAGCAAGTTCTTGCATCTCGGAGGGTGCAAGGCGGTAAAGAGCTTTGGCAATCGGAGTCGTACCGGGCATGAGATCAATTCGGAATTCGACCTCACGGGATGTAGGAAGACCGGGTAGGTCCTCGGGAAAGACTTCGGGGAAATCGCAAATGATGGGAATGTCTTTTACACCTTTGCCCTTTTCTTTCTTTTTCACTACTTGGGCCAAAAGGCCACGTAGTTCTTTAGTAAATATTTTTGGGCTTTGGTGCAGGACATGAGTTTGAGTCCACCGGATGGCCTTTCGCCATGGATTTGCAAAACTTGACCGGATGGAAGGGGAATACGGATGAATTTCTCAAAGCAAACGACTTCGGCATGGTTCTTGGCAAGCCAATCCATGCCTACTATGACATCAAAACTCCCCAATTGCATGGGTATGAGATCGATCGAGAAGGGATGACCATTAAGGTCGAGAGTACAATCGAGGATAATCGTGTCACAAAAGGTGGGTTTTCCGTCCGCGATTTCGACAGTGAAGGAGTTCTCTAACTTAGATCGGGTCTTAGCTAACATAAGTTCAAATTCTAGCGATACGAAACTTTTTTCCGCACCGGTATCAAATAAAACAGAAGCATACCGACCATTGATAGGAAACATACCGTTCACCACGTCGTTATCAGTTTGTGCCTGCGCCGCATTGATGGAGTAGAAAGAAAGGTTGTAAGTAATTCGATCAAATATATTCAAATTTTTTTACACATAATACTGAGTTATCACAGTAATATTTTCAAAAATAGTTCTAATTGGAAGTTGATGGGCTAACGAGGAAGATTCCCGGAAGAAAGGGGTGGTCACAAGGACTCACTTAAGTACCCTATTTCCATAGCCAGAATTTCCTCATGAGTCTACAACTTTTTAGTTATTGTCATCGATATTTGGGTTTAAGGTACTATGTCAAGGTTTATTGTGGGCTTAGGGTCTTAAACGTGGAGCTTGTTTATCCTATAGTAGGCTTCTTCCCTTGCGGGAAAGCGATCAGGTTACTAATCACTTTGTTAATGTACTTTAGGTTTAAAAGACGTTACGTTTTGTTTACCAGAAACGGTGATGTGTAAGTTTTAGGGACGTATGAAGGTTTTGAGATTAAAAGTGTAACAAAGTTTTTGAGTTAGTCATAAGATGAAGTTTGCTTGAGTGACGAAAATGAAATGAGACGCAAGGGTTTCCCCTTATGTGTCAAGTTTATAAAATAATGAAGCTTGTAAAAAGACTTGTATACATAGTTTTAAATGTGTTGGTATTACAAGGATCATGAAGTTTAAGGATGTATAAACACTTTGAGATGTGTAAAAGTGTAGCAAAAGTTTGAGTGAGTTATTTAGAGTAGTTTGATTGGGTGATGAAAATAAGATGAAACACAAGGGTTTCCCCTTAAGTGTTATGTCCATAAGATAATGAAGTTTGTAGGAGAATTTTGTAGAGTAATACATAGTTTTTAAGGGTTGTATTACAATGATCATGAAGTTTATGGGGTAGTATCTATAAGTATAAGTTTATGTATGTAGTTTTTAAGTATAAGTTCGTAAGAATTTCTCCTTGAAGGTAACTCCTTCAGGTCATGACGAGTAATCATGCTGTCATGTGACCATTCTTGAAAAGACGGAACAGAAGAATCATAGAGTAAAGGTTACAGAGGAAAGTTTTTGAATCATGAATTTATGAAGTGTATAGTATTTGAGATAGTACTCATTTAGTGCATATCACTAAGTAAGTACTTTGACATATCAAGAGAGATCTAACCTCACAAACGTTTAGACAAGTCATGCATTCCTATAAGTGGATACTCATCCCAAGAATTCCTAGGAAAGCATACGGGTCCAACGGTTGATTTGGATTTATACGAAATGCTTTCCTTGACAGAATTTCCCAGAATACAGGTATCCACCCTTCCGGTCCGCACAAGTTCTCACACATTATCTAGAACTTAAATATTATTGACGAGAGTTTAGTGGTGGCTTAGACTTAAAGCCTAAGAACGTGTCCTCGATGTAGTAGCCTCTTGTAGTACGTAGGTAAGTAGAATCGTAGAATCTCCAAGCGTTCACGTATAAGATTTAAGAATAGAATGAGGAGAGAATTCCTAGTAAAGGACATGAGATAACTCATGTTTGGGTCTCCTAAGTTATAGTCTAGGTCATGTGTCTAATAACCTAATTCCCTATAACCAAGGCTCTGATACCAATCTGTCACACCCCAACCAACGACGGATTATACGTCGGGGCGGACGCGGTTGTTCAATAGCACAAGGTTGACTATTAAAGTTTCGATATTTCATTAAATAATATTTTAAGATTCAATACAAGGAATATAACAAGAAATACAACGTTTAATTTATAAGTAGACTAGGTCCAAAGCATCCTATGTGATCACGAATAAGTCTCATGTTGTAAACCTGAAACATGAGAAAGAATCTGTCAACTACAAAATAGTTGGTGAGATACAAAGGTTTTGACACAATTTAACAAGTATTTGAAAAGTATTACAATTCACTATGATTTGTGCATTCTATAATGTAAGTATGAGAAAACAAGCATGTTAGACATTGTGCACATTCAATCCTCCAACCATGTTTATGCATAACCTGCAGGTTTAAAAGTTTGGTTTAGTAACAATCACCAAGGGCTCCCCCCGAAGGGTCAATCAATCAAGGTGGATTGGTCAAATGCAATAGATATATCATTGTTACCATAGGCTTGATCAAAGTTAATGAATATGCTAGTTCTAAGTTTAATCTAAGCATACAAGTCTCAAGTTTAACATAAGAATAAACACGTAGTCATAGTTGTACAAGAATTGTATAAGTTTAAAAATTTTGAACATGTTTCACCCCAAAAGCATAGAAAGAAAAAAGGGGCTAAGTATACTCACTTGGATGATGAATAGTATCCGACACGGATAAGTATTTGCAAGACTTGGAGGGAGAATATCCTCACGATAAGCCTAAGTATGCAAGTTTAAAGATTTAAGTATGATCCTATAAGTCTATGGTAAGGATCTAGGATTTCAAGATCGACTAGGGTTCCAAGTGGGAGATGGGAATGGTTTGTATTTATGAAATTTAAATCAAGTTTATAATAAAGGTGTTGAATGTAAGACTTGGATATCAAATGTCTTAATAAGTTTGTAGTTTAGAATAATCGATTAAGATAATTATTTAAAAGTTTCACAATTATTAATTACACACAATAGGAAGTTAAATAGTTTTCTAAGTATTTGTACATATTGTTAAATGAAAGACTAAATAATTATTAAAGTTTAACAATAATTATTCAAGAAATAAATAATTATTAAAGATTTATAATAATTATTTAAAGGATACATAATGATAATTATTATTTTGAATTTTAAATAATAATTAAGGTTTTATTATAATCATTTCAAGAATGCATAATTATTAAGGATAAATAATTATTTAAAATATTTATCTAATCAATATAAATCATTTACGATTTATTAAAGCATTTAAGTATTTAGTATTTATTAAAATAACTTATAGTTAAATAATGTTTAAAAATGTTTTCATAAGTTTGAATAAGTGACATATAGGTATAAGCTTAATAAAATCTCCAATAGCATTTCTTATAAAGTTTTATATTTTAATTTATAAGTCTTTAAAGTGTACATGTTTATAAAGGTTTAAAGTTTCTATTAAATCTTTTAAATTTTAGAAATCAAATACTAAATTAAGTTTACTGTTTTATATATATAGTTTCTGTTTAAATATAACTTTTATAAAAGTTTAGAAGCATTTTTATAGTTTTTAAGTATTTACAATTGTTTTTAAAGTATTAAATATTATAAGTTTTAACTAAGTTTAAATTAATTAAAATGGTTTGGAAATATATAAGTGTAAATAAAAATCCAATTCAAGTTTATAAAAGTATCAGAAAGTTTATAAAAATGATTAAAAGTATTAAAAACTGTTTTAAAAAGGCTGCAAAAATAAAAGGAAGCAAAATAAAAATGAAATGGGCAAAACCGGCTCGAACCCGGGTCACGGACCGGGTCAAGCATGCACACACACACCAACCATCCCGGCTACGGGTTCGCTGGTGTATATACGAAAAAAAATAAAAGATAAACGAATGTTGGAATTTTCCCTAATCTCCGTATAAACCCTAGAATCCCAATCCCGTAAATACGCATCGATTAACCCTCTGTTAATGGAAATTGACAGAGGGCTAATGATCTATGAATGAAAACGAAACTAATGATCATTCAAAATACCTGGATTGATAACGAAATGAAGGAGAATGGATGAGAGCTTCAGGTCGGCTGCCACATAATCGAACAAGCAAATGCAGGTGCAAATCGGTGAAATGGATAGTTGAAGAAGGTTAGGGATGATGTCGTTGAGCCGTGGCAACGGGTATTTATACCCAATTTCATCATTAAATGTCGAATTAGGTGGGAGTTAATCGGTTGAGTCGATGGGTTGAATCCCTAGCCCATGCGCGGCCATGGTTTGAAATCAAACATTGATTATGGTTAGGTAGGAGTCGCATGCGGGAGTCGATGTTCGAGGTTCAGTGAACCTGGTCGAAATTGCGTTTTAGGGAAACGGAGGCGAAAAACAGCTCCCGTGGGACTCGAACCTGAGACTGGTTTCAGTCTCGGGGGTTTGGGGTAATTGCGCAAATTGTCCCTGAGGTTTCAGGCTTTATTATTTTATGTTAAGACATAACTTTTAAGTTTAAAAATAGTTTCTATAATAGCAGTTTTAGTCCCTGGACTTTATACAACAAATAATATGTTTTATTAAAACTACATAAGCTTTATAGGTTTTATTATTTTATAAATTTTAATAAATAATTAATAAGGTTTAGAGCTTACACGTTTAAGTATTAAAAAATAAGTTTATAAATTATTTTATTTATATAATTATAAACTTATAAAGTTTTTAAGAATTTCAAACATTTTTATTTATAAGATACATATATATATATTTGTCTTATATATATATATACCAAGTATAATTGTTTTTTACTAATTGAATTAAAAATATATATATATATATATATTTTTTAAATAAGTTTCTAAGATTCGAATGCTCAATACGTGCACGGGTTTAGGGTGAGATACATCGAAAAAAAATCCTGGATATTACAGTCTCCCCTACTTTAGAAAATTTCGTCCCGAAATTAAAGTAGAAGGGTCTAGTTCAGGATTTAAGTTTATAGTACGTACGAGATGATGAGAGAAAATACCTTACGTTCCCAAGTAAAACCCTGGGTTATGTTTAGAATCTAAATTGGATTGTAATGATAGGGATAAGATTACGCTCGAGTTTCTAAGTTTTCAAAGTATTTGGTTGCCAAGAGTTTTTTCTACGAAACGTGTAGTTTCATCGAAATATAGGAAGATTCGTTTTCAGAAATGCATTCGAGAGAATATCTGCTGGATTTCTATTCAGGATTTCAAGTGAGATGCATCACTTAGGATGGATTCGATGATAGCTTAACGATTTGAGTTTGTAGACTATTATGTCTAAGGATTGCTACGGTACCTAAGTTCCGTGGCTACCTTTTACGATAAGTCTTAGATCATAACACACGACAGAGTTCACTATGTTTTCCCATACGCTGATTTTCATACTTACGTGTGCACCCGCAAGCATTTAAATCGTCGCATAGTCCGCATAGGTCCTTCTGTTTGTGTGTGGATCAAGAAAGAGTACAATAATTCGTTTAACACACGACTAAAGTTTCTACATAGGAGTGATCATTGATTAACGAGTCCCTCAGAGAGAAACGTTGTTCAATGATTAAGGAGAAAGAATGTGACAAGATTTAGAGTTTCAAAACTAAGAATCCAAGTATGAGTTTCAAGACTAAGAATCCAAGTATGAGTTTGAAAGTAGGATAAGTCAGTTGATCATAAGTTTCAATATTAAGCTTTACATGATCCTTTATTGATCATGTTTAGTTTTAAGGATACGGGTTTGAGTATTTGTACAAGTTTTACATGACTCAAAAGTTTTCTGGTCTCATAGTTGAGTATACGAAGTTTAATGTTTTAGCAACGTGTATTTAAGCTTTTAGTCCCCGTTAGGATTTATAGTAAGTCTTTTATGTGACAAGAGTTGAATGAGGAAAGTCCCTAAGCGTAGGGTAACGGGAAAAGTTTCGATAAGGTTTATGATAGTGTGTTTATAAATGATTTTATGCCGTTTCATAACAGTAGGTATAGTTTTCTTTTATATAGAGTGTAATTAAGATGTTTATAAGCGACGGGTTGGACATTAATAAATAGTATAAGTAAGACTTATGAAAAGGTATGTATGATTGTCAAACGAAAAGTTGGTCAAGTTTAGAAGTGTTAAGTCTATATAATGGGTAAGGATCATAGTTGATTACGGCAGTGGTTCGTAAGTCGTGTTGTTTTAAAAGGTGCTTTCAAGGTTTATTCTTCAAGTATACGTGCCACTTAGGATTTTTATAGTTTAATGCTACGTTGTTCATTATCTCTAGTACTAATGCGGGCTGCTCTTGACGGAAGTGTTTGGGTAAGAGGGTTAAGTTTGTAATGATGAAAGAAGTGTCAAATTAACAAGTAGTAACAAGATGAAATTTCAAAATAACTTTCATTAAATGTTTCAAAAATTTGGGCTTCTAGCCCTTACATAAGATAAACTTTAAAATTTAAGAGAAATAGAGGCTTCATGCGCGCCTTAGGTAGCTCTCCACTAAGAAACAGATTAGTACCACCACAAGGACTGCTAGAGTCACTCGGATGACAAACCTAGCCTCTGCTCTAGTGGCATCGATACGGTCCTCGAGGATTTCTCTGTCTTCCTCCAAAGTTACGATCTTTTCTTCCTAGATCCAGATTTGATTGGCCAGGTCGTCGATCCTTTGGTTTAATAGGTCGTGCCGTGCCCTATGCTCCATTTCCCTCCTCATAGATTCCTCGGTTTCCATGAACCTAAGGATGTTACGCACCGGGATTCCCATTACCATGGTAGGTGCCCCGGCATGCCTAGCCCTTAGGGTAGGGGTAGGTGCTAGATACGGGTCCCTTGGTGGCGATGAGAACCGGTGGTGAAGGTGAGGAGCTTGATAAGGATTCCTCGGTGGTGATGTCCTAGGGTTTCTGGTCTAGTTGGTGTTGAGTTCAGCTCTTGCCCTAGCATTAGGGTAGGGGCTTGGCTGGTACACCGGTGACTCGCTACTCTCTTCGCGGTCGGACTCTCCTCTTGGACGATACACTGGTGAAGAGTGTGAGTGGGAGTCCATTACCTAGCAAGAGGGGGAGTAGAAAGAAAGGTTGTAAGTAAGTCGATCAAATATATTCAAAATTTTTTACACATAATACTGAGTTATCACAGTAATATTTTCAAAAATAGTTCTAATTGGAAGTTGATGGGCTAACGAGGAAGATTCCCGGAAGAAAGGGGTGGTCACAAGGACTCACTAAGTACCCTATTTCCATAGCCAGAATTTCCTCGTGAGTCTACAACTTTTTAGTTATTGTCACCGATATTTGGGTTTAAGGTACTATGTCGAGGTTTATTGTGGGCTTAGGGTCTTAAACGTGGAGCTTGTTTATCCTATAGTAGGCTTCTTCCCTTGCGGGAAAGCGATCAGGTTACTAATCACTTTGTTAATGTACTTTAGGTTTAAAAGACGTTAAGTTTTGTTTACCAGAAACGGTGATGTGTAAGTTTTAGGGACGTATGAAGGTTTTGAGATTAAAAGTGTAACAAAGTTTTTGAGTTAGTCATAAGATGAAGTTTGCTTGAGTGACGAAAATGAAATGAGACTCAAGGGTTTCCCCTTATGTGTCAAGTTTATAAAATAATGAAGCTTGTAAAAAGACTTGTATATATAGTTTTAAATGTGTTGGTATTACAAGGATCATGAAGTTTAAGGATGTATAAACACTTTGAGATGTGTAAAAGTGTAGCAAAAGTTTGAGTGAGTTATTTAGAGTAGTTTGGTTGGGTGATGAAAATAAGATGAAACACAAGGGTTTCCCCTTAAGTGTTATGTTCATAAGATAATGAAGTTTGTAGGAGAATTTTGTAGAGTAATACATAGTTTTTAAGGGTTGTATTACAATGATCACGAAGTTTATGGGGTAGTATCTATAAGTATAAGTTTATGTATGTAGTTTTTAAGTATAACTTCGTAAGAATTTCTCCTTGAAGGTAACTCCTTCAGGTCATGACGAGTAAGCATGCTGTCATGTGACCATTCTTGAAAAGACGGAACATAAGAATCATAGAGTAAAGGTTACAGAGGAAAGTTTTTGAATCATGAATTTATGAAGTGTATAGTATTTGAGATAGTACTCATTTAGTGCATATCACTAAGTAAGTACTTTGACATATCAAGAGAGATCTAAGCTCACAAACGTTTAGAGAAGTCATGCATTCCTATAAGTGGATACTCATCCCAAGAATTCCCAGGAAAGCATACGGGTCCAACGGTTGATTTGGATTTATACGAAATGCTTTCCTTGACATAATATCCCAGAATACAGGTATCCACCCTTCCGGTCCGCACAAGTTCTCACACATTATCTAGAACTTAAATATTCTTGACGAGAGTTTAGTGGTGGCTTAGACTTAAAGCCTAAGAACGTGTCCTCGATGTAGTAGCCTCTTGTAGTACGTAGGTAAGTAGAATCGTAGAATCTCCAAGCGTTCACGTATAAGATTTAAGAATAGAATGAGGAGAGAATTCCTAGTAAAGGACATGAGATAACTCATGTTTGGGTCTCCTAAGTTATAGTCTAGGTCATGTGTCTAATAACCTAATTCCCTATAACCAAGGCTCTGATACCAATCTGTCACACCCCAACCAACGGCGGATTATACGTCGGGGCGGACGCGGTTGTTCAATAGCACAAGGTTGACTATTAAAGTTTCGATATTTTATTAAATAATAATTTAAGATTCAATACAAAGAATATAACAAAAAATACAACGTTTAATTTATAAGTAGACTAGGTCCAAAGCATCCTATGTGATCACGAATAAGTCTCATGTTGTAAACCTGAAACATGAGAAAGAATCTGTCAACTACAAAATAGTTGGTGAGATACAAAGGTTTTGACACAATTTAACAAGTATTTGAAAAGTATTACAATTCACTATGATTTGTGCATTCTATAATGTAAGTATGAGAAAACAAGCATGTTAGACATTGTGCACATTCAATCCCCGAAGGGTCAATCAATCAAGGTGGATTGGTCAAATGCAATAGATATATCATTGTTACCATAGGCTTGATCAAAGTTAATGAATATGCTAGTTCTAAGTTTAATCTAAGCATACAAGTCTCAAGTTTAACATAAGAATAAACACGTAGTCATAGTTGTACAAGAATTGTATAAGTTTAAAAATTTTGAACATGTTTCACCCCAAAAGCATAGAAAGAAAAAAGGGGCTAAGTATACTCACTTGGATGATGAATAGTATCCGACACGGATAAGTATTTGCAAGACTTGGAGGGAGAATATCCTCACGATAAGCCTAAGTATGCAAGTTTAAAGATTTAAGTATGATCCTATAAGTCTATGGTAAGGATCTAGGATTTCAAGATCGACTAGGGTTCCAAGTGGGAGATGGGAATGGTTTGTATTTATGAAATTTAAATCAAGTTTATAATAAAGGTGTTGAATGTAAGACTTGGATATCAAATGTCTTAATAAGTTTGTAGTTTAGAATAATCGATTAAGATAATTATTTAAAAGTTTCACAATTATTAATTACACACAATAGGAAGTTAAATAGTTTTCTAAGTATTTGTACATATTGTTAAATGAAAGACTAAATAATTATTAAAGTTTAACAATAATTATTCAAGAAATAAATAATTATTAAAGATTTATAATAATTATTTAAAGGATACATAATGATAATTATTATTTTGAATTTTAAATAATAATTAAGGTTTTATTATAATCATTTCAAGAATGCATAATTATTAAGGATAAATAATTATTTAAAATATTTATCTAATCAATATAAATCATTTACGATTTATTAAAGCATTTAAGTATTTAGTATTTATTAAAATAACTTATAGTTAAATAATGTTTAAAAATGTTTTCATAAGTTTGAATAAGTGACATATAGGTATAAGCTTAATAAAATCTCCAATAGCATTTCTTATAAAGTTTTATATTTTAATTTATAAGTCTTTAAAGTGTACATGTTTATAAAGGTTTAAAGTTTCTATTAAATCTTTTAAATTTTAGAAATCAAATACTAAATTAAGTTTACTGTTTTATATATATAGTTTCTGTTTAAATATAACTTTTATAAAAGTTTAGAAGCATTTTTATAGTTTTTAAGTATTTACAATTGTTTTTAAAGTATTAAATATTATAAGTTTTAACTAAGTTTAAATTAATTAAAATGGTTTGGAAATATATAAGTGTAAATAAAAATCCAATTCAAGTTTATAAAAGTATCAGAAAGTTTATAAAAATGATTAAAAGTATTAAAAACTGTTTTAAAAAGGCTGCAAAAATAAAAGGAAGCAAAATAAAAATGAAATGGGCAAAACCGGCTCGAACCCGGGTCACGGACCGGGTCAAGCATGCACACACACACCAACCATCCCGGCTACGGGTTCGCTGGTGTATATACGAAAAAAAATAAAAGATAAACGAATGTTGGAATCTTCCCTAATCTCCGTATAAACCCTAGAATCCCAATCCCTTAAATACGCATCGATTAACCCTCTGTTAATGGAAATTGACAGAGGGCTAATGATCTATGAATGAAAACGAAACTAATGATCATTCAAAATACCTGGATTGATAACGAAATGAAGGAGAATGGATGCGAGCTTCAGGTCGGCTGCCACAGAATCGAACGAGCAAATGCAGGTGCAAATCGGTGAAATGGATAGTTGAAGAAGGTTAGGGATGATGTCGTTGAGCCGTGGCAACGGGTATTTATACCCAATTTCATCATTAAATGTCGAATTAGGTGGGAGTTAATCGGTTGAGTCGATGGGTTGAATCCCGAGCCCATGTGCGGCCATGGTTTGAAATCAAACATTGATTATGGTTAGGTAGGAGTCGCATGCGGGAGTCGATGTTCGAGGTTCAGTGAACCTGGTCGAAATCGCGTTTTAGGGAAATCGGAGGCGAAAACCAACTCCCGTGGGACTCGAACCTGAGACTGGTTTCAGTCTCGGGGGTTTGGGGTAATTGCGCAAATGGTCCCTGAGGTTTCAGGCTTTATTATTTTATGTTAAGACATAACTTTTAAGTTTAAAAATAGTTTCTATAATAGCAGTTTTAGTCCCTGGACTTTATACAACAAATAATATGTTTTATTAAAACTACAAAAGCTTTATAGGTTTTATTATTTTATAAATTTTAATAAATAATTAATAAGGTTTAGAGCTTACACGTTTAAGTATTAAAAAATAAGTTTATAAATTATTTTATTTATATAATTATAAACTTATAAAATTTTTAAGAATTTCAAACATTTTTATTTATAAGATACATATATATATATATTTTTCTTATATATATATATACCAAGTATAATTGTTTTTTACTAATTGAATTAAAATATATATATATATATATATATATATATTTTAAATAAGTTTCTAATATTCGAATGCTCAATACGTGCACAGGTTTAGGGAGAGATACATCGAAAAAAAATCCTGGATATTACAGTTAGTAATATACCACTTGAAGTGGCCAAGAGAAAAGTTGGGAAATCCACAAACCTTGTTAGATTTATTTATAATATTTATGTATAGGATTTGAACACCTTGTGGCTATTGGATGTCTTATGGTAGATGAACCTATGTTCATCTACTTTATCCAAATACCTTAGCACAAGGCTTCCATCATAGAATTTTGATGGAGGCTTGGTTTGGTTTTACCACAACTAGATGTAAATTATCCAAACAAGAACATGAAGAAGAAGAAGAAATGTTAGTTGAAAGACCACAACTTGGACCTCAAATGGTGACTTATCTTAGATGTTTACCAAGGTAAACAAATGATAAGATCCTAAAGGTTTATCCAAGAGGGTGAAGGAAGAATTGTTAAGAAAAAAAAAAGGGAAGAAACCTGAAGAAAAATAAGGTTTTTACCTTATAAAATTCTGTCAAAAATCTTGGAAGAAATGGAGCACTTGGAGAGATTTGTGAGAGAATTTGGAGGGTGTAAGGGTGGAGGAGTGAAAGGGAGTGGGTATTTATAAGTGTGGATTAGGGTTTAGGGTATTAAATGAGTTAGTTGGGAGTTGGTGGTTGAAAGGGAGGTGATTCTTTTTTTAAAAAGAAAAAAAATGAAATAATAATAATAGTACTAATGATAATAATGATAATAATAATACTACTAATAATAATAATAATAAACCGAGCGTGTATGGACGTGAAACGAGAATATAAATGTAAAAAAAGTGAAACGCGTGTTTGTAATATATAATTTTGTAATATTGCACGTATGATGTTGTCTTGCATATGTATAAATGTAATGTATGTTGAAAACATGTAATTGAATAAATCCAATAAATTCATTGATCATAAGTCTCGGGTTACAATGGATTCAAAATGAAAGTACAAGGGTACAAAATGTAAATAAACGATGATGTGGAAAGTACGGATATTACGACGTCGGTTGGATAAGAATATGATTTCACAAACGTGAACCAAGAAGGGTATATGTCATCGGCAAGATAGTAACCCCGCTTGTATTGATGGCCATTAACAAAAAAATGGGCACCTAAGAGCGATTTCATGCAACTCATTTGTGAATATTGGAGATTGATTGAGGACGTTTATGTAATTGTTCGCCCCGACAATACCAAAATATGCATGCCAAAACCACAAATCATTAGATGCAACTACTTCGAGTATGACCGTTGGGTACTCGTGATCACCTCAGTGATATTGACCCCTTAAAATAGTGGGACAATTTTTTCAAACCCAATGAGTATAATCGATGCTACCAAGCATCCCGGGAAGCCCGTGCTTATCACCGTGTGCTTGGTATAAAAGTGAAATATCTTGACTAGTTGGTGCACGTAAGTATTCATAACCATATAGAATAGCAATAGCATTACAAAAATACTTAAGACATTCCCTAGAGATTTTTGCGGACATACATAAATATTCGTCGTATGAATCGGGAATATTACCTGTTGCGAGTTGTTTTATGGCCGATGTGCATTTTTGAAGTGGAGTGAAACTTTGTTTCTTCCGTATGTCTTGACTAACTTGAAAGTATTCAAAATTTGCGTTAATGTCGTCAACTATTTTTAAAAATAGTGTCTTCGACATGCGGAATCTATTTCTAAAAACGTCCTCTTTGAATTTCGGATTCTCAACAAAGTAATATGCCATTAGAATTTCATATGCTTGGACACGATCACGTTACACATGTCGGCGAGTCGATCTTGCAATGTCTTCAACCTCAGCTGCTTGAACAACGATGTTTAAATATTCAAGACTACCCGAGTCTGACGACGACGAACTATTATATGATTCCGGGATGTAAATAGCGCGCTTAAACATTTTGAGATTTATTTGTGAGAGAATATGTAAATAATATTGTGTAAAGATGTATATATATATAGGTATTGAAAGAATATATAAAATTGATTTTTTTTATTTAAAGACCCCCCCCCCCTCCCCAACGGCTACATACTCGCCCCCAACAGCTACATTTAACGTTCCAACAGGTATTAATGCCCGTGCCCTCAAACCCGTGCGAAGCCCGCAGGGCGTGCGGCGGTGTTACCCGTGAAACCCGGCCTACCTGCGTGAAGCCCGCAGCTCGACTCCGTCCACCCTGATATGGTTCATTTCAAGTATTTAAAGGTTTTGAACAACCTTCATTAACTGTAATGTTCTCTCACGTTTTCGTTTGTTTACCTTTTCATAACAAATAGACAGTTAGATTAATGGATGTCACATATCAGTACCAACAAATTATGAGACATGATCATATGATGTCTTGGGTAATTCTACCAGCATGTTTTGATTAGTTGTTAATCTTGGTAGATATGTTAAGACGTTGCGTGGTTTGCGAACACCACCTTGAAACATGACCATGTATGATGAGTTGCGTGGTTTGTGACCACCACCTTGAAACATGACCATGTATGATGAGTTGCGTGGTTTGTGAACACCACCTTGAAACATGACCATGTATGATGGGTCGTTGTTGATATGTTAAATATATTTTGGTTGTTTGTTTAAATGTTGATATTTAATAGTACCTCTCTAATGTTTAAACCTTGTTATATAGTTAAATACCAACAATGTTACATCAAATATGTTGTTGATAGTCTTATATAATTCACTTTATGAAATTTTAGGACCAAAATCTGATGTTTGGACATCATGTCTGAACCCCGGATACAGGTATCACAAGATTTAAGCAGTTTTTCAGAAATTACAAAGTTTTAATATACAACAGGAGCCAACTTGTACTATTATTACCAAATCCAACATAACTTCAGACTTCTAAAACACAGGGGCCAACAAGTCATTTTAAATTACAAATATAAAAGCTTCCAACTCTCTTTCTTTCTGGACTCGTTATCGAATAACCTTCTGGGCTCCTCACTGGGCTGCGACTCCTGCTCAGGGACCCGTATGGGCTCATCGACCTTGAGTAAGACCTTTCTCTGTACCTTCGGTCTCAAGGTGAGATGGACCTGTTCCATATTTAACCCCCACAATTAACAACATCCCATCTTCGACTATGAATAGGTAGATTCAGGTCATGTTTCAGCCAAAATAAAAAAAAAATAGCCTAAAAAGATGAGATTCTAAATGGTATTTTTTTAATGCATAAATGAAGACATTTAGAAAAATTATTAATACCAATATAATAAAAAGAGTTAATTACACAAATAGGTTCTATGGTTTGGGTAAAATAACATGTATGAGTCCTAAGTTTAAAAAGTTACAAGTTTAGGGCCTGTGGTTTGGGTAAAATAACATGTATGAGTCCTAAGTTTAAAAAGTTGCAAGTTTAGGGCCTGTGGTTTCAATTTTGTAACAGGTTTGGGTACTAAGACTATATTCCATTAATTTTTCTTTTAATTTTAAGTAAAATGACTTTTTTATCCTTGACTATTAAAAAATAAAAAGAATATATATTACAAGGGCTAGTTTGGGTAAAATAACATGTATGAGTCTTAAGTTTAAAAAGTTACAAGTTTAGGGCCTGTGGTTTGGGTAAAATAACATGTATGAGTCCTAAGTTTAAAAAGTTGCAAGTTTAGGGCCTGTGGTTTCAATTTTGTAACAGGTTTGGGTACTAAGACTATATTCCATTAATTTTTCTTTTAATTTTAAGTAAAATGACTTTTTTATCCTTGACTATTAAAAAATAAAAAGAATATATATTACAAGGGCTAGTTTGTAATTTACTTAAACAATAATTAAAAATATAACAATAGCAAAAAACTTAATAAATTAAACCCCCAATCTTCCCCATATCTCCTCCAGCTCCGTGTAATACCTCCGACGTCTACTACGAATGCCCATCTCTATCTCGAACATCCATCTCTGTCTCGTAAATGGGTGTTCGTAGTAGACGTCGGAGGTATTACACGGAGCTGGAGGAGATATGGGGAAGATTGAGTTTTTTTTTTAATTATATATTCTTTTTATTTTTTAATAGTCAAGGGTAAAAAAGTCATTTTACTTAAAATTAAAAGAAAAATTAATGGAATATAGTCTTATTACCCAAACCTGTTATAAAATTGAAACCACATGCCCTAAACTTGCAACTTTTTAAACTTAGGACTCATACATGTTATTTTACCCAAACCACGGACCCTAAACTTGCAACTTTTTAAACTTAGGACTCATACATGTTATTTTACCCAAACCATAAGACCTATTTGTGTAATTAACTATAAAAAAATTTAAATCATATTTGATAACAAAGTATTTATTAGAAAAAAAAAATAGGGAAAAAAAGGTCCAGTTTGACCCCAACCGAACCGTTGCAACACGTTACTCAACCGCCAACCCGCCCATTTCGGCATTTCGCCCCCTTATTACAAATGATAAACAAATGAGTACCGAGAGTAGCGGCCCCGCCTAGGGGAAGGAGAGTAGTAACTCGGACTACGATGGTATGACCTTCCACGACCCGGTGAACGAGAATAACGGCTGGATGATCCTCGACGGTCATATGAATATCCCCTGTCATGATTTATTTTATTAACAGAGATAATACAAACTATATTATTAATGAAAACTTTTTAGGAGATTTTAAGCCTTTGAAAACAGCGAATTTTGATCCATTCCACTCATTTCCAAATCAAGCCAGATTTAAGTGCTTGGGTTATTATACACAAAAAGGACAACAATTCATTATTCAACACATAAAACTGACCTTGAACGTTCTCTTGCCCTCATTTCTGAAGGCTTTTTCCTATTTTCCTCAGCAAACACAACTGTCAGCTCTCTACCAAGAAGGATTTGACCATCCATATGATATTTGGCCTCAGCAGCATCGTCTGGATCAACATATTGAACAAAACCAAAACCACGTGGCTCACTGCAATAAAAACGTTACTAAACATCATTACATATTATAGACTTGAGAAGCATGCATACATAAGACCCATGTATGCAAACTTGCACATACAAACAGTTTATGTCTCTTATGTTTCCCACACACCATAAATATAAACAAAATGAGGGCGACAAAAAAAAGATTCTTAACAAATGAAGGCTCCAAACAAATGATATAAAAATACCGCTGCTAACCTTGTGTAGTCAAGGTTATTATGTAAAGTTCTTCAACACTTGAACGTCATTATGTAACAATAAACAACTTCAATCTTCATGTAAATAAAATCATCTTGACAGAAGTCTTGTTTACTTCATGTCTTCAACACTTTCAATAAACAAACCATTGCCCGTAAACATTTATAATGTAATAAGTTATCACCATATAGTTGAATGAATGGAAGTGGGTTTGAATTGTTTTGAACAATGTAATCATTAGCTTTAGAATGAGAAAAACAGGTAACATGTTCTTAGGCAGCAAAGGTTCTCACCCAGTATAGTAGTCACGAGGTAAGTAAACATCCTTCATAGGGCCAAACTCTCCAAATGGTTCACGAAGGTCTTCTGGTCTGCAAATAAACAAATTTATGATTGGAACATGTTCAATTAACAATTTATATTATTTACTATGAGGGTAGAATAGAGTAAGGAGAGGAAATCAGGAGAAATGAATTCTTTCCAACTGCCAATATCGACTTTTTAGTGCAACTTCCACTTTGCATCAATGTATGTATTGAATGTAGATACTGAATACAGTATTGAAAAATAGATTGAACTTGTAATGAACAGAAATGGAGCGAAAGGTTATAATAGAAACTTTTTAGAGCTGAAAACTAATGCCATCTCTCAAATATGAATTTGAAGAAGTTTTAAGTCCAATATCCAAAATCAAAAGATTAATCATCTCCACGTGATAAACAGATTTGAGTTCCACAAATAACTAATATGTTGCAAGAAAAAGTAGCCAAAGAATTGATCAATTGATGAATAATTTACCAAATACCAGCACGTATTTCTTCAAACTTCATTTATTTAAAAAAATGTTCATTTTCAAATTACCACATCATATGATGAATGCAGCTTACTCCATGTAAAAGCTCTACTTGCTAGCAAGCAAATTTGAAACATTGTGTTTTTTTTTCTTATTTCAGTGACTCATAGTGATCTAGTAAAACAAGTTGCAAAGTTCAAAAACCTTTTTTACTCCAAACTTTAAACTTCCTACACATGGATATGAAATGCAACATGATGAAATGTAACATAAAATTGATAAACAACTCATTAACCTGTGATAGAAATAGTAAATATCTTTCAAGGATGAAAACAAAACTAAAAGAAATCAAGAATACATCACAATTATACGAGTCACGGAACAAGTTTATAAACAGAGTTCAGAACAAACCTACAACCACGGCCGAGGTTGCGAACCAAAAGGCTAGTAGGAAGGTCTCTAGCACGACCACCATAACGAGCCCTAGGGCTAGGACTTTGGTAGCTTCTGCTTCGGTATCTTGGTGGTGAAGGGCTGTAGCTGTAGCTGTAGCTTCTGCCTCTCATTTTTCAACCTGCATATAAAATTAAGGACATATGAGTTATATACGACCGTAACCAGCTACATTAAAACGACGACAAATCATGTAACTCAAGTTAATTTAAAAAATGATGGCAAGTATAACACAATCCATAGCCTAAAACGTAGGGTTGGCAAAACAGGTCTAAACATGTTAAGCAGTTCAGACATGACACGATTAACTAACCGTGCCATTTTTTTCAAGCAGGAACACGAACCTGATTACAAACGTGTTACACGACAGTCGACACGACCTGTTTAAAACGATTAATATCACCTATTTAAGTATTTAGTGATACAGTGAACACATAACAAGATAAAATAAAGATCACCAAAAATTAAAATCCATAACAATAATATCCTTCAACAATCCTTGACATATAAATAGGTATAATCGGGTCTAAGCAGGTTAAACATGTTAAGATACGGTTAGACACGAGTTTCTTAAACGTGTTGATATGTTTATGGCACGAAACCTGTTAAACTCAAACCCAAACTTGTTTAACCACGTGACACAGTCGTGTTAGAAATTACCGGCCCTGCTAAAACGGAGACCTAACAAACATAACGCAAATAAAAAAAATAATGATAAGAACAGCGATTTGAAGCATGTAACAAACAATAAGGAACATCGAACGAATCAGCAAGCAAATAGATTAAAAATCGATAACAATCAACTCAAATTCTACGTGATTTTGTAAGGAATCGTGATTTGTCGAAAGGAATTCCATCGATATGATAAAATTACAAAGAGGATACAAATTCGAATCAATGAACAAGCGGCGAGATCTAACCGAATATGTAACAGAAACCGTTGCAACAAACTTCACAATTCGTACAATTAAAACAAAAATCGATCTAATTCAGAGGAAGATGATTAAAAGAGTACCTTCAACGAAAACGATCGACTGATATTTGCCTTAATTCGCCGTGAACGGATTGATTGGTTTTAGGAGTTAAAAGGTTTCATCAAAATATGGTTGGGTTTTATTTCCGATAGCCTGTTCTCGAGAAGCTTCTGCATAGCCTAAAAAGATGAAAGTATTCATTTACAACCCTTAAGATACAAACTTTGCCTGTTATAGTCCAAAAGGTCAATATTTTATCATTTTAAGTCCTCATACAATCTAGTAATGATAAACCACCGCCCTGTATTTTAGAGGTCGATCATCGGCGGAACCAAATAGGGGTAATCTCACTCGAGATTAACGTTGCAAGACACATTGATTAAAGTATGCAAATCACAAATGGGTGTTTAAATGACAGTTGAAGAGTAAGTTAGTTTAACAATTTTTTTTATATCAAAATAATGTATATGTTTTTATTTAATTTAATTCTTGTTATTCTATTAAGATTTTTTATTTGATTATTTGTTTTTCTAAATACATGTATGATGTATGTCTATTATCATCTAAAAATGTCTGTTTATAACATATATTTTAAATAATATGTTTTTCTAACAACCAAGTTTATTAATACTAATTTAAGCAACAAGATGGGTGATATAAATTATTTATGTGTTATATACTTATATATCTAGATAAATATGTTTTCGCAAGTGATAAAAAGTAATATAGTTTTACAACGATTTTAAAATATGAGACATCGAATGTTAGAATTATCAGTTGACACACGTAATAAACGTACATTTGTTGGTAACAAAATGAATAGATGTACACTAACGAATGCAAAAAAGTTATATTACAACCCCTTATTAAAAAGTTTTGATTCCGCCAACGAAGACGCTTGGTTACGGGTATTTAGATGGTGTGAGACCAGAATTAATATGATAAATTAGAGATTTACTGAACATAATGAAACAATATGCAAATCAATTAGAGCGTTCATTTGTTTTAGATGTATCATGTAAAAAAGAAAGGGTTGAAACGAATATTAGTATTTGTAATTTCAAACACAATTTTAAACGCATTATTTGTATTTAGTATGACCACAAACACATTATTTTATATATATATATATATATATATATATATATATATATATATATTAATTAGTATTTGTGTGTGTCGGTGTGAATAATGACACTTTCACTATAAAATTGACGCGTGTAATAGTTATTATATTCGATTTGTTCGAAAATAATAACAAAAACTCGAGGCTTTCTCATCTCTTTCTTCATACATGAGGGCACGGGTTCGACCCCAACCTCATGTGTTTTTTCTATTTTTTTCCCACTCATGTAATAGAAGTTTTACAAATATCTTCATACTACATATCTACAGCATCGAACAAATCCGACATGTTAATTTTTTAAAAAAATATAACAATATTATACTCACATTAAAGATAAAAATGTTCAATTTTATGGTGTAATTTAAAAAAAATAATAACGTATAAAAAGTTATTAAGGTTTAAACACTAATGAGGAAGAGTTTTGTAGTTTTCTTACAAAATATGAGTTTTTTTATTGATCCTCTCCATATATATGGGAGACGAGGTTCATGAGAAAACCAATTACATAATTTATAAATTATTATTTTTCTAACTATCAAAAGGGTTATTTTAAACAATATTTTTTCCTCCTAAATACCACCTAAATATGTCATTTGTAAAATTTGAACCGACACTACTTTTGTCGGGCTGTAAACAAACCGAACCGAACCAAACGAAGTCTTGTTTGTGTCCGTTCGTTAAGCATTGAACTTGTTCACAAACACTAACCAAACGAAATTTCATGTTCGTGTTCGTTCATTAAGGAAATGGGTTTGTTCACGAACGGTTCACGGACGTTACCGAACGGAGCGCTATTTTTAGACTTTTGATGTCAACCCTAATGCTTACATTTTGTGATTGAGGGAATCTTACATTATCTAGAATTGAGAACTTAAAAGCCCTAATCGAGTAATAGTGGATTGGGAAATGACGCATAGAAATTTTAAAAATTAAAGAATATAAAATGTTAGGATAAAATAAAATAGAAATATACAAAAATCTTAATGAACATCTTAAACAAACAAAAACGAACAAACATAAACGAACGTAAATGAACGAACGTTCATGAACAGCTTACCGAACGTTCACAAACAGATTACCGAACGTTCACGAACACAATTGAACGAACGAGACCTCTGTTCATGTTCGATCATTTAGTTAATCGAACGAAATTTCTTGTTCATGTTCGTTCATTTATTAAACGAACGAACGTAAACGAACTTCCCGTCGAACGGTTCATGAACTGTTCGTTGAACGTTCAGTTCGTTTACAACCCTAGTGGGTAGGGATGTAACCGAACCGAACCGAACGGAGCCTTGTTCGTGTACGTTTGTTAAGCATTTAACTTGTTCATGAACAGTTCACAAACACTAACCGAACGAAATTTCATGTTCGTGTTCGTTCATTAAGGAAATGTATTTGTTCATGAACGGAACCGAACGAATGCTAGTTTGGGACTTTTGATGTCAACCTTAATGTCTTTCGAAGTAAACATTTAATAAGATCAATTTAATATCAAGTTTTTTGTACTTCTATCGAATTTACTTTATTTACTTAATTGTTCGGGTAAAAAATAATATAAAAATTAAAGAATATAAAAAGTTAAGATAAAATTAAATAGAAATATACAAAAATCTTTAATTAACAACATAAACAAATGACACACGAACCTAAACGAACGAACGTTAATAAACGAACGTTCACGAACACGTTACCGAACGTTCACGAACACAATTGAATGAACGAGACCTCTGTTCATGTTCGTTCATTTAGTTAATCGGACGGAATTCTTTGTTCATGTTCGTTCATTTATTAAACGAACGAACGTAAACGAACTTCCAGTCAAACGGTTCACGAACTGTTTGTGACATCCGGCAATTTCAGGTTAACCCCGTTAACTCAAACCTCGTTAGTTCAAACATTATTCGTTTCAAACTCAGTTATCCCAGTTAGTCACACGTGCATTGCATTGAGTCTAAACCCGAAACGTTGGTGATTAATTAAAATAAATAATTTGAATATTTAATAATTTATATTTATTATAAATTATGTGAACTTTATGTGATTACGTGACTTTACATGAATTATGTGAATATTATTGCCCTCGTACGTGTTTATCGAATATTAACCGCATACAATATTTTTATAAAAGTTGGAGTTTTTATAAAAATATAAATCAAAATTTATAATTATTAAATAGGTGTCATTTAAATTAATTAGAGTCTACGGGCTTTAATTAAACTTGAAGCCCATCTTAAAAACACATTAGTGCATGGATTATATAAGGAACTTTTATAAAAAAAATAAAACATAAACCCTAACCCCTCCCCAAGCCGTCGCGATCCCACCATCACCCTCACCTCTCGGCCGAACCAAAAAGAGGACGTGGAGCCTTCGATCGAGCCCCGATCATTAATCCGGAAGTGAATACGTGCTAGTCTAAGCATTCCTAACGTTCCTACGTGGCAGCTAGTCGTCAAGCATTCTAAGTTCGCTTTCTTTCGCACATACTCTAAGGTGAGTTTCACGGCCCATTTTCTTATGATTTAAACTTGGGGGAGATAACATGGGTACGAACATTTAGATTTTACATTTCTTTTATATCACTTGTGTACTAAGCGCAAACATATCATGCAAGTCCTTACTTATCGAACCGTTTAATATGTGGGATGACGAGGTAATCTTGAGTAGTACTACTGGGCATTGACAAGCCCCACCCGCGTTAGTCGCGCTAACACGACAGGTAGTCGAACGGGTATAACATTGACCTAAACATTTACCATTGATTATGATAGTCATGGTGGGAGGCAGTACAAACATAAACAGTCAGCTTCGGTGTCGAAACGCTTTAGTAACATGTACTAGGTTAGCTACCTATGATATAAATTGTAAATGGTATTATCTAGTAAACTTTACAAACATTGAAACCTGTGAACTCACCAACCTAGTGTTGACACGTTTTAGCATGTTTTCTCAGGTCATTAAGGTACAAGCACAAGCTAAGGCATGCATGCATTCGAAGTCCATCATTTTCAAACTCAAGAACTATTTATTTTATTTATTGTTGAATTATTTACTTTTGGCGCGACTGTTTTGGCGCATGCTTTTCATTTAACTTTTCGCTTCCGCAATCTTACATTAAATCAGTGTTTTCATTTCTAGTGTTGCATCGTGACTATGAGCAATACTAATGGTTTTCTTAAACTCATATAGAGTCGTTCAACGTAACTAATGACTGAGATCCTGGTATGTCACGCTCCTAACGGTAAAGCTCCGTTAGTGGATTTTGGGGGTGTGACAGATTGGTATCAGAGCCAGGTTTTATAGAGAACTAGGAAATGCATACTAGACTATAACCACGCATATGCATTAGTTACACATCACTTACATTCATACATGGCACTCACTCATCCCGTTACAGGAAATGTCGACCCCACCAAATTCACCCGCATCCCCAGTCGTTCAGGAGCACGATGTTCCTACCGTACCTTTGCCAAAGCCGAGGAGACGTCGACTCAACCTGATCAACACCACAGTAGGGCATGATGAGTCTATTCATGTGCGTGTCAGAGGCAACACATAGGACTGGGATTGGTATCCCGATAAGATCAGGAACTGGATCCGCGAGGAGGAAGTCCCACCTCCGCTCACTACTGACATTGCTTCTTCTTCTTCATCATCTTCTGTACGAGCTTTGCCACCATTGCAGTACCCCTATGAGCAGGTGATAGCTGCCTTTGTGGCTAGGATGGACCGGGAGATCCGGAACATGAGAGATGCAGCAGGGGAGATTTCAGGTATATTAGAGCGACAGATTCTGATGAATCAGAAAATTGACAAACTAACTTCAGATTTGGCACTCACTGATAAAGTCCATGAAAATTTGGCAAATGGATGTGAGGATATGGAAGACCGGCTGAACACTGCAGAGTGGAACCTAGATATACTCCACACCAAGATCGAGCAGTTGGAGGCTCGACTTGCAGCTGCTGAAGCAGCAGGAGTTACACCAGAGGATGCACCTGCAGGAGACCAGGATGAGGATGATGATGCAGCATCCGATGTTACATCAGTTGGCAGTGACATGTGATCATCTATCTTCATTACTTATTTACGTCTTTCCTTTTGAACCTAGATGGGCAGGGTTGTTCCCATCTAACAGATGTTTCTAGAATTTTGATGTTTGGTTGAATTTAGTTGTAATCGCTACAATTTAATTTATCAAGTATTACTATTATTGAAATATTAGATGTTGTGGTTTGAATTTCTTTTGTTTACTGGTACTTGTATGATGATAAAATGCGATGTATTTTTCTCATTATTGTATATTGTGAATGTAAAGATAATGTCTGGAAGAGGAAATGGATGTGGTGGACGCGCCGGAGGACGCGGTGGTCGCGGAAACATTAACATGACTGCAGCCGAGCTCGCGGCACTCATAAACGAGCGTGTGGCTGAAGCGGTAGCAGCTAGTCAAGCCGCTGTTAATGCTAGAGGTAAAGCAAAATATTATCAACTCTAGTGAGTCACCATTCATCCTAAACTCAAATTCGAATATGGTATTCTTAAAGCGCATTCTTGTTTACAATTCAGGTCAGCATAACCACCAGCAGGTTTGTACTTTCAAGGCGTACATGGATTGCAAGCCTCACTCGTTCAGTGGAGCCGAAGTGGCTGTTGGCTTACTCCGCTGGATGGAGAAATCTGAATCCGCATTCGCGATGTGCAATTGTCCACCGAATAATCAGGTGAAATATGCATCTGGCACACTTGAGGGTCCGGCCCTTACTTGGTGGAACTCCCAAGTGCAAATGCTAACCCTTGAGATGGCAAATGCATTGCCATGGGATGAATTTAAGACTATGCTGCGGGAGGAGTATTGTCCCCGCGATGAAGTGCAGAAACTTGAGGGCGAGTTCTGGAACCTCAAGATGGAGGGATCTGAAATTGAAGCCTACACTACTCGTTCGCATGAACTGGCGAACTTGTGTCCACAAATGGTAACACCTCCCTATAAGAGGATAGAGAAATTCATTGATGGTTTGGTCCCGCAAATTCAGAACATGGTGACATCTTCTAATCCCACTACGATCCAGCAAGCAATCAGGTTGGCTCACAGGCTGACCGATCAGGCAGTCGCTCAGGGCACCCTACCCCCTAGAGGTGCGTTATCAAAGACAACTGACAATAAGCGGAAGTTTGACAGTTCATTCCCCAAAACCTTCCAGTCAAACCCACCTTCTCAGCAGCAACAGCAACATCGTAAGCTCGAACCTTCAAAGAACAACAATCAGTCTAACTCTTCTCAGCAGAATCCGGGTTCTTATGTTGGCAAGTACCCGAAGTGCAACAAATGTAACTTCCACCATCATGGAGCATGTGACCGGTACCGTTGCCACCGGTGTGGAAAGATGGGTCATTTGGCCAAAGACTGTAGAGTAGATCTGCAGAACAAACAGACAACACCTGGAGACGCACCCAAAGGCTGTTTTGAGTGTGGTAAAGAAGGGCATTTCAAGAAAAATTGCCCGCAGTTGAGGAGAAACGGAAACGGGAATGGAAATGGCAACAATCATCAGGGCGGTAATGGAAATGGTAATAACCACCAGGGCGGAAATGGAAATAACAACGGGAATGGTGCAAAGGGCCGAGCATTTGTGATTGGATCGGGAGAAGCTAGGAATGATCGGAACGTTGTTAACGGTATGTTTCTCTTAAACGATCATTTTGCTTCTGTACTTTTTGATACTGGCGCCGATAAAAGTTTTATATCTAGAGAACGTAGTAGTCAGTTAGGAATAAACCCAACTTTATTAGAACACCATTATACCGTAGAGATAGCAGACGGTAAAGTAATTGTAACGAACCAAAATCCGGGTTTCGTTTTCAAATAAATAAATAAATATTTAATAAATATTATGGTGAAAATAATATTTATGAAATAAGTTGAAACAAGTGGGTTTCAAGTTAGTAATGGGGTTACACTAGTTTTTAACTAGTTTTGGAATGAAGTGGGTGAAATGAAAGTTGAGGGGCTAAATTTGTAAATATGGCAAATCTGCCATATTTGACTTGGTGAAGTCAAAATTGAGCTATTTTGTTGGCGTGGGTCGTTCATCTCAAGAGAGAGCAAAAAGAGAAATCGAGTTTGAAGCATAAATCGTGCAATTGAGGCTTGTTTTGTGAAGGTTTTGGCTCACACAACATCTTCATAACATCAAGTAAGTGATTCTCTTCCTCTTGATTTCACCATGAATGTGTTCTTGGTGGGTTTTGGGTGAAATCCGAAATTATGTATGCATGTGATGAAATGGTGTTAGATTATTGATAATCTAGCTAAACTAAAGTTAAAGAATGATGATTAACATCCTAGAACCCTTTGATTTTGGTTATGAGAAGTTAGGGTTCATATGGTGGAAATTGGGGGTGTTTGGATCATGATGCTAAAATGATGAATTAATGAAGATTAAGTGTTTTTAAGATGTTAAACACTTGAACAAACACCAAATTAACTTAATAATAATTTTTGAAAGAAAAATTAGTGTTAAGATTAAGATAATGAAACTCAAGTGGGTGAGTTTGTGGTGAAAGAGGGTGTTTGGTTATGAGGATAACCCAAACGGGTCAATTTGGGTTGTAAATGTGGAATTGAGTTGTGAACTCAATTGTAGTGGAATTTTGATGTATGATAGATTACTAAACTAGGTGAATTTGTTTAGGTGATCAAATTGCAAAGCTAGAAGGTGTTGCGGGATCTTCTAACTCAAAAGGTAAGTGCTTTGCACTTACTTAGTAATGATAGGTGGTGGTGTTGATCATGTTTGAATTTCATGTTGGTTATTCAAATATCTTATAGGTGTTTATTGGTATGTGGATGAATTTAGTTAATAAACCTATATGGTGTAAGAATTGACTTGTGTGGTAAAAGCCAAGTTTGTATGCATAATGTAGTTGACTATGTGGTATATGGTCAAACTAAAATGTAGAATATGTTGAATTGGTGTAAATGACTATGTGGTATATAGTTAAGCTACAATGTGGTATGTGATAAAGTATAGTAATTGACTTATGTGGTGTAAAGTCAAACTAAATGTGGTAATTTGAGGAAAGTGGCTTATGTGGAATATAAGTCAACCATTGTGGAAAAATGGTGAAGTCGGTGTAAATTGACTTATGCGGAATATAAGTCTAACCATTGTGGAAAAATGGTGAAGTCGGTGTAAATTGACTTATGCGGAATATAAGTCTAACCATTGTGAATTAATGGTGAGATTGGCGTATATGGACTTATGTGGTATATAAGTCAAACCATTGTGGAATAATGGTGAATGTGGTGTAATTGACTTATGTGGTATATAAGTCAAGTGTAAGGGACCTTAGTTGACCAATTGGGTGTGAACGGGTCAAATGGGTGAAAGGGATGAAAACAAGTTGTAAATACTTGTTTGTTAAGTCTAGCACATTACTATGGTAATATGTTAATGAAATGCTAATGTATGGAACCATAATTGACCAAATAGACGCAAACGGGTCAAATGGGTTAAATAGGTGAAAAGGGTGAAAACAAGTTGTAAATTATGTTTATATCATTACTAATGGTGAAATATTATTGTGGTTATGCAGGGAAAGCTCCGAGGTATGTCTATGTCAATGTTCAAGGGTGAAGGATTCTCGTATGCAATTTTTGTGTTTTTTTGAGGATTTATGTAAAATCCTTGTAAAGTGGTGTGTTTGACACTTGATTTATGTTTTGGTGAATATGAAATGTCATATGTTTGTTTTTGGTCAAAACCCAAGTGTTGGGAATTTTTAGTGTCTTGAAGGTTTGGAAAAAAAAGATGAAAATTTGGCTAAGTATGAAAACTGCAGAAAAAGCTGGAAACTTTCTGTGAGAAAGGCTTCCTCGCGGGCCGCGACGGGGTGGCCTATGTTTCTCGCGGGTCGCGAGAGGTAAAAAAAAAAAAAAATTCTGGGATTAAGACTTCCGCGCGTTAAAGTATAGTTTTTAAAAGTGGTGTGTTTCAGTAATCGAGGCAACCCACATTCTTAAGGGATGTAAATTAGAACTATCTGGTCACAAACTGGATATCGATCTCATGCCAGTTACACTTGGCAGTTTTGACATAATTGTGGGCATGGATTGGTTGTCTAAAAACCAAGCTGAGATCATCTGTAGTGAGAAGATCGTTCGTATACCCCTTCCTAGTGGAGAGATCCTATCCGTTCAGGGCGAAAGAAGTGGTGCAGTCATGGGCATCATATCTTTCATGATAGCTCAGAAGTGTCTGCGTAAGGGTCATACCGTAATTCTAGCCCTTGTCGCTGACAAGTCCACCGAGGAGAAAAAGTTAGAAGATATCCCTATCGTTCGCGAATTCCCAGAAGTATTCCCTGAAGACCTACCTGGTCTTCCATCTCATCGACAAGTCGAATTTCAGATTGACCTAACACCCGGAGCAGCGCCTATTGCTCGAGCACCCTATAAACTGGCACCAAGCGAGTTTCAAGAGCTATCTACACAACTGCAAGAGTTGTTGGATAAAGGTTTCATCCGACCAAGCTCATCGCCATGGGGAGCCCCAGTCCTATTTGTCAAAAAGAAAGATGGAACTTTTCGCATGTGCATTGATTACCGAGAGTTAAACAAAGTAACAGTCAAGAACCACTACCCGCTACCCACTACCCCGTATTGACGATTTATTCGACCAACTTCAAAGGTCAAGTTTCTACTCAAAAATCGATTTAAGGTCTGGATATCATCAGCTGAGAGTTCGAGATGAGGATATATCCAAGACTGCATTCAGAACCCGGTATGGCCATTTCGAATTTTTGGTCATGCCATTTGGATTAACCAACGCACCCGCGGTGTTCATGGACCTCATGAACCGTGTGTGTAAACCTTATCTGGATCAATTCGTCATTGTTTTTATTGACGATATCCTCATATACTCTAAGAGTCAGGAGGAGCATGAGGAGCATCTGCGTTTGATCCTTGAGCTACTGAAACAGGAGCAGCTGTACGCGAAGTTTTCCAAATGCGATTTTTGGATTCGCGAGGTTCAATTTCTAGGACATGTGATCAATGAGAAAGGAATACATGTCGATCCAGCCAAAGTGGAAGCTATCAAGAATTGGGCAGCACCATCAACTCCGACCGAAGTTCGGCAATTCCTAGGATTGGCCGGATACTACCGTCGTTTTATCGAAGGATTTTCAAAGATTGCCTAACCTCTCACCGCCTTAACCCAAAAAGATAAACCCTATAATTGGGGCGAGACTCAAGAATCGGCATTCCAGCTACTGAAGCAGAAACTATGTAGCGCACCCATCCTGTCTCTACCAGAGGGAATGGATGACTTTGTGGTGTATTGCGATGCCTCCATCCAAGGTCTTGGTTGTGTGTTGATGCAACGTGACAAGGTTATCGCATACGCTTCTCGACAGTTAAAAATCCACAAAAGAACTACACGACTCACGATTTGGAGTTAGGAGCCGTGGTGTTTGCACTCAAGATATGGAGACATTGCTTGTACGGTACCAAGTGCACCATCTACACCGATCACAAGAGTCTTCAGCATATTTTTTAGCAGAAAGAGTTGAACATGCGTCAACGTCGTTGGATCGAACTCTTAAACGACTATGATTATGCAATCAAGTACCATCCGGGCAAAGCTAATGTGGTAGCCGATGCCCTAAGCAAAAAAGAAACCAAACCCCGACGGGTTAGAGCATTAGAACTCACTATTCATACAGGATTACCCGAACAAATCCGCAATGCCCAACTCGAAGCCTTAAAAGAGGAGAACTTGTCATTAGAATCCACTCGTGGTATGGAGAAACAACTTGAGGTTAAAGCAGATGGTATTCGCTACTTAGCAGAACGAATATGGATACCAATATATGGAAACCTAAGAGATCTAGTCATGGATGAAGCTCACAAATCCCGATACTCTATCCATCCGGGATCCGACAAGATGTATCACGATCTCAAGGTTTTGTATTAGTGGCCGAACATGAAAGCCGACATAGCCACCTACGTGAGCAAGTGTCTGACTTGTTCCAAGGTCAAGGTGGAGTACCAAAAGCCATCCGGATTACTTCAACAACCGGAAATCCCGATGTGGAAATGGGAACAGATTTCCAAGGATTTCATAACCAAATTACCCCGAACCCCTACTGGATGTGACACAATCTGGGTGATAGTGGATCGCCTAACCAAATCCGCTCATTTCCTTGCTATCAAAGAGACCGACAAAATGGAAAAGTTAACTCGCCTCTATCTTAAAGAAGTAGCATCCCGTCATGGAGTGCCAATCTCCATCATTTCCGATAGAGACACCCGATTCACCTCACGTTTCTGGCAATCGTTACAGAAAGCTCTAGGCACGCGCCTGGATATGAGCACAACGTACCATCCTCAAACAGATGGCCAGAGTGAGCGTACCATACAAACCCTAGAAGACATGCTACGAGCTTGTGTAATCGATTTCGGAAACAGTTGGGAGACTCACTTGCCTTTAGTGGAATTCTCTTACAATAACAGCTATCATACTAGTATCAAAGCAGCACCGTTCGAGGCTTTGTACGGGAGAAAGTGTCGATCACCACTTTGTTGGGCTGAAGTTGGAGATAGTCAACTTACGGGTCCTGAACTTGTACACGAAACCTCAGAGAAAATCATGCAAATCCGAAACCGTATGGCGGCAGCTCGTGACCGTCAAAAGAGTTATGCAGACAAGCGCAGAAAACCGCTAGAATTCCAAGTGGGCGACAAAGTATTATTAAAGGTCTCACCGTGGAAAGGTGTGATTCGTTTCGGGAAACGAGGAAAGTTAAACCTGCGTTACGTTGGACCATTCGAGATAGAGAAAAGGATCGGTCCAGTAGCATACCAACTGAACCTACCGGATACACTCAATGGAGTGCACAATGTCTTTCATGTCTCAAACCTAAAGAAGTGCCTATCAGATGAGACACTTGTAGTTCCACTCGAGGAGTTGGAAATTGATGAACAGCTACGTTTCATTGAGGAACCAGACTAAATCATGGACCGAGAAGTCAAAACTCTCAAGCGCAGTAAGTTACCTATCGTCAGAGTTCGCTGGAACTTAAAGCGTGGACCAGAGTTCACGTGAGAACGAGAGGATCAGATGATGAAAAAGTATCCTCACCTTTTCAAACAGTCAACGACAAACACGGAAGGTACTAACTAAATTTCGAGACGAAATTTATTTCAACAAGGGATGATGTGACAAACCTAAACTTTTTTGTTTCAGACGTTACCAACTTCGTTTAATTTTCGGGACGGAAATTCTTTCAACAAGGGGATGATGTGACATCCGACAATTTAGGTTAACCCCGTTAACTCAAACCTCGTTACTTCAAACATTATTCGTTTCAAACTCAGTTATCCCAGTTATTCACACGTGCATTGCATTGAGTCTAAACCCGGAACGTTGGTGATTAATTAAAATAAATAATTTGAATATCTAATAATTTATATTTATTATAAATTATGTGAACTTTATGTGATTACGTGACTTTACGTGAATTATGTGAATATTATTGCCCTCGTACGCGTTTATCGAATATTAACCGCATATAATATTTTTATAAAAGTTGGAGTTTTTATAAAAATATAAATCGAAATTTATAATTATTAAATAGGTGTCATTTAAATTAATTAGAGTCTACGGGCTTTAATTAAACTTGAAGCGCATCTTAAAAACCCATTAGTGCATGGATTATATAAGGAACTTTTATAAAAAAATAAAACATAAACCCTAACCCCTCCCCAAGCCGTCGCGATCCAACCCTCACCCTCACCTCTCGGCCGAACCAAAAAGAGGACGTGGAGCCTTCGATCGAGCCCTGATCGTGAATCCGGAAGTGAATACGTGCTAGTCTAAGCATTCCTAATGTTCCTACGTGGCAGTTAGTCGTCAAGCATTCTAAGTTCACTTTCTTTCGCACATACTCTAAGGTGAGTTTCACGGCCTATTTTCTTATGATTTAAACTTGGGGGAGAAAACATGGGTACGAACATTTAGATTTTACATTTCTTTTATATCACTTGTGTACTAAGCGCAAACATATCATGCAAGTCCTTACTTATCGAACCGTTTAATATGTGGGATGACGAGGTAATCTTGAGTAGTACTACTGGGCATTGACAAGCCCCACCCGCGTTAGTCGCGCTAACACGACAGGTAGTCGAACGGGTGTAACATTGACCTAAACATTTACCATTGATTATGATAGTCATGGTGGGAGGCAGTACAAACATAAACAGTCAGCTTCGGTGTCGAAACGTTTTAGTAACATGTACTAGGTTAGCTACCTATGATATAAATTGTAAATGGTATTATCTAGTAAACTTTACAAACATTGAAACCTGTGAACTCACCAACCTAGTGTTGACACGTTTTAGCATGTTTTCTCAGGTCATTAAGGTACAAGTACAAGCTAAGGCATGCATGCATTCGAAGTCCATCATTTTCAAACTCAAGAACTATTTATTTTATTTATTGTTGAATTATTTACTTTTGGCGCGACTGTTTTGGCGCATGTTTTTCATTTAACTTTTCGCTTCCGCAATCTTACATTAAATCAGTGTTTTCATTTCTAGTGTTGCATCGTGACTATGAGCAATACTAGTGTTGCATCGTGACTATGAGCAATACTAGTGGTTTTCTTAAACTCATATAGAGTCGTTCAACGCAACTAATGACTGAGATCCTGGTATGTCACACTCCTAACGATAAAACTCCGTTAGTGGATTTTGAGGGTGTGACACTGTTCGCTGAACGTTCGGTTCGTTTACAGCTCTACAGTGGGTGGTGATCACCAATATCACTTGATCAGAAGGTCATGGGCAAAAGAGTATATAATATATGTTACATATATGTTATAATTAAATACGAGAATAAGGAGTGTCGGGAAGTCATTGCCCACCACCATCCATGACTCATTTAGCCATTATTAACCATGTAATAGGAAACATAACCCATTGTTCACCCAAGAAGGTTGTTAGAATGTCATGGATAAGGCCTTAAAGTTTGACAAATGCTCCGAAATCACATTCACATTTTTGTTCAACAAATTAATTCATCGGTTGCTTGATAGGTGTCGATTAATTATCTGGAGCATGAGTTAATAATAGGGACTAGGAGGTGGGGTTTTTGTTTAATTTTGTTCTTAAAATGAAATAAGTGAAATGGTTATGTAACAACATAACATTCAAATTTAAATATAGTTGGCGTGAGTTGACAAGCGCGTTACAAAGTTACAACTAAGACTAATCTGGAGTTTTTTTTTTCTTCATAATGTTGTAGTTTGAAAACTTATTTATCAATTATGTGTAGTTAAGAAAATATTTATCAAAATGGGTTTAAAACTAATTTATCATTTATTTTTTGATAAAAAAAATCAAAACTCTTAAACGCTTTTACAGACTTCCAAAGGTGACGATTGCGATTCTTCACATCTACGATCCATTCCGTGATAAAATGGTAACTGTCACATCCCAACCGACGGCGAAAACGTCGGGGCGGGACATGTAGACTGTTCATGAGCACAAGGTTGACTAGATTTCAATATTTTAATCATCAAATTTAACTTCAAATAATTCAACACAACCAAATTCAAACCAGTACATAAACGAAATACATAATAATCTTTATTTAAATTTAACTAAGTCCAAAGCCTATGTGTAGCATGTCTTGATCAAACTCACTCATTAGCACCTGAAACATGAATAAAATAAAGTCAACTAAAAAGTTGGTGAGCATACACAGGTTTGTATATAGATAGCATATAGATTATAAATAAACAAATCCTTACATAACATGATAAAATAAGGCATTTATGGAGAGCAGCTATTGTGTAACCAAGTACAATCAAACCTTTGTAACTAGCATGCAAAATTGTGTTGTCGGTAACAATCACCCCAATCTGGGTGGGTTTGTCAGACTCAATAGATCTATCATTGTTTACCGTCGGCTTGAATAGTTAATGATTGCACATAAATTGTTCACAAAAGTTAGCACACCTAGCACTCAAGCATAAAGCTCAAATTTGCACACATGAATGTAAAGAGGATTTGTACTTGTGTAGTTTGTGTAAATGTAAGCAATGGTTTGTATAGAGTTCATGTTTCACCCCAAAAGTATAAAAGAGTAAAAGAGGCTATGTAATACCCACTTGATTCACAAGGCGTAGCTAACACTAGAGACTAGATAGTAACGAGATCCTTGTAATGCACAACGTTAACCTAGAGTGTAATATGTGTTGAATTAATAGTGTGCACAATAGTCTATGTCTAAGTCTAGGGTTGAATTGGATATGTGTTCAAAGAGTTGGAGTTGTAGGCGTTAAGTTTTGTTAAGTATAACCTAAATAAACAAACTTTGTTTAAATATAGATTAAATAAATAATTGATACTTTATTTATTTATTTATCAAAATATGTACTTAGTCATTTAGTGATAAAAATGTATCGAGCATTTTATATTAAATATAAATTTAGTAAATAACTTTTGTTAATCTATTTTATAAACATGTGTAAATGGGTTGTATAATTAATATCTAGGCGTAGGGTTTAATAATAAATATAAATTTAATTTTGAAGGTTTAAATAAATAACTTTCATTTATTTTAGAATAGGAATTTGATCTTTTTAATTAAGGTTAATATAAATCTTTATAAAATCAATTATTTTTATTTAAAAATTCATTTGAAATGCTTATTGTTTTTAAAATATAAAATTTAGTATTCTGCTAAGATTTTCTCACACACACGACCGTGCCTGGGACAAGGTACGATCGTGCTCGGACCACGGGCGATCGTACTAGTCAAGGCGCGACCGTGTTGATTAAACAGAAAACATAACTAAGCTGCCTCACTAGGCACGACCGTGTCTTAGCTAGGCACGACCGTGTCTAGGGTTCTGAGGCACGACCAAGTCTAGCCAAGAGGCACGACCGGGTCTGAGTGTGTGAGGCACGACCGCGCTGGTATTGGCACAACCGTGTCTATTCCAAATCATAAACGAATTGACTAATTCTTATAATGTTAATGTTGGAAATCATAGGACTTTCGTCCATTAGGCTATTACGAGTCTATTGATATAGATTGATTGTATTTAAAATATGTCTAGAACCGGATTCGATTAAACCATTTTTGAATGAAACATAGATTCGGGTTCGTGTTAATTTCCATATTATAAGCCCCAATTGAGTTGGGGCTTTTGATCTATAGACTAAATCGAATGTGTATGAGGTTTTAATTACCCGAAAAGACGATGAATCGATAGCGTATGGTAGAGGAGAGTTCTGGCGTTGACGGGTTTGATTTCCGGTGCTTTTTGCTGCAACTCCGGCTAAATCAGCGTGTCCAGAAGTTTTACAGAGGATCGAGTAGTGTGTGTCGTTTGTTTGCTTGAGAGAATTTGGATCGAAATGGGGGAATCGGTGGTCTCGTGAAATGGCTTGACGGTTTTGAGATGAATCGAATTCGCCAGAGTTATTTGTTGTAATTGTGGTGATTATTCGATTAATTATTTTCGTTAATAGTAATGATGCGTATATCGGTTACGAATTCAAACGATTATGCGTTTAAAAACTGTCTTTACGTTTCAACTGACGTGAGACGCGACCGTGCTAAGGCACCGGGCTCGACCTTTCCAAAGCAAGGCGCGCGACCGTGCCAAGGCACCGGGCGCGACCTTTCCAAAGCAAGGCGCGCGACCGTGCCAGAACGAGGCGTGACCGTGCCTATTAGGGTTTCTTGTTAATTTATAAAATCAGTCCTTGCAAATTTCAGTTTTGATAGATTTATATAAGTATAAACTTATTTAGAATTTTAATAGGATATACCCGTGAAAAATTTGCAGATTTGCATTGGAACATAGTATTTAATTGTTGGTACGAATAGAACAAGTCAGTGTACTAGAATTGGGTTTGAAATGTATCACATTGAACTGAAGTACAGATAATGAAAATCAGAAATGTTACAGTAACACGCTAAAAATTAATTTATGTAATTTAGTCTAATAAGAGCATTAGTAGGTTCCCTATATTTATGTGAGTGAGTTCCCTATATTTTAATGGGTGGTTTAAAGTGGTTGTGAGTGGAGAAGAGAGAAAATGTATAATTTTTTATATATTTGGGGGAAACACTGTTCACCCGCATCATTTTTTAATATTTTTTTAAAGTGGTTGTGAGTGAAGAAGAGAGAAAAGATAATGATAAAAGTATAAAAAAATTATTATTTAATTAAAAATGAGAGAGAAAAGATAGTGATTTTAGTGTAATTATGGGGATAGAGATATGGGAGCTACTGTGAATGCTCTAAGTTAGAAAAAAGTGTCACTTTATACATTTCAATATATAATTGTATCTTATTTTTTCTGTTTTTTTCTTCAAATATGTACTTCAATTTTATATAGAAATCAAAATGGTGTAATTGTATTACAAATTAGACCATTTTAAAAGAAACTCATGTAACACAGGAAAAATATATTTCCCATGTCCGTACAAAAAAAGTCACCTAACCAAATTGAATTCCAAATGTAACACGACATGAATTCATGAATCAAATTATCCATTACCCCTGTTCGTCTAATTGACTGCAACCAAACCAGATCACCATCATCAGTGCCACGTGGTTGGAACCACCATATTTCTTCATACAACCACCATCATTGTCCCCATTGTGGGTGCCCTAATTTAATTTGATCATAGATAGGACCTACAGGTACAGACATTGCCCAACATTATTAACATAAGAGACACCAGCTGCTATGTGCTTTTGTGTGTGAAAAAGATAACATCATCCTCATCATCGACAAGACTTTGAATTATTTCCTTCATAAGGTAATAATTATGCATTTACCATTTACTTATCCATTGTTCTTCATTATGATCTCTTGTTGAAATGGGTCTTGAAAATTTTGCATTTTGTCATATGGGTTTTGTTTGTTCTTGATTTTAAATTGGTGTGGTACCCTTTTCTTGATTTCTGATCCAAAATTTAGAAATGGGTGATCCAAATCTTGCAGTTTTGGCCAAAAGTTTGATAATTTACCACTTTATTATCTTCTGATTTATATATAATATTCTTGTTTTTTCTTGATTATAATATATATAAACCAGATTATGAAAGTAGTCTTTGTAATTGTTTGGATGGACCTACTATCTAGCATATGGTTCCACAGCCATTAATGGAGTTTTGTTATCTATAAAATGCCATTTTAGCAAGTAAAAAGCTAAATCTCCCAACCTTTTGACATCACCACCATTTCATCATGCATTGAGCTACTTGTAATATTATGTACCACTCCATTAGTGCAACACCCTAGGTAAATCCCATATCGGACAGGAAAGGAGAGGTTGGGTTCGTAAGAAATGTCACACATCATATACCGTCACACGTTTTGGACGCATTGTCCGTGGATGAGAGAACTACACAATTAAGTATAACTGTGTGCTTGAGTGTGAGCAATCACAAAGATTATCTATTGATATGAGGGGCTAAATGAATGTTACAATCAGGTTTCTTGTTCTAGATTCATTTATATGCTTATTTAACTAGTGGGCCCATATGAAATAAATTTAGTGTGGGAACAGATATGGATGTTTAACCTAACATGTTTAATTTTGAGCCATCTTGAAAGTTGACATTCATAACAACTTAATTTTATTTCACTTTTTTAATCTGTTTTTCTTCCACATACCAGGTTAAACAAAAAGGTTGCTGATCTCAGACATACCTAAAACCAATTTGTTTATGGAAATTATAATATAAATATTGCATCCCCATTTGAATATCAATGACACAAATAGTCTAGCCCTGCCAAGATGAAAGATGGTTCTTCAAGGGTCTCTAAGCTTTAGTGGGAAGAAAATGGATAGTGTTCTTCACATTGAATCTTCTTCTTCTACAAAAAATGATTTTTTGCATATAAAAACCTTTGAAAATGCATTGCCTGAGCCCGAATCTCCTTTGCCCGAGCCTCTTATGAAACGCCATCTTGCAGCATTGAAGCTGCAGAAAACTTATAAAAGTTTCAGAACCAGAAGACAGTTAGCTGACTGTGCAATACTTGTGGAGCATAGATGGTTAGTATTTAGTACTCTTGATTTTCTTGCAACAGGTGCCAATGTTTATGCATAGATTACAAGTTGTTTAAAGCGGGATTGTTGAAGTATTGAAAGTCTGATATTTGTTTATTTTTATGTAGGTGGAAACTGTTAGATTTTGCTGTGCTTAAGTGCAGTTCGGTATCATTCTTTGAAATTGAAAAACCAGAAACTGCGGTTTCTCGTTGGTCAAGAGCACGAACCAGAGCTGCAAAGGTACATATTTCTTTCTAGAGGTGACGAATTGGGCGGGTTGGGTAACTGCTCATATGGGCCGGGTCGGGTTGGGCAGGATTTTTCTTGTTTTATGAATTATTATAAGATTATAGGTTCAAATAATAATTTAGTTTTGTTAATAAAATGATTTTGGAGGGTTTAAGCATTGGAGACAACTTTGGGCTATAAATGACCCGTTTGACATGGTCAACCCATTTGACTCGTTTTCTTATTTGTTATGTTTCATATTTTTGCAGGTTGGAAAAGGCTTGTCACAACATGCAAAGGCATGTAAACTTGCTTTACAACATTGGCTTGAAGCAGTAAGTCTTTTTATCCTTGATTACTTGAAATATCTTTATAAAATTTAATTTTAGTGATATAAAGTTAATTTTGTATGAAAACAGATTGATCCCCGACATCGTTATGGTCATAATCTTCATTTTTATTACGTCAAATGGCTTCATTGTCAAAGTAGACAGCCTTTTTTCTACTGGTAAGATAGAATTCGACAGTAAAAAACACTAGAGGTGGCAATTTGACCTATATACTTATAGATGGAACGATTTGGGTTGTGTATTATCTCAAACGGGTCAAGTCAAAAAGTTTAGCTATATACAGAACTACTCAAATGGGTTGACACATACTGAAAAAAACACATTAATTACTTGTAAAAAAGGTAAAATTGGACAAAAAGTGTAAGGGTCAACCCAGCCTATGTCGTTTGACCCTTTCAACTGAAGTATGATTTGACCCGTTATCCAACCCATGTGACCTGTCCATCTATCCACCTCTAGAAAACATATGAAGTTGACTAAAGTGCATATTTTATGACACAATTTATAGGCTTGATATAGGGGAAGGCAAAGAAGCGAGTCTTGAAAGATGTCCACGTCCAAAGCTTCAAAAACAATGCATCAAGTATTTAAGCCCCGTAAGTTTTATATAATTTGTGCTTCTGGGTGTGCTTCTTTTAAGCAAAATATACTAAACCCAAGACAAAAATTAATTTGACAAAAAATTTCAGATAGAACGGGAGGCTTATGAGGTTACTGTGGAAGACGGGAAGTTCATATATAAATTGAGCGGGGAACTTATTGATACGAGAAAGGGGCCCGCCAATACCAAGTGGATATTTGTTCTTAGCACATCATATATATTATATGTTGGGAAGAAACACAAAGGCAAATTTCAACACTCGAGTTTTTTGGCTGGTGGAGCTACATTGTCTGCTGGACAATTGGTGGTTATAGACGGGATCTTGAAGGTGTGTTTATATAATATAAGTGGCAGAATTGGCGGGTTGGGTAATGCGCCAAAATTGGCCGTTTTTAAGTTGAGAACCAGATAAACACTTGTATATAGTGCATGTCACGCGTAGTGGGAGAACAAAATAGAGGCGGTTATGTAGTTACAATAATTGCCTTATGTTCCACGATTAAAACAATATATACAAGTGTTTATGGGGTTTTCCGTAGTTCTTTACTTAAAACCAGTTTGTATTGAACGGCCTTCTCTCTCTCTACACCCATAGGCACAGACAAATGTTTGAATAAGTCAAAGAAAGTTAAAGAGAAAAAACTGCTGCAAGAAGTTAAGGTTTATACCGTCAAACTATTGCAAGTTGGTTGGTTTTTACCATTATTAACCATGATTAGTGCATCATATACGGTTAAAAAAAATATCATTTCAAAATTAATCTAGTAACTAGAATAAACAATTTAGGAGTTTGATACATCAAAATACGCTTCGTGACTTTTAAAGCTAAATTTTTTAATTAACCTGCTAGATATAAAACAAAGCCCAAATTGACCCATTGTGAGTAAATGGGTTGATATTGCCAATAAAACGCGTAATGTCTATTTGAAATTGTTAAAAAAGCATGATCTTAAAATGTGGTTAATTTTAATTTCATGTTGATAGGCTGTCTGGCCTCACAGTGGACATTACCACCCAACCGAAGAAAACTTTGACACCTTCATGTCGTTTCTTGAGCAACATCAAATTAATGTCCAAACTATCAAGGTATGCATACTAAAGATCATGTCTTTTTTATACAGAGTAATAATCATACCTGTGTAAGTATGTACTGACTTGTACCCCATGCATTAAAAGTTGTACAATGCTCTAGGGGGTGTTAATGATCTAAAATATGTGTTGATCATGCAGAAAAGCCCAGATGATGAGGAAGAAGTCCCCAATGAAAAAGTGACCGGATACGAGATGCGAAACTGTGTATCAGAGCCCACTATCTGTTGGGCTTCAGGAGAAACCGAACCCAAGTGCAACAACAGCAAAGATTCTAATCCACCAAGACTGTCAATAAGTTTGAAGCCAATGATCAGTGCGCTTGAAATCCCGAAAAAAGAAGACATCCTTTTGGCCTTCCAAAAGGAAGAGCCCGAGCCCATGCCCGAGCCCGATAGCTGCTCTGATAATGATGATGAAGCAGCAGAGGAACTGTTGTCAAGTATTAAACTCATGGCCTCAAAACGAAATCTTTTTGATTTTGGGGAAGAAGCGTATGCCGACCCGATCCCAAAAGAAAAGATTATGCAAAGGATAAATTCCCATAAAGAAACAAAGTCTTTCCAGTTGGCTAAGCATCTTAGTTGTCGGTGGTCAACGGGAGCTGGCCCACGAATCGGGTGTGTACGGGACTACCCGTCTGAGTTACAGTTTCGGGCTTTGGAAGAAGTGCTTTTGCCACCCAAACAGTCTCCTTGGAGATTGAGTTATAGTAATAGTGATGGGAGGAAGAAATCTTATTCTATGGAAAATGTAAACTTGCTAGATATAGAACTACCATGAGAAACATGTCATTTTGATTTGGGTTTTCAAGAGGTCTTAGAAACTTTAGACTAGGAATTCTTTTTGTAATAATATGTGTGATGATTACTCCTTTCTCTTCTATTAGAGTTATATTTGGTTTGTAGTTAGGAATCAATATGGGTATGAGTTTGATAATATACAACTTGGTTTAAAAAGCTTGAGGTGCTTCGAGGCGTTTAGGCTCTAAAACTGAGACACGAGGCGAGAGCTTCACGTACACGAGACGTACACCTGAATATATGTTCCATATATTGCCATAACTACAGTTCTCTGAAAAGCATTAAACATTGATGTCACTAAACAAGAAGTCAACTTTCATCTTTCTTTTGAATTAAAAACTGTCAACTCTGGTTCAAAACTCACATGGTTACATTTGTAGTAAGGATACATTATTTTTTAATATATTAAGCCGTTATTTGGCTGTCTATTACAATGAACAATATATTACATATAACGAACCCTCAAAAAATAAAAATAAAATAAAAAGAATGATCAGATGAAAGGGAATATGATGTACTCTGCATAAAATAAATTCCATACAAAACGGTAGTATCCTGCAATTGCCTCCTGCAAGATGACAAAAATAAATATTAAATAAAAGTATCATATAGGAACCTAACACGTAATTCGCGGGTTTCGGTTCACAGGTTGCCCTTTTGTTTTTGTCCAAAAAAATGTGTTTTATGCCCTAACTTGAATTGGTTGTGCCAAAATTTGAACGTGCTTACTTTATACACATTTTTATTTTGTGTTGTAACTTTTTAAAATTTTAGAGTAATAATATGTAAAAATAAAAAAAAAATCTGGTTAAAAGGTTGTGTTTATGTCAACCCGTGAATACGCGTACAGTCTGACACAATTCTTAGGTTCGTGTTGGATTCGACCTGCCAACCCGCGAAAATGGCCCATTTAACCCCCTAGATTCAGGTGCAACTTCTAATCCATAAAATCGAAGTATATAACATGAATAAGCTGAATCTATAGGCTCTTGATTACAATCTGGTGATTGAATATATGAAACAGTTATCGCCTAGTATTACCTGGGTATAATTGGCACGCTCAAGAACCCATGCCTGCATTTTGACATTTTGTTACTAATTTATCAACACCATTGATCAATATGTACAGTAAAGTCATCCATATCAATTTCACAAGTTGACAAGAAATGGGCTACTAGCATCGAAAGTAACCAACTTTGGTCTGATTTTGGTCCGATAACAGGATTTCAAGCACCAGAACCAAGTCAAAAAAAGGTAAACATGTTCAGCAATAACATTTTGACCCGTTACCGGGTTAGATTAACCTAAAGTGGGTTTTTTTATCTGGAAGTTACAGAGTTTAGACAAACCTGGAAAATCAAACAGGAGGCCAAGATTGTATGTAATGGTATCATCAAGCTGCTCCTGAAAGCCTGCATTTTATTAAGCACGGTTATAAAACGGATTTAGGGAAGAGTAGACAATATTATTTGGATGGAAAGAGTATAGCATATTAGGGGTGTTCATAAACCGTTGAGACCGACTGTACCGCTCAAACATAACCAAATCCGCCGGTTCAGCCAGTTTGAATATGCAGTTACGTCTTATATTCATGAGCATCATTAATATAATTAACTATCTGATCAATTAAAAAATTAGTTTGAACTAATGATCTTGAAAAGAAATAAAAAAGGCCCAAACCAAACCGTTTTTGGAAGATTTGGCCGGCTGGTCATCCCAGCCGGTTTGGTTTGCGGTTTTCCAAAACAGTTGTTACAGGTCAGCCAGAAATTCTGTCAAAACCGGTCGAACAGGACCGTAAACAACCGTATGACTAGTGGTGACAGATTCGACTAATTTACTAATGAATAGGTCAAGTCTTGTTATGTTTTATCTATAATTGATCAAACACGTAAAAGATAGCTTACAAGAAACATGACATATGGGTCAACTGGTAGAAAGCCTTGCAGAGTGTATCTTTAATGCATAACTCAAAAGGTCGATTATTATTGAAATAATTTGATTTGTGTGTTCATATTTGACACACTATTTATTTCTTTTTAGAAGTAAAACTTGAAAGTTTAGAATGGTTATGGGTCAACCCAAACCATTAAACTGCCCAACCTGCCCGTTTAGACACCTCTACATATGACGAATCATAACAACATGAAGCAGTTATCACCTGAGGCATGTAGAATGCTGCAAGGATGGAACCAATATAATTGATCAGCAGAAGCCCGGACCCTAGTAATGCAATGTTTCTTACTCCAAGTTTTGTTGCAAAAGTAGAAATCTGAAACCTAAAAGTTTTCAGAAAGTGAACAAAAAAAGAAAGGCAAATTAATAAGCAATCCATGATAGTTATTGCAAGATGTTCAAACTAAGGAAAAATGGAAAATACTGAATTTTCAAATTTCAGAACTTACTTTCGATCACCCTCTACATCAGGAAGATCTTTAGTAATGGCAATTACTAAAGCAAACATTGTAACAAATGTTGTGATAAAAGCCACTGGTGAGCTGTGAAAATTTGAAATTAATATATTAAATTCAAATACAGCGAGTTACCATATGAAAGAGACGTCACAGAAAATGACAGCATTTGATTCTTCCAATATCTGAATTATCCTTCACTAATTATTTGATAAAGGAACCCTATGGGCCAAAATCAATGCATTCAAATATATATTTTTCTTACGGATGGTAATGGGCAAATATGTAACTCCAACTTGAAATGTTCCCAAATCCCAAAAACAAAAACGCTGCAAGTTTTATGGGACATCCTACTATCCCAGAGGTATAAACCAGCCGAGCTGCTTGTGAGCTACTTGATTGGCTCGCTAAAAGCTCGAATCAAGCCCAAATGGGAGCTCGTTTATAAACAAGCTCGAGCTTCATACATCTAGTTTGATTAGGATCGCGAGCCTAAACGAGCCTATTACTTATATAAATATAATAGTATTTATATGATATAATAAATAATTACAAAATAAATACTATTATATATAACTATAAATAAAAATAATAATTTATCTATACACACACGCATATATATATATATTATGTTGCATGTAATAATTATAAATATATATAACAAAAAATAATTATAAATACATATAAATGAATATTGTATAAAACATTACCCACAAGCCAAACTCGAGCTCTAGACTTATTACGTAGTTTCTGTTATCATATTTAGCATATTATTTATTTATAAAAAAGTTCTAGAATTGGATAGAAAATGTTTGTAGGTCAACCCAACCCGATTATGACATGTTGCGACCATTACTAAAAGAATACCCGTTTTGACCCTGACCGGCTACCAATTCACAAAGGATTAAAACATATAGCGAGAACTAACCTCCATTGAAATGTTAGGCCAAGAGCAGCTCTCACCGCATAATATACACCAAAATTTAGAAGAAAACCTCTTACCTAGACAAATAAATTCTGAGTCATAAATATGTCAAATTATGATAACTTTAAATGCTGATTATTTTCTTAAAAAAAGTAAAAAACTATAACTGGAAAGGAGAATGGAAAAGTACCGTAGCAATTATAAGAAATGCTACAACCGGAAATCTCTTCATTCGAAGTGGTGGAACAGAATAAATGGTGCCCAAAAAAAGACCAAAACAGTAAAGGGAAGTGATGAACTGGCCAAAGTTCAGCCCAACAATAATAACGCCTACTATTGCAAACGCTAACACCAAAAACCATGCTGACTGGACAGAAAGATCCCCCGCAGCAATAGGCAAATAGGGCTTGTTCACCCTGAAATTTAAATCAAAGTCAAATAAAATAAAGCCCCAGTTACACTGTATTGTCTTAGTATTCATTGTACTATCTGATTATTACAGCTTCACACATTAAAAGCACATCCAGACACTCTTTCTACCATCCACTTTTACAGCTAATAATCTAACTCTGATTATTCAATGTCACATAACCACATTTAAAACTCACATCCAAACACCCTTCTAGTTCAAAATGAGTTAATAATCATACTTCATTGGTTTAAAGGTACACAAAGTAGATGTAAAACTTGATTATAAAAAGAAAAGGGTATAAAATATGTTATGCTTACTTATCAATTCCTATGTCATAAATCTGATTGATGCCGACTATATAACCATTCCCACATATCAGAGCAGTAAGACCAGAAAAAGCCTTGAACAAAAGTGACCACTGAATCAGATTTGGGTTTTCAAGCAGTGCTCTTGTTACTAAAGATCTATAAACAAAACCAATTAAAAACAATTATCAGTTTTAAATGTCATAAAGCTTGCAATTGATGGACAGTTAGTATTAATTACTTACACTGATCCTAATGCTGTTCCACGAATAGTGTGGGGCCTTAAAAATCTCCAGAATGCATCTCTAAAATCTGCGACTTTATTCAATGGTGCATCCGATCCAGCAGCACCGACTTGACTGCAAGCCTGTTGGTCAAAATAGTATTTTGGGGATTTTATTGCAATAAGCAGTGATTGAATGTCTAACATACCCTTTAATATATCATACATGGAGTCTAGTATCATTACTGTTCTATAAAGATGAGAATCAACAAGTAGCCAAATAGGTCAAATTTCACAAACAGTAGATGATACAATTTCCTAAACCCTTGAGCCCTAATTTATGAACCCTAAATCGCTCATAACTTGTTCAAAAGCTCAAAATGCAATGCCAGCATGAATTCTAAATCAAATTCCATTCTATCCTCTAACTAAAACACAGCTAATTGATCTATTTTTTGTTCAAACTCACACAATTCACAAGTTTTCTGAGCTCAAATGGATAAGGGTTTCTTAACATTTAACAGATATTATCTGTAACCAAATCACGGTTGACAGCAACGATGGCGTGAAATTGATGAATTCAGTAACGCTAAACCGGAATTTGCTCTGATTTTTAAGAATTGCACAAAGATAGGGCGTGAATTAAACATACCGTAATGGAAATTTTCTTCGGGTGTTTGTTCGAAACGAGTTTTGAGGTTCTTCTGGTGCTGAAGCAGTTGGTTGTTAGAGTAGAGGTATCAGGGCACTTGAAAACCGTATCGCATAATTTGCATTTGGGATTAATGGGTTGTTTTGTGTAACGTGAAGATGTACCATACAGTCGAAGGGAAGAAGATGAGAGTGATAACTCCATTGTGAGGGGGAGAATGAACTCACTTGTGGTACTTATTATGATTTGATTATTTTTATAAAAAATAATTAAAAGAAAACTTAAACTAATCATGTATTTTAATTTTTTTTAACTGAACCTAAATATTCTAAACTAGTTTAAAATACGTGTAATACACAAAAGTTGAAAAATATCAATAAATAAAATTATTAAAATTATATATATATATATATATATATATATATATATACATTTTACAGGTATAAAAATATATTACATATATCAATGATATAAAACAAAATTCAAAATATTAAAAAATTAATATATAATTTGGTTTCAAAAATACGTTAATTACTATTTAATAAAATTTGACTTTTATTTACTATATGATTGAAAATAAAAGTTTCATAATTAGATTTCAAAATTTCTTATAATAAGAGATAATTTAAAATAAATGTGTTTTATTACTATACTAGGTTATAATCCCGTGTATTACACGAGATTGTATATTAAAAAAGATAAAACTTATAAATTTATAAATACGTCTTAATTTGCCAGACTATTATGATTGTCTCGAGATATATAAAATGAAAATATGTGTGTATATAACAAATTAGTATTTTTCTTTAATTAGTTATATTTTGATTTCCTATTATATATTCTTATTTAATATAATTAGTATTTTTCTTTAATAATATATTTATAATATCATTATTATTTAATAAGATAGATGAACATTTATTAGGAGAGAGAGACAGGAAAACTAATGTGAGGAGACACGAATAAGTGATAAGTGTCCACCTTAAACCTTTATTTATTAGTATAGAATTAGTATTTTATTTAATATATTTTATGTTAAAATATAGAGGTGTAATTAATAGAAGAATTTTTTTGAGACAACACCTAGAACATCCCGGCCATCCCACCCCACCCCAAGAGTAACCCTAACTGGGTAAACCCCTGATCTTGCCACATACCCGTTTTTTGGTGTGGCTCGGCTTCGAACCGATGACCTTCCATTTGGAAGTCACCGGGGTACCGCCAGGACAAAGCCCTCTTTGGTATGTATTTTAAGTTATAAATTAAGCATGCGTGATGCGGCGGGTTTGTGAACCTCGTTACGCACGTTGCGGCGGCGGCAATTACGTGACTAAATACATAAAAGAAACGTATGAAGTTGGCACGACTTCGTTCTGGAGATCAAAAATAGATAAATTGAGCCGCGAATAGAAGTTAACATTGAAACGACAAATTCGTTAAAGAATGTTAGTAACAAGGTAAAAACAAAATAAAAATAGGAAAAAAGTAATTTTTATAAACAAATATAAAAAAATAAAAGAAGCGAAATTTGAGGGTAAACTTGAGAGTTTAGAAATTTGTGGGAGTAGAGTTTAGAATTTAGTATAGTGTAAACTTCAAACTTTAGAAACTTGAGCGTTATATTTGAAAATTTAGAAAGTTGATGTTTATTATTTGAAAATGGAGAAAATTGAGGGGTGTTTATGAATTTTTGGTCGGTGGCTTTGGATTGATCACCGACATTGCAAATTGTGTTATAGTATAATTTTACAACTTAAAAAAGAAATTAAGGTCGTGCATTGTAGTTTAGGTGATTCTTATATAGATATTTATTTTTAAGTAGTTTTTGAGCTAAAAATGGTCTTGTCGGTGTCACCCATTTGAAAATATATGTTGTGTTTGGATTCATGTCAGTTTCAACTCGTCAATTTCTAAGTTCGCCCGCAACAAGATCCTTGGAAGCCACGGATCCCCCATGGTCGCCTGTTGTGCGACTACGTCAATTGGGAGTTTTTGAGGTTTGCGTTTGTGGGTATAAACGCAAACGGACAAGTAGTAATGGGTCCTTTATTTTCATTTTTCTTCGCTCTATGGATCTCCTTCATTCATCGTTGTATCTTCTTTGTTTTCTTTCTTTTTCTTTTGAGTTGCACTAGATGAACAAGACAAAAAATTCAGGAACCCTACCACCAAATTGAGCTATTAAAGAGACTATCTTTAACTAAGAAGGCTTCGTATTTTATTTGAACGACTTTCAAATATGGTAGGTTCTTGGATGAAAAATATGCATATGTGTAGGTTATAAAGACCCGACTATAATCATATGTATTTGTGCATGAATTGACATTTTTTTTAATAAGTAGACCCATTTTTTATTAAATTCTTCACCTGGGGCCTGGTTTTGAAAATGGTCACACTTTGGGGCTCCTCGCCTGCCCGGAAAAGAAAAAAAAGAGATTTTGAAGAAAAAAAACAAAAAATAGTAATTTTGAAATCCGGTCCGACCAGTTCACCGGTCCGACCAGTAACCGCTTGATTCAAATGAAAACGGTTCAACTACACACAACCAGACCAGTTTGTGTTGGGCTCCCTGTTCAACTAGCTGGTCTGGTTCTGAAAATAGTGAAGGGCGATGCCCAAACCACTAGGGCAGGTAGTCATTTGTATAGAAAACCTTCCATCAAATTATATGTATACGAAACCAAAATTTAAGAAATAAAAATCAATCAAATAACTCATATAGTGACAACTTGTAACCTATGCTTAAAACCCTTATATAAATCTACTCTTCAAAAAACACTAACACCCACGTTTCAAATTGTAAGTATACTTAATTACAATATATAACTTTAATAAATGAGTAAACTCTTGAAATAAGTATATAACTTTTTTTTATTAAAAAAAAAATAAACTTAACAAATAAATACTCTTTTATGGTAATAAACTTATCGAACTTGTAGTCGGATCAAAGAAATTCACGTGGTAAGTAAGTAAACTTAATGTCTTAACAGTTAAATAAATAGCCCACGAAAGGCCCAATAACGAAGCCCAGCTAATCGCTATAAACGTAATTAGGGTTTTGCATCCCCATCCTGAAAGATCTCCGGAGAACTACACAACCAGCAGCTGTTCCCTTGCCGTTCTCTCTTCCAAACCCTAACTCGAGGTTAGCCAGTCACTTCTTCTATTTCGATCACACTAATTCTGCTTACTGTTGTTAATCATTTCATCTTATTCATCAATTTTGAATTCGTTTTTCTCCACTGTTAGAATGGAGGTACTACCACCACTTGCTGAAGACGGAAAGTCTCACAGCGATGTCTTGCTGTTCAATCGCTGGGCCTACGACGACGTTCAGGTTAATTTTTTTACCAGATCTACGTTACATTCATGATCTTCATTTTAATTTTTTAATGTTTGTATAAAATCTGTATTTTGTTACTAGTTTTTAATCAAATTAGCTTGAATTACTGCTTTAGAACTTATTCAATAGTCACGGTTTTAATTGATTCAACTATTTTTATTTAATTAATACAGATCGGTGATGTTCATAGTGCATTTGAAAGTTGTTTGTTTGCTTCTATGAAGCTAAATCTTTAATGGAATTTGTATTTTTGTAATTGTGGTAGAATAACCTACTGAAATTGATTTGAGTATGTGCTTCAAGATGATAGTATAAGAAATCTAATTTAAAAACTATGTGGTTCTTATTGTTATGTGTGTTATTTAGCAGTTTAAATGATTATCTAAAAGTCATATTCTATTAGAATATATGGAATTCTTGTGTCTTTGATTAAATTTACTTGCGAGATAATGAGCTTATAAACATGCTCTTCATAACAAGTCATTTTTTAAATGTTGCTGGATTTTGAGAATGTTGTGTTAATATAATTATTGTTAATTGCAAGATTACTTCAATTCACTTGATGTGAAAACAAGCTGATAAACATGAAATAGGTAAATAAATCTTATATCTGTTTGTCAACAACGATCTTTCATGTGATTATGTGAAAATGTAGCCATATAACTGGAAAGTAGTTTTACAATTTATCCTGACAGGATAACTTGAATTATTCTATGAACGTATTGAAGAACCGTTGCCACTTTAATGCAATGTGGTCTATTTGAAAAGGTTGTACAAGCAGAATTAGATGATGTGAAGTAAATGCTGAAACGTTAATGGAGTATGTGTATGTTGAAGGATTCAAAGACAATAAATGAGACTGAATATTATTTTATATTTTTGTGTGTGTGCAGGTCTCTGATCTTTCTGTGGAGGATTACATCACTGCTACTGCTTCCAAGCACCCAATTTACATGCCCCACACAGCTGGTAGGTACCAAGCTAAGAGATTCAGGAAGGCCCAATGCCCAATTGTTGAACGGTTGACCAACTCCCTTATGATGCATGGGAGGAACAATGGTAAGAAGTTGATGGCTGTTCGCATTGTCAAGCATGCTATGGAGATCATCCACCTTTTAACCGATGCTAATCCCATCCAAATCATTGTCGATGCTGTCATTAACAGGTATATTTACATTTCGTTGTTCATGTTTTTTTAATAAGAAGTCTGATAACACTAAATTCTTAGATCAGCAGTTAATCGGCATGAATACGTTATTTTTAGTACTGTTTAAAACAGTTTTGGTGTGGTTATGGCCCAAATATGTTTTTTTTCTTTCATTTTTTAATTAATATGACAAATATGATATTGAATGTTTTGATGCGTGCAAGTTTATATTTGTTAAAGATGTTTATAACATATTATTTATTGATAATTACAGTGGACCAAGAGAAGATGCTACTAGAATTGGTTCAGCTGGTGTTGTTAGGCGTCAAGCTGTTGATATTTCTCCGTTAAGACGTGTTAACCAGGCTATCTATCTTCTTACAACTGGTGCACGTGAAAGTGCTTTTAGGAACGTGAAGACCATTGCTGAGTGTCTTGCTGATGAGCTTATCAATGCCGCCAAGGGTTCTTCCAACAGGTACACTATGCCGAAATACATTTATTTTCTCTTTTTAAAGAATTGGTTTATGATTGTGGTTGTTGAATCACATCTGATCATCACTTTGTTTTTTGGCAGCTATGCTATTAAGAAGAAAGACGAGATCGAGAGGGTTGCCAAGGCTAACCGTTAAAGAAGAAGGTTTAATGTTAGGGCACTCGATTTTGGTTGCTATGTTTTGGTGTTTTATGAAAAAGAATTAATTATTTAAACTACTGCCGGATTTTGTTATGGATTTTGTTGTACCTTGATTTGGTTATTTTCTTGTTATTAATCTTATGCTTGTCAAGTGTTTTCAAGTAGAGGTGCACAGATCGGTTTTTTTTCGAATCTGGATCTGAATTTATCGGATCTAGACCGGATCCATCAACGCTGGTCAACGACTAAACACGTTAGAACCGGTTTCGAATCGGATCTGGTTTTGGGCATGGATAGTTGGGACCTATTGGGACTATTTGTTAGGAACAGGACCGGACAAAAAAACCGGTTCCATCGGATTTTTTTTTAAAAAAAAAATTAACAAAGATACACTATAAAATACATAATTTATTTAATTTTTATATTTTTTTTAAAGTGATTTAACAATAGTTAGTATAAAAAAATTACAAAAAACATAATGGAATCACAAAATATATAATATTTATTGTAACTCGTTATTCGTCGTCTACTCGTCTTAGTCTTCGTAACTTCGGTTTTCAATCTTGTTCGCCTGAGATACGTTGGGCTTCATCATAAGCTTGTTCTTCGTCCGAAAGTGGAATCGCTGCCCCTTGTTCTACTTCGAATTAGTGTATTTCTTGTTCAATGTCAAGTTCGCCTTCTAGTTTTGCCTCTGAAAGTGGAATCGCCGCGGCATCCAAATGGTCTTTCAAGCAAATACACATCTCCATAGATTCCGGCGTAAGCCTCGTTCTTCGAATAGACAAAACCCTGCCACTAAGAGAAAAAACAGATTCTGAAGCTACCGTTGAAGCTTGGACGGTTAGTAGGTCACGGGTCATTGCGGCTATAACGGGATATTGGGTTTTCCTTCCTTACCACCAACTCAAGATATCAAAGTTTTCAAACTCTTCGGATCTTAGAGTTGAAATAAAATCGGTAGCTTGATATCTACCAAGCTCGCTACTTGGTGTGCTTCCACGAGCTCGTTTAGTATTTTCGTTTCTTAAAGTATTAAATAAATTTAACATCGGGTTTCTTAAACTACTAGAACTTGAACCCGAAGCCATTGATTCACATATATTTGATGGATCACCACTTCCACTATATTTGCGTAAATAATAATCAAACATATTATTAAAAGCCGAATTGAAATCCCTTATTGCCTTTGATTCAAAATTTGGGTCTTCCTCGAGCATATTTAAATCGTCCGATATTGATCCAATTAATGTTTCAACACCGGTTACATTAATCGTTGGGTTTAAGGCGGCCGAACATGTAACGACGGCCGGCATTTTCGAAAAATATTTTTTAAATTTATCTTTCATAGGTATTACCATTGTTGCAAAAATAGGGCCGTGATATTCAAACTCTTTTAATTTATTACATATTAAATATAATTGTTGAAGTACTAGCGAAGACGTGGGATAATAAACTCCCGATAAACATGTAGTTACATTTTTAAAAACCTCAAGCAAATTAGTTAGTTTCTCGATCGTATCCCAACTTATATTCTCAAATTTTTATAAACAACGTTTCTTTTGGACAAGTTCATCATGAAAACGTTTTAAAGTAACTCTTTGCCTTAAGGCCGATTCAAACATTTTTCATGTCAAGTTCCATCTAGTAGGTACGTCCCAATTCGGACCTAAAAAGATGGAATCCGTTTGTTGACACAAGTTTCTATAGTTCATATATCTTTTTTTGCTTGTGCTAAAACCTTCTCGTAATATCACTTTAAAATTTTCTTTCACGTCTCTTATTTCTTGGACGTTTAGACCGTCTTGCACAACCAAGTTAATGATGTGTGCAACACATCGATTATGAAAGAAAACACCGTTACAACGCGGTTCATATTTTATTTTTAATTTTTCCACCGCGTTTGTGTTATTTTAAGCGTTATCAAAAGGTATTGAAAATATTTTTTGTTGAATTTTATAAGTTTGAATTACCAAGTCTAAAATATAAAATAAGTTTTCGCCGGTATGTGAATATCCAAAATAATCAAACGCAATCGTATGATTCATCATTTGCCACGACTCGGGTTGAACCCAATGTGCGGTAACACAAAGGTACGATTCGGGTAAACCATGTGGAGCGGACCAAACGTCCGTGGTTAAGTTAATGCCGGTATTTAAATTTTCAAAACCTAAGATTAATTCTTTTTTAGTTCTTTTCCACATTTTTAATTAATCTCTTCTCAAAGTAGAACGACTTACATTGGTGTAGCTCGGTTGAAGCGTCTCTTGTATCATCTTCGTCAAGCGCGGGTTATCAAAAGGCAACCCTTCTTGAATGACGAAATGTGTCATTCTTTCACGAACCCTCTCGATATTGTATTGCCAAACTCCTCCATCCCTGTCAATTTGAGTTTGATCTTCACCTTGAGTGTGTTTTGCGTGACTACCAATATGTTTCCTCAAAGTGCTATTTCCCGCAGCACCTAGAATTTTACCACAACGTTTGCAACGAGCCCTTTGCGAACCGTTCGACATTTCACATAAATCGAAATAAGCCCATATTTCTTGGTTTCGGGAGCAAGGAAGTACCCTCATCAACGTGGCTTCGCTAGTAGAACCACCAACCGAATTTTGAGTGCTTGCGGAAGCCATGGGAGCGTTTTTTTGCGTTAAAGTGAGCGTTTTGATAGCGTTTTTGAGTTTTGAGAGCTAGGATGTTGTGGTGAACTAACCCATACACCCAATACCTATTTATACTTAGTTTCTAGCCTCAAACAACAAAAAAAAATACAAAAAAACTGCCATAAATGGCTATATAGCCTTTTTTACCCTCTAACGGCTAGAATCCAAAATGTCCGGAAAAAACCGGTTCCAAAATGTCCGATTTTTATCCGGTCCGTCAACAACTCCTAAACCGGTTCTGGATCCGCCGGTTCTGAAAAATCCGGACCGGTTCCAAAACATCCGGTTCTAACCGGATCCGGTTTCGGATAATCCATCGTATCGGATTCGGATCCGGTTCTTTTGAGCACCTCTATTTTCAAGTAGATTAAGTTCCATTTTCTCATAAAATGCATAAGGTTAAAAAATTATGAACCCTATTTAAAATGTAAACCTAGTCATCAGTACCGGACCAATTACTTTTTGTCACGTATTAAATTTTTTTACGTTTTTATTTTTTTTATATTTTTATTTTAAACCCTTATGGTATTCATAATATACGTTTTTGGCTCGTTTTATTTTTTATCAGTTTACTAGGTTATATACTCATATATTATATGGAGTTGTTTAATAAAAAACTAAAATACAATAATGTGAAGTGAACATTAGATTTCAAATTTTATATTAGAATTCAAATTATTAAGTAATAATTAGAATTCAAATCTTATATTATTTATTTTTTTTGAAAAAAAAAACAACATTAACATAATTAGATATTAAAATTCAAAGTTACCTAAAATATGAAAAATTAAAAGATTTTAGTAAGAAAAAAAATATGGTGTTGACATGTGACATTAAGTGAAATTGTTTATTAGAAGTAGGATTAATGAAACAAAGAATTTTATTTCTTGTTTTATACATTATTTTAATTTTTTACATATTATTTTACTTTTATTTTTCTATTAAACAACACATGTAATACATGGGTATATAACCTAGTACATTTATATAAGAGATGAAATTATATACAATAAAATCTGTAACTTAACTAAACCAAAATCTGAAACATATTGTTTGATATATAAGCTATAGTTTGGATCTCGTGTTTACACACGGGGTGAAATATATTAATACATAAACTTTTTAAATCTTTATGTATATATATTTTACATATGTAAAAATTTATTACATATAGTAAGAATAGAAAACAAATTCAAAATATTTAAAAATTAATATATAATTGGGTTTCGAAAATACGTTAATTACTATTTTTTAATATAATTTGACTTTTATTTATTATTTGATTAAAAATAAAAGTTATATAATTAAATTTTAAAATTTATTATGATAAGAGATAATTTAAAATAAATGTGTTTTATTACTATAATTAGTATTTTTTTTCTTTAAATTTTTATTATTATTAAAAGATAGAAGTGCATTAAATAGAAGAGATAGACTGGAAAAAAATGGTGAGAATGAATATGGAGGCGACACGTGGCATGCAAAAACCTTTATTTATTAAATAGTATAGATTTTTTATTTAATAACTTTCGTTCGTTAAGTTATTTCAAAATTCTTAGTGCGTAGCTATATGTAATTTTTTTTTTGTCAATGTACTGATATAATCATTTTTTTTAAAATGGGGTTGTATTCTAAATTGTTTTTTTTTCCGTTGCGTATAGCGAGTGTCGTTACCGTTGTACCGTTACGAGATGAACCTAGTATAGGCGAAAAACATTATTGTCGATATTCGTATTATCAGAATCTGTATCGGTATTTGCCTTATGGTTTTCGACCATCCGAAGCGGTACTTTTTTTAATTTGTTTTTTTCTCTTTTTTATTATTTAGTTTTATTTTTCTTTTCTATTAACATTATTTTTACCGTTGCGTATACGTTTTCGTTTAAATTTTATTAACGATGGACCCGACAACGTTTTCTATGATAACTATCGTTCATAAAGGGTTTTTTTTTTAAATAACGGAATGCACAATTTTCTTAAATTTTTTTTGTCATAGTTCTAGACTAACTTCTATTCAAATTCGAGTGTTTTTTTGTATCGTATGCTATAACGAGTCTGCGATTAGATGTAAGTTTTATCCACGCAAACGAGCCAAACCAACCCGCAGCGAAGCGCGGGGGTTAAAAACTAGTTATAGATTAATTGATATAATGAAATTATCGTGCATACCAAATTCAAGGACAAATGAGTCATTTACATGAGATATACGCCATTAAAATTAATATTCATCGTCTTGCTGACCGTCTTGCAAAACTTCCTCATAATCTTTCTCCAGAGCTGCAAGATCTTCGCGTGCTTCCGAGAACTCACCTTCTTCCATCCCCTCACCCAAATACCAGTGCACAAAGGCTCGTTTTGCAAACATCACATCGAATTTATGATCAATCCGACTGAAAACCTCTGATACCGCCGTGTTGTTGCTGATCATACAAACTGCTCGTTTCACCTTCGCCAGATCTCCGCCCGGAACCACTGTAGGTGCCTGGTAGTTGATCCCGCACTTGAATCCCGTCGGGCACCTGAATTTTTGTTTTTTTAAACATTCCGATAAATTTTATTGAAAACACAGTTGTTCGAAAAAAACAATTAAACAAAACGGTATATTTAGATTTTTTGAAAAATTAAATTATATGTTATATGTATTGGTATAAAAGAAAAGGATAAAGAAACATGGGTGAGCTCGGCTCGTTTAACTTATAGAGAGCGAGAAGCTCGAGCTTGTTTATTATTTATTAATTAACTTATATATATATTTATATTTATTTTATGTAGTTTTTATACATAACATATTATATATTATTTAGTTATTTTAATCATAATTTTAAAAATAAAACTAATATTATATAAATACATTTTGTATATTAAATAAAATTATATAAATAAGTAAATAACATGCTCGTTTAGGCGCGCGAGCCCTCTTGGGCTCGTTTTACAAGCTTATTTTTAGGCTTGGGCTCGAGCTCAAGCTCGTTTAAGCTTGCCTCGATTCGAGCTTTAAGCGAGTAGCTCACGCACGCTTGGCTCGTTTACACCCTACCTACAAATCAAAGCGAATTTCAAAAATCCCCTAGAAATCCCTAAGGGGGTGTTTGGTAGAGGGAATTGAGGGGTGAGGAATGGAATTGGAAAGAATTCTCTTGTTTGTTTATGAAAGAAAGAGGTGAGAAATGGAAATAAACCATTTCCATTTCTCTGATTTTGTTTCTCTAAAAAAAGCGGAGAATTGGATTTCTAGGGTTTCATTTCTCCAGACCAATTCTCTCACGCCTCTCCCTGCTGTCACCTCTCTTCTCCGGCGATTTCAATCCGCAGTCACCTCTCTTCTCCGGCGTTCGTCAATACATTGTTCAGGTAAACCAAAATCCTCAAACTTCCATCTACAAACCCTAATTTTGCCCTATGTTGATCGATTTGATGTTTATTTAAGATCCTGTCATCTGTTCGTCTGATTTCTCTCACGCCTCTCCCTGCTGTCACCTCTCTTCTCCGGCGATTTCAATCCGCAGTCACCTCTCTTCTCCGGCGTTCGTCAATACATTGTTCAGGTAAACCAAAATCCTCAAACTTCCATCTACAAACCCTAATTTTGCCCTATGTTGATCGATTTGATGTTTATTTAAGATCCTGTCATCTGTTCGTCTGATTTAGGGCTTAGAAATCGAATTAATCGACATTCAGATTCGTTAGGTTTGTAGGTCCAGATTTCAGTCGGAAATCACGAAAGTGATCGATTACCCACACACACAGGCGGAATCTGTATGTATGGTGTTGTAACAGAGGATTAGAGACAGACTTGGTGAAGAAGACAGCCAAACACACTAAGAATCAATGCAAATAATATGTGAAAGTGTAAGAACAAGCATTAAACGAATGCAAATTGTATTGATTCAAAAACAAATCTGAAAGAGAGAATTCAGGGTTACAGCCGCAACTCACACCCTAGAAATTCTCTAACTAGGCTATTTATAGTAGTTTCACAGGTATCGAAACTATGTTCCTCGAAACTACTAGTTTCGAGTGAACATTTACAAGTGGAAAAAGTGCCTGTCGAAACTACTATCGATCGAAACTACTAGTTTCGAGTGAACAAATCTCACTCGAAACTATAGTTTCGATGGCCCAGACTTAGACTAAAAAGCAGTAAATTCGTTTAAAAGAAATTACATGAAAATAAACTATCTAAACAATGTTTAACAGAAATACATTGATCAACAGCTTATACAAAAAGGTTAGACTCTACAAGGTTAACAATGTTATGATACCTACCTGTTTACTGTTTGCGAATGTGTTTTCTCTGCTTCTGGTTGATTAGGTCGTTGATTTTAGCTGTTTTATGCAAATTAAGAAGTTTGATTGATTTGTTTGCTTTTATTTAATTTTCAGAGATAGTGTTGGATATGTTAGGTTAAACTTTAAAGTGATCAGTATTTAGCTAAATTGTTGGTATGAGTTTGTAATCAGATTAATTACTTGCAATAAGTACTAGAAATAACAAAAGGTATGCATTGGATTTTATATGATTCCATGTTGTACTTGCACTAGGTTTGGCATAAACGAGTAAATTGTATGCATGCCAGTGATAGAGAGATTCCTTTTTGGTGTGTTTTTTCATGAAGAATGGGAACTGTAGGCAATATGTGACTGTGTGGAGGTGAAATCAAGTGAGTTTAAACAGGGTCTGTATGCGATTTTGAGGCAAAAAATTAGCTTCAACTTTGCTGCAAAGAATTGAATTTTTTCAAAAGAAGGCCATCTTGTATAACATTGACTTGTAACTCACATGGAAACTTGGATGTTCAATTTCATCCAAAATAACATATATATTGATGTAATCTTGGATGTTCAATCTTTTCAAAAGAAGGCCATCTTGTTTAATAGTTGGACTGCGATGCGTGCGCAGCGTGCCAACAATGTTTCTTAATTATGTTTGACAATTATGTATTTTTTATTTGTAGAACCAAGGTATATTCTAAAAAATATATTTTTTAGATTTTAAACTTTTAGTCTAATTTATTTGTAATTGTCTTGTAGTCTCACAAAGGTGCTGTGAATTTTCGTGACAAGGCATTTCCTTTCTATGACAAATTGTGTACCATATTCGGTAAGGATAGAGCTACTGGTAGTAAAGCAGTTGACCTTGGAGAAGAAGATGTTGTTCAAGAGACGCAAAAAAGCTCACCTGTTGATATTGAAGACTTTGATTTTGTTGATGAAGTCGTTCCAAATGTTGATAGATCTGAAGGACAAACAGGAAGTGTAACAAGCAAGCGCAAAAGAGGTAGAAGCACGGATGTGGATCTAGGACGTTCTTTTCTTGCGTTGACAATAGAATAGAAAATTGAGATGGTCGAGTTGTATACCGATGGTTCAATGGGATAGTTGTGTATGGTTGAAGTAATTTTTTTTGTTTCACCGTGGTTGTTGAAGTACCTTTTTTGGTTTCAGCATGGTTGAAGTACTTTTACTAGTAACTATGGTTGATGTTTTTTGCTTAAAAACTATGTTTTGTATGTGAATTGGTTTTATCAATGCATATTTTGGTTGGAATTTATGCATCTTTTTATATGTTTTTTTATTTTTTAATAAATATTTGTTATGAAAAAAAGACTTGTGCTAATGATAAAGTTGATATAATTCTCTGTTTATTTCCTATGTACCAAACAAGAGAAATGATTCTCAGCTATATTTCTCTACTGAAATCTCTGTACTACCAAACAGAACAGTCAATTCTCATTCTCCAGACCAATTCCCTTTCTCTGCAATTCCATTTCTCTATTCCATTTCTCTACAATTCCATTCTCTGTACCAAACACCCCCTAAATTCTTAAACTCACCAGTCGACGAACTGAATCGTCTTTTTGGTTTTGATCGATCCGACGGACGTGTTAACGTCCTTTGGAGCGATGTCTCCACGGTACATGAGGCAACAAGCCATGTATTTTCCGTGCCTTGGGTCACACTTCGCCATCATGTTAGACGGGTCAAATACTGCGTTTGTGATTTCAGAAACTGAGCACAGCTCATGGTAGGCTCGCGCAGATGAGATCACTGGTGCGTATGATGAAAGCATGAAGTGGAGCCGTGGGAATGGGACGAGATTTGTTTGAAATTCTGAAATATCGACGTTCATTGATCCATTAAACCTCAAGGAAGTTGTTAAAGATGAGATCGTTTGAGATATTAGGCGATTCAGGTTCCTGTAAGATGGCTTTTCGAGACGTAACCCTGTCCTGCATATATCATAGATCGCTTCGTTGTCTAATTGCACCACAATGTCCGTGTGTTCGATCATCGAATGAGTCGATAACACAGCATTGTAAGGCTCCACAACTGCAGTCGAAACCTAAAGTTCACCGAAAAAAATGAGAAGTTACAACAAAACTTAGGGCAAATTACTCTGATCAAACATATGCTTTTAGACCTGTAAACGAACATAACCGGGGTTTGTTCGTGTTCGTTCATTTACCTTTAACATAACAAATGAACAAACACGAACACTTAAACAAACGGATTTTCTTATTCGTGTTTGCTGTTTAAGAAAATTAACATGTTCATTTTCTTTTATGTTCGTTAGTTTTCTAAACGAACGGTTCACAAAGACAAATGGACATAAACAAACGTAAACTAACACCAATTAAAAGTAAACGTACATATCCAAATTAAAGTCTAAAATACCATCATCCTTACATTCAACGTTTCAAAAATAAACAAAGATATCAAATTGATTTTAAATTGGGCTTTAAGGGCTTTAAAATATGAAAATCAAATTAATTTTAAATCAATAGTAGCCATAAATATATTAGAATTAATATTTAAAAGAACGAAAATAAATAAACGAACGTTCATGAACAAACATGTTTGTTTAATTAAATGAATGATAAACATTGTGTTCATGTTCGTTCATTTATTAAATGCAAGAGAACTGAACTTGCCGCCGCACAGTTCACTGAACTTACCTTTGGAGATGGAAATATTGTAAACCCGAGTTTCAACTTTTTCCTATACTCGTTGGACAAGCGTTCCAAGAGCAATGATCCTAAACCAGAACCGGTGCCACCACCCACGGCGTTGAACACCATAAACCCTTGCAGATTACTGCAATTGTCCGCTAATTTTCTCACACGATCAACGCAACGATCGACGATTTCCCTTCCCACTGTGTAATGTCCTCTGGCGAAGTTATTGGCTGCATCCTCCTTGCCGGAAATGAGTAGATTAGGATTGAAGAGCTTCTTGTAACTCCCCGTTTTAACCTCATCGATCACCGTGGGTTCAAGATCAATAAATACAGCCCTGGGGACGTACTTTCCGGCCCTGCCTTCGCTGAAGAAGGTCCCGAAGGAATTGTTTGAGGTATTGCTACATTCCAATGGTAGAAAGTTATCAGATAATAAAAATAATAATAATAATACAAATCAATGTTTTCATAACCAGACATGTCATAGAACCAACTGCCTTATGGGTCCACTAGTCCGACCCAAGTTAAAAACCAGACGTCATAAATAATTTAATAATTGGAAAAAATGTAACTCTGAAACTGCTTATTATAGTGTGGATTTGCAACGTTAACAAAATATGAATAGAGATTGAGGTAGTAAATAAATGTGGAAGAAAAAAAATATATACTGAAATTCAGGTCCAACCACCTGTCAGGTTCGCCGGTTCAACCGGTCTGACCCACAACCAGCCAGTTCAAATGGAGGCGGTTCAAAAACATTCAACCAGACTGGTTGTGTAGCCGGTTCTGGGAACAGATAAATATAAAAGAACATATGCGTACTTAGGCATAAGTCCATCAGGTTGAATGCCATGTTCAAGACAGTAAAGTTCCCAACAAGAATTTCCGACTTGAATTCCGGCTTGTCCGAGATGGATGTTCACGATTTCTCTCATTTTCCTCTTTTTCTTTTTTGCTCTCTCTGAGAAACGGTATGCTACGATACCGTTTCGCGAGGGAGATGGAAAAGAAAAAGAGGAAAAGTTTTATTTAAACCAATCTTAATAAACAAAACGTTGTTGGTTATTATATAGGCTCAATCAAAAATTTGTTTGGTAAAGCATTTGTTATGGGCTACCTCTAGCTATATATAGATATTCATATAAACCATACAATGTTATTCCACAAAACATGTCTAAAGATAGATAGAAAATTACCATTTTATCCCTTTGGTTGTTAGTTTGTTACCAATAATCCCCACAAGAACAACTTCCATCTCTAAACCGATGAAACCGAATAGGGTCTCGTAGAATTATTTCCCGGTTTTCGACCTTGGAGATCAGTTTCATTACAGTATGACAATCTTGGCATACTCTCAAGTTCTTCATCACTCTCACAGGAGCAGATAAAGGCAAACTTATCAAACCTAGGACAACTGCTAACTTTTCACTATGGTGATTTACAGTTAAACCGTTCGTGTTTTTCCCGTCAACATAACCGATTTTCTTGATTTTCTCGAGCACGTCGTCTAATTTTTCATATATTTTTTCACTTTGAGGGTGGGATTTATCACCAACCAAGAAAGAATGAACTCGATTTCCCACCTCAATCCAACTTAAACCGGGTTCTTTCTTGATCCTACGGTTAGTCATCAAGTCTCTTACTTTTGTAGCCTGTGTTTCCATTCCAGCGTCGTTGTAGATGTTGTAAAGGAGCACGTAAGATGAAGATGCTTGTGGCTCAAGTTTGATTAATCTCTCGGCTACACGTTTTCCAATCTCCGTGTTCTTATGAATCCTACACGAACTTAGTAGGGACCGCCACATTACAGGTGCGTGACTGAAACCCGAGTTGATGATAAATGATTCAGCAGCGGATAGTCTTCCAGCACGCCCGTATAGATCTACTATGCAGGCACAGTGCTTTTCAGTTGGTGTAATACCATAGTCTCTCTTCATAGTTTCATAACGCCTGGCGGATTGGAAAATATAGTTAGCGGTTTCCATCATAATGAAACACTTAATGAAGGAATTGTGACAGTTTTGACCTACTTACTTACGAGTAAGTTAATCCGGGTTGTGTTTTATACTGTTATTTCAAAAAAGTCAAATGGTCAAACCTAAAAAGTTAACTAGAAGGGAAACAAGTCAAACGGGTCGAAAGTCACCTACATATACATAAAACATCCCAAGTCAATTTTACTCAAATATTATCATATTTAATCATTATTAACGCATTAATTAGTTATGAATAATTGTAAGGAATAAAAAAGTAGTAAGGGGTCAACCAGCCCGACCTGTTTTGACCCGTTACCCAACCTGTTCGATCCACCCTTCTTACCACCTCTATAAGTCACAAACAGAGTAAAATGGTTACCTGAATCCTTCCACAACAAGCCCCCCATGACTACACGCAGTAAGAACTCCAAGAAACGCCACATCATTTGGCCCAATCCCACCATTTATCATCAAGTCAAAGACGGTCAAAGCTTCCTTTGCACACCCATGATATGCAGCACTACATATCATCACACTCCATGAAACCACATCAAACTTATCAGCTACCTCAAACATCCGATTTGCAGAATCTATGTCACCCGACTTTGCGTACATGTATATCAAAGAATTTACAACCACACTCGACTTCATAATCCCAGTCTTAACCGAATAACTTTGAATCTGCTCACCAGATCTCACACCACCCAAATTAGCACAAGCACTCAGCACGGTTGAAATCACAAATTCATCCGGTTTCAATCCAAAACTAAGAAGTTCACAAAAAAACATTAACGCCCGTTCATATTCACTGTTTTGGGCATGACCTGCAATCACAGATGTCCATATCACTATGTCTTGTTTATTAGTCGAATCAAAACAAGTTAACACGTCATTCATTAGACTCCACAAAGAGTAGAACTCCACAAGCACACTTCCAATGTACTCATCAGACTGTAGATTGTTCTTAATAACATGTGCATGAATCTGTTTCCCATACTCCAAATCTTGAAACGCGATACAAGCTTTAATCATTGTAGAAAATGTAAACTCTGAAGGCCTTAGCCCATGCCTTTGCATATTAATAAAAAGATTTAAAGACTTCTTAACCAACTCATCATCAACATCCTCCCCACGAAGCATCCCGGCTATCATCGCATTATACATGACCACATTTTTTACACGAAGAAGATTAAAAACCAAAATTGCATCATTCAAATCCCCAGTTTTAGCATACATGTCAAGCAACGCAGTCCCGACAATAACATCAAGATCCCACCCTAGTTTCACAGAGCACGTGTGTAGTAACTTACCCCATGCTAATGAAAAGTTGAAACTCGTACAACACGCGTTAAGAACACTCCCCAACACATAGCTACTGAATTTCACTCCACGTTGATGCATTTTAACCAAAATCTGTAACATTTCATTATGCAAACCAGCTTTAACATAACCAGCAATCATCGAGTTCCATGAAACGTCATCTAATCCATCACATTTATCAAACACGACCCGTGCTTGATCCACTCTCCCACACTTAGAATACATAGCAACAAGTGGATTAGTCAAAAATGCATCTACACCTACACCACTTAAAATAATCAACCCATGTATAACCTTCCCAAGCTCCAAACCACCAGTCCGGGCACATATACTAAGCATGCTGGCATACGTATACTTACTGACATTAATATTTTGAATTCGGGCTTCACGAAACACTTCTTTTGCGTTAATGTACTGACCCAATTGGGTATACCCAGAGATCAATGAGTTCCATGAAACAATATTTCGTTCAGGCATTTCGTCGAACAGTTGGAGAGCTAAATCTGGTTCGTTACATTTTAAGTACATGTTCATAAGGGTGTTGTGAAAAAACAAGCGTGGAGTGTGACCCGTTTTCAGGATGTGTGATTGTACGAGCTTGCCATGGGCTGAACACCCTGAATGCGTGGATGATTGAACCAGTTTCGTGTAGGTTGCATCGTCTAGAGAATTACCCAGTTTGCGTTGATGAATGGTCTCGGATTCGGCTTCCAACAATGATGAGTTTCTTTCAAATTCTTGTATGGGATGATTGAAAACTACGGGGGCATTGATCATGTTTGATAAAGATCGAAGTTTCGTGGGTTTTAGTTGGGGCAACATGTGATGATCAAGGAGTAAAACCTGTTCGCTGTTCCAGAGTTTTATTTAAAAAGAAAAGAAAAGAAAAGAAAAGATTTGAAAGAAAGTAGGAAAGTCACTCTCTTATTAATTTTTTTTTAAATGCAACAATAGATATTTTAGAATAATTTGGTTTTTCTGAGACAACACCTAGAACATCTAGGGCAGCCCATCATAGGAGGAACCCACCAACTGGGTAAACTCACTGACCTGGTCACATACTCCTTTTTTGTTGTTGTTAGGATTCGAACCCAAGACCTCCACTATGGGAAGTCTTGGGGCTACCATTGCACCAAATGACCAACGGTTGTCACTCTCTTATTTAGAGGGGACGAGATTGGGCTTGCTTGTTTTTCTCTCACACCTCTCAGTTAGAATCCGGGCTAGAAGTCGTTCACACGAGCAATTCCTCTCCCTACTGGATAGCTTGTTTGTATTCCGATCCTCCCTGAGGGGAAAGATAACTGAAAGTGGCATTCCCTGTATGAATGAGATAGGCAACTTGAAGGGCTAGAGGCTAAGAAGGCAACTAGCTAAGTGCGAAAGGCACACTGAACACAAACCGAATCAACTGAGGGAAGAGAAGAGAAGAGAAAAGAAAAGAAATGGATTGGGTGTTTGGGATTGAGGTGGCTTATGACTTATTGACTTTTTTAAAAAGCCAATAAGTTAAAAAAGTTTTTAGTAAAACACAAAAGCATTTTTTATTTGGCTTTTTGAAAAGGGTAAAAAGTTATTTTCCAAAAGTCACAAAAACCTAATTTTTTAAACTTTTTTTGGTTTTTTGATAATCAAATTACCAATATACCCCACCCTTTTACCCTAAATATCGAATAATCATAACCAATTAATAATCACTCCCTAATCGTCGACTCCAACCCTTGCCGATCCACCACCACGCATGTTCCCACCACAAAAACTAATTCAAACATTTAAAAAAAAAACTTCTTTTGAAAAAGTCATAAGTCAGTAAACACTTTTGTCAAAAATCATTTTTGCACTTAAATAAGCAATCCCAAACACCCTCTAAATAAATATTAAAAGGTAAGTTTAGAATGTGAGAAAGATTTAACAAAATTATAAAAAGTTAGTTTGGAAGTATTTGTAACACACCACTTTTAATAACAAAAGTTTAACGCGCGGAAGACTAAATCCCAAGATAATTTTTTTTTTTTTTTTTTTTTTTTTGACCCTCGCGTACCGCGAGGCATTTTGACCACCTCCCTCGCGTACCGCGAGGGAGTCCCAAAAACACGCCCGGAACCCAGGTCTCTCGCGTACCGCGAGAGATTTCCCTGCAAGCTCTCGCGTACCGCGAGGAGACCCCTCGAAGCATCTCCGGAACCCTTGTCCCTCGCGTACCGCGAGAGAACCTATCCCGGTTCTTCGCGTACCGCGAGGAATCAGATTTCCAGAGAGTTTCAGTTTCCTGCAAAATTCATACTTAGCCAAATTTCCAACTTTTTCACTACTACAAGACATCCAAAAATTCCCAATACTTGGGTTTTGACCAAAGACACATCAACAACATGTAAATACACTAAAACACCATTTGTATATCAAGTTTAATCCATCTACGAGGGTTTTCCCCAAAATCCCTATAATACCAAAAAAATGCATACGAGAACCATTCACGCCTTGGACTTAACTTGGACTACTTCGGAGCCTTTCCTACAACCATAAAAACATATCACCATTAGTAATGAGATAAACATGACAAACAAGTAAAAAAAATCTACTTGTTTCACACATTCACCCACTTGACCCGTTTCCAACCAAATTGTCATTTGGTTGCGTATCACTTGCATTTCACCTACAAGTTTCATTCCTTTCACAACACCACATTAATATTATCATTAAAAATGATCTTAAACGTAACAACAAGCAGAACAACTTGTTTACACCCATTCACCCAATTTGACCCGTTTCCACCCAAATTGTCATTTAGGCTACATATTACTTGCACCTTTACTACAAATTTCAATTATGATCAACACATGATCCATTTCCATTATGGCACAAAGGCCATAACCCCGTTCATTTATGATCAACCCATGATCCATTTCCATTATGGCACAAGGCCATAACTCCGTTTCATTTATGATCAACACATGATCCATTTCCATTATGGCACAAGGACATAACTCCGTTTCATTTATGATCAACACATGATCCATTTCCATTATGGCACAAGGCCATAACTCCGTTTCATTTATGATCAACACATGATCCATTTCCATTATGGCACAAGGCCATAACTCCGTTTCATTTATGATCAACACATGATCCATTTCCATTATAGATTAACACTATAACTACACTCGTTCATTGTACATACTAAATCATTCATAATTGATCATATCACAAAGTATGCACACAAACACATAACACATAAACCACTAAATTCCCCATTTATCATCAATACTAAGTAAGTGCATAGGCACTTACCTTTCGGGTTAGAAGATCCCGCTCCGCCTTCTAGACCCACAATTTGATTACCTAAACATACACACCTAGTTTAGTAATCTAATCATTCATTCAAAACACATACAATTGAGTTTACAACCCAAATTTCCATTTTCAACCCAAATTGACCCGTTTGGGTTATTTCCATATCCAAACACCCCCTTTAATCAAGAACTCAACCACTTAAATTCTCTTACCAATACCTTGACACTAATTTTTCATCAAACTAGTTTCTTTAAGTTAATTTGGGGTTTGTTTAAGTGTCTAACACCTCTATAACACTTAATCATCATCAATTTATCAATTTAGCATCATGATCCAAACACCCCCAATTTCCACCATATGAACCCTAACTTCTCATAATCAAAATCAAAGGGTTCTAGGATGTTAATCATCATTCTTTAACTTTAGTTTAGCTAGATTATCAACAATCTAACACCAATTTACAACATGCATCCAAAATTTCGGATTTTACCCAAAACCCACCAAGAACACATCAATGGTGAAATCAAACGGAAGATAATCACTTACTTGATGTTAGGAAAGTGTTGTGTGAGCCAAAACCTTCTTAAAACAAGCCTAAAATGCACGATTTAGCTTCAAAATCGTTTTTCTCCTTCTTCCAAGAACGACCCAAGGAAGAAAATGAGACCAATTTTGACTTTTTACTAGTCAATATGGCAGATTTGCCATGTTACACTTTTAGTCCCTCAACTTTCCATTTCACCCATTTCATTCTAAAGTTAGTTAAAACTAACATAACCCCACTACAAACTTGAAACCCACTTGTTTCAACTTATTTCTAAAATATTATTTTCACCATAATATTAATTAGAAATATTTATTTATTTGAAAACGAAACCCGGATTTTGGTTCGTTACAAATCACCTCCCCTTATTTGGGTTTCGTCCCCGAAACCCGTCTTCACATAAAAAGGTTTGGGTAATACTTGAGCATTTCTTCCTCGGTTTCCCAAGTCATGTCCGCTCCCTTTCTATGTTTCCACTCCACCAACACTTGGCTAATCTCTTTATTTCGTAACCGCTTCACTTTCTTATCCAGGATTGCCACAGGTTCTTCCACATAACTCAACTTTTCATCCACCTCAAAATCATCCAGTGGAACAAAAGTAGACTCATCCGCTAAACACTTGCGTAAATGGGACACATGAAACGTATTATGAAGCCTACTTAGTCCCTCCGGTAGCTCCAAACGATAAGCTACCACACCCACCCTTGCTATCACTTTAAACGGTCCAATGAAACGTGGACTTAACTTCCCCCGTTTCCTAAACCGTATCACCCTTTTCCAAGGAGAGACTTTCAAAAGCACAAAGTCCCCCACTTGAAACTCAATCGCCCGCTTCCTATTATCCGCATAGGACTTCTGGCGATCTTGCGCCGCCTTCAAGCGAGCCTTAATTTGGTCAATACTAACATTTGTTACATCAACCACATCCTTACTACCAAGTTCCCGTTGACCGATTTCACCCCGACACACGGGTGTCCTGCATTTCCTCTCATACAATGCTTCAAAAGGCGGCATACCAATGCTAGAATGGTAGCTATTGATGTATGCAAATTCCGCCAACGGTAAATGGTCATCCCAACTACCCCCAAAATCCAAAGCACACGCACGTAACATATCCTCGAGCGTTTGAATCGCACGCTCGCTTTGTCCATCCGTTTGTGGATGATAAGCGGTGCTAAGGCTCAACCTCGTCCCCATGTCCTCATGGAATTTCTTCCAAAAACGAGAAGTGAATCTCGTATCCTGGTCCGATATGATCGACACCGGCACCCCATGGCGTGACACAATTTCTTTCACATATAATTCTGCCAATCTATCCGATGAGTATGTTTCCTTTATAGGTAGGAAATATGCACTCTTCGTCAACCGATCCACTACTACCCATATCGCATCATAACCCTTTCGGGTCTTTGGTAGTTTAGTGATCAAACCCATAGCTATATTCTCCCATTTCCAAAGCGGTATTTCAAGCGGTTGAAGCTTTCCATACGGCTTTTGGTGCTCCGCCTTCACCCTTAAGCATGTGAGACACCTCTCAACATACTTAACAACATCACGCCTCATACCCGGCCACCAAAAATGACACCTCAATTCATAAAACATCTTTATGGCCCCCGGATGGATAGAATGTTTGGATTTATGCGCTTCATATAAAATAGTTGTCAAAACACTTGACAACCTAGGAATCCAAATCCTATCAAAGCATGTCTTTAACCCCGAATTATTTTCCCCAAGCTTGTCAACATAAGAACCACCCGTTCCATCTTCAAATCACCCTAAAAAGCTAACACTTTAGCCTCTAGAATTTCGTCAATAAGGGATGATGATATCGTCATCAAGAATGACTTCACTTTAATGTGGTAACTTTACCTGCCCTCATTACTCCCCCAAGGTTATCTCCGTCTTTAATGGTTTATTCGACAGCGGTACGCAGTTGTCTACTTTTGCATCAATTAGTTCGCCCACTATCTAAGATAGTCACTGTTTCATTTAGACAAGCCGTTTATCATTTATCTCATCATCGCCATATGAAATAACATCAGTTCCATCCTCCAAACGTTTTCGTGTCTGGTCACGCAAAATGTATTATGGAGTCCACTCGTTTCATCTGAGAAGTTCCCAAACATTAATCTATCCACCAATAAAGTCCCCATGTTGGACAACCCAACGATACGTGAACCTATCCTCCCATGATCTCCAACCCGAAACACCACTTTTCAAAGGAAAACTTTTATGACGTCAAGTTTCCACTTGAATTTCAACACTCCTAACCATGGGATACTTGGATTTTTGAACCACCTTATACGAGTAGTCAACACATTTGACAGCTAAGGAAATCCAAGTTCAAATCCCACGTCACCCATCTCTTAAATGGAAATTTCAAAACTACCTCACTAATCCACCCATTGAGACTCAAGGTCTCAAGTTCATATCTCTTTGGATTCGAAGATCCCAACACCCACAATTACACCCCTTGAAGCTCGAGTCTTCAACTCAACCATTCTTAACTGATAAAGTATGCGACCTCATCAAGTAAGGATACGACAACTTCCTCACTTGAATCCTCTTTCACAACACTGAAAGGAAAATTTTCTAACCGCGTACCAAACACCCTAAGTATCTCCATTGACTTAATCATAAGTCATCCTTTGAGATTTAAGGATCTAAATCACCGAATCCACTTTTGAAGTTCGAAGACTTCGCTTTCAAACACCGCTTGTGAAGTCCAAAAGACTTCCAACGTCACTTATGAAGTTCTAAGACTTCAATCACCATTAATGTACACATTCCACCTATGTACATTTTAACATTTAACCCTTGACCATAAAGTCCACAAACCGCGAGACCTTTAGTCAAGTTAATCCTACCACCGACTGTCAGTGCCAAAACGCACTCTTCCATTTTCCTTTTCCACCGAAAAGTTTATGTACTTTTAGAACAAGCACATGGGTGCAATGACCCTTATCAAATCCCCTTTCTTAACTGGAATACTAAGTATCCCTTTATATCTCTGGTTGATGTCAATGGCACAAGCCATGTGTACACACCAATTCGTATGCCTCGTGTTTCACTGTCTCTAATGAGAACAGATTAACACGTCACCCCTTTATCATACTTGACTGTGATATGGTTACTAAGTAACCAAACACCCCTTTCACAATCATCGGATCAAAATCCATCAATTCTCCATCACGACCCGAAGTCGACTCATCGCAAGTAATGCACCTTCTTTCAATCACAATGGATTGCTTCAATGCCAATACCATTATAGTGATTCATTACTGATTAATCAAAGATTAATTCTCTCACCCTTTAACTCCTTTGGTTCGCACACCACGAATCCCCTTAAGAAAAACAAGGTTTTCCTTCCGCTTCGGTTCGCCAACCGATATACTTTCCGCTCCCAAGGCTTCATACGGTTCCTCCCAAGGATAGCCTCAAGGATCCCTATTTCCTCGAAGGAAGATCGAAACAACATGATAGAAAGCTCTAGCCATCCTCCGCTAGATTGATGCATTCTATTTCTCCCATCCTAATCCATGATCCTCACCACCCACGAGGTGATACACGTCTAGACTCTAACATACCTGAGTCCTTAAGATGACTTCCATCCACCATTTCTTCTACTTACACATGTGCCCTTTAGTCTCCCCGACCAAATTTTAACTAAGTCATAGATATTCTACCTACTTATAGGTCTTTAATCTATGCGTATATGTATTACCCCCTTTTAATCATTCATAAACATACATACACATATAATCACCTTCACCTAATCCTTGCAAATGTTCTTTGTCATATGGTTATCATAAAGACCCTTGCACATCCCGTCTTATTAAACATATTGGCCAGACATGTTTAATAACACGTTATGCCCAATTGCAATTATCATATTCATATAACAAATCACAAAACAAGTTTCGGCACACATAACACATTGTCATTCAATCGTCCATATACATATACACCATATGTGACAACATTAATCATAACATTACTAACCTTTCAATTTCCGAAAGCTCCGAGTCTTAGTCAAGTCCTCCATGGATTCTCGTATCAATTTCCCCATATCAAGAGCATCCGGTTTGAGTTTAGTGCCTCGCGCACCAATTCCCTCAAACCATTGCTCTGATACCAAGTTGTAACACACCACTTTTAATAACAAAAGTTTAACGCGCGGAAGACTAAATCCCAAGATAATTTTTTTTTTTTTTTTTTTTTTTTTTTTTTGACCCTCGCGTACCGCGAGGCATTTTGACCACCTCCCTCGCGTACCGCGAGGGAGTCCCAAAAACACGCCCGGAACCCAGGTCTCTCGCGTACCGCGAGGAGACCCCTCGAAGCATCTCCGGAACCCTTGTCCCTCGCGTACCGCGAGAGAACCTATCCCGGTTCTTCGCGTACCGCGAGGAATCAGATTTCCAGAGAGTTTCAGTTTCCTGCAAAATTCATACTTAGCCAAATTTCCAACTTTTTCACTACTACAAGACATCCAAAAATTCCCAATACTTGGGTTTTGACCAAAGACACATCAACAACATGTAAATACACTAAAACACCATTTGTATATCAAGTTTAATCCATCTACGAGGGTTTTCCCCAAAATCCCTATAATACCAAAAAAATGCATACGAGAACCATTCACGCCTTGGACTTAACTTGGACTACTTCGGAGCCTTTCCTACAACCATAAAAACATATCACCATTAGTAATGAGATAAACATGACAAACAAGTAAAAAAAATCTACTTGTTTCACACATTCACCCACTTGACCCGTTTCCAACCAAATTGTCATTTGGTTGCGTATCACTTGCATTTCACCTACAAGTTTCATTCCTTTCACAACACCACATTAATATTATCATTAAAAATGATCTTAAACGTAACAACAAGCAGAACAACTTGTTTACACCCATTCACCCAATTTGACCCGTTTCCACCCAAATTGTCATTTAGGCTACATATTACTTGCACATTTACTACAAATTTCAATTATGATCAACACATGATCCATTTCCATTATGGCACAAAGGCCATAACCCCGTTCATTTATGATCAACCCATGATCCATTTCCATTATGGCACAAGGCCATAACTCCGTTTCATTTATGATCAACACATGATCCATTTCCATTATGGCACAAGGACATAACTCCGTTTCATTTATGATCAACACATGATCCATTTCCATTATGGCACAAGGCCATAACTCCGTTTCATTTATGATCAACACATGATCCATTTCCATTATGGCACAAGGCCATAACTCCGTTTCATTTATGATCAACACATGATCCATTTCCATTATAGATTAACACTATAACTACACTCGTTCATTGTACATACTAAATCATTCATAATTGATCATATCACAAAGTATGCACACAAACACATAACACATAAACCACTAAATTCCCCATTTATCATCAATACTAAGTAAGTGCATAGGCACTTACCTTTCGGGTTAGAAGATCCCGCTCCGCCTTCTAGACCCACAATTTGATTACCTAAACATACACACCTAGTTTAGTAATCTAATCATTCATTCAAAACACATACAATTGAGTTTACAACCCAAATTTCCATTTTCAACCCAAATTGACCCGTTTGGGTTATTTCCATATCCAAACACCCCCTTTAATCAAGAACTCAACCACTTAAATTCTCTTACCAATACCTTGACACTAATTTTTCATCAAACTAGTTTCTTTAAGTTAATTTGGGGTTTGTTTAAGTGTCTAACACCTCTATAACACTTAATCATCATCAATTTATCAATTTAGCATCATGATCCAAACACCCCCAATTTCCACCATATGAACCCTAACTTCTCATAATCAAAATCAAAGGGTTCTAGGATGTTAATCATCATTCTTTAACTTTAGTTTAGCTAGATTATCAACAATCTAACACCAATTTACAACATGCATCCAAAATTTCGGATTTTACCCAAAACCCACCAAGAACACATCAATGGTGAAATCAAACGGAAGATAATCACTTACTTGATGTTAGGAAAGTGTTGTGTGAGCCAAAACCTTCTTAAAACAAGCCTAAAATGCACGATTTAGCTTCAAAATCGTTTTTCTCCTTTTCTCCTTCTTCCAAGAACGACCCAAGGAAGAAAATGAGACCAATTTTGACTTTTTACTAGTCAATATGGCAGATTTGCCATGTTACACTTTTAGTCCCTCAACTTTCCATTTCACCCATTTCATTCTAAAGTTAGTTAAAACTAACATAACCCCACTACAAACTTGAAACCCACTTGTTTCAACTTATTTCTAAAATATTATTTTCACCATAATATTAATTAGAAATATTTATTTATTTGAAAACGAAACCCGGATTTTGGTTCGTTACAGTATTATTTTTTTTAACAGTAACTTTTTTTTACTCCTAAATACCACTTAAATTTGTCACTTACTGAATTTTAAATTACATTATTTTTATGAAGGGTAATCACCAATGGACAATGGTCATGGTTCACAAGGCCATAGACCTAAGTATAACTAGTTTTATACATGTCTCAGGTCGGGTTACCAAAATTAATAACAAATGAACTTTACAAACACGTCCATCCAAATTAATTCACAAAGTAAATGAAAAAAATAACAAACATAACAAAAACATTTTACATTGACAATTTTTAAAAATTGATCGCGCACTACTGCTCAAGTCTCTTTGGATTCTGCGAACGCCTCTTTGAAACAAAAACATCTTACATTGACAATTTTAACAAATTTTTTTGTTATTCTTATTAATAATAAATAAAAGAAATTAACGGAGCGCAAGTCGTTTATTTTGTTTTCTCTTATAAATTTTAATTTTAAAATACGATGTTCTACAAAATTCGAAGTGTACCATTGCGACATGCTTATTTTTATATACATTTTGATACAAACTTATTCAAAATAGAGCTTTTGTTATAATGTACAAGTTATCAAAGCACGAACGTACAAACCGTCCAAACCGCCTTAAGGTTTCGTTTTTTTTTTTTTTTTTTTTCTTTTAAAGCCTTTAAAATATAACATTTTATAAAATTCAGAGTATGTTGTTTCCACGTGTTTTTTTTGGCGTTTCAATGTGATTTTTTTGCCGGGTTAATATGAGTGTATAGATCATCGAAACCGAACCCTTAATTTTTTTTTATCACCTAACAGACACCAACCAAACATCAGTACTGGCGTCGGTGTTATCAAGATCGGTACCAGCATTTTTTTTTGTTTTCACCACACATAGAATATTTGTCAAATTACCAAAATAAAACATTTAAAGATTATTAGCATATTACAATTGCTATAAAGAATACTATTTCAATGACTATTTAAAGATAGAAATAAGAGTTTACTATATTCTTTTACTAGGTTATAAACACAAGTTTATATATTTAATAATAAATATTTACATATTATATAGTAGGTTAGAAACCCCGTGTATTACACGTGTTGAATACAAATTTTAGAATTAGTTTTTTAAAATGTTTTATAAAAAGAATGAAAAAATTGTTCAATTTCTAAAAATGTTTTCTAAACAATTCTGTATTTTTTTAAAATAAAAAACGTTTTATAAAAAAAAATTATATAAATCATTATTATTTAATAGGTAAGAGAGACGAAAAACAAAAAAATTATTAAAAAATAATTAAAGAAAATTTGAGCAATTAATAGGAGAGAGAGATGCGAAAAAATTTGTTTCACCAAAACTTTTATTTATTATAAAGTATAGATTTTAAACAAACCAAAAACCTAATCTTGTTAACAATCAAAGTCATCAACCTGCTATTATGTATTTTATGTCAATCAAAATCTTGTTAATCATCAAATCACTTTCCTACTAATCATAATTTGTTAACTAATGTTTTAACAAAATAAAAAGTTTCGCGTATAGATAAGGAGATGCTTAAATTATAACAAATATCACTTAGAAAGATGCAACCAACAGGTCATAACATGTTTAAGTTGTACCAATTACTGAAAATATGGACCATCATAAACATTCCAAGAGCAGTAAGGCTAGTCTTCTTGTCTATCCTCTTAACCAAGTGTTCCGATATGATGAATTGTCACGCAAGGAAGCATCGTGTGGCTTATATTCCATAACGTATCCGTGTGGAAGCTTCAAGTGTCGTTTTATATTATCTCTTAAAGCCATCACCACCTTGTTACAAAAAAAAAAGGAGATTTGGTAAAAAGTAAACAATAGAACAGTTCAAATGGCGCTAGTCGAGCGGTGGGGTAAGGCCTAGGCGGGATTAATCGGATTGGAATTTTTATATGTATTTTTTAGTTTTTTATATATATACACACATTTTTATATGTAATTTTTATAAAAATGTTCATTTTTAAATATTTATACACATATTTGGCTGGAATTTGAAGGGTTTGGCCAGAAATTTCAGGTTTTCGCCGGAATTTGGCCGGAAATTTCAGGTTTTCACCAGAATGTTCTCCGGATCTGGCCGCCTAGGCGCGATTTGGACCGTCTAGCAATTTTTGGACCGACTAGGTCAAATTTCCTCCTTACCCGACCGCCTAGCGATTTATCGGCGCCTATGTGCGATTTTTACAACACTGTTAAAAAGGGACTCGTGTTTTATCTCAAACAGGTCAAATGGATATAGATTATCGCTGTAAACCATGACTAACATGTTACTGCTTTAAAGAAATGAACAAAAGTATTATAAAGGCGGCCCAACCCAACCCGTGTCCGCTAGAACTCATTGGACACATTACCTGAGCCGCCCACCTTGCCATCTTTAGTAAACATGCAAGATAATATGGAGTGTGTGGTAATTTTTACCTGATTATCAGATGCATTGCGGTTCCATACGCTCAATATATCCTCGTTGAAGCGGATGCTCAACACAACCCCACATATATTATCACTGTAATCAAGTTGATCACCTACCAATGCTAAAACCTGGCACCCACTCAAACAAGAAAACAGTAACCGTTGGCTATAACTTGGAATAATCATATAATTGCAAAATACAACAGAAAATGGAGGCAAGTATCGAAACAACGTTGTTACAGAGCTAAAAGACAAGTTGCCACATGGTTTGAGGAATACAAAATATTGGGTTTGGGTCCTTGTTAAACAAACCAAAGCAAAAAAGAACAAGAATCAAAACACAAGTTCCATTAAAAAATATACTAATATGTGACAGTGAACTCAATCAACCACTAAAGAGACGATATAATCCATGCACACAAACGTCACACACACACAAAAAGATAGCTTTTCTTCCTTACCAAATCCTCCCAGAAACGTCCTGAGACAGCCTTTTTAAATCGTATGATCCACTTACCACCATTGCAATTAGCAGAATCCTAGAATACCAGTAATTAGACAAAACCAAATGATTATTCATTAACAGTTAATTTAAGTCAAACTAGCCTAAAGGGGAAGGATCGACAACAATGATTAACTGACAAAGCAGTAAGAGTTCAAATATCCTGTGTACCTCCCATAGCGGACGAATCCCCTGTTTGAAAAGATGCAAATCAGTTGGGCTTGGCAAGGATGATGGGCGGGCCAAATGACAATAACACACCCAAAAACCTTCAACCTGTAGTTCATGCAAGATATATTAGTCAACAAAAATATCCATCAGTTTTGCATATAAAGAATATATCGATGATTTTTTTACCGTGCTAAAGTCCATTATCTGCTTTATATTGTCCTCATATGATGTCTGAGTACGGACTCCAGGTGTGCGGCGAGTGTACCAAAATACAAACTTGTTCTGTTGGAGTACAAATAAATAGGCATGATCAAAGATAGTTTAATGCAAACTCTAAACGATGACAATAAATAGTGAAAATATTCATGCAAGAAGATATAAACCAATAGCACTTAGCAGATTCAATCCAAAGTTCCAAACTAAAGATCTTTACCTCGGTTGCATACCTGATATCTATATAACTTGTGAAGCAAACTTTACCTTTTCTCAACAATTAAAGTATTACAATGTCTGTCATTTGTCATCAGACAATACAAAACATAAATGGCAGCTGAGTTATCCCGGTTGATAACAATACAACCAATACTAAGACGTTGTCAAACACTGGGCTCGACTGACAGCAGTAAACAAACTAGTTTATACACTCGACTAATCGAGTTCAACAGATAAATTCATATTTAAACAGTATGAGCTAATCTGAGTACTGCCAAACCAAACAAATAAACCATCTTCTTCAGGCTTCTCAAATGAAACTACTGACTGACTGAGTACTAAAACATCAAATTCAACTGAAATAGCAATGAAATGGTAAAATCATAGAAATTCATCGCGGAAATTAATAAAAAGACATTAAAACGAAGAGCAACTTCCGAATGCACATAACCTAATTCATATTAAACTACAGCACTATTCCTGGATCAAATATTAATCTCAAAAGTAATAATTGAACGCATATGTGAGTAAGCATATAGAGATATACCTTGAGAGGATGCAAACCGGCTTTAAGCTCGCGCGATTGTCGTTCGCGGTCTTCGGATGAATCGTACTCTGATTGAGAGCTGTTGGCATTCTTATCGGTTTCCACTCTCTTCTCCGTTGATGCATCCATCTCCGACAGCTTTTCCGGTAGGTTTTGGGAAACCCTAGCTATCTCACTCTCGCCTGTTTTGGGATTCATTCAAAAAGAGGAATGAAATGAAAACCTTACGTCTTTGTATGAATCGGGCGTCTGGGTTCGGGTTCGGGTCTGGGTCATACTTATTCGCTCCGATATGTTTTTTTTAACGGTGAACAAATACTATAAGTGCGGCCATCCGGGTAAACCTATTTATAAAAGGTCACCCATGTCCGCAAACGCAGACAACGCCGATGACCTGGCCCCCCACCGATCCAAGGGAAATTAACCACGTGAAGGGCAACCGTGGTAAAACCCCTGACTTACCAGAACATATTGTACCAAGTGAGACTCGAACTTATGATCTTCCCTTCATATCGAAAGGTCATGGGGTGCCTCCTCCCAAACTAATTGATCAACGGCTCATTGAGAAAATCCCTGGCTTCAATATGTTCTAACATGTAGTTATGCTATATTTTCTAAATAGTCAGAAAATCTTTAAAATATTCTTATTACATCAGATGTTGGTCAACCGCTCCCTCACTCACCATGATAAGATTAATGGTTGCTGTTTAACGTTATTGCACCATTACAGAGACCATTCATTTATTTACGGAGACTCTTGTATCAATTTTGTAATCGTGACTTATCAACTAAAAGTTAGGATTCTAAGAAATTTATGTTTTGGCTCAAATTAAGTTTACTTTGAGTAATTTTTATATGCTTTATTTTTTTGAGGTTATGCTATTCAAGTGGTTGATTTACGAATGGGTGACGCCTCCATCTATTCTTCAATTCCATTAAGTACGTTATTATAGGATAGTCTTGAAATCTACATGACTATAGTTGCATGTTAAATTTGGCCAATTTGAAACACAATAAACGATTAATGTTATAAGTGTTGGTCTCAATTAGAATAAAGAATAAGCCTTTCCATGGGTTATTCAAGCAAGTACAATTGTGGTTACAACAACCAAATACAATATAAAGAAACTTGATAAAATGAATTTTAAGCTTACCTTGGATCATAACTTGTAAATTTCGATGCTCAAATGTTTATCTCAGTTTGATCTAAGAGATTTGTTCTTTCATCCTTATCGAGTTATGGATTTACATTTTTTCTCATAAATCGGTTCATCAAATTAACTAAATTTACGACGAAAGACCTATGTTTACATGAGCTACGACTATGACAACATGAGTTATGAATGTGGTTATACGGTGACGGCGATAAGATAGAATAAATAAAACAAAATCTATGTATGCATAATGTATCAGCGGGGCAGAATGAGAGGAAGAGAAGAAAAAAAGTCATCACACAAGTGACATGTATTTTTATGATTGCCCAGGAAATAGATAAACTGACGAATGGATTTAGGAGTTTTATTGTAGAAATTAGTGAAGTTTTAAATAAATTAATTTATAAAGGTAGACTTCTATTTCCCTAAACTTGTATATCTAAAGTGACATTTAATACCATAATGTATATGGCAGGCGACCAAGAATTTTAAACCTAACTCTTCTAGAAAACCCCCAATAAAATATCAAAGGGAGCATATAGAACCATTTTAAAATGAATTAGGTTCACATCATGTAGGTCCCATGGACCACCCCAAATTCAGCATTTTATTAAATTCAATGTTTCAATCCAAGAGCAAGATGACACCATTTGAGGTGACTATGGTCCAAATGTAAGTTCCCCACTAAACCACCTTCAATAATTCGTCAAAATTTCATCTTGTTTTATTTAAATTCCTTTTGAATCCAAGAAGAATTCACCTTTGATGCAAAAAAGATGGATCTTGAAGATGAAGATTGGGTGAATGTTCATTATGATGGGCTTCTTGAAGTCCATGACGAACGGGATGAGAAAATCTTCTCAAGAACATACGTCAAAAGTCCCATAAAATGTTACGAACAAGATCACTTCAATGCTAGAAAGATGCCTCAATATTTCTTCGAAGATGAATCGATATTTGAAAAGCAATTGGATCACAAAGGAGTCAAAGAAATCATCAAACGCCCGATTTTGATCGAGCAGTCTAAAGAAACTTCATTTGAGCCTGATCCTGATCAAGATCCTGAGCAAGAGTCTAACTCAAATCAGGATCCAATCTTTCATGTTTTCTTTAAAAAAGAAAACCAATTTGTCGAAATGAAAATGGGTTCTAAGAGACTGAGTTCTCAAGAATCTGATTTGTCTCATATTGAAACGGCTACGTTTCAACACGATGAAAAGTGTGGTGATCATGTGGTCAATTGTTCATCACCATCAAAGATGATCAAGAAAGTAGTTACTTGGAAAGAAAGTAATCAAAGATTGAATTTTTGGAAGTGGGGTTTAAGTGGGATTGGTGTTTTTTGTTCTGTTGGCATGACTGCTGCTACCATTTGTATCATCATATGTGGAAATGGTACAAGACACAAACAACAAAACCAAAAGCTTAGGATTCAGATCTACCCAAACAACAAGGTTTGTTCACCTTTTTATATATATATTTTCATACATTTTTATACACTTAGTTAAAATGCTTTCATCATGCTTTGAATTTACTATTAAAGAGAAAACAACTATACATAAGGATATATCATTGTCACTGTTTAGGCTTAATCGTGCCGCAACTGCTACCGGTCAACTAAGGTTGTTAAGTCGATTGTGACTTGCAACTCGCTCGTAAATAACTTGGTAAAAACTCGCTAGTTACTCAACTCAAGTTGATTTAGCTCGAGGTGAGACTTGTATATAAAAACATACACAATCATCAAAAACTCAAAAATAAACGAATCATCTCACCAATCTATAAGTTGACCGGAGTTGAATACAAGCTCAGTTTCCAGCTAATCGAAGATTACTAACCCTTAATCACTAATAATTACTAATTGTGCCCTTAATCAATTATTTTATATTTAAAGGAAAAACCCATAAATTATACATATAAAATATTTACAAATATATAATTTATATAGAGTTTTTTTTTATGTGGATGTATGGTCAGAGGATAAATCAAGTGGTGCAAAAAGCAAATGAAGCAATGTCAACGATAAGAGGAGTTCCTTTGGTCAATGCTCAAATCACATATGGTGGACACTACGAAAGTTTCTAGACCAATATTATATGAGTATGTATATATATTTGTGTGCATGTGTATGTGTGTGTTGTTAAGAAATAATGTTTGTAAATGTTATTTGTAAAAAAATACATGGAAAATAGTTAAAACCGAACCAAATGCGGTCTCCACGAGATTAAGTTTCGAAGATCATGGACCGATGGTAAAATCATTTAAAGAAAAGGTTAATGCTATAAAAGCAAACATATTTATCTTATTTTACACAAATTTGTTTGAAATAAGTGTATTTCTAAATTTTCTTAAATGACTTGTTATATCCTAAATTATAAGAACACTGATATTGTTATGTTCTAAGTTTACAAAGATAATGACATGGATACTTTTTTAATCATTTAATGTTATATGTATTTTTATTTAGAGTTACATAAAAATTGACAAGGTAACGCTTTATTCAAGTAAAAAAAAGTCTACACGACATTTGCGTCAATAAAATAACAACCTACATGGTTTTTCCATGTACAATAATTATACCAATAAATAATGTTTATCGATGATTTCACATATGTTAAATAAAGTTTAAGAAAATTAATATAGTAAATTGAGTTGAACGGAAATTTTACAAAACAAAATTATTTAATGATTTTATGGTATTAACCAAATTAAAAAAATATATAATTTTGAGTTGGTTGATCGATTTTGATTACGTAGATTTGAGAAATTTTACGCAATGTTTTTAAAACCGGACCGGACCGGCCGACCGGACCGGATCGGCCGGTCGGACCGGTCGGACCGGGAACCGGGACCTTCACCGGTCCGGTTACATGCTCTGAGACCGTTTGATGGTTGAACCGGACGGTTCAAGCGGTTCAGCGGTCGAACCGCGAACCGGTGGTCGAACCGGGTAGTTTAATTTTTAAATTTTTTTTCTATTTTTTTATCTTTTTTATCCTATAGTCCTCCTACTTACTTCTATTTACAATTTTAACTCAATTTGACTCTTTCCTTTTAACTTATACGCTGCCACAGGTCCTCCAAAACCCTAATCAAAATTAAAATTGAAGATTCAAAAGAATTAAAATTCATACAGACCTACAACCCTCGTCCTTGACTCAAAATTGTTTAAATGGTTGTATATGTAGTATTTGGAATTTTTATATTTTTCTATATATTTTTATGAATATTTATATTATTTATTGCGTCATCCGGTTCTTGAATCCGGTCCGACCGGTCCGACCAGTGAACCTCTAAGACGTCCGGTTCGTTGTCCGGTCCGGTTCTCAAAACATTGATTTTACGCAATACTTGATGAGTTGAACACTGACAGCAACTTCTTCATCTAGAACGATGCAACCCTCATGGTATTTTTATACGCAAGCTTTTGTTTTAAAAAATGTTATATCAACTTAAAATATAAAAAAAATTTAGTACATTTAATGTTTTAAGAAAAAAATAACCAATTTTGAGTTGGTTAGTATACCCAAGTTTTTTACAATTACAGAGCGGCCTATGATTCAGGATTGATCGATGCCCGAGTAACGCTCGACCGAATGAATGAGTTTCATTGTTCGCCCCAGAAAACCAATGACATGATGGTTAGTATTTAATAAACATGTTGTGATTGAGTTGACCCGTCTAACTTGTTTAATAAACTGGCCGTACTCATGTTTTAAAATCAAACAGGTTAACCCGTCTAAAGTTCAAATTATAAATTTTTTAAAAGTATATAATTTTACCTGTTCAACATGTAAACTCTTTAACTCGTTTATAACACGTCAACAATTACAAGTTTAAAAAACATAGATCTAACTTATTCGTTCAACCATATTATATCTTTATTACTATCTGTTTATAACTAGTCAAAATGTTCACGATTCGTTTATAACTTTATTATAATTCATTACTACCCAATAACCTCTTTTGAGTTGCTAGCTCCTTTAGAAAAACATGTTAAATGAGTCGTTTTTATGTTTGGTTTTAAGTGTGTGTGGGTTATGATTGATATATTTGGCATGAATAGATAAATTAGTTGTATACGGGTTCTTTCATTTCAACTTAAACCTACAATGCAACACAATCGCCATTTCTAGACCAAGTTATTAGAAAGGAACGGATATAGATACTTTTATTAACAGAAAATTAATTAACGACTCATTTACACCCTATAGTTTCAAGATAAAAGCTTAAGTAAATGATTATTCGCCAAAAACATAAAAGAAAAAAACTATTGATCATTAGAAAAGTCGTTATTTGCTAAAGGCTAAGGAGTGTAGGAATCATAATGGATTAATGGGACAGGTTGGGGATAAGTATAGGTAATTTTAGACCTATACCCGATTGTAAATCATGTTTCATACTCGGTCCTATTTTCAAACACATTTTTTGATATTTTAATTTTTATATAATTTAATTACCCAAAGAAATTAGAAATATAAAAACTAAAAGTTAATGAGTTAGTAGATTAGTATATTACCCATGATATATAAAAATGTTTATGGTTACAGTTCAAGTCAACGGGTATTTATGTTTCGGTAGTCGCAAATATCATCTAATACCATACTCATTCCGTACCCATAATTTTTTTTAAATTAATCTTACATCTGATCTAATATCCAAACACCGTCACTTGTCTCGGATACTTTAAGTTTACCCGTCGAATTCAGGTTATTTTCCATCCCTTAACGTTCCAATTCGGTTTTCAAGATGATTAAAAATCTAGACTATCCCCCCTTTTACTAGGAGTTAATAATCTAGTCTAGACAATCCCATTTTTTAAAATTGATATAATAGTTTTTATCCCTAGCTTTCTACAAGTACACTGATGGTTCATGGGGTTTACACTATATAACGCATTTAGTCCCTAAACTTTGTCAAAAATACATGTATGGTTCATATGGTTTGCAATTTGTAATGCATTTAGTCTTTAAATTGGACCTTCTAAAACTTTTAGATTTGTTGGTTGGAGACGAAATCCGTTACAAAGTGCAAACCAAGGGACCATACATGTACTTTTGAAAAATTAGGAACAAAATCCAAAATTTTGATAAACCAAGGAACCATCCATATACTTTAGTCTTTTTTTTCTTTGTGATTATTAAATACGCATCACATTCACTTATTAGTTTTATGCACAACGGTTGAATTAATCTACTTTTTTAATCTTCACGTAATATATTAGTTTAATAATTGAATTTTTAAACTTATATATAAAGGGAAAGTGAATATGGGCATGTTAAGCATTTAAGTTAGATGCGAAACCCGACAAAATGACGTAGTTTTAGTTAAAATCAATTAAATCATTTTATTCTAAATATTTTTTAATTTGGAAACTAATCTCTATGTCCATCAAATTGCTAAAGGATTTAATTGATTCTCAAGGGATTTAATTTGTAATCTTTTTATTCTAAATCTTTTTTATTCAAAATCAATGCCCCTTGATGCCGCTTGTTAAGTTGAACAGAAGACTACAGAGCTTGAAATGAAAAATTCAAACCCCTAATTTGCCTTTTCAATTTTAATCAGAATGTATGGTATTTCCGGTGAAAACATTTGAGAGAGGAGCGGGGAAGTCGTTAAGAACATGGGCATTTCAAAGTAAATTAAAAACAATTTGATGGAGATAGAGATTAGTTTCCAAATTAAAAATGATTTAGAATAAAAGGATTTGATTGGTTTTAATCAAAATTATGTCATTTTGATGGTTTCGCATATAACTTAGATAATTAACAGACTCATATTCACTTTCCCCTATATATAATCATCTTTTTAAAGAAAACCCAAGAAACATTCGTAAACCTAAAAGAGGCAATCTCCCACTCTTGTTTATTATTGCGGAGTGTTCTTTAAGTTTAAAATAAAGGGTAATTAAAGAAAAGGCTATATAATTTTTGCATGAGTTTTTACTTTTTACTACTTGTAAAAGAGAAATGGGAATCCAAAAAGAGAAACTCTGTTTAACCCTTAATTTCTTTCATCAAATTTTTTTTAATTTGATCGACTAAAAGACGATAAAAGAAATGAACATCAATACATTACAGATTCCATTTTGAGATTAATAATTATAATTAAAATAGAAAATATACAATAATTGTACATATCATCAATCTGAATCACTCTCCATGCTTCCCATGGCCTTCAATCCCGTTGGTCTCTGCATTCATATCCCATGCAAACATAAATTACAACTTTTAAGTTACATTTAACATAAATATATACCCTTAAAAATTCATATAATATAATACTTGGCCAAAAAAAAAAGAAGTTAAATATCATATATAACCATTTAAATTTTAAACCTCTTAAATATAAAAAATTGATATTATTATTTTTTTTTTGTTAGAAAAATTGCCATCTAAGATGCAAGTTTAATCAAGAATAATCATAGAAAATACCTTCTTAGTGCTCTTCTTTTCTCTGACCTCATATCTCTCTTGGCACATATCGGTCAACCATGCCCCTGGACTCACCAACTGCTCCATCCACCATTACAATCATAACATAGGGACAAATTAGTAAAAGTACAAAGGATGTGGGCATATAAAAATAAAAAAATAACCAATTTGAAAGGAAAAATCTTTTTCCAAAAAGATCAAAATTTTCAAACAATTTTAGTTCTTAAAAATTAAGGGTTAAAGAAACTAAACCCACTTGGAAGGCAAGATCCTTTCTCAGAAATGGTTACATTCAAAATACAGCAATGTCAGAAATGTAAGATTCAAGTGGGTTTAGAAAATACACTTATTATAAAGATGCCTATCTTTATAATTTAACTAAATATAACATATTTTTAAATTTATTTTAAATTTGATTTAATATCCTATATTTCTTTCTCTATCTTACTCATAAATACTTATTTTATTAATTTTTTCTTTTTTTTTAGAGCCACATGATAATATATAGAGATTGATAAAAATTTATCTTTATATTTAATTTTTTTTTTTTTATTTACTGAACTCTGAAATTAAGAAATAAAGATAAAGATAGAAATCGTAAAATAAAAAAAAAATGTAAGTAATAGAGACGAAGATTACAAGAAATATACAACAAGTGGTCAAACAAAACTTCAAAATTGGGGTTAAGAAAATAAATCCATTTACAAGATAGAATCTTTTCAAAGAAGGGGTAAAGATCACATAATTGTTGTATAACTTGTACCACTTGCATAAAAATCAGTAATTTGTGCTGATTTTATGTAAAACAAAGAAAATAGCCAAAGATTTCTAGAAAAAAACAAAGAAAAATTATTTAAAAAAACATGTTAGGTAAAGAAAATAAATGTTTAAAAATCAGCAAAACCAAGCATACCTTTGGGTTATTCAAAATTTTATGCCTTACATTTACCATAGAACAAACACACAGCCATGCAATAACCACTTGTACATCTTGCATTAAAACTTGTACCTTTATCAAGAATTTTAGGGGTCGAAAATTTTCTTACATTTGTAATACACACACATTAAGTAAGATCACTATGTGTTTTAAGCATCAAGAAAGAAAGGCAAAATTAATCAAATTATTATCACTTACAAGTATAGTTCTTTGGATCATTTTAGCCCTCTTCTTAGGCCTATGAGAAGGCTTACAACCTTTCATCGCCATGAAATCTTCTTCTTTCTCTTTGCTTGTTAATGCTATGTACAGTTTCGGCCACACATGTTTGCTTTTACTACCTTCATCAAACACCCCTCCGCCGCCGCCGCCGCCGCCGCCGCCGACGACCGATATCTTCGGCTTCTCCAATTTATCCTCTTTCTCCGATGAAGATTTCCGGTTGCTTTCCGATCTCAAATTCGTCGTCGCCGCCTCAGAGTGCCTGTAACAAATTCGTAATTTTTTTTGTTATCTCGATGCAAATCCGCATCTAATTTCAACCATGTTAACAATACTTTCGATTTACACTATACTTTCAGCCAAAATTAGGGTTTTTTTGCAACAAACGTGATGAACTGATGATATAACAAAATCACATCTGATCTCCATGATACTGGTTATAACGACCGGTTATATAGTATATTAACGTCAAATCCATCTCAATTTTTCAAAAATTTCTCAGAATCTAGGGTTTGTAGTTTTTTAGGTCATAAATTGGGGAAATTGCTTTACCTTGTGAGACGAGTAGATGGCGGTGGGAGAGAAGGTTCTCTATTATCATTATCGGAGCTAAAAGTAACAAAATGAGAGTTAATTTTTCGGCGAATTCTCCGGCGACCGGAAACGGCAGAGGATGAGTCAGCCGTATCATCGCGGTCTCTAACTCTGACACATCTGAGCCTCTTCTTATTCCCCCATCTTAAAAACAAATCCGTTGTACTCTCCGCTTGTTTACACCCTCTTTTGTCTATCTTCTCCATTAACAAGATGAAATTTTCAAAAAAATTACAAATTCAGAGGAAATTGAGGTTTAAGTTAGAACAGAGATCTGCTCGATTTGTTCAAAAATGTGGAGAAATTGTGATATGTGCGAACATAAATGATAAACCTGCAAAATGAAGAGATCTGATTGTTGAAAACTGATTTGGTCTCCATATTCTTCTTTTGAAATATATATATCTCTTGAACTTTGTTGTGAGATAAGCTGTGATGTGTGGTGACCCTTGGATTTTGAATCAACGGTGGATAATGATCGGCACGTCTAAAGTTGGAAATAAAAAAAGGAGATCCATCATATTTTATTAGCAGTGTATCCCTACCGTAAAAATTAATCTTCTCAACACTTTATACAATCAAATAAAAAAAATCGACGTTCTCAATTTTATAGTTTACACATGTTATTGTAGTTTTAATGTTGGCGAACTGCAAAAATCTTATAAGAGTTAACTTTATAAATCATATTTATATATAAATTGTTTAGGAAAAAAGAAGTAAATTCCTTTCTTAAAAACATTATTATGTGAAATTGTATTTCTGTGCGTTAGAACGTATATAAACAATTTAGTTAATTGTTCTATTTAATATATTTACTTGTTTTATAATCTAAATTCATTTTCTGTTAATTGATCAATCATTTCGTGAAATATTGTATAGTACTTCTTTATTTTTTGTTACTAGGTTATAAACCCGTGTATTACACGGGGTTGAATAATAGAAATACTACATTTCTGTAATGTGTAAAAAAGTTTACATAACTAAAGTATTTTTATTACATACAAGTATACAACAATAAAAAATAAAAATACAATTATAATTTACAAATCTCTAAATACTTCTTTGTATACAACATTTGTTGTTTTGTTCGTAATTTACCATATTTATCAACCATCAATAGCTTAAGTTCCTCTCAATTTTTTTTTACTTTGGACAATGCAAGCAATATTTCTAGGGATATAGACTATAAACATTTACCATTTTCACTTCATCTATGTCCTTACCAGAATGTATGAAAATTGAACATATTTATGCATGTGCATACAACCGTATTTCCCTATATATCTATCTCAATGTTCCAACCAACATAATTGTATAGAAAAACTCTCGATAAACCAAGGACATTAGTTGACATTTTTTACCTGCAAAACACCAAGAAACAGACATCACCGTATGCGTTACATAGAAAAAACTTGAAATTTTAAAGAAATGTCTCATTCGAGCTAACAGGCAGAGATGTACTACTTCAAGAAGATCAAATACCTCATGGAGTCCTAGTCTTTTAATCTCTTCAATAGGCTTGAAAAATGGTGCCGTTGCTGAGTCAATACCGAACTCTAAACCCTAAATCCAAAAATTACAACTTCTCATAATTGAAAAAGTAAACTATATACATGCACCAAAGTGATCAAAACCCACTAATTTATTTATTTTCAGGTTTTTAAAATGTATTTGTTTAGCTACAAAATACAACAAAACTTCACTCTCTCACACATTCAGACAAAATCAAGTATACGATCCTGAAACCAAAATCAAGGATATAACATGATTTTCAGACCATTCGTAAGGAAATGTGTTTGTAGTAAAAATATTGAATTTCAAGGATATTGTAGATCCCAGGGATCATGATTCAACCAACAATCAAGCAATTAAAGATGAACAAGAAGAGAGGGATTAACCCAAACGAATTTCTATTGATCGTATGTTCCAACCACGTTTTACAATCATACACATTTGGGTTTTATAACCCTAAAATTGAACAGACACAACGTTTCATAAAAACAGTTTCTAACTTCTAAACATGACATACAGACCCCTTAACTATTAACATATACATAAAGGACTCTAAACTTTAACTTTGCACTAATTGCATTCTTGACCCATTAAACTTGGATATGGCAATTAAGGCCAACAGATATAACATGATTAACAAATATTGAATGTTACACAAACATTACATAATGTTACAGATTGAAACATTACATAACAAATAAAGGCAATTATAAACGGTGTTAAAAAAATTATATACGTAGTAAGCATCTTATGAAATGTTTCAAAGTAGGATGAAAATAGATGATTTTAATGTGTAATATAATTTTTGGTTCACTACTCTAAATCTGTATCTATTACTGGCTAACATAAAGTTATTTGTGGCTAGCCACGCCTTTAGTGTGATTTAAGTATTTCAATTAATCTTGTTTGATTCACTCTATATAATCGGATAATCAAGCATTCAAGTTATTTTTTTATAACAGTTTATAATTACCTTTATTCACTGGGTTCAAACGGGTCAAATGGGTTGAACGGGCCACATGAAACCTGAATCTGTAGAGTGTTTTTGATCCTAACAAGTGAAGTTAAACAACATCAAGATAATATATGAATTATAATATACAGATTATATAAGTTTAAAACTCACCCAAGTGAACAATAACTTGTTTTTCAGATCTCCCATAACATTGGTCAGAGTTCCTTGCAAGTTACCCCTAACAAAAAGAATTTATCAAGTGAAATCAAGTTTGAATTATATTAAATAAATATTGTATCAGATGATCACTAACTCCCTAGCAGAAGACCACAGTCCAACATGAAATCTTTCAAAGCAGAACTTCAAAAACTCTACACAAAAAGGCCTCTTGTAAATTGTATATACAACCAGATGCTAATTACAAGAAGGCATACTAAAACTTTTGAACCAAGACAAAGTGTAAAGGATAAGTTTTATATGTTAATTTTTTTTTGGAAATAGTAGCAATACTGAGAGAAAAAACTTTATAAATTGATTAGGATCTACCTAATATGCATAACTGTAATTAAAGCATACTAAATCATGTGCAAACAACTTTAACATTACACATGTGTAAACTTTAAACTTAACAAATTTAGCACCTCAAACCAAACTTTGGTAATTATAATAGTAATTATAATAGCACAAATTGCATAAATCTGTTTTCATTAAATATAAATTCTAAATTGAGTGCAAGACTAATTTCAATTACACAAATTGCATAAATCTTTTTTCAATATACTAACAATTGCACAAATCATTTTTTTATAAATCATCAAATCCATACAGATCAACATTACACATTCACATGAGCACTTTAGTACCTGACACTTCAATTTACAATCAGGTTTAAGAACCGTTGACTTGATTCAACAACAGCAATAATTAGTTTTTGTTCAATAATTAGATCAAAAAATTACAAAAGGAAATAGTTTGTAGTTGTTTCGATTAATCTGTTGACAATTCTTCTGTGAAAAGCAAAATCGAAGCAAATTGAAACCCATTCGGGTAAGAATGGCAATTCTCCGATGGAGAACAAAATCGAAGCAGCCCCACTTCCAGTTATCAGGATTAACCCCAAGTAGCAAATAGACAAAGTTTATTAGGGTTTCAATCGTACCTTAACAACTACCATTGCGTTTAACCTTTTCAGCATGTACAATCGATCAGAGAAAAACAACGAATTAGACTCAGAATTCAAAAATCTCCAATTATTGATCGCGATTACGTGCACCGGTCTGCAAAATTTATCATCCGAACAATCAAAACCAAATCGAAGACATAGATAATGAAATATGGCGACTAATCAAATGAAAACCCTAAAAATTGGGGGAGAGATACATCGGTGAAGATGGAGAAAATCGTGAAGATTGTAACGTTTGAAAGAAGGGGCGATGAGGATCAGATGAATCGTGAGGTTTCAGATGAGTGTCAGCGTATAAGAATAGAATCGATTAGGGTTTGACAGATCAGCGTGGTCATCAAACGGGTTAAAAAAGATCCGCGTGTTTTATTAAGCGGATCAAAAAGCATTTGGGTGGGAAAAATAGTGTGAGGGTGAATATGGAGCTACCAAGTGTTTCCTGTTTATTCTTTTATTAGAGAGAAAAGATTTATACTATCAGTGTGTATATCTATGCTTTATATATCTTAATTAAATAATAACAAACACCCTAAATAAAAAAATATCATAAACATAGTAACTTAAATTGATTATTAACTGTAATTTGAAACTGTAGAGTTTAGTTTTTATTCAAGTGATGCATTTAATACGTGTTTGACAGAAATAGAAGAATAACCACCGGAAAGTAATTAACAACGTAATATACTTTTTGTTGTAATCTTTAGAACCTTGCTTCAATGATACATAACAATTTGCTGTAAATTGTAATTTATAATCACAAATACATTCCAGAACCGAAACAAAGAACACTATAATCACCTTGTTTTCAATCGCCGGAACCGGAACAAAGAACACTCGAAGAACGCGAGGCGCGGTAGTTGTCGGAATTAGGGTGGCCAGTGGCGGAATCGTCGCTCGACGGGGTTAGATAGGAGATTTGGAATCGTAAGCTCGTAGCGTAGAAGGGGCTGCGTATATGAGAAGTGAGACTGAGAAATAAGATATGAACTTTAGGGTTTAAAATAATAAAAATATAATAAATAATTAAAAAAATATATTTCGGATGTCCGAAATGTCCGAAATATCCGAAAATTTCCAATATCAATATCCGAAACCGAATCCGAAAATTCGGATATCCAAAATTTCGGATATCCAAATTTTCGGATAGTTCAGATTCGGATAATTCGGGTTCGGTTTCGGATTCGGATATTTTTGAACACCCCTACCAGAAACGGAAGTTTCTCACCAAATTCAGGTTAACATAATATCATTTTTACAGGTTAAAACATTTAAATATATTCAGTGCATTAATATATTTTTTAACCTCAGATAGTCGATTTGAGGCACCGAATTTTTCACCTGCGTAGATGCACTTTGAAGACGATTTACGCATTGTTTTGTATCACATGTTTAAGGGTATGTTGCTTTTTTATTTTATTATTTATTTCCTTTTTTAATAAGTAGCTACTAATAATGGGCTGAGTATAACATTCAGTGTTTGGTAACTGTGCTGATCCTTCATTCAGTTTTAATTAATTTATTTTTTTACATTTGAAGTTGTCAACATTTAAGCCTCACTCTTCAATAACCTTAATATAACTAATAAGCTCAAGCTCTGGCTCAAACTTGTTAAAGTTGAGCATGATTCGTTTACACCTCTAACTAGAATGAAAAAAGCATGAAGATAGGGATGCTAAGGAGCCGGCTCGATCAGAGCCGACATTGGCTTGGTCTTGAGCTTGAAAATATACGAGTCAATTCGGCTCGGCTCGAAATCCTTATCTGGGTTAAAAACTTGAGCTCAAAATTCTCTACATGATTAATCACATATTATTCTAGGTATATCATATAAACATAGGGATGTTAAGGAGGCGCAATGCAGTTAACTCGACCGATATATCGGTTATCGGTCATAGGCTAGCATACCGGTTTAAAATATCGGTTAGAATATCGTTCCCGAGAATATCGACCGAGATAACCGATATATCGCCGAAATTTGGAGTCTTAAATATCGGTTATATCACCGATATTCTCGGTTTGGACCAAATCAGGCAAGTAGAACGAATTCTTACCTTATTTCGAAGCATAATCAAACCACCTGTCTCTCCATTGTGGGAAATCAACCCAGCAATCCACAATTTCGAACCCAATCGATCTGATTTTTGGAGCTAGTGTGCGTGAGATTGGAGGCAGAAGGGGAATGGTGGAGCAGAGGGGGAAAGACGCAATGAACGGGGTGAAGGGATTTTGGGTTTATTAAGTTTGAATTTTTAACTTTTAACCCCTCTACATTTTTACTAGTTTATATTTGGTACTCAAATTTATAAATTTATACATAAAAAGCATAAAAGTAATGTTATATTTATAAATTTAAAAATTTATACATAAATTTTATGTTTCTAGTCTATGACTATTGAATCTGATGATTAATATATAATTTTTATATAAATTTATGGTTACCGATATCCCACCGATATCTCACCGTAATAACCGATATCTCGAATATCGGTCCTTGACCGATATCAAATATTTTACCGCATTAACTGCTTAAAAGAGGCGGCTCGATCAGAGCCGACAATGGCTTGGCCTTGAGCTCTAACATACAAGAGCCGATTCTGCTCGGCTCGAAATCCTCTACAGGATTAATCACATGTTATTCTACGTATATCATATCAAAGGATGAAAATAGTAAATGACTACATGAATATGATGTAAAACTGGATTAAGGTTTAGCATGATGCAATATAGTTCATTTTTGTAAAAGGAAAACGCCTTTTAGCTGCTACTGATCAAGTGGCTGGAGACTTAGCAGCTTGAAGCATTTCAACTATGAGCGTCTTCACATCCCTACAAAAACAAAGATATAGAACTCAAAACGACACGTTTGAATATTTTTGAGACTCACTTTAAGAAGTACCGATTTTGACCCACTAAGGAATGGGTCGATTTGGGTTATATTTATCTCAAACGGGTCAGATTAAAAAAATGCTAAAAAGGGGAAAGTGTTAAATGGTTTCTAAAAGTCATCCAACCTCCAAAATCATTTTCAATGGTTCAGATTATTATTGTAGGTTTGTAGGAATATTGTTTTTGTAATCAGAACTAATGCAATAATTTTTTTTAATTTTTTTGAAAAATGGACAAAACATGTTTGTGGGTCAGCCCTGCTCTGATTGTTACTAAAAAAATGACCCATTTCACCCTCCATCCGTTTTGACCCGTTTCAACAACTCAACCTGCTCCCGTTTTACCCATTTAGTACATCTTGAAACCCTTACTTTCTATCTTCTGCACGCCTAGAGAATGGAATCCGAAGCTTAAATTCCCTCCCTTGATAGCCAACCTGAAATAAAAATTCGAAGAGAAGTTATAATCATAGTTGCATTATAGAACTGAAGCCATAGAAGTATCAGTATAGTGTTTAATTTAATGTTACATGTAAGTAACAGTAATAAAAATGAATTCTGAAATGATGTTTTCTGAAGTTTAGATAAATTAAATTCCATGTGTTGGGTTAAGAAATAATTACATGGTGGTAAGTGCCTGAAAATAATCAACATTACCTTTACATTGAACCCAAGGCTATCAAGATCCAGCATGTATGCAAAGTCCACCTGTAAAAGCAAACTATGGCAATAAGATACCATATCACAGTTGCTAATTTTAAAAAAATTCATTGTTTTATATTTGCAACATGATTATTTATATGTATTTATAGTTAGTCAGATAACAACGAATACCTTTTAACGATCCAATTGAGAATATAATAACTTGACATTAAATGAGAAAACTTGAAATTTTATTTCTAGTAAAAAGATGGTTAGTCATGTACAAGAAGATAACTCAAGATTATAGATTACCGGGACTGATGTTGAATGCTGAACCATGAGTTTTGTATCATCTGAATGGTCTTTATTCATGTGAGACTGCATTGAAACACTATAAGTTGATTAAAGATCGATATATTAAACTACATAGAAAATAAAGGGAAAATTTTTTTCTTGAGATGTGTTGTGTCTACTCTTAAAGCTGGTATTTTCGACCCACGTATGTAAAAATGGTTTATTTCAAATGGGTCAAGTTTGTAAAAGTTAAAACACCGGCTGAAAATGAAATGAGCCAAACGGGTGAAACTCGCCCAAGGTGTGTTCATGTGTTGTGATGCTTACAACCTTCCAAATCAGTATATTAAAAAATTATAAAGTTATTCTAATAGCATAACTTTAGAATACATCTTGATACATTTATTGGTATATTTATCATATATAAAAAATCAAAGTGATATCACACCGTCACAGGCTTGGAGAATTGAGAGATTGGATCCACCTTTGCTGCTGCAAACTCCTCCTTTGTGAATTCTGAGATTAGTGGAAATTTTTTGATAATTCAATTAGCTATGGGAGAATAATCTAGAAATTTGGAAATATTTTCATTTCTTAATTATGGCATGTCTGTCTCCCCTGGGATGCCCCTTTTTAGCCATATATCACTTAACAAAATAGCAACATTTAGCTACAAGAGACAACTCATTTGCTCATTGATGTCGGATAGGCACAAAACGGATAATAACAATTGAAAAGAAAAGAAAATTTCAAAATTTAGACAAACCTCCTGACCCTAACAAAGCTGTAGCAACACCAGAAACAAATCTCACAACTTTTGGCTCAATGCGCATAAATTAGAAGTCACCAAAGTCAACCTTCATTATTATCAAGTCTTGGAGTCATTATAAAATGTCAAATAGAAGACAAAAAAGCCACAAGTATAAGGTATTAGGTTAAACAATATTTTACCCAGAATGCCTCAGGATGTCTTGCCAAGTATGCAGTGCGTATAACATCTCTATCCTCATTGGGAACCTTTAAAATTGACCAAACAAATCAATCAGTGATAAACTTAACTTAGTAATCAAGTTAATCAAAATCTAACTAAAAGTAATCTTGCTGAGGGTTTAACATGTAGGGCTTACAGGAACAGCATCACCATGTACAGTAATTACTAAATCAGTTCTATCTTCAGGGTCTTTTGCCACAAGCAATGAGCATTTAGAATTAGCTAGGAGATCCTGAAATTATGATCTTCAATATTAATAGTTTAAGATTGTTATAAGATAACAAAATTCTTGGTTATACGTTTGCGTGTGGCTATAAAAGATTCATGTTTGAAAACCTTGGTATGAACTGCCAAACTGCTAACTGCTAATATGGCAGATCCATAGGCATCACATGCAAAATCAACCATTGATCCGGATGGATAACCATCATACTTCTGCAAAGTAAACACAAATATATTAATAATTAGCTAAGGGGAAAAAATTAAATATAGAAATATGAATACCATGCCAATATTGTAAAAAAAGAGAGACCTTATTATATGCTTGCTAAAATTTGGAAATCACTCTACAACACATCCACTCCAAAGTACACTAAAAGTTTGACTTCACAGTCAAAATAAATGATTTTTGAAATTTGCTTATGACTTGTATATGCATTCATCAAGAAGATTATTAGTTCTAGCACCAGCAACATCAGTATATATGTAATAACCCGTTCATGTTTCCTCCAAGTATATAAAAACTTATATCAATAAACGATCCAAAAGTCGGCTCATTTGACCACAAAAATCATTTCTAAATTTTGCAAATGAAGACTACTCATGACCGGGTAAGATCTACATTTCATTGACTTGATCACATAATCACATATTACTACACTAAATTCAATCTCATTCCAAAATATCAAAATTTATATCAGCCCAGAAAAAAACTATGAGATATAGCTTATGATAATCAACAACAGAATACACAATGAACCTGGGAATAAGTGGAAAGAAAACCACGGATGCTATGATGAAGGACAGTTTTAACCTCTTCTACAGGAGGAAGTCTAGCAGCCTTCTCCTACAACAACAAAACATATATCAAGCACACACACAAATAAACGAAAACGAACGTACCCAATATAATCCCACTCATAGCAGAGCTATTAAAATAGAGAAACTGCTCCGCTGAGACTCACGGCTCCAAAAACCTCTTTTTTGTATGTAGTATAGTACTCAAGATAGCATAAAATATGCTAAGAGAATCAGAGCAAACAACCGTACAATAGTACTAATAATGAAAGTCGTAAACTACCGCTATCTGTGCATATTCTAAAGAATGAATACAAACAAAACACACTACATTGTGTCACAGGAGTACCTGATGAGCTTTGATGAGTTGAAAGACATCAGCAGTTGCATCACCAGATGAAGCACTCTAATCACACCACACAAAAAACCGCCAACAAAATTTAGACAAAAATAGGCAAATCATTTCCACCATTTTAGTCAAATTCTATTAGGTTAAACTAATTTATACACAATCAATAACAGAGCTAATACACTACGTTGAAATTTCATACGGCGGATGGAAAAACTAATGATAAAATTAACATTAAAAACGAACGAGAATAAGAGGCTAATCAATAAGTAAACCTGCGAAGGGGCTTGGGTAGATGAAGCCATGGCGGAGATAGATGGAAGACGGAGGCGATTGGTGGAGAAGAGGTAGGAGGATTTGGAGTGACAGCTGGTAGTAATTCGGCCATTGTTTTTGTTGATCAACAATCGAGTGAAATCAAAACCGAGAATACGGGAAGTAATTGAGCATCGTAGAGTCGATGGTGCCACCAGATTGTTCATCTTCCCCAATTCTCTCGCTCACACACTTCCAAGTTTTCCTTTTCTTTTTTCAATAATATCTTTAAATTATGAACATTTTTTTTTCAATAATATTTGTTTTTTTTTAACAAAAAATGTTCCTATTATTACTGTAGAAGGTTAAAACTCATGTATTACATTTGATGAATAAATACAATTTTTTATAAAACATTAGTTTTTATGAATATTTGTAAATTCTAAAAATGTTTTATAAAAACATGACGAAGTGTTCAAATTAAAAACAATGTTTTATGAAAAAACTTATTTTTTTTAATAAAAAAAGTTTTATAAAAGTAATTATATAAATCATTATTATTTAATAGGCAGAGAGGCGGGAAACAAAAATTATAAAAAAAATTAAAAAAATTAAAAAAAATTGTGTAATTAATAGGATAGACATGTGTCATCCCAAAACCTTTATTTATTATATAGTATAGATTTTACATTAATAATTCTAAACTACTCCATTAAGATCAATTTACTAAAATCTAATTAATAATTCTAAACTACTCCATTAATATCGATTTACTAAAATCTCAAATTATGTTAAGTTTGAGATTAAATTAGAATTCAGTTAACATATAACTTCAAGTTTAAGTTTCAACCTAAACGATTTATTATTATTTTTATAAGTCTTTAAATTTATTTATTATAATAAATATAAAATTTAATAAATATAAAATTACATACAGTTAAACATAGTTTAACAGGTTATGAAACTTTTGCAAATAAAATCAACACTTTTAATTTTAATTAAAAAATATGCATATCATTCCTTCTAGTGGATTAACTTGCACTACTAGTTGAATTTAGGCAATGAGCTTGTTAATTGGTTTAGAATGAGGTATTCATATGGTCTTCTAAATGAAGATTATGGATTCAAACTCACTTGCTGTAATATACTTAGCTGGGCATTGGTTTTACCACAGTGAGTCATTAGGTGATGGGTAATGTTCGTTCCTTAACAAATTTAAGCGCACAAGTACATATGAAATGTGCAGGTTGGGTAACAGGTGAATGTGGTTTTAGTTTTAAATTTCTTATTAGATTAATTAGAATTACAAAAATTATGAAATTTGTAAAATTATTTAATTTCATATGTCGTTTCATGCCTTCAAAAACGTTGAGTCGCCCTTAAGCTCGCTTATATTATAAGTTGTAACTTTTCAACGTTATCGTAGTGTCGGTGCTCGTTTGAAGGGTACTTATGGTAGTTCTTTTTTAATTTCTCCCTTTGTTTACAATGTGAACTAAATAGTTGAAAACGTAATGAGTTTTGAGGATTGTTTGTTCCAACTTCCAAATGTTGTAGTTGATAGTTAATAACTTAAGTTGACTAATAACCATAAACTCCTAGAATTTTGAATCACACATCAACATTTCAAACAAGGGTTAAACATTAATACTTCATTTATAACATAAAACTTTTATGATAAAACAAGTTGTGTGCCAAAGTTAATCTCGTACGGTTCCCATCCAACTAGAGGTTGCATACAAACATGTCTTTTGTGGCACACTAAGAACAATAGTTTAATCATTGACAATAATTTTCTAACAAGTCATTCTTCTCTAAATTAAAAAAACAGATTATATCGGTTCACTCATACCACTGAGAATATTAACATAATCTGTAATTAATTTTAACAACAAGCTTAAAACCCGTGTGTTACACACGGGGTGAAAAATATCATTACATAAAATTCTAAAATCTTTATTTATATATATTTTACAAGTGTAAAAATGTATTACATATACTAAGGATATAAAACAAAATTCAAAAATATGTAAAAATTAATGTATAATTGGGTTTAGAAAATACTGTAAATTACTATTTAATTTAATTTGACTTTCATTTACTAACTGATTGAAACTAAAAGTTAAATAGTTAGTTTAAAAGTTTTTTTAAAATAACAGATAATTTAAAATAAATGTGTTTTATTACTATAATAATTGTGTTTTTTAAAAATATATTATTATTAAAAAATATAGGTGTAATTAATAAGAGAGAGACACGAAAAAAACGATGAGAATGAATATTAAAGCAGCACGTGACATTAAAAAACCTTTATTTATTATATAGTATAGATATAGATTATATTAATCATAAACATGATATATAAAAACCGTTTCCCGTGTTAATTAGATTTCAAAGGATGATCGTTTGCAATGCTTATAAGGCCGAGGAGAGGCTCAGTGGTGACAAGAGAAGCGTTAGTAGCAAACTCATCCTTAACCTCATATTCAATTATTAATTTCTCAAGACACGAAGAGTCTGTGTCATCTTTTGGATTCTCTTTGATCTCGATCCTTATCCTATATAAGGTAAATCCGATATCAAGATACCCCCCCTCCACCACTTCAGTTTCTTCGATCATATTCTCGTTATCAATTTTCGTAAACTTCTCCTTGTAATACGGGAAGCCTAACCCTGCACATACGATAAAGGTGTTCATCGAATCGTTTTTCATGTTTTTTGATTTTTTTTTATAGTGAATTCAAATAAACAGAATTTGATCCAAATTCATAAAACTGATTCAAAAATTGAAATTCGAATTTAGATTGATTCGAATAACCAACTTAGAGAAAAATATATATATAAAATAAACGATGGGTTAGGATAATTTGAAAATTAAAAAAAATCAAATTATGACCACACATTTATTTTATCTTATTTTAATCCATTTTCTCAAAAATCAACATCCTATTAATTATAATAAATATGTGATTATAATTTAGTTTATTGTTTTTTTACATTTAAACTTGGTATATTGGTATGTGTATAAAATAAATATAAAGTTATATGTATTTTTTTAATAAAAGTTATATGTTTTTATATAGTAAACTGTTACTTTCGTTCATGTGGTTTAGTAAATTTTGACAGTTTAATAAAAAAAGTTTATTTTTCTCTCGTGTATTCTTGCGTTTTACAAAACTTATTTTTTTCATTCTACTGGTTAACTTTATTTATATTTTAACGATAAATTATGGATATTTGTTTGTACCTGGCTTGAAGGTGAGCTTGAGAATGGTACCGGGCCCACCGTCGCCTTCTACCACGTCAACCGCTTCAAGGATTTTCCCGGCAACGAGCTTTCCGATCTCAAGACTGCCGCAGAGGGCCCGAGCTTTGCTTGCGGCACCTTCACTTCTGCCTCTTCCCATAACGATCCGAACATTTTTATTTGTGATGGATGGAATGTACATCGGTGTTGGATTTTATACATTAAAAATTCAAAATGGAATAGATTCCTAATTGTGTTTATTGTATTTTTATGATTTCGAAAGATTCCTTGTTTTCTGTCTTTTTATCTAGCTATTGTCTTATTGGCCAACCATCTTTTTTTTTATAAAAAAAGTACATATATATTTATTTATTTATTGTTTTAATCAACTCATAACAAATCAATTTTCAAATTTAAACTCAGTTTAGAACAAAACTGGTCCTCTTAACTTGTTTGCCAATATTTTTATTGTCAATTTTTTTTTATAAAAAAAATGGGCTATTTCGTATATATACTCTTATAAAGTTGGAAAATATCGTATATACCCAACAAAAATAAAAAATATCATATATACCCTTATAAACATTTAAAAATATCATATATACCAATTTAATAAAAAACATTTAAGAAATGACTATTTTACCTCTATTTTTCTAAAGTTTTGTATTTATTCATTTTTAACTTTAAAATTTAGTTACCAACAAACAACAATTTTCTCAAAATATTATATTTAACTTGTTCCGTTTCTTGTATACTTTACCAATTTTATTTTATAGCATTTATATATCATATATGAATACTCGTTTTCTTTTATAACTATGTAACGGTTGCCGTCAAGTAAAAAATCAGGTAAAAAATCTTTCAAATTGAGTTGGGTATGAGATAAAACTAAAATCATTTAAATTAGGTTACATATATGATAAAACTAAAAAATAAGTTATAAAAATCATATAATAGATAAGGATAGAATGTTCATAAATTAAAAAATCATTTAAATTGGTTATGTATGATATTTTTAGTTTTTGTTGAGTATATATGATATTTAGTATTTACCTATTTTTATAAAAGTATATATATGATATTTCTTCCTTAGAATGTGTTACATGATCGTTTTTAGGAAATGTATACAACTTGTGCTATGCTTAAATGCATATGTATTACATGTTTGAAATCGTACCATTTATTTTTCATGGAGTGTTAGTTTCGAATTTCGATAGTATAATAATAATAATAATAATAATAATAATAATAATAAAAATTTTCAAAGTTATTGAAAAAAAATTGAAATATGTGGGTAGAATTTGTAAAGTCAATAGTTGAAGAGTAACCAAAAGGGCTTCTAGCTAACGTAGCATACTATGGTATGTAGTAAATGTGTTTATTCTTATGTGATTGAGGGTTCTATTCTCATAATTAACATCGTTGAAACTTTATACGACGGATAGAAAAACTAATGATAAATTAACCATGAAAATGAACGAGAATAGGAGGCTAAGCTAATTAATAAGAAAACTTGCGAAGGGGCTTGGGTAGATGAAGCCATGGCAGAGATAGATGGAAGACGGAGGCGATTGGTGGTGGAGAAGAGGTAGGAGTGACAACTGCTAGTAATTCGGCCATTGTTGTTGTTGATCAACAATCGGTTGAAATAAAAAACGTGAATACGGGAAGTAATTGAGCATCGTAGAGTCGAAGGTGCCACCAGATTGTTCATCTTCCCCAATTCTTTCGCTCACACACTTCCAAGTTTTCATTTTCTTTTTTCAATAATATCTTTAAATTAAGAACATTTTCTTTTTCAATAATATCGTTTTTTTTAACGAAAAATGTTATCCTTACTGTATTTTATATGAATAATTCTAAGCCGGTGAAATTATATATATCCTCTTATTTTAAAACATAATCTATATCTTACTACTTCAATAAATGAAAATCTTTTCAGAACACGTGTCACTCTCTCGTTACTCCTCATTTTTATTTTCCCACCTTTATCTCTTATTAAATATTAGATTTTCTATTTATTTCTCTTATTAAATAATAATCTTTATATTAATAAATCTAATTACAAATAATCATTATTTAATTATAAATATTTATTATATCATCAATCAAATGAATTTAATATGAACTAAAATTTATCAATTAAATTTAAAAATTAATACTCAGTTGAAAAAAAATGTTTTAAAAACTAACTTAACATACCTTATAACTGTCATGACAAATTACATTTTTTAAAAACATATTTTGACAAATGTGTTTGTTAACAAATTACATTATATTTTATTCAACCGATGTAATATACTGGTTTATTCAACTTGTGTGTTACACGGGTTTTTAAAAATATAAAATTTTTATTACTAAATATATAACATTTTATTTATTTTACCCGTGTAATACACGGGATTTTAACCTAGTTATTTAATAAATAAATATTTTTCCATGTCACGTGTCGTCTCTATATATTCATTCTAATCATTTTTTTCGCCTCTCTCTCTTATTAAATGCACCTTTGTTTTTTAATAATAATATACTTTTAAAAAAAATACTACTTATACTAATAAAACATATTTATTTTAATCAAATTTAATTGTGTAACTTTCATTTTCAATCAAATAGTAAAATGAAAGTCAAATTATATAAAATAGTAAATAATGTATTTTCGAAACCGAATTATATATTAATTTTTACATATTTTAAATTTTATTTTCTATCCTTATTATATGTAACACATTTTCCCCTATATTTGCTTTTTCGATCTGAAATCTCTAGGACTTATTTTAAAATGTTTCAACCATTCCGAGAAGAAGAAAAGTTATTCAGGCTATTATTTACTCGGCTATGTGGAGTCTGTGGAAACTAAGTAATGGTGTTGTGTTCGGTAACAAGAGAACGTCAATTAATTGGCTTTTTGAAGACCTCAAAAGTACAAGTTTTCTATGGGTAAAGAATAGATTGGTTATTTGGTCTATTGAGTGGGATGATTTATGTAATTTTAAAATTTAACTTTCTGTGTTCCTTTATGTTTGAGTTTTTCTCAGTAGTTGTTCCTAGCTTTTTGGTAGTGTGATTTCCTTTTAATATATTCTGCCTTTAAAAAAAAGTAACTTAAGCTGACCAATAACCATACCAAAACCCCGGGTGTTTAAACTCCTAGAATTTTGAATCACACATCAACATTTCAAACAAAGGTACAATATTAGTACTTCATTTATAACATAAAATAAGTTGCATACAAACATGCCTTTTGTGGCACAGCAAGAACAATCGGTTCACTCATACCACTGAAAATATTGACGTAATCCGTATTTATTCTTAACAATTATACTAATCATAAACATGATATATAATAACCGTTTCCCGTGTTAATTAGATTTCAAAAGATGTTCGTTTGCAGTGCTTATAAGTCTGAGGAGAGGCTGGTAGTGACAAAAGAAGCGTTAGCAGCAAACTCATCCTTAACCTCGTATTCAATTGTTAATTTCTCAAGACACGATGAGCCCGTGTCATCTTTTGGATTCTCTTGTCCAAGGTAAATCCGATATCAAGATATCCCCCTTCCACCACTTCAATTTCTTTGATCATGTTCTCGTTATCAATTTTCGTAAACTTCTCCTTGTAATACAGGAAGCCTAACCCTACACATACGATAAGGGTATTCATCAAATATTTTTCAGGCTTTTCGATTGTTTTTTATAGTGAATTCATATAAAGTGAATTTGATCTAGAATTCAAAAAAACTAATTCGAAATTTGAAAATTCAAATTTAGATTGATTCACTTCCTCAAAAGTTAACATCATATTATTAATTATAATAAATATGTGAGTAGTTTATTGGTTTTTTAAATTTAAACTTGTATATTGTTGTGTATATAAAATAAATATAAAGTTATATGTATTTTTTAATAACAGTTGTATGTTTTTTTTATAGTAAACTGTTACTTTCGTCCACATGGTTTAGTAATTTTTGTCAGTTTAATAAAAAAAGTTTAATTTTCTCTACGTTCATACTTGTGTGTTTGCAAACTTGTTATTTTCATCAAACTAGTTAACTTCATTTAAATTATAGATATTTGTTTACCTGGCTTGAAGGTGAGCTTGACAATGGTATCGCGACCACCATCGCCTTCCACCACATCAACCGCTTCAAGGATTTTTCCAGCAACGAGCTTTCCAAGCTCAAGACCGCCGTAGAGGGCCCAAGCTTTGCTTGCGCAACCTTCACTTCTGCCTCTTCCGATAATGATCCGAACATTTTTTTGTGGTGAATGGAATGTACATCGGTGCTTGATTTTATACATAAAAATTCCAAAATGGAATAGATTGCGTTTATTGTATTTATTTGATTTCGAAGCATTCCTAATTGTTTTATGTCTTTTTCTCTAGTTATTGACCGCCAACCTTTTGTTTCTTTTTCTTTTTTATAAAAAGTTTAATATTTGATTTCGAAAGATTCCTAAATGTTTTCTGTCCTTTTCTCTAGTTATTGGCCAGCCAACCTTTTTTTTCTTTTTCGTTTTTTTATAAAAAAGTACATATATTTATTTATTTTTTTAATCAACCTGAATTCGAAACAAATCAATTTTCAAACTTTAACTTAGGTTCATAAATTTCGAATTCGAATAACTAAAATACCGACCGGATGAACACCCTTACCGGCAATAATATCAAGTTTAGAACAAAACTGGTCCTCTTAACTTGTTTGACATTATTTTTATTGTCTACTTAAAAAAATGGACTATTTCGTATATATACTCTTATAGAGTTGGAAAATATCTTATATATCCAACAAAAATTAAAAATATCATATATACCCTTATAAACATGTAAAAATACCATATATATTCATTTAATAAAAAAACACTTTAAAATGACTATTTTACCCTTATTTTTCTAAAGTTTTATATTTATCCATTTTCAACTTTAAAATTTATTTACCAACAAAAAAATATATATTGTAATTTATTGTTTTAGAGTTTAAAGGAAAGAATCATTTTAGTCATTACTTTTGGCTAAATAACATCTTAAAACGCCTTGAAACCATAGATCTATCTTTAAATGTTGGTTTTGGCTCAACATCTACTCCAACCAATTCTCAAAAGCCAAAAATCTATTATTAAATCTTCAATTCAGGATCATGATCCGCTTCAATCAAGTACCAAAAGACAACATCCACCTGGTTTATGTTAGGAATGAAATATCATATATTAATCTTTTTTATTAGATTTGTTTTTTTTAATGGTATGTGACCATGTGTAGTTGTAACATCCCGAGTTTTAGAGTGCGAAAGAATTCACGAGAAATTAAAACTTAATAAAAAAAAAGGGGTAGAGGGCTTGGGCCGGAGTGTATGGGCCGAAAAGGGCAAGGGTTTGGACCCTTATAAGTCTCAAGACCAGCCACAACCCTCATTTGCAACACCATTTTCGGAATTCTAGAGAGAGAAAGCGAGAGAGAGCCTAGAGAGAGAAAGTCCCGGTTTTCGGAGTAAGCTTCAAGGAGCATCAGCAAGAGTCTCGTGAGTGTTTATCACCGAAAGGGAAGCGATTTCAGGTAACCATTTGTTCCAGATCTGAGTTTTTGGTATGAGTTGGGTTTTGAAATAAAATCGGGTAAATGTTAGATTGTTACGTTTAAAAAATGGAAACAAAGTATAGATCTAGACTCTCGGTTAGAAAACACAAGTTTTCAACGTAAAAAGTTTGGATCTTGACGAGGTCGGATCTGCATGCAAAGTTAGGGTTTTGTGGGGAAGATGACTGAGCTGAAGGGTATCGAAACTAAGTAGTTTCGAGTCAGGGGCAAGCATCGAAACTAAGTAGTTTCGAGTCAGGGACGTGTATCGAAACTAGGTAGTTTCGATAGGTCAACGTGTATCGAAACTAGGTAGTTTCGAGTGGTCAGCATGTACCGAAACTAGGAAGTTTCGATAGGGTTGCATGTATCGAAACTAGGGAGTTTCGATAGGTCTACCGGTATCGAAACTAGGTAGTTTCGATGAGTCTGATATGTGACGAATTGTTATGATTGTTCAGATTGTGTGAGATTCCAGTAGGACATCCCCGCTAAGATACCAGGTGAGTTCTAATCCCCTTTTTGCCTTCTTTAGGGGTGGTGTGCATACTTAGTGTAAAGTGTTTATTATATTTTATATATTATAAACTGAGGAGAAAAGCTATGTTTTAGTGAAAGGTTTAAAAGAGGCAAAAGTATGTTTCAGTAAAGTAAGATATATCATTTTGCAAGCGTTTACTATATTTTTATATACATAAACAAAGGCATGATATATATGATAAGCTATGTTTTAGAAAGCAATATGTATTTTTATGATAAGCTATGTTTCAGTAAAAGCAAAGATATATCATTTGGCAAACGTTTACTATATTTTTATATACATAAACAAAGGCATGATATATGTTAAGTTATGAGCAAGATTTACAGAAATATTTATGAACAGTAAAGTGAACAGTTTTCCTTCGGGAATATGTACCAGCTATAAAGGTCCTTGGGACAGATGTTACTTGTACAAGATGTCAGATATGGGTTCTACCCATTAGTAAGAACCTTTGTGGTTCGTTAACGGTTGTACAACTGGGATGAGTGACGGCGGTTGCTCGGGAGGTCCACGCAACCTCCCCTTAGCGTTAAGCGGTATTGTCGGTTCATGGATAGTGAGCCATGGGGGCATTGACCAGGGTATTGTCGGTTCATGGATAGTGAGCCATGGGGGCATTGACCAGGTACTCGTCGGTTCATGGATGAATCCATGGGGGCGGTACAGTAGTGACAAGGAATTGACGGATAAGCGGTATTGTCGGTTCATGGTCGTTGATCATGGGGGCATTGACCAGGTACTCGTCGGTTCATGGATGAATCCATGGGGGCGGTACAGTAGTGACAAGGAATTGACGGATAAGCGGTATTGTCGGTTCATGATCGTTGATCATGGGGGCATTGACCAGGTACTTGTCGGTTCATGGATGTAAGCCATGAGGGCAGTACAGTAAAGAGGAATTGACGGTTTATTATACGTTTTAAACTGTTTGAAAAGTAAAGTGTGTTAAGTTTAGCCTTAATGGCAGTATATATGTTTGAAAAGTAAAGTGTGTTAAGTTTAGCCTTAATGGCAGTATATATGTTTGAAAAGTAAAGTGTGTTAAGTTTAGCCTTATTGGCAGTATATGTGTTTTAGTAAATCTTTTGTAAAATAGATTTAAAGTAAACGTTAGAACTCACTCAGCGTTGCTGATTTTTAGTATGCACATCAGTTAAGTGTAGGTGGCAGTAGATGGAAGTGGATGCTTGGCTTGGCAAGAAGAGTTACCCGAAGACCAGAGTCTGGCATCCTGTCTATGTTATTGTTTTAGTTGATTCAGACAAGTTTCAGTTTGTATGTCGACAAGTTATGTTTAGACATGTTATGTATTTTCGCTGCGCATGTTGAAGTTTAAATCGTTTCCGCTGTGTTAATGAATGTCTTATGATTAAGTTCTATGTGTTGATGAGTAAATCCAATAAGTGAGGCCTTTCGGGAAAGGGGCCTTACAAGTTGGTATCAGAGCCATAGTTTGAGAGATTTGGACATTCCCGATGTACAGACTTAAACTGAGAATGGGACAAGTAGCGGATGCCAGTAACGGGTAACTCAAGCCAAAGCATCAGAAGCGTATAGTAAGTAAGGTTTACCTTTTAGAGTGTCAAGATAAGAATAGAGGCTTTAGTGGAATCATGAAAGCGAATAAATGGAAAACGAAAAGTGATGTAATGGTTAATTGCAGATGGCCAGTGTATATTAACATCTTACCTTACTTATTGTGTTCTACATATTCCCTAGCATGATGAAATTAAATTCCTTTGTTTTCTATCTTTCAGTTAGAGATGGCTAGACGTAGAGGAACTAGAGGAGGTGGAGGAGGAAGACGTGGTGGGCGTACAGGCCACCGCGGTGGAGCTAGTACAAACCAGGAGATTGAGGGGAGTGTTCACACTACCCATACCAATACGGTAGTCAGTCAACACAATGTTGAGCATGCGGCAGGAGATGATCAGACATTCGAGTTCGAGCCGGTCGTGCAAGCAGCTCTTGGCCGTGAATTTACCCGACTGCTAAAGGAAACCTTACCGGCCATACTAGACGAAGCCTTGAGGAAAGCCAAGGAGGACCCTAACACAACCCCAGTCACTGAAGGGCCTGTGGTGTTTCCAGCTATGGGAGGACCAAATTCGGTAGAGAACGTTGCACCGCCTGCTCGCGGCTGTGATTACAAAGCATTTCGAGGTTGTGATCCGCCTGTACTTACTGGGGAGAAAGAAGCAGCTGATACTTTAGACTGGATTAACGGTATGGAGTCGACCATTCGCCTTAGTGAATGTCGACCG